>OY796656.1:11079772-11691724 GCA_963680705.1 Rhagium mordax
TAGTTAGGGGCACCGATGAGAACACAAACGTCGAAGTCAGCGGGCTTTAAAAACCGAATAGAAAACGAATTCGTCGACAGCGCAGACGAATGAAATCACCGATCCGATTTAGAAACCAACAGTAATATTCCGCACTCATTAACAGTCAATATTCGTTATCATTGGTAAGGATCCGGTATAACAATCACAAAAGTACAAAATTGTGGATTGTTATACGTCTACACTAACACGGTTATCCTATTATAGCACGATTACACCGGGTGGGAAAAAAAATTGCACTTTCTACATTTGCCCATAACTTTTTTGTTTATTAACCGAATTTAATCAGCTAGTTGTCGTTGCTTAGAGAAACGAATGGACTATCGACGAAAAGTTTCAAAATGGCTGATTCCTTAAGATCCAAGATAGCGGCCTCGTTTGTTTGGGCCAATTCTTTTCGAATAAAAAATGTCGAAATGACAACTCCAATAGAAAAAAGCACTAAAATGAACCTTTCTCTACATTTTAAAACCTTCGGGAGGTATATGTAATCCTACAAAGCCTCTTTTTGTAGCTGTATTACTTAAATTGCACTTGTTTTATTGTCCATTAACAATTTTGTTTATTAACCGATTTTAATGATCTTGGTGTCGTTGCTTACAGAAAAGAATGATTATCGACGAAAAAATTTCAAAATGGCCGATATTTTAAAATACAGCATGGCGGCCGCGTTTGCAAATTTGTTTTTTTTGGACCCATTCTTTTTGAAGAAAAAACGTCAAAATGAAAAATCTAATACAGAAAAGCAATACAATTAACCTTTCTCTACATTTTAAGACTGATGAAAAAAATCGGCCCATACGTAATCATAAAAAGCGTCTTTTTGTCATTCTGAATCTGTATAGTATTTAAAGTGCATTTTTTCTAATATCTTTTTTGTCGATGGTACTTAATTAAAATAATCTGACTTTTTAATTTATACATAAGTTTTTAGGATGTGCTCCCGCCCACACAACTGCGAGTAAGCAGGTAGATACTGTTCAATATTTCAATAACAAGAATAATAACATAATCAATTTGAGAGAATGGCTACTTTGCGATTCCAAGTTCAGAAGTGGAGATTTTTCGTCGATAGTCCATTCTTTTTTGTAAGCAACGACACCAAGATCATTAAAATCGGTTAATAAACAAAAAAGTTATTGGCCAATGAAACAAGCGCAATTTAAATTAAAAAATAACAAAAAGACGTATTGTTGACATTGCTGTTTAGCTCCTCTCCCGATGGACCGATTTTTCTCATCGATGTCTTAAAATGTAGAGATGTAGAGTTCATTTTATTGTTTTTTTCTATTGGATGGGTCATTTCTATATTTGTTCTTCAAGAAGAATTGGCTCAAACAAAGGGTTGTTTTCAAACGAGACCGTCATCTTGCACTTTAAACAATCGGCCATTTTAAAATTTTTCGTCGATAGTCCATTTTTTTTCTCTAACCAATGACACCTAGCTGATTAAAATCTGTTAATAAACAAAAAAATAAGCAAATGTAAAAGGTGCAAAAATTATTTGGCCCACCTAGTATGTAATATTATTAGAGCTTTCTAGAAATTTCTACATAATTTTCTTATTTATTGTTCACAAAAAGTTAAAATTTTAAATAATTTTCTAGATATGAAACCAATACGTTGTGGTACCATGCAAGGTTCTATTTTAGGGCCACTTCTTGTCATTATGTATACAGTTAAATTAATGCTAGTAGTTGAGTTCCTTAAAAAAAATGAAATTCTCAATTTTAACACGAGTTACAGCCACTCACAATTAAATTTCCTCTTTATTTTTTACCTAATTCACATAATCATATACTAATCAAATTGATATTTACAAAACTGGGTGATTTAGTCTTTGGCATCGTCTATTTGCTACTTCAGTACCTGCTTAGGAGAAAATCTAGTGCCAAGTAAAAAGCAAAAATACCTTAACTAAAGCACTCAACCATGGTTTTAGAAATCCCTTACGTGTATTGCAGTAACTTTGCATAATTCTGTATATAACAATTTTAAGACGTTTTTAAACTATGTATTTAAAAAATCAATCAGAGTTCTTACTCTAAATACTTAATTTACTTTTTGCTTAGGTACGATTTATATTTGTCCAATTAATATGTGTTTTATGAAAGTTCGTATGTATTAATATACTTGAATTTATTTTATGAGATACAAACATTCTGGTTCGATTTTAATGTTTATGTTAGGATTAGATTATATATTGGGGTTAAGTGGAAGAGCAGCCCTAGGCTAAACCTCGCCCATTTTGTGCTAGATTAAAAGTTAAATGTATTACAAAGGCGTTTTGTTATTACTATTATTATCATTAATCATCTCAGTAATAAAATGAATTTCGCAGAAACACTGTGTATTGCAATGAGCAAGTTTTTCTTAAGTATAAAAATGTCCAAGGATAACTAAACTATGAACAGCTCATTTCATTCATCAAATATAGTCTAACAAAAATTATTCAGTTGTCTTATCACTTCTGATTAGGAGTATTACAACGTTACGTTTTGTTTAATTTTTGATAAAAGAAATTATAGATTTGTCATTCCATTCCAAATAGGTAACCAGACAAGAGATAAGATGATTAATTGTTTTATAGCTGTTTAATGGAAAATTTCAAGTAGGAGTCTCGAATAATTGATATTTCTTAAGGGAAATAGGTTAAGAGTGTATGCTAAAACGGAAAAAATTCTCGTACCCTTGGGACGGTCCTGCACTGATTACAAAGCTGTTAGTTCTGATACAGCTCGCGTAATAATTGGATATTACGAAATGTTTATTTCCGACATAAAAACAGGAACATTCAAGGTAAATTAAAGTACAAAATCCTTTTATAAAACCAACATTGCTATAATATACATGTTTTCAAATTTAGTATTACGGTAATATTTTTTATGCGCGTTCCAATAGTTTTTAACTATAAAAGACAACAAAAGTATAAAGCCTCTCTGAGGGTGTAACTAAGAAAATTATGTTCATTCTTATGTCTAGGATATCATTTCCCAAAATTCTCTTTGTAAGTAACTTATTTTGTCTTGAAATAAATGATTTCTTCGTTCTGGTTTTGAATGAAATGTTTAAAATTTCTTCCTACTTGAGTATTTTGAGTGCCTGACATTTCGTCGTGACCTTTTTCTTTGCTTCAGAAGAAAACCACGACAAGATGGTTGAAGCGCCAAGTGTTCAAAATAACCGATGCATTAGAGAACCCGATTTTCCATTCATGAAGAATGATTTTGATATACTTCGGCTTTTATCTCTAGTCATATTTTTAGTTCTATTGTTTTTTTCTTTCCAAAGCATCTAGATTTCTTACATTATGTTTATTGTTTTATTAATAGCTGTGCTGGGACATTGATTATTTCATAATTGGGACTGCTTCTTACACCTGGTTAGAATTAATCGTCACGTTTGGCCAATAACTAAATTTATATATGAATAGGTTTAAGACTGAACTTTTGTACAACAGAAAATATCGACTTTACTATAGGCACTGGCAAAGCATAGAAATGCTACACCTTTATCACACCTCTCTTAACTCTACTTCTGACTTATTGAAAACAGTTCAATTTGTACGCCGTTATTCCATTTCAATGATAACAATTTAAAGGACCTTGTAGGTATTTCTGTATTGATTTGTCCCAACTCTTCAATCCTCCTTATTATTGTTAGTTGTCGACGTTTTATGACAATAAAAACTGGTAACATTTGATCGCATCAAGGTTGGAACTCTTTCTAATATATTTGTGTAATTCACACTAGCATTAACATTAAATTAATATAAATAAATTTTAGTCAAGCATTTTTTTCGCCTTATCTATAGTTATTTTCATTCCAGAGTACAATCTTTTGTAGGAAATTTATATCAATATCAGTCGGTGTTAGTGCTTAAAAAATTCAAATGATAAATGTGTTTTATATTGATTACATTGAATGAACACACGCTAGTTGTTTAGCTGAAAGTTACAAGGTCGGCTTTGATAGATCGGTTTACGTAACTACACAACGCAGCCATAGGCTCAGGGAAAAAATTCACCGGGCACCAAGTAGGTGAAACTAAAAGAGGGAAATTAATTTACAAAAAGTAAATAGTGATGGTATAAAAGAGTAAGTCTAAATAAAATATTTCCAAAATGGCGACACTTCCGGAATTCGACACCATCATTGCTTTTTTAAATGGAAAGACCCCATGTGGAAATTGTGAGTTGTGAACGTCCAAATCAACACTTATCTGTCGTAGTTTTTGCCATAATGTCACATTTTTGGCAAGGAATCCATTGAGAAATTCATAACTTTTGAACCATAAGAAATAAATAAATGGATTTTTAAAAATTCAATTTGTGAAGGTTTTGCCGATAGTTTTTGAGTATTGGCATTTTTTTAAAGAAATATTTTTTTTCCTAAAATTTTTGCCTTAGTTGTAGTGGGCTTTGGAAAAAAATCATTTTTGATCATACGTCTAACGTTGTCCTACTGTTCTTTTACTTGGTCCTACGGAAATCCTTTTCCCCTTTCAATAGTTCATTACTCTCGAAAACTCGTCACCATCCTAGAGGTAACTTTCGCAATTATTACTGTTTACTGGAAAATTAGAAATTCGTTTCCTGAATTCATCGTAACATAGTGCCAATTGGTTTCCCATTTTTCTACCAATTTATATTTATATCAGTAACTAATTCTATTGAAATTTGACACCACATGGCATTGCTATTGCTGGTAAAGACTTAACAAAGAAACCATATTAGTAATAATCAAAAACATGTGTTCGCACATTCATAAATGGCCTTGGTTACCTTTTTTGTTGATCTCTCGCCGACGAAAAAACTGGACCTTCGTAAATTCAAATGTCTTTAACAAACTTGATTTGGTCGGTAGCTTGTAAGAACAGAAAAACAAAGGAAAGATTTGTAAAAAATCATAGCAAAATTGTATAACATTCTAGTGATGAGCTTCCATAATTTTCTAAAGATATTTGAATAGTAAACATATGGAGAAAGTCTGGATGAATTTTATAACACGGCACTTTGACAATATATTAATTTAACTTTATTCATCTGCCAAAGCGCCAATTTATATATTTTTATTTTACAACTTGGTTTTATTTCTAAGAGAAATGTTCAATTTTGTTCATTCAACCAGAACTGTAGAACGTGAGTGCGTTTCAGAAATATACAAATAATACTTCAAGAATTAAACATTCTGGACCACAAACCCCATGTAAATCTCCATAAGAAGAAAATTGTGACTTTTTTGAAAAATTTTACCCCCCCACTTCCACTAGCTCCTCCTACTCCAGCTAAGCCCCTCCCAGTCAGCCAATGAGAGTGAGCCCGCCCAGGGCGGCCCCCACTCCAGCTGAGCTCCACCCATTTAAGTCCCGCCCCTCCAGCCAATCAGAGCGTAGGGCTTTCAGAAAGAGCTACACCCCAGTCAGGTTTCTGCCAATCAGAAAGAACTTTGTAACCATAGCGTAACTGCCGCATGCGCATTTAAGCCATACAGCTGTCATCCATAACTTTTAGATCCCCACCCATGTGGCGTTATTTTTTTGGGGCCTACGCTCTGATTGACTTAAACCTGGCTGGGGTGGAGCTCTTTCTGATTGACTCGAGTAGGTAGAGCTTCATTGAGTGGAGCTTAGCTGGAGTGACTGTCCTCTCTGGGCGGGGCTTAGCTGGAGTGGGAGGAGCTAGTGGAAGTGAAGGAGGTAAAATTTGACAAAATATCCCAATTTTCGTCTTATGGAGATTTACATGGGGTTTGTGGTCCAGAACTCTCATAGTATATCTACTCAGTGAATAAGCAGAAATAAATAAGAAAGACTGCATCTTAAATTTACAAAACTGCTGCCAATTAACGTCTTTGTTAGGTTCCTCAGATTTCTCGTTGTTAAATGATTGGTCATCATATTTCCAGCCAAAGTAGGAGGCAGCAAAATTTGTTTTGTTTTTCTCAGGCCCCGTGGAATCATGTGCCTTAATAACCTGAAATTCCCGATTTTCAGGCCGTACCTCAATGTTATCGGTAAAATAACTACTAGATCGTCTGATACAGTGGAAAAAGTATTGAAGTTGATTATCAGCGTCAACGTTACTCTTTCTGATAAATTCGCCTGACAGAGGTAACATTTTTAGAAAATTTGAGGTTCTTAGAAAACCATTGGGGGTTCTTAGGCAATCAAGACTTGTTTTGCTAAACGAAGCTGCCATCTATCATTGATTGACCCTCCTCTTAAATGACAGCTGGTTAAATTATGCCTCCCAAGGATACATTTTTCTTCTGGGTGAAAATCTTACATTTCTTGTAATTGTAGAAAATGCTTAAATTGGTATTCGAAGCCAATTAGTCCAATTCTAAAATCACACAGTTATAAAGTGGGACATATGTACTTAATCAAGTTAGGGCGACGAATTGACGGTGACCTAGTTGCAGTTGCAGGGGTGCCGCGTCGTTACGCGCGTGATATTCTTTATCTGTAACAGATATTTAACGAAGATTGCCTACATCACAAAGGAAATTAGCAACCCCTACATTTTTATGGTTTACTTAAAATATACAATCCAAATAAGTAACAGGTTCACTTTTTTATTTCTTGCATAAATTTAGGGTATGAACAATTAAGCAATTTTTAAAACTAGTATCAATAGAGTCCCATTTGAAAAAATGAGTTTCATCCTCAAAACCCTTTTGAAACTTTGAAAATTATTTCGTCCAAAAAACCATTATGGAGGTCCTTGCGTCCTCATAAACCGCTTAATTTAGTATTTTCGACTTGATTTCGGTTTTTGTAACTTTACATGGATCGATTGGAATAAATCGCAATGGTCGTAGCACACCTAAATTAAAAAAATAAAAATAAAATTAATAAAGAAGCTTGAAAAAAAATGCAACTTTCGTTGAAACCTGAAGTAGAAAAAAAAGAATTTGTGCGTTAAGAAATGACTGGTATTGAATAAGTACGAAGTATCAAGTTTAAAAAATGCATTATCGAAAGTAAAGAAAAAGAGGGATGTCTTATATCCGGTTAATATTTGGTTTTCCACTTTATGGATCTCATCCGGCTTTTTTAAAAACGTCCGTTCCAATCATTATTCTTATATATTATACTAAGTAAATTAGGTAGTATAGTGAAACAAAATTCATGAACCGTTCTGTCTCTGGTTCCCTGTGGCCCAGCTTAATCGGCTCCCATTCTGGAATGCCCCCCCTGGTGATCGTAAAGGGATTTTTAGAACACTCTGTTGGCGTTTTATTCTTTCAAGAGCGACTCATTCCTATTTCGTTGTAAATGAAAAGCGTCTACAACTACAATGAATCGAAACTTTTAACACAATTTTAAATTGAAATAAATAAATTGTGGTTTATTGACTTTTGTAAAAACGCGTACGAAGCATATTATGTCTTAATTAAAGTAAACGTTGTGAAATATTCTATTTTTAATGCTAAGGTCAATTATTTATAGCACTTTCATGTTTCGTTTGAACGAATGATTAGCTTTTAACATTTTTACACAGAAATTTTAGGCGCGTGATAAACGAATACATAAAGGGGTAAACATTTTAAAATAAACCATAACACAATTTTCACTTCACTTCCGGTGTAAGTGGATATGCCAGAACTATCAAAATATTTTAGTTGCACAGATCATACGTAATATAATAAGTTCCCAGTTACTACTCATTACAAAATGCAAGAAGAACGTAATTAAACAATGAAACTAATGCAATTTAAATAAAAATAAGTAACATTGGTCATAGGATCCTTCCTTGTGGCACACTTGTACTGAGACAAAAGTTATTATAACTCATTGCCATTAATTTTATTTACTTTTTAATATAATAATTTGTCTATTAATAATTGCCAATTTAACAAAATTATTTCCTGCTTGTAACGATTTTCTAAATTCTGTTGATCTAAACAAAATAAATGAAGTTACTAAATATTTAAATTTCCTATGTAACTAACTAAACACATTTATAAAATGTCTTTATTTATGACCCCCTCTATTACATTTTGTTTGGATTTCTATTCATTGACCTACATTATGGTGTTTAAAATTACCTTCTGCTTTGTATTGTAAACGGTTTCATTATTATTATTAAAAATGTCGTGTTTGTTGCTCTTTGCACTTTCAATATCATTTATATTTAAATATTCCATCTAACATGTGTTTTATAAATAAACAATACTGAGTGTCTATCTGCTCGTCCCATTTAAAGGCACGTTTGACGAAAAAAATATACAAAAAACTCCAAAGAGATTTTATCGTCAAAAATATGTAATTATATGGATAGTATATAAACAATATAAACATATTGATTTATGATATGGGAGAAATGAGATAATGTTAATAACATAGGCGTACGTCGGGGCAGAGAAAATCTATCATTTAACGTTATTTTTCCTTTAATATCCGCCGAGTTACAGGGGTTGAAACCAATGATTTTTAAGCAAAAAACACTGATTTTTCAAAAATTTTAAGCAAATTACTCAAAGTGTCCGTTTTTTGTCTCAGTAAACTCCAAATCGAAAAAAATAATTCCAAATTGTGTTTTTGTTATTCATTACTATTATGTATACACTCAAATTTTTTTAACCGTGATGGATGTATTATCTAAAAAATTTTACATTTAAAATATTTAAAAAATTTTTGAAATAATGAATTTTTTTGGCTCTGAGGTTAAATAACTTAGCAGGAAAGAATCTTAGCTGAATGTTACCAGAGACAAAAAATGATGGCAATAAACTAAGGAAAGTGCTACTTTTTTTATTTTTTTGATAAACATGGTAGATTAGGAGATAGAAGTGTTTGAAGTTAACTCTTAAAGTTGTTTTTTTTAATTGACGCATTTCAGACGAATATAGAAAAACTGACAACCTGTGTACTGTTTTGACCTACCTGACCTTGAAGAGGATTAAAAGGCCTTCAAAATGCTTTTTTTGGACAATATGACCGAAATAAGAAGTGCGCCTCGTTTTAGCAAATTGCGATATTGCTCGTTTGGCGGTAATTATTTAGCCTCAGAACTTCGTTAATTATTGATTTTTTAACTTTAGGGGTGGTTTTCATGCCCTTAGGGATAAGTGCAATTATTTTTCTTATTAGGGGATAAGTTTTATGTATAAAAATGTAACAATCTGCTAAGGAAGTCCTAATTTCTCAAAATAAACAAAAACTGATTAATTCAGCCATTTAACCCCTTTATATCGGCCATATTGAGGGTGCAACATAAAATTTTTATTTCTGGATTCAGATTCGTGATCACCGACTTCAAAAACATAAATAATATAAGTTTCAATGATTTATTCTCAGTACTTCTTGATTTTAGAGGTGGTTTTCACCCTCTTAGGGGTAAGAGCAGTCATTTTTCTTATTAAGATAAGTTGTGTGTCCTAAAATATAAGAAGTTGCAAAGAAAAATTCTACGTGCCTAAAACTAACAAAATATGTTTTTCCAAACACATTTATGTATTCCTTTTAAAATTGTTGGATTTTATAAATTTTTATTTTCCAAAGTAAAAGCTTGGCCATTTTATTATTCGGGCCAATAAAATTTCTGGAGTTTCAAGCTAGAAAAACGTATGTTGAAATGAAATTTTAGTCAATATTCCTTTTAAAATTGTTGGATTTTATAAATTTTTATTTTCCCATCTTGGCCATTTTATTATTAGAGCCAATAAAGCTTCTGGAGTTCAAGCTAGAGAAATGTATGTTGATATGACACTTTAATCAATATTCCTTTAAAGATTGTTGGATTTTATAAATTTTTATTTTCCCAAGTAAGATATTGGCCATTTTATTATTAGGGTCAATAAAATTTCTGGAGTTTCAAGCTAGAGAAATGTGTGTTGACATGAAATTTTAATCAATATTCCTTTTAAAATTGTTGGATTTTATACATTTTTATTTTCCCAAATAAGATCTTGGCCATTTTATTATTAAGTCCGATAAAACTTCTGGAGTGCTAAAGAAATATATGTTGACATGAAATTTTTGTCAATTTTCCTTTTAAGAGCGTTGAATTTTATAAATTTTTATTTTCCCAAGTAAGATCTTGGCCATTTTATGATTAGGACCAATAAAACTTCTGAAGTTTCAAGCTAGAGAAATGTGTGTTGATATGAAATTTTAATCAATATTCCTTTTAAGATTGTTGGGTTTTATAAATTTTTATTTTCCCAAGATCTTGGCCATTTTATTATTAGGGCCAATAAAACTTCTAGAGTTTAAGCTAGACAAATGTATGTTGACATGAAACTTTAATCAATATTCCTTGTAAGAATGTTGAATTTTATAAATTTTTATTTTTCTAAGTAAGATCTAGGCCATTTTATTATTAGGGCTAATAAAACTTCTGGAGTTTCAAGCTAGAGAAATATGTGTTGACACGAAATTTTAGTCAATATTCCTTTCAAAATTGTTGGATTTTATAAATTACTATTTTCCCAAGTAAGATTTAGGCCATTTTATTATTAGGGCCAATAAATCTTCTAAATCTTCTGGAGTTTCAAGATAGAGAAATGTCTGTTGACATGAAATTTTAATCAATATTCCTTTTAGGGTTGTTGGATTTTATAAATTTTTATTTTCCCAAATAAGATTTTGGCCATTTTATTATTAGGGCCAATAAAACTTTTGGAATTTTAAGCTAGAGAAATGTTTGTTGACATGAAATTTTAATCAATATTCCTTTTAGGGTTATTGGATTTTATAAATTTTTATTTTCCCAAATAAGATTTTGGCCATTTTATTATTAGAGCCAATAAAACTTTTGGAATTTTAAGCCAGAGAAATGTTTGTTGACATGAAATTTTAATTAATATTCTTTTAAAATTGGTGGATTTTATAAATTTTTATTTTCCCGAGTAAGATTTGGGCCATTTTATTATTAGGGCCAATAAATCTTCCAAATCTTCTGGAGTTTCAAGATAGAGAAATGTTTGTTGACATGAAATTTTAATCAATATTCCTTTTAGGGTTATTGGATTTTATAAATTTTTATTTTCCCAAATAAGATTTTGGCCATTTTATTATTAGAGCCAATAAAACTTCTGGAATTTCAAGCTAGAGAAATGTGTGTTGACATGAAATTTTAGTCAATACATACATGAATTTTTTTAATAACTAACTTTTAATACTTCAGTTAGTTTTACATTTTTAACTTCAGGGGTGGGTTTCACCCTCTTAGGGGTACTTAACTCTGTTCATAATTTGTAAGTGTCGAAATTCTTATTCGTTTTTTTTATGATATGATGTTTGCTATGAATAAATCCCTGATAGGTTCCTGGGAGAGAAAAGTGTGTCCTCGTTGATATTCTTTCGTTTCTAAATTGGTTCTAGTTTGTGTTAGGTTAGGCTAAGAATAGTAGAATTATATAATAATAATAATAACAAATCTTGTAAATGGCTAATGGACAAAGCTCCAATACCATAAAAAATTTTCTGGAAAAACCGATATAAATACCGTGGTGAGGTTTGCCAAAAGCTTTTGAGAAGACTATATAATATATAACATCGACTTGTCTATTATCATAAAATAAATTGCGTAAATTACTAATTGTCGATCTACCTTGTGGCATATTCGTTCGTTAACATAAAGTTCTTCATACAAAACGAAATCAAGAACCTTTGAAACTATTAATGATAGTAACTGGACCATAATTGTTTATATTAATACGGAAAACGGAAATAATCTTGGAACTCTTCCATAACTCCGGAAACTCATTACTTTTAAGGGCCAAATTAAATAAAATAAGCGAGGGTTTCACAAATACATTGGCACTGTCTTTAAGCACAAACGACGGCATATCATCTACTGTGGATTTGCTTTTTCTTAAAGCTTTACTTACCTTATTCTCATTTAATTCAATTAATTGTAGTTCATGTTCATTTCCAATACCCATACCAGAAACTACAAATTCGGACGATCCAGTAAATGCAGTTTTAAAAAACTGTGCAAATGCATTGACGGTTCCTTGAGGATTATCAATAGAGCTACCGTTGTAATCACATTGCAATTGCTGTTAAGGTCTTTTTGTTATGAATATATGGCCAGAAAGATTTAGGATTTGTCTTAAGTTTTTCAAGACAATGAGGATTATTAAATTATTTCTTAAATTTTTTCTATAGTGAAAATGTATCTTTAATATCACAAATGATGTCTCTATCATGTCTCCATGAAGGATATTGACGAATTTTGGAATGAGCCAAGGGAATACATATCTCCTGAGCACGTTATTAATAATATAGTAGAAGTAGAAGTAGTGGCAAAAAAGTCGAAAAATTAGCCTCCATGCAGAACCTAAACGAAAAATCGATTGTTTTCGTATGTGCCGAATTCTAATACTTACACTAACTATAAGAAATGGCCAAAAATGTGAGGAAAACGTAATAATTATCAATTGCCGGTTTTGTTGATTTTTATCCAGAAAGATGTTAAAAAATGACAATTTTTTTATATAATCACGATTTTCCCCAAAGGCCATAGAAAAAAATCGAAAAGCTGACAAAATTATTCGAAAATCACGTAAACGAAGGGTTTAGGTTTCACAGCTGAGTTAATTTTTCGCCTTTTTAACATCCTCGTTTGCGTGGAAAGGTTTATAACTGGTAGAAAATGAATATTTGTGGGATATAAAACATTTTTGACTACATGAAGATCCTGCTATTTAACTTTCAACATAAATTCCAGTGACTGTAGTTTATCCTCAAAATTTGAGGCATTTGAGATATATTCCATCTTTCGCTGGAAGTAGATTGATTCTATAAAATTTTAAAACATTCAAATCAACAATATTCAATTAAAGACATTTTTTCGCTTCTCTGTAAAAATTGTTTGAATATTTTTTACTGAATCTGGTAGTTTATTATAGATTGTAATAGTGCTATAAATAAAGGATTTGTGTGCAAAACTTGGGTAATGAAAGATTATTAATAAATCTCAGATTTACGTTATCGAAAAGATAGAAAGATAGTTTCTCGTGGAGATAAGAATAATAATAATTTGGATATAAAGACCGATACCGAACGATATTTATAGATGTTTCCAATTTTAGTAAGAAAATTAATACTTCGATAATAATTTTTTATGATATGTAATCATAGGTACTTTTTTAAACTGCAACAGTTGCTTTGTATCTTCTGAAGGCGTTATTTTGTAAACATAATAAAATATATTGAAATAATTTGTAATAGGAAGAATAAGTGGCTCGCATAATTTTCTTCTAGATACTAGACAATCTAGACATGGTATAAATATTTAACGAATTAAACTAATTAAGAGCCTTGCTTGCCGTCTGCATATGCTTATTTGCGTCTTGACAAATTTAACCCACTGGAAAATGTCAGCAATATATAGAAGAAATTAAACAGGTCCCAATATAGAACCGTGGGGAACACCAGAACTAATATCGACTAAATCTGAATAGGCATTATCTAAAATAAACAAATATGTCTTTTAGAGTATACAAAATACACACTTACTGTTTATTAGCGCAAATTCATTAGCATTAGAACGGCACAAACAGCCGACTTGAGTTTAAAACGAGAATGTGTACATTGAGAATGAATAAACAGTTTGTTCTATAGGGTACATTAATTTAGTAAAAATAAAGGTAGTATACGATTTGCATATACATGATCCCTATAGTATTGATGTTGCGTGTATAAATATTTGGTTTAGGACATGACCTCTCACTTAGAAAGAGCAGTTTTCTATTTGAACGCCACTGTTAAACATATACCACTAACAAACTGGTACTTATGGCCTTTAGGAATAGAACACGACTAATAAATAAACATATTTCATAAATGGAAATGACAACACTAAAGAGTTTTAAGGTCATACACCATAAGTTGTTACGTAATCAAACGAGGATAGGCAAATATTACTGCAATATTTACATTGAGCGAGGCTTGCGTCAAAACTGTTCTCCAAATTCATTTTTAAGACGTCTTAGATTAGGTTAGGTTAAATTTAGGATTGCGGATGGGTTGTTGAATATTTAAAAATGCATTTTAAAAACTATTTAACACTGAATGTAGAGTGTAATTTTTTTAAATTATAAGCACAAAAGGAATAAATAATAATACTCTCACAGTCCTGCCCTCTAGCACTATTGGTCCAGTACCAATAATTAAAAAAAAAAAAAATTCTTAGCAGTATATGGATGGTCGAAAAGTTTAGGGTTAATGATACCTATATAAATGGGGAAAAATCGATTGGATCCCAACAATTAACCAGAAGTAGGGTGGGGGTGGAAAAAGGGGTGTTTTAGGGGCGAAATGTAGTTTTTTACGATTTACGCAATTTGAAAAAGTTAAATCCAAAAGTTGTAGATAATTGAAACATCTACATATTTCATTTCAACCCTTTGCAACATAACCTTAAAACTATTGAGAAAAAACGCCAAAAACCAATTTTTGTAATAGCAAGTGAGTATTTAAGCATAATTTTACTGCATCGGAAGCTATTACGTCGAAACAATTCAACTCACTGTATCCTGTTTACAGTTCGCAAATAGTTTTGTTCTCGAATATTTAAAAATGTATAATTTGCAACAAGCAATTGTTTTTAAAAATAGCTACGAAAGAATAAAATGAATCATTTAAACTTTGTTGTTTAAAAACACATTAAAAATCTATTTACTCTCGTTCAAGTCATTTATCTCTCTCTTGCGAGCATAAATACCGTGTGTTTAGAGGTAAAATAAAAACTTTTCACTACCTCTAAATTTCTCGAAAGTAAATGTGCTTGTTTTAAACTGGAAGGTGCACATAAACAGCAATATTGCCTTAATAAATTAACAGTGACATATTTCTATTTATATTTTGTTGCATTACATAAAGTATCATAATTCTCGTCATAAATGTTGGAATGCATAATGGAATAAATTACATAACTTCAACTGTTATGCTACTTATTTGCCATCGTCAACATTAGTATCGGTGTCGTATGAAACTGTTTTCAGCCATATCTGGAGATAAATGACGCATTTGGGGAAACATTTTGTGAAATACCCTTGGTTTTAGAAAAACATTTTTTACATCGAATGCCTGTTTGTTAACTTCAGGGTAACATCTAATCGTTTCAGTAACTCTTTGCTATTAAAATAAAGTCGATAACGCCAGAGACTGATTTCTTATAAAAATTTTATTCGAAAAATATCTCAAAGTCGCGTCACAGAATTTATTCCATCATGAGTTTAGTTTGCCACTGCTTCTATTGTTTCTTTAAATTCTCTAAATAAATCAACGTGTTCATTAATTTATTAGTTAATTTCCACTCGTTCGTATACATATTACCGTCATGGGCTATATTAAGATCTTTGACCATAAGTTTTTAATACCATAAGCACACCAGATTTCTGATAGAACTCGTAATGACTGCAAAAATTCACGAAACACAATAAGTGATTGGTCCTTGTGTTGAACATAATATACAATCAGAGGAGTTTCATGGAAAAATTAAAAACGATGTCCAAACGGGAAAGCAATTGTTTATCGTGTCGAATTATCGTGTCACAAATCTCTTGAAAGAAAGTAAAAGAATTCTGGAGACTAAACTAGATTTTTCCCAAGTTTGTTCTGCTGCTTAAGGCACACCAATTAAAGATATTTTAGATCGGCTGGAGAATCTGCCTTATTAGTTGGACTCGAATTTTGTCACGATGATAAGAGAAGAAACAAGTTAACAGTTGGTAATCTCCAATATCTTTATGTATTTAGGATCATTCAGTTTCTTCGGCTTATATAAATAAAAAGGATTATTTTGATGAAGCCAGTAGTATTAAATCAGAAGAATCAGTTAGCCACTCGTTGATCATATTGCACAGTAACGAAGACTGCAGTTCTAAAAAATATCGCACCACGTATGCATGCCGGAAATTTATCTCCATCCAAACCTGTAACTTCCTCTTAGATTTTTGTCTTCCATTTGAACTGTTTGAAGTGCTTTCAAATCCATTAAATTTTCACGCGTTCTGAAACTAATTTTCAATTTCATAAATGTTGAAAAACCTTATCGTGTTCTACTTCTCGCATATCTATTTAAGCTTAAATACACAACCTTTTTATTATGTCTCGTGATCTACCCGACCTCTATGTAACGCTTTTAGAACAACTTTTAACGCCAAATTCCAGTTTGTCAGTCCTATGACAATATTTTCCAATTCGTCAAATCATTTTTAATCTATAATAAACTTAATAATAAAAATTAATAAGAATAATAATAATAATAGTACTAATAATCATTACATTAAAAATATTAGATTAATTACAAAATCTTGTTCATTTCGATAATAAGAATTCATCTTCAGTAGAACTAGATACAGCATTATTGTTTACAATATCTATCTCTTTATCATTATCATTCTCATAATTTTCATTTTCCATTGAAAGAGAATCTGGCTCAATCTTTACAAGTTCAACCTCTTCATTAAGACAATCTACATTACTAATATCGGTGGCTACATCAATCTTCTCGCAATTCTGACCTATAATGCTTATATCTATAATTTCGGGGGCCTCTTGCCCCCCTGGCTACGCCACTGGACAGGAGCTTCGAAAATACAAAAATTTCAAATCACCATAATTCTAATAAATTGTATCTAACACAGAATAAATTTAAAAAAGTTGCATACAAATGTTTCGTTAAAACTTATATGGTGCAAATCTCAAAAAAATACAGGGTGTTTTATTAATAATGTTTTAGGGTGTTTTATTAATAATGCTACACAGAGTATCAGTTCTACAACTTATATCTCAGTAGAGGATAATGAATTATGAAAAAATGAATAAAAAAATAATCTTTAGATAATCTAAAACAATATTTAACCGCTTGTGACTTCAAAGGAACAGTTAAAGGTTGTTTTTTGGCATAAAATAAAAAAAATAAATTTTGCAAATACATATTTCAAAAATTCAATCTGCTTCCTTTTTCAATGATAACATTCTTTTTGATTTGTATAATTCGTGAAATTAGGTCATTTGTGTAACTAAAAAATCCTGATATTTTTTAGATTATCTGGTATTTCAAAATATTAAAGAACATGTGGTAATAAATCCAAACAAGAAAAGAGAAAAAATCAAACACTGTCACTAACTTTAAGGGCGGATCTCGGTCTTGAGCTTAGGGGAAGGGGGGGGGGGGGGGTTAACATGATAAACACGATATAAATAAAATAATTCATAAATATACAGGGTGAGTCAAGGTTGTATGGTGAAAAATTTATATGTGATTAGGGCACGAAAAATAGTATTGACGTGTCTCAGGATTTTGCTATATAACCCTTAATTGTTTGTATACGGTGTTAGAATTGGACATTTTTCGTTGAATTTTTTTTTAAATATCTTTTGGTTAAAAACAGTTGTATTAATAAACTTTGGTTGGTTGGTGATTTGGTTGGTTTATTTTTTTTTTATAAGAATGCCGATAACTGTACGCCACTGGATTTTGTCATACAATTTCGGAGTTGAAAACCTAATGTAATAATAATAAAATACTCTAAGGAATCTAAGGAAACAAAATCTTTATTAACAACAATTTAAAAACAACAGCGACTTAATTATTATTTTTTACAATAATATTTTAAAATGAATTCCATGAATTCTGTCTTGTTAAATTTTAGATTTTTGCAACAGATTTTTCAAAAATTAAGGACCAAAAATCGAAAATCTAGCACGACAGATCGATAGGCAAATAAATGACGAAGATTAAAAAAAAGACGAAGATTAAAAAAAAGACATTCCGATTGCTTAAGTATATTAAGACGTGCAGACTGATTTAAAATAAAGTCACTTTGGAGCACGCTATGTTTAAAATTTTAAAATGAAAGTTGATGGATAATAGAACCTGGGGGGAGTTACCTCCCCCCCCATAAATCTGCGCTTGTTTTAGGCAATATTTAGAGGAAAATGTGTGTTCTACTACTTATTATTATTATTAGTTAGACTAGAATTGTATCAAAGAAGGAGAAGAAACTGAAGACTTTAACAATCTGTAAACTTCCAATGTGTGTCTTCAAAGGCGTCCAATTTCTTCGGCTTATCTTATAAACAGACAAACAGTATTCTCTTAATGAACTCAATAATATTAATTATTCAAAGGATCCAGTTGGTCATTCAATTGATGATTTTGCATAATTGTGATATAGATCAGTAAAATTAGGTCCAAAAGAGAGGCTGCCAGTGCCACTGCCTGTCAAAAACGGGTGGAGTTACGGAAACTGTTTTAATCACTTAAATAGGTCTCTGATATGAATAATCTAAGTTTGCCCCAATTTCCGAGTGGATCTCTTTAGCTGTGACGTTAAAGAAACATCTAAATTTTTTAACTTTTTCCAATTTTTCTTATATTCCTCCGAAATTAAGCGTTTAATCGAATAGTTTACTATTATAAAAAATGTAGAGCATTAAATTCTGCGGCAGATGAGTACCAATACTTTGGAATTTGACGAAGTGGTCTTGTAGAAATCTCGTCAGAAAATGCCAATCTTTTCTTCTCTATAAAACATCAATATCTATGAATCGACCAACTTTAACGCAAAATATTGTAGAGCCGATGTTGCAGAGCATCAAATTTACTCAGAAAGTTTAAGGTGTCAAGAAACCTAACCAGTAAATAGATATTAGCCTTTTTCAATTTTCAGGCCATAGCATGGTTACTGACCAACATCAATGTTTGGTTTCCACTCCCTGGTTTTTTCCAAATTTCAATTTTTTTTTTCAGTTTCTTACTCATGTTTCCTCTTCCATAGTCTAATAAAGACTTTGCCTCTTCCATGCAAGAAAGAAGAAGATACCTCGACGATGGTTTGAATAAGGAAGAAATGGAAGAATTAGAGTCAGTGTTTTTGGGACCATTATCCTCCAAACGTGTAAAAAAATAACATTGTATTTTGCAAAAAACACACGCACATTGTACATAACTCAACATGAAGTTTCTTTCTTAGTGAATGTACTTTGTGTTATCATTCATATAATCCTAATTTAATAAATAGTACATTAATCTGCTAATTTTTTTGCCTTCAAAACTATTATTTCCATAATAACGTGTAGATGAGGGCTTGTATATAAAATTTAATGTTGGAAAAAACCATTAAATGGAAAACCAAACATTGATGTTTGGCCAGTAACGTTGCTATTGTTAGAAAATTGAAAAAGGCTAATATCTACTTACTGGTTAGATTTTTAACATCTTCTTGGACTTTCTTAAAACATAATTTGATGCTCTACAACTTTAGACCTACAACATTTTGCGTATAGAGACGAAAAGACTATTTTTCGAAAAGTGTGAAAAATTGGCGTTTCTTGACGTAGCTTTTCTGCAAGACCACTTGATCAAATTCCAAAGTATTGGTACTCAATCGACGCAGAATTTAATGCTCTACATTAATAATGCACTTTTCTATTAAACGCTTAGTTTAGAGGAATTCAAGAAAAACCGGGAAGAGTCCGAAACTTTCGATGTTTTCTTAACATCACGGCCGAAATTTCAGTCGGAAATCGGGGCAAACTCAAATTATTCCTATCAGAGATCTACTTGAGTTATTAAAACAGCTTACACAAGTCCACCCGTTTTTGGAAGACAAAACTCTAATTTGTTTGGGTTGGTATAAAAGTTGTACAGAATTTTGAATCATGCCAATGCGGTCATCGGAAATTGACGAAGTCATAAACATTGTGAATTACATCTTACGTATGCTCGTGATTTATTTTTTAATATCTTTTTCCAAACTTGTAAACTATTAGATTTTTGCCTTCCGTTCGAACTGTTTGGAGTACTTTCCATAGTTTCAATTTAGTTCGTCATTCGTATAAATCAAATTCTTCTAATGAATAAAACAAATTCTCATAAAGAACCCAATGGTGATAAATCGGAGGACCCGGGTATTCGGTTGACAATTTTGCAAAGCTAGTTGCGATAACAACGAGAATGGAAGAAAATTGCGAATCGTGTGAATGCGGTCAGTTTTTGATACAAAGATTATTGAAAAGATATAAACATTGTTTTCTTTTGTTTCTTAATATTTTCATTTAAACCTGTGACTTGCTATTAGATTTTTGTTTTCTCGAATTTCTTGGATTGCTTAGTTTATTACTCGTCTAAAACAAATTCTAATGAACAAAACAAATGAACAAAACAGTTTCCTTTAATCAATGCAATAACGCATCAAGGGACTCAGTTGTCCATTCAGTTGATAATTTTGTACCTATAGTTGGTTGATAATAATGAAAATGCAGGTTCTAAAAGATTTCGATGGTTTGAATGATGTCAGTTTTTGAAGCAACTAAAATTAACGTTAAATTTTGTGCACAACTGTATCAGATTCTGTCAAAATTTCAAAAGTCTATCTTTCATAATAACCCACTTACTTCGATGGCAATACTATCTTGGCCACCCGGTGTAGTATATGTCATTTTAGTCCGCCCCTGCTTCTATTGTCCCTCTTAAATTGTCAACGCGTTCATTAATTTAATAGTTGGAGCGACTGTGGCTCCACTTAATTTCCACCCGTTGGGATATTAGCGTTGTGGATTGGATCGAGATCTCTTCGACGATGGATTATTAATAACGTAATCATTTCTTTATACAGCACACCAGATTTCAGATAGAACTCGTAATGACTGTCGAAGCTACAAGAACACATCAGTAACTTTAGTAGGAAATTTCGAATCGTCGTGTGAACATAGTCAGTTTTTGATAAAATAAAAATTGCTGAAGTTATAAATATTGTAACATCTTCCAAAACCTATAGATTTATGTTCCAATCGAATTTGTTCTACTTTCTACCAAATCCATTTCGTTTTTCACTTGACCTGAAAATATTCAATTTCATAACATAAACGTCGAGAAACCCAAATGTGTTCCGCTTCCCGCTCATTCTAAGCAAGATTAAATACACAACCCTCTTAAATCTGTCATAAGTATAATCAATGGAGCAATATTTCAACGATTTTTATTTAAGGATTTGATTAATACGACGTGCGAGATTATTTACCCACACATTTCATATAATTTCTACGTGACTATCGACCTTTTTATAAGGAAAGACCTCCAACTGCAGCGTTTATATGTATATAATTCCAGCTCCGGCCCAAGTACTTATTCCGTATGACAAGTGCGTAGCTATCGATGACAGGCAGGTCCGCTTTACTTCAAACTACAGTTGGGGTTACTGCCCGCATAGCCTACTAGGAGGGACTTTGACTGTTCATTTAATAACCACAAAGGCTGCACTGACTCTTCTAAATACAAACAATTGATTTTTTCCACGAGATAATTTAATGTAAAGATAATAAATAATCTGGTTAGCTCCTTGGATGGAGGTAGATTTTATGCCCATTTCTACATACATATATACAGGATGATTATTTTTACATTTGTACATTAGGAATAAATAGATATAAAGGTCATTAATCATTATACTTATACACAATAACAAATAATAATTGTTTGTTTAATAATTACATGTGACGGAAGATGACCATAAATATAATATATCTCGACAATTATAAAACATATAGTAATAAATTTCAGATTAAAATTATAAAAGACAGTAAATTGAATTTAACCTTACTATCCATTTACGTATTTACACAGAGCGTGGTAACCTAAGATACATTATTATTTAACTCTCTAATCTCTAATCCATTAAAATAAATAACAGCTTATTTACGTTCACGTGTGAAACAAGATAAATGACATTCGAAATGTTCAGCTTGATTGGAAACTGTAGCTCTTGCGATTGGTGATTGGTGAGGCTGTTGTCAATTCACGATACAAAAACGCTTAATCAACTATTGTCAACTTTACACGCTGACCTGGCCGAAGGTCTTAGTTCTGTTTCTTTTCCACAATAACGACCTACTTTCTAAAATTTGAACTCTGATGGTAGTCCGTTCCACGGAAGCTCTTCATTCAAGAATATTTAAAATACTACAGCTGTTTTGTACTCCTCAATTCGTCCAACTGGTTCAGTTGGTGACTAAAATGTTGGAATAAAATTTAAAAGTTAAATTTAATCTAAGCTACGTGGCGCTGACGACGAGCAACAAGTCTGTAGCTGCATCATGTTTCTTTTTTGGACCATGACGTTAATTCCTGTTTTTAATATAAGATAATGTTAGATGATGACATTGACTTCCGTTATCTCAAATCGGACTAAAAATAGAGATTATTTATAAATTTAGTCTTCGCCGTTCGTTCCAGGCAAGTAAACATAAAGTTGTAAATAATCACAAATACAAAATTAATTTATTGCATACAGTTGAAAAAACTAGTTCTGTAATGTGACAACAAATAATAATTATATTAGTTTATTAATGGCCTTGTTTTAAAAACTTTACTATTTATCTATCGACGAATGCTTGAAATGATGTTACGTTTGAGTCATCGTTTGACATCATAAATTACGCTTATTTATAAACATTTACATGAAATCTATGTGAACGTTTCAGGGTTGTGATAAATCGTAAAGAAAAAATGTTAGAAGCTGCCTGCGTTACTTTGGTATACATTTCTTTAGAAACACAACAAAACAAAAATATGTATATTCCACAGATAAATGTGTACAAACAAAGGTATTTAATAAAATGCAGCTTCCATTGTTTCACTTTAAATAATTTTATATAATAATTTTAATATAATAAAAGCATTTTATTATTGTGTTTTACATGGATTCATATTTAATCAGGAAATAATCAGAATATTAACAAGTTCAGTGATGGGACCGTTATTTTTCTAATACAACTATTTCAAAAATATTGTAGATATTAAAATGTTTCTAGAGTTTCATCATATTTAATATTTGTTCTTATATTCCACATAACTTAAGTGCAGAATATAATATGGAAAAACAAAATTTTGATATATTTTTAAGTATCGAATGCGTGTGTAACGGTGTGTGGGGAACTTTAGCATTCTATGATCAAATTGTAGACAAGTGTGAACAACTGGAAGACCTTAGTGTAATATTTGATAGCAGGTTAATTACATTTCCTCTATATTACCAGTGAGAATAAAAATTTTAAATTCCTCCTCAGAAACACAGAAGATTTTAGTAATGATGCTACTTTATTTCGCCTCTTTAATGTATTTGTGCAATTAGAGTCTTCTGTCAAATTTTATAAGGAATCTTGGATATCGTGTTCATATTAATAATACTTATTGAAAATATTCTACGGAAGTTCCTAAATTATTTCGTCTATCGAAATAAAGGAGTTTTATTCTGAAATAGGGTTTGTGATAGTAAAAAAATCATTAACCAGATTTTTTATGGAATTCGATTTTACTGAATCCAAAGTTTGGTGCCAAAAAGTACCCAAACTTCGAACTAATTCTATGCTTGTAAATTTTTTTTGCGGATTCTTAAACTTTAGGGTATCAATTTGAAATATTAAAAAGTATTAAAAAGGAAGGCTAAGAGGGTGAAAACCATCCCTGAAATTCAAAATATAACACTGACTCAAGTATTAAGAGCGAGATTAAGAGTTATTTATTAAAAAAATCATGTATATGTGTGTTTGAGGTCGCTGATTATGAATTTCAAGTAAAAATTTTAAAATTCGCGATTGCACCCCTGGCTGATATAATAGGGGTACAATGGAAAAATATATTTTGTTTGTTTTGAGCAAGTAGAACTTCTTCTTTGCAAATTCTTATATTTTAGGACATACAACTTATATCTTATTAAGAAAAATTATTGCTCTTACCCCTAAGCGGGTAAAAACCACCCCTGAAATAAAAAAAATCAATAATTAACCAAGTACTGAAAATAGATTACTGAAACTTATATTATGTATGTTTTTGGTCGCTGTTCACGAATGTGAATTCAGAAATTAAGAATTTTTTATTGCATCCTCAATATGGCCGAAATAAAAGGGGTAACATGGATAAATTAATCATTTATTGTTTATTTTGAGAAATTAGGACTTTCTCGGCTGATTTTATATTTTGAGACATAAAACTCATCCCCTAATAAGAAAAATAATTGATCTTACTTCTAAATAGCTGTTGAGTAAAGGAGAGCAACACCTCGGTCGATGAACCTGCTGTCAGGTCACAATTGGATATCGGCAAGAACGAAAAAGAAATTAAAGGAGAAACACAATTTGTTTAGAAAGTGGAAAAAATACAATAGATTAGGCGACTATGATAACATTTCAGTAGCCAGAAGGGAATGCAAAAACATGATTAAAAATGATTACAAAAATTATATAAACCACGTTGATAATAATAATAGATAATATTGTAGAAAACCCAAAAAAATTTTGGGCGTTCATTTCAAACAAGAAAAAGTCTAGTAATATACTTAAAAGTATGACTCTTGATAATGAGAAATTCGAAGGTCCAGCAGAAGTTGTTAAAGCATTTAGTTTTTTTTTTCATCAGTATACGAAGTCAGAAAAAAATCCAATACTAAAAGCAGATCAGGAAGCATACAATAACACAGCTATAAATATTAATCTCATTCCTAGGGAAAGCATTTTTAAAAAAATTGAGAACTTGGACATCAGAAAAGGTGCAGGACCTGACGAGATTCCGCCAATATTTGTAAAATCTTGTGGTAAATTTCTTTTAGAGCCATTATTTATTTTATATAACAAATCCTTAACGGAAGGCAGTTTCCCTCCAGCTGGAAAATTGCTAAGTCAGTTCCAAAGTCGGGCAAGAGAAATGACATAACTAATTACAGATCTGTATCTATTTTATGTGTGTTTGGAAAAATGCTAGAGTCAATAATAACAACAATAATGATCTATTTTTTATGTCAAAAAATTTGTTATCAACAAAGCAACATGGTTTTTATAAAACTTGTTCCAGACTATCCAACCTGGTCCCTTTTGTACAATGCCTGGCAGACAGTATGGATAATCGAGTACAGGTTGATGCCGTGTACACCGATTTCTCTAAGGCTTTTGATAAGGTTCATCACGAAACCTTATTTATAAGCTGAGCGATTTGGGTGTGCATGGCAATCTCTTGGCGTGGATTGAGTCATACCTAGCGAATAGATCCCAGTATATAGTGTCAGTCAGATCTTATGAAAATTACATCAGGTGTCCCCCAGGGGAGTCATATTGGACCTCTACTCTTGTCTATTTTTATTAACGACATGTCTAGATGTTTCTTACACTGCGATTATTTGTTATATGCTGATGACTTAAAATTATACAAGCAAATTTACAGCCAAGCCGACGTTGAAGCTTTTCAAGCTGACTTAAACAGACTAGCAATGCTAATCTATACTCGCCTCTGAATCGAATCCAAAGATTCTTTAATAATAATCTATCTAAGCAGGTGGATATCTTTAATATTAGGTTAAATGATTTAAAAGCTATATTAATTACTTACGTTCGCTACGTTCTGATGTAATATAGTATAACAGTAGTTATAATTCAATATTATTTGTTATCAGTTTATAGTTGTTATTATTAAGTGATGTTTTTAAGAACTGTTTTGCATATAGTCATTTTCTTTTTTTTGTGTATAACATTTTGTATTTTTTTTGTTGTATTTTTTCTTGTATCTTACTACAATATTGTAAATCAGTGTATCCCTGTTATTGGGGCTGCATACCTGTTGGGTTACCAAATCTGTTAATAAATAAATAAATAAATAAAAGGATAAAAACCACTCCTAAATTTAAAAAATAAATAATTAACGAAGTTCATAGACTAAAATACCCCCAAACGAGCAATATCGTAATTTGCTAAAACGAGACACTCTTCTTATTTCGATCATAATATCTCCTTTGCAATTCGCTAATGTCATCCAAAAAAGCATTTTGAAGGTCTATTAATCCTCTTTAAGGTCAGGTAGGTCAAAGTAGTACACAGGTTGTCAGTTTTTTCTATATTCATCTTAAATGCGTCAATTTAAAAAAAAAAAACTTCAAACACTTCTATCTCCTAATCTATTATCTTTATCAAAATATAAAAACATTAACATTTTCCTTAGTTTATTGCCATCATTTTTTGTTTTGTAACATTCAGCTAAGATTCTTAACCTTAAGTTTTTTAACCTCAAAATCAAAAAAATTCATTATTTCAAAAATTTTCAAAATACATTAAATGTAAAATCTTTTAGATAATGCATCCATCACGGTCAACAAAAATTGAACGTATACATATAGTAATGACTAATAAAAACAAAATTTGTAATTTTTTTATTTTCAATTTGAAATTTACTGAAAAAAAAAACTATCTCGACAACAATGAACCTAAACAAATTTTTATTTTATGGATTATATTTGTTATTTCATTAGCAAACTTTTGTTATGGCAAACTGTTTCGAAAATGTGATTCTCTTTAAGTAATTTGCTTAAAACCTTTGAAAAATTAGTGTTTTGCTTAAAAATCAACCTTTTCGACCCCTTTAACTCGACGGGTATTAAAGCAAAAAGAACGTTATATAGAGTTTTCTGAGGGTAGAATTCCACGATCTATACGTTCCAATAGTCACTTTTTTTCCGACACCCCTAAGTTAAGAAAAAGCACCCTTATTCCTTTTTAATATTTAATATTTGCCCCATCTTGAATCAAACCGTCCAAAAATATTTGAATTTAAAACAGCTTTAGAATTAGTTCGAAGTGAGATCACCAAGTAACTGTACTATGCATAACTTCTCTCTATAAGATATCATCTAGTTTGTAGTGTACAATATCAGTGGCGGGGATGGAAAAATAAAACAAAAATTTTCTCGAAATAATTTATTTTATAATTTACCAAATCCAAGAAACGTGGTTTAAAGAAATATTTCTCCACCGTCTGTTATGGTAACCTGAGAGCGCGTGAAATATTTTGATGAAATCTGGTACATGTCAGAACTGACAAGCATAAAGTTAGGAAAAAATAATCAATAATACAAGGGCAGCTTAAAATTTGGTATTCCCCCCTACATCAGTTATATATGGTGACTTTCTTCTCTTTTTTTTTATTAATTAAAGAAATTACTAAAATAAATACTACTTTTTTGTCATTTGTTGTTAATTATACTAAAACATAATGAAAGTAAAGTAATTGCATGGCATTAATTATAACAATACTGCTAACTCATGTTATCGCTTGTTAATTTTTATGCGATTAGATTATCAAGATAAGAAAAAGTGAGTTTGCAAAATACCACAATTTACTTTCACTGGCATTATTCATAGTTTGTTACCCTTTTTATTTTTTTATGGGAGTTAAGTATACATACAATAGGAAAGTTAATTTATCAGGTACCTACATTATATATTTTTTAATATTATTTGTACGCAAAAACAGCAGAAAACGACTAACGAAGCATTGGCGTGAATGCACGTGTTTTAGTAATACTGGTAATTAATTTATCCATTACGTTTGTACTGAACCAGAAGTATACGAATTAGAATATTGTAATTTGTAATCCTATGCAAAAATAACGTTTTAGTAACACACTCGGTGCCTATTTGGTGGTTGGGCTCTTAAGCAGGGCCGTCAAATTCCTCCCTAAAACAGTTCGTCGTTGGAATTCATTCATACCACTTACTGGTAAAATACCCAGCAGGAAGCAATTATGAGAACCGTAGAAACTATGAAAAGTTTGGTTTATTAGTTTTACAGACAAGAGTAGACGCGAATCAGTGTCGTTGAGTTCCTACAGCGTAGCGTCTCTGGGGGATTTAAGTCAGTCTCCTCGAGGACTGTTTTGGTTTAGTATCTATATGAATTTTTCGCCATCGTCATCATCCGTCCTAACATGACAAATACGTATTTCTAGAAGTAATTGTGAAATAATAATTTTTTAGTTAGTTGTTAGTTTATGCAGCAAAGTGTAAAATTATTGACAATGGCATGTACTTACATAATTAATTTGGTTGTTTTGCAAAATTGATTTTATTATATAATTAAGACGGTTACTATTACTATTATTATTATATTTCGTCTAATTCTATTAATCATCGATTTATATACACTTGCTGAGATTAACTTCCACTTAAACAGATTACGAAATTTCTGGTACGAGTTGGTTTAGATACTTGAAGAACTGAAACTCTGGAAAATGGTTGGAGGGGGAAATGCAGGAAGCAATTCTTTCATTTAATAAAATTAAATATATTGGTGAAGATTAAGATTGAGGTTAAGTTTCTCACCAAGAATTCAAGATTATCATTGTCGTTAATGACAATATCAGTAGTAAAATTGTGTATAAATTATCTGATTTATAAGCAATTGCACCATAATAGTTTATGACGAAAGCACATAATATCTAACTAATTGTTAAAAAATTGCAAGTATGCAAGTTATATTTAAATAACAGAAAAAAAGCAACAAATATTCTCATTACCTAACAACCTACGATAATATACACTCACTCAATATTTCTTTTTTTTATCACTTTAGGAGAATTTAATAGCCATATGTAATTTAATAACTTGTTTCGTCAACATAATTATTTATAAGTAACGATAACCTTTTTAAGCTTCCATACATTTTCCGCTTCCCACTTCCAGTTGATTAAAATGCTTCAATGCTTGCCACTGTATAAGTGTTGCATACTGTGCGATAAAATGCTGACTATACTGTTGACAAAAATTATCTATTCGAAAGTGCAAAGCACCATCTTCCAGTAGGTATATAAATAATAAGTATGGATTTCGTGTCGTAAAAACTATACGTGAAGATACAGCAAATTGTTGCTATGTAGAATTTTTGTTGATAATAAAATAATCTGTTTGATACAAATAAATGCGGGTATATAAAAAACCTGTTCATTTTTACAAGCTTTGTATATGACTTAGTTTTCTCACTACCTCTTCTTTTCCGGCTTGATGCCAATAAACTAGTAAGTGGTGCGTTATTATTGGAATCACAATCTTTGGCACTGTAAGGCATGCACTTTTCTTAGTTGTAGTGTTTAGTTCTTATTTCCACCATAAAGCTATGGTTTTGGGGATCACTCTAGCTGTATCTAGATGCACAGTTTGGTATCAGTCAGGTATTTCATTGCTTACCTCGTAAATATAATTTTCTGATGTAGTACCCTTTTTGCGAATATCACCACAGTTTGGATTCATATAGCCTGCCTGGGTGGACCATTTCCAATAAAATGCTCTCCATTACTAGGATGATAACTTTGTCTGCATTCCCTTGAACGTATATTCTACTCTTCATTGTTCGAGTTGTGCTCTTACCATAATTAAATAATAAACACTCTGTATCTCTGGATTCGACCTTCTCTGCGATTCTGAAATATTGGCAAAGCGAAAATTCCGAATTCCAAAAAGTCTGAACTAACTAACTGCCTTTATAATGTATTGATATTTTACTTCAGATATACATCAAACAGATGTGTGCATTTGAAACTGCGCCAGCTGCAGCAGTAAAATTTCAACTTGAATATTAAAATACTGCATTAGCCTAGAGTCCTGTATTTGAAAATACACCTTTCGATAATATTTTGTTTCAATGTTTTACTTTGATTCTATGATTTACAAAATAGGAAACATTTTATTTTATTTTATTTTATTACATTACAGAAACATTCTACAATAATTTCTTTTTAATATTACTTCCTATAATTACGTAATATGCATAGCGCAAAAAATGTATTATATTTGTCGGACGCACTCTTTCGCTACGTTTCCGACAAATTACGAACTCCATTAGTACCAATGAAATATAAAATCAACGCTTTTGAGTGTACGTTGGCCGAGTGGTCATTGGGGTGGTGGGTGGTGTTAAAAAAAAATACATATCAAAATTTTATTAGTAAACCAATAAAATGTTAAAATTTGTTGTGTTCTAAGAAATTTTTCAGTTTGTCCCATATGTAATTCTTATTAAAACTAACATTTACTGCAGTTTGTCAATAAATTTCACAAAATTCAGTATTTATGTACATGAAACAATAATTTCCTCTTCAAGGGCCAAGTATGTTTGATAGTTTGTGACAGTGAGGGATCTTCTGCAATTTCCCAACTTCTAAATAAAAGCGAAATTTTTTAATTTTTATCTAATCTTTGTTAGTGCCAATTATTGTAGTACATACTGTCATGTATTTTAATAAAATAAAATAAAATTCAATACTTTAAAAGAAAAAAAAATTGTTCATATAGAACTTCACTCTAAATAAAGGCAGCAAATAACTTACTTTAAAATAAAAAAAGGTTTAAACATATAGCTTAAAAGGATACCACTCCGAGTAAACTCATCTTCGTTGCAGAAACACCTCTTACGGGATAGCAGTAAGACGGATCACCAGATGTGGCTCGTACCACCTAAAACAGTAAATCAAAACCACAAAATAGATAAATAAAATAACATTAACCAGCAGAAAGGTAATATTAAACAAGACAATAATTCACTAGTGTCAAACAAGCAGTGATTTATAAAGATTGAGCAAAGTTGTAATTTTATCTAGCAAAAAGTCTAACGTAGAAAAACATAGCATTAATACTTGATGTTAATTAAGATTTAATTTTATGTAAAACTGATGGTCTATGCCACAAGGATAGACACATTGTAAATTAAAACTGTAGAAAAGTATAGTGAAGTGAAATTTAAAAATGTAGTGCTTCATCGTAGCCAAGGACTGCAAGTGAATTTGTGTTTTAACGAAATATGACATATTGGATAGATCGGTTATGAGACCTAGAGTTCAAAAATGATACGATTTCCACAACTTGATTACATATAAGAAAAATATTTCAAAAATTACATACCCAAAATGACAGTTTGGCATCTAATATCCTTCATAAGCAAAAAGAATTCAGGATCACCATGAAGACGGGAACAAAAAAATAAGTTGTTGAAAAACCAGCTCATGAGAGGCGTCACGTAATTGAAGTCGTTCCTGAAAAATAAATAAAAAAATTGTGATAAAGACGAGAAAACCAGAGGAAAATCACTACTCACCAGCTAAAATTAATAATTTGATCGAAGTTGAACGAGATATACCCTGGCTACACCAGAAATCAACAAATAGAAGAAAGAAAAATCAGGTACTTACATAGTAGTTGAGGACTTAGGCACATAAAATAGTCTTGATTAATTATTGTGAAAAGCACAGAATATCTGGCAAGACAGCCATTTTGACCACGGTCATTGAACTTCAGTGAAGGCAGTAGGTTCATAAGTTTGTTAAAACCATAGAACGCAAATATCAGATAGACTGCTCATTACTAATAAGATAAGTTAAGGGGGACATTTTCTTTTAAATCATTAAATTAAGGATTTTATTTGTTAGTAGATTTTACATAGATAAGTTATCGCAGGCTCTTAGCTAAAGGATTTATTTACCAAATTTGTCGATATTAATGTTGTTAAATTAATAAATGATGTAAATTTGGAAGCCATCTATGACTGGTTTGATAAAACGATAAATTTTGCTCATTCTCACAATCAGAACAGTATCCGTGCTTAGTGGAGGCGACATCTGTGAGTCCTGCTGAATAATTACACGCATGCTGTATAACCAGTTCTAGTTCAATGATTACAGGTCCCTGCAATTCATGCCATACCAACTTTTAAATAAATATAATCACTAGAAAATAAAAGAAAACCTATTGAGAACATAATATTAATTTATTAATAAATACTACATAAGCTAACGAAAGGTAAGTTTCCTCCACTAAAAGACCCCAAAGAGACCCCGAAAAGGAAAACAGGAATTACAGAAAACCTGAAAGTAAGTTATTCGCTTCGCGCAATACACACGGTCGTTTATCAACGCAAATAGAGTGATCGCTGTATGTAAGGCGCAGGCATTAGTATATTGCATCAGTAGTACTGGTGGACCAAGTCAAAAAAGGTCACAATTAAAATAAACCAGTAAATAAATTCTAAAATTAACTTAAATTACTATACTTCCTAAATAAAATAAATACTAAAGACATGCTATTCTAAAACTATTCTTTAAACTAACATGCAATAAATATTACTAAATTCATACCACCTACCTTTTCAACAATTTAAAATTATCAGATATTTATAAAAAAAAATTCCCATAAAAAATCACAAAAATATTTGGCTAACAAAGTGGGGCATAGAAAGAAAAAACCATCAATAAAATAAAATAATTATATTTTACAACAATTTCCTTTATCACTACAAATAAATTGGCGCCCAACGTGGGGCGAAGCAAACGAATACAGGTTAAACAATTAAAATAAATAAAAATATATTAATTTCCCCTACCACCACAATACCTTCTCTCCAATGTGATTTATGGTAGACTATTGTACCATAAACTAGAAAGAAATAACTTTGTAATGATTAAAATTGTCGACAAATATATAAAAATGTATATGATGTTTTCGGTGTTTCTTTTTATCTCGATATATTATGACATGATACAATAAATAAGAGATAAGATATCGCGCAGCTCATGACGTCAGTCGGTGAGCTAGGACGCCATTAAACGCCCGGCTGTCAGGAGTGTCAGGTAGAATTGTCAAGTTGTTGCGGATATTTTTGGGTTTAAAAGTTAAAAAATAGTTGAAAATGAGATGTGCTATGTGTACGATTGTGATGTTGATAATCAATCAAGAGATTCTACGCACGATATAAAGTTTTTTAGTTCCCTGAAATAAAAAAAATGCAGGGTATATGGAAACGCGGTTTCAGAAAAAATAGTATGTGTATATAGTAGTAGTAAAAGCATATTTCCGAACTCCGTGTTACTTGCGCCTCGATAAGCAATCTGCACGGTCTTCCGGGAATGTTTAAGTTTTTCCTACTAAGCACACAAATGTACTATTTAGCATCAATTCTCTTAGTAACTAGAAAATGTTTAGAGAAAGTTTATTTACATTTTATACCTTAATTATTAACATTTTTATATTTTTTTAACTTCCTACATGTTAAAGGTAAAATTTGACGTCAAAACTGGTTTTTCTTAGTATACTTAACTTTCGGCAAGAAACAATTTTTGAGAAATTAATTATAAATAAGTTTTCTATTATGCTGCATACTGTCTGGCGGTCGCACTGTATTTTTACGTAAAAACATTCTTCCAAATTCTTAAATATCAAATATATTGAATGTATATATGGTTTATTTATCCTTTTTTACATTTGACTTGCCATTATTGTAATTTCGAAAACTTCGAATAACAAGAACCCCAAAATTATTAATTTGTAGGGCCAGACATATTCAACAATTACAAATCGAAATACATGCCTACGAAAAATATAAATTGGGAGTTAATTTCGTATTATTATACTTATATTCACGTATAATATAGAAATATCTGCATAAAATAAATCAAATGTAATAATCAGTGTTATCTCTGAGCTCTAATAAATTTCATCTAAAATGCAATAATTTAAATAGCCGTCATTAACTTAGTATTACACTATAAGCAGTGAACCCATATTATGAATGAAAGCCATAAAACAGAGTTCCTAACTAACAAAATTTGATATTAAATTCAAAAACGCGACATAGATTTTAAAAATTACTCACCGTGTGACGTCATGCGCAAACCGGACGAAATTTGAACGCTTTGATATCATATCTTGTATTGTTATATCATGATATTATGATTTATTATTCTTCGTTGCCTTGATACCATCCATCTTTCTGTGTCTTCTCCAGGCCTTCTTGATAACTGATTTCCTTCGTCCAACCTTTCAGATCCAAGAGCCTATGGATCATGCTAGGAAATTTGTTAAATCAGAAAATAGAAAATCAGGTTATGTTGTTTGTCAACAATTGTGTAATTTTAGGTTATGGTTCCGTCAACCATCTCAACTTTTTGGTTATTACAGAAACGTTAAAAATATAGAAACTAAATATTAAAACTAACTACTCAAAATGTAGGTAAAAGATACTATTGCAAGTTCCGCTACAAGGCTCTTCCTCGAAATTTTGCAAATGATACCAGTCTATAGTGCTTTTTAAAATAGCTCTGACGTATTTTTTCTTTTAGCTAGTATTTTTCATTTGAGGCCAAAAAAAATTTTCAAGACGAAGTAATTGATCTGTTAAATTTTTGTGACGTCAAAGACGGATAGTCATTGGTCTAGGTCATGTACATCATATTATGACTCACATAACCTTAAATTTTTTTGTTTTGTAGTATGAAAAATGTAGCGGCTATATAAATGTTACCGTCCTGTTTTAGAAACACTTTATGTGGCATTTTAGTGCTGTAATAATAATATGTCGTTCAAAGAACGGTCCTTAATTATTGTAAATCGGAATTTGTGCGCCTGAGTGTACACACAATTTGTTGAACATACGTTAATCAGCAAATCTATTAGCGTATATCTTGCAAAGTAATTACATGTTAATTGCAAAAGTGATTAGTCATGAATTCCAGTTCAAGCTACTAGGAAGGCAAAACTCAAATTTAAGCATAAAACCAACGACCGAGAATAAAATGAAATATTTGCATTAGACGAATAATTATGCACAAATGCTTTTATGCGTTTTATGGTATAATATGAATATTTAAATTTCCGAGTAAAATACTGCAGTTGTAGAAAATCTTCCTTCAAGTTTTGGGGGCTCACGCGTAATCTTGTAACTTAGAAATTTATTGCAATTAAAAAATATGGAAACTGAAAAGAAAATATGAAGATCGGAGAAAAAAAGTTCAACCAGCCAGAATGCCTGGTGATATTTTTCTTGATGTCACTTCCGGTTCAACAGGAAGTGATATTTTCGTTCCTGTTGGTCTAAAAATAGCCCACTTTTGTCTTACTCACGTATACCAAAAACGAAATTTTTAAAATCAAAAACAACCAAAAAATTGGGGGCGTACATTGACTCGTGGCCACCCGATATGGAGGTAATTTTTTTTAATTCGAGCAACTTTTATTCATGACATTTTACTCTAATAAGAAAAATAGGTTTTCTATCGAATATTGGAAATATTTCAATTGCATCCTTTGGGTTAATATTGAACAGCCTCTACATCCTGCATGCAATGCCTTTTGCGTCAAAATATTCAATAAATTTCCAATCAATATGTTCAGTGCGGTAGCTCTATCCTTCCTTGGACACGGTATATAAATATACTCGCGGTACTTAGCGCCTGAGTGCACTTTTCCAGTGAATTTAATTTTTGAACGTCACGTCGCATCGTTCAGGTATTTCAGTTAATTTTAAGGTGATTGTGCTCACCGATTGTTCCTATAGAAGGTAATTAACGCGTTTATTGAAAACCTCGTCCATTCACTTAAAAGGTTTCTTTTGTTAGTCCTTCCAATGTAACCTCTGGTTTTTTCTATTAATCCGGCCAAGATTAATTTTTTGCAATATAATGAATTTGTGGAGATTTTACAATTAACATGATTAAATCTTTACCACCATTACTTACTAGGTATACCCCTTTACAAAACATCATTGGATTTCTTTTGAGACTATGAAATCCTTACCACAATCGTGTTTAAGAGACCACCAAAGGGCACAATCCACAAAGTAAACGATGTCATTAACATAATAAAGTGAACATTACTCGGAAGCGTAACAGCCTTTTAAGAGTCTAATTTCGAGTGTAATTTTATGTGACCATTGTAACCAAACCTGTAATAAAACAAATATGATTAACATCTAGTCCTCACACACTTTCCCTGTTAGGAAAGGTTAATTAGGAAAATATACATATTATCACAATAAAATTCGGTCATTGCACCTATTTACTTGAGTTGTTTTCTATGATGTTCTAGTGAAGCGCACCACACGAAATACGGTTTCTAGCCCACTTGGCGATGCGATGGCGAGTATTTTAGTTCCCAAAGTTGCGCAAGTGACCTCGTTCATATGCAGGAAATAACAGTGATGCCAGTGTGTTTCAGCGGCCACCGCATTTATTTTAGATAAACCGCTAGATTTGTATTCACGAAACACACCAAAAATGCTAATCAAAAAATCGTTATTACAACATTTCTGCTGTTGAACCGCATCCACTTCACTCATCGGAGTGAACGAAGTGGTGGAGGTTGCGTTCTACTATAGGATAATAACCATTATAAAAATATATTTAAACATTTAATGATAATTAATTGAAAATTACGTAAAAATAATCTAATTTGTGGCAAATTCTTTACGTCTAGGTCATAAAAAGTTCTGACAAACTTTGGATCACATATCGTTTAACAGACGATGAATAGAAGTCACTTATTTTACCTTTGAAAATTGTCTTTATCATGTATCTTTGATTGTATAGAATTGAAGGGTAACCATTATATTATTATTCTTTTAATGTTACATTTTGCGTACTTTTGGTGTTGTAGTAAAGGGTCAAACATTCAGTATCACATGAATTAATGAATCTTTCCAAGGTGAAATCTGTAGATATGATTCCATTCTTGGTGAGTGTCAAAAAAATTTCTTGATAGCATTCAGATTGTATGATGAAAAACTTGAAGCTTCTCTAAATCGAAATTACATTTTGAAAATACAGGATCGGTATTTTATTCAAAAAGCTATGTCAGAAGGTCGTAAGAAACAAATATCACCCGTACAAAGGCAATAGGTATGTATGTAACCTTATTAGATTCGATTTAAAAAGAATTAAAATGAATCAAATTTTTTGCAGTTTATTATATTTAGGATAAATCCAGATTTACTCAAACCAGATGTATAAATATACTATCTATTTTGAACATCCTTGATCTGTTGGCACTTGAGGGAAAATTATATTATTCCAACAATTTTCCTATAATACAGTCACTTGGTGCCAAAAAGTACCCAAATTTTAAACTAATTCTATAGCTGCTTGTAATTTTTGTTGCGTCAATTAAAAAACAAGTTAAGAGTTAACTTCAAATACTTCTATCTCCTAACCTATTATCTTTATCAAAAAAATAAAAAAAGTAGCATTTTCCTTGGTTTATTGCCATCCTTTTTTGTCTCTGGTAACATTCAGCTAAGATTTTTTCCTGCCAAGTTAATGCCAAAAAAATTATTATTTCAAAAATTTTGAAAATGCATTAAGTGTAAAATGCATCCATCAATGTCAAAAAAAATTGAGCATATACATAATAGTAATGACTAATGACTAACAAAAAACACAATTTAGATTTTTTTTCAATTTGGAATTTACTGAGACAAAATAACGGACACTTTTTTTGTAAAAAATAAAAATTTTGCCTTTATTTCTTTGTATCATTTTTTATTTAGCAGATATCAAAATTTGCGAATTTGCGAAAGTCCTACTACAGACCCCTGAGGAACTAAATTGTCATATGTTTGCTTTGAGACCTTAAACATTTACTTTAACCACTTATTTGTTTCCTATCAGTTACGTAAAATATCATTCAATTGTGCACCTTCCTTCTCGTCCATAAAAACGAAGTTTTTCTAAAAGTAGATTGATTAGATCGAATGCTGTAATGGTGCCACTTGTAATGGTGCTCTCTTTCAATATACTTACGTAAACTTTTTAGACGGAAAACTCGGGCGCCAGTTCTTTAATTTTTAAGTGCAAGCATTTTTTGGCTCTCCTATTGGGAGAACAACCCGGAATAGCGAAACAGTTGAAGATACGGAATGTCCGGGGGTCGTAAGCTGGAGATCTGTCTAATGGACTTCGACCACTGCTCAAACGGGTTAATCAGAAATAAATGACAGTAATAACCCGTGAATTTTACCTCTTTAAACCAACGTATTTATTTAACAACACATTAATGAACAAATCAATTAACTCTAATATCTCAGCGACTGTAAAGTCGAGTATGTACAAATTTTAAAACGATTATAAACAAGCAAACTGGCAATCAAGACGCGTGGATACGATTTTATTTCGGAATTTTGGATAACAGAGGTTGGTCTTCGCGACTTGCAATTATTGCGTACGCAAGCAAACGGAAATTTCCAACAGGATGTATTATGAACGGCGGGCAATCGATTAGCTATAGATATTGTAGTCTATACTGGATGTTTAAAATACGGTGAACTACAGTCACAAACGTAGACTATTTATTAATGACTATTCTGATTAACGTAGGTTTTCCGGTCACCTTTATGCATTGAGGCTTTATAGATGGCCCAAGTGAACAGATCTAACCAGCCGATGCATATAATGACTATTTGGATTAACGTAGGTTTTCCGGTAACCTTTATGCATTGAGGCTTTATAGATGGCCCAAGTGAACAGATCTAACCAGCCGATGCATATATTAGAAAACAAAAGACCAACGGGAGGCATTACTAATTAGCTCTAGTTTGATTTAGTAGTATATTACAACGATACTCACGGACAATAAGATCTCTGAATATCTATACTTAACTGAAGGCAGAACCTACGGATTGTAGCGGACCACGGTGTATTCTTACCAAAATTATATTCAAATAAGTGTATCAATTTATTAATTTAACTCGGAGCGGCGGCGGTTACGGTGAATACTTAGGATTGATCTGGAACTGCTGACTGTAGATCGGCTCTGATCCGGACTGGAGTGCTCTTTGGCATTTTATCACCTTTCTGACGTATCTAGATGTCTTGTTAAAAGGGGCGTACTGACTTGACACGATGGAATCGTTTTCTCAACACGACGTTATTTGCGGAGTTCGAACGGATTATGCAATTAGTAGCATCAATTTGGAACGTAAATAACCGGAAATGAGTTACTTGCAATTTCTATACTATACTGCAAAAAGAAACGGATTAAAACGGGCAAGGATTAACATTTTAATTTGTTTTAGTAACGAATGATTTTGTTTCCGAATCGGCCATTATTTATAATAATTCTCGGATTTTATTTATACGGGGGATTGTCGAAAATTAATCAATTAATTACTTGACTGCTTGTTTACCAGCGGGCTTTTCACAACTCATTACTAAGTTAACTAAAAAACGGCGGAAGGGTGTACCCAAGTGACGGTAATATTTAAAGCAATAACGGACATTCCTTGATTGGAAAAAATCAGTTCGTTACAATGCTTTACTGAGATTATCCAAAAACTCATGATTGCTGTTCGTTAGACCTCCCTTTGAGGAAATAATGCTGACAATTATTAATAAAGAGAGATAATTTTACGAAGCGAAATTTATTACTTTTATTATCAACGATTCTCTCAAAATATTTGGAAATTGTAGAAATTGTAGGAATCTCTCTTTTTCAAAGAGAGCAATGTCTTCACGAACAGTCTTTTTTCTAAATGTATTATATCAAAATATGATTAAGAGAAAGCATTCAGGACAATTCAGGTATAACAAAGTTATAGATTTGGATAAAATTTCAAGAAAATGCGACTGTTTTGTTTTCTTCTCGAAAAAATATTTTTAAAAGTATTAAAATTTCTTCCAAATGAAAAAGCAAAATAAGCATATTCTCTCTGCAAATTTGCACAAGAGTGTAACTTGCTATACATGAGTAACTTTTCTTAATCATTTATTAATATAACACTTATAGAAGAAGGACCTGAAGTTTAGCAATTTTTTTTGCAAATCAAAATAAATCGATTTCGATTAAACTTTACACATACCTGTGTACCTATCTTTTTATTCGAAAAAAAATTTTGCAGTAACATTTTGAGGTGTCTCTCACAGAAAGGGCATTATAATATTTGAAGAAAAATTAGTTTTTCCCAAACTGTCTAGGTTTGCATGATTTTAAAAAACAGCCTACTTCAAAAATTTGTTTCTAACCACTCAGGTGCAGGGTGCAGATCCCCAAAAGAAGAAATTCAACTATAAAATGTTTGGCCTTTTAACACATATTGTTGCGTTAAAATGGGGACACACTATGTATGTATTTATAAGTGGTGGATCTAATCTCAATAATCTCAACTATAATAGGCTGTATCAACGTAATATACTTTTCATCACGATTTTTCAAGAAGCCATTATCAAGTGCGATGGTGGTGTAATGGTCAGCATAGTTGCCTTCCAAGCAGTTGATCCGGGTTCGATTCCCGGCCATCGCATACTTTTTTTTTCATTAATATAACATTAAATTAGGAAACAATATATCTTTGCCTCCAATTATTTTTTTGGTTAATTAATAAAACTATTATCGTGTAAATTGATTAATAGATAAGGTACGAAAATTCTATAAATAAATTGTTATGACTGTATCACATCAAAACAACACTAAAGTGGTAAATATGATAAGTGATTATAGTCAATGTTGGCGTTTGCAAACAGCCTAATGTAGTAGTAACATTGAAATCAACCAATTCTGGTTGCTTCCACGGAAAAAAATATTAAATTAGAAAAAACTTGTACAATGAAGACTGAAAAAATCAAAGAAAACTGGACTTTTTTAGGAAAAAATCAAAGAAAACTTTTTTAGGAACAATCACTTTAGGTCACAAATAGTCTATTGTTTGACAAATGATTATGTTTTGAAACAACTGAAGCAAGCTTCAAATGGTTTGAACAGTTTTCAATCAATTATTAATTAATAAAATAATATTAAGAGTAATTAATAAAAAAAATTGTTGAGATCAATAATTCTCTCGTAAATTCTTTAAAAAAATTATCTCTATTAATCTTCAAAGTAAATTAAATAACAAACTAGATATAGCATGAGAATATCTGGGTTAGGTAGCTGCTGTAAAACGAATTGAACGAACGCTGTTCCCGCTATTCCTCGCCGCCTCATGCCATTATCTGGCCCTAGTTGGATCAAATCAATCGATCGGATGTGACCTTTTCAAGGCCATGTTTGATTTCCTAAAAAGTAGAATAATCCACGAATGGCATGTCCGATCTCAAAACAGAAAAGTTAGTTTAATAGAACTGAATCTCAGGCACGTGTTTTATTTTACAACGGGCAATATAAATTGACGAAACGCAAAGAACTCACTGAAATTCAAGAAAAATTCAAGTTGTGTCGCAATGGTGCGTCGCGTCTCCATCGGATGGAAATGGTATCAAAACTGATGGAAAGCTTTATCAATTCCAAATGAAAATGTGCAGCTTATTTGAAAATTTGCCTGCACATGTATTTTACTCGGAAAGTTATTCTTTGATCACAAAAAAAATTCTATATCGCGAATCACTTCCAGGGGGGGGGGCAACTGCCCCCTCTTGCCCCCCTGGCAGCGCCCATGTTCTTCCCTGCTTAAGGTATTTGTCCTCAAAGCCAAAAAAATTCATTATTTAAAAAATTTTCAAAATACATTAAGTCTAAAATCTTTTAGATAACGCATCTATTACGGTAAAAAAAATTAAGCGTATACATAATAGTAATGACAATTTAGATTTTTTTCAATTTGGAAATTACTGAAACAAAAAAACATAATTTTTGATTTAGTAGATATCAAAATTTGTCAAAAGACCATTTTAAGCTATTGTAATAAGCTTCAATTTGATTCAAGGTACGTCAAATAGTGTTTTTTAAATCAGAGTTTTTGAAGCGTGTGACCTTTTCAAGGATAAGTTCAAATGCACCTAAATCAACTGTATCTCGGCAACGATGAGCCTAAACAAATTTTTATTTCATGGATTATCTTTGTTATTTCATTAGCTAACTTTTTTGTTATGACAAATTTTTTCGAAAATGTGATCCTCTTTGAGTAATTTGTTTAAAACCTTGGAAAATTTTTTTGCTCAAAAATCAACGTTTTCAACCTCTGTAACTCGGCGGGTGTTAAAGCAAAAAGAACGTTATAGGGGGTTGAAAAGTGTAGCTTTTCAATAGTCACTTTTTATTTCGAAACCCCTGAGGTGAAACTCACCCCCAACGAAAAAACACCCTTATCCCTTTTCAATATTTGATATTTGACGCATTTTGAATCGAACTATTCAAAATGAATTTAAAACAGCTATAGAATTAGTTCGAAGTGAGATCACTAAGTTACTCTACTATTAGAACATAATCAGCACACACATTATACTTTTCCAAGTATTTTGGAGTGTCTCTATTAACTAAAACTTTAAAAAAAATCTAGGTACCATATTCAGTTAATTTTTTAATGTTAGAATTTCTCGATTACTTATAAGTAAGCAGTCAGTCATATATTATGCTTTGTGACATGATGATGAGCTGGTGTCACTTTTTATTAACTAGTCACTTTGTACTGAAAATACTCCACTGGAATTTTTAAAACAAACTCTGTTGCGTTACTACTTTGTTTTTATATTATAATATAATGTAATGAACTGGAAATAATCGGTAAATGGTTAGAATAAAAAAGCTTAGTTGCATTATATTATACAATATACAAGTCCACTATCTAATGACTTGTAGTTAGTTAAAATACGAGTAGGTATTTCTCTTTTTTTATTTAAAAGTGAATTTGCATATAAAATAAATTTATTTAAATTAGCTAAAACAATGCATACATTTCGTGCACGATCATAATTTTGGAAACTAACCAAATACCTCAGTTTAGTGATAAGACTGGTAGGTTTGTTTCATCTATATACTTTTTATCTTTAATAAATTATGCGTAAAATGGTGACAGAAATGTAACCGAACCGAACTCAAACAACAAACAACGGAATTTTTACATATTTGTAGATAACTTTATTTCTTTTGTTGCCGAAACATTTCGCAAGTTAAAACGTTTTTGGTTGGTCATAATTTAATTGATCAACTAACTACTAATCTGATTGTTTCTGTTTCTGTCCATCGAATGACGAGCTTTGCATACAGCTGAATAAAATTCGTAATAGTAGTTGTGATCTTGAGTTTCCTTTCAAATGACCTTAAGTAATTTAAAGAGCACCGTAGATACTTTTAAACGGAATAATGAAGTTGCAGAAAACTGTGTCATTTATTTCATTCATTAAAAATTAAACTGTGCCAACACAAAGTGCACGTAGAAAGTGTATATACCGGGTCAGTCTTTGAAGTCGACTATTTTATATTTAATTTGTTATTATTATTTTAAGTAATGTTTATATTGTAAACAGTTGTTTTCCAATTATTTTCTGAATTTTATTTAGTTATTTGCGAGGTTATTTGTTAATCTGTTTGTATGTCTCTCTTTTTCCCCTTACTTCTTTGTCTTTATTTATTTAATACTTAATACTAAACTTAATTATTTATTTATTCATCGTTCATCATGAGTTAATCCGTTCAGTCGTTGGTCCCTCCGATCGGTCGTCCATCAATACATCCATCGATGATGATGACCAATCTAACACCAATCTACAATATTTATTTGCAATAGAAGTCCAATGTAGTCACTAATGTTCTCAATTAAGAGATGGTCGAAATTTTAAACGGTCTACAAAGAGTAAATTTCCTCAATTTAAATGAAGCTTAAGATCATTGATAAAAATTATGAACAAAAGAGAGTCCAGATTTAATTCTTATTAAATCCAGAATGTTGCAATAGTTTAAAACCATTGGAGGTAAAACTGATGACATTATTAACCGCCTCCTAAGTCAACGAATTAAGCTTCTGAAAATCTAACATTTCTAGGAGTTCGAACAACATCTAGGGCATCGCCACCGTTTGTTTACCTAGTAGCCATTTCTGGATTGACGTGCTTCGAGGCTCTGCAATAACAAACAACAAAAGAGAAAACGCGTAATATATTTTGTAATTATTATGATCTGCGTGACTGCGTCTATCACAATAAGCTATCAAAGCATTATGAATTATGGAATGTTGGTGGCAGGAGTAGCGGCAGCGGGTACAAATTGAAAAAGGAAAAAGTAAATTTTTTAGATGACCATTCTATGTGCCACTTTTAAAGCAATTGCGTATACAAAAATCAGGCCAACTTAACCGAGCGCTACAACTTTCCAATGCTAATGCTAATTCCCCAACTGGTAATTTTACTAGATAAAAATACACACACACACACACTAGCACACATACAAACAAAATATGCTACTTATAATTAAAAATTTAAATACAAATTTATGCAACCTGCTTATTTTTCGTGAACATGTAGGTTGTGCAAATAGAGGCCATGTGTTAGATTTATTGTTAGACGAGGAACGTTGCGCAATTGTTGTGTAGTGTAGTATTATAGTAGATAAAAATACAAGATATGATTGTATTCTATCTTTAGTCAACCAGGTTTCCATTCTAAATTTCTTCGCAAGCATGTATAGTCAGTACAAACATACATACATTGTATAATGCATACGAGGTTACTTCACTTTACAGCTTTACATATCGAGTCTATTTAAAGAAAAACCGCTTGCAAATTGTTTTGACCATATAGAATTTTGTTGTTTGTGTTTTAATTCAAAAACACGCAATGAACGCAATTTGTTTTAATTATTATGAACAATATCGGTTCTATAAAATTAAATTAGTATGTCGGAGAGCTTTGAAATGGTAATGCAAGACCAAACATATAATCAGGGTATTGAGTCCGAAGTCGATAACGGAAAATGTTTATTGGAATTACTCTTTGCCGACCTTCATATGCTAATTTAAGCCTGGCAGTCCCCTCGATCGACTTTGGTGTTGTATGTCAACGAGCTCTTAGGAGGAGGAGTAACAGAGTGAATACTGAGATCTTCAGTACGAGCTATATGTGCCTTACCCAAGCTAGTTAAGTTGGTTGTCTTGATAATCAGTGTATTAGAAGGTATGAAGCATACGCCGATCTTGGTACTCAAGAACATTCCATCCTATCAAAAATTGGTAAAATAGTTTGTGGGCCAAATACAAAAGGCATCAATCATCATCCTGGGGTCTGCTTTTAATCAACATGAACATGAACAATATTTAGCTCTACAAAATGTTGCATCTCAGGTCGATAACGAAAAATACTGAGTTTATTGGAATTACAATTTTCCAACTTTTATGTTAATTTATGCCTGACAGTTCTTGTCGATCGCAAGACCTTGATGATGTGTGTCATCGAATCCCTAGCACCTATTTAGAGGAGAAGAAACGGACTAAATAGTAAATACCGATATATCCGGTGCGAGCTCCATGCTAGTTCAGTTGCTCATTCTGATAATTAATCGGTATATTGACGCTGCTCTTGGTATTGAAGAATATTCCGACCTGTCAAAAATTGGAAAATAGTTGGTCAAATGCAGAAGCATCCAGGGCCGGATTAAGACCATTTGGCGCCCTAGGAACTACATATTTTTTCGCCCCCTATTAGACAAATATTCATCAAATAAAAATATCAAGAATCATGGAGTCATATTGGCGTATATTTTATTTAAAAAAAACTGAACATATACTAAATCAAGCTCGAAATCAAGAGATTAGAAGGAGTCTTTTAAATGAAGTAACTCCCTCACTCATAAAATGCGCCGCAGGCGAAAATTTTTATATTTTTCAAGGTCAAACGCTCTAGACTGAAGGTCGAGAATTCAAACTCTTTCTCTTTAAAAAATAGGTTTCGTGTTCCGTCAAACAATTTTTTTTTTAATATTCTTATATCAAACTCAATTTTTATTAAAGCAAAACAAAAACAAAATAAATAAACACTGTAACTGAAAATTGTTTACGACAAAATTATTGTTTTGAGTTGAGATTTTAAATTAAATAATTTTTTGTTTTATTACCTAGGTAAGTAGTTAATTTTTTTTCTCAATAATTTCGGCATGCAACGTGCCATAAAATTTAACTTACTGTATGTAGAAAAATATGCTTTTTCAAATAACATTTTTCAAAATGGAGATTGTTATTTAAAAAAATTGCCACTGACGTGTTTCTTGATCGGGAGTTTCGCCCCCTATTCGAGTTTCGCTCCCTATTCGAGTTTCGCCCCTGGGCAGTTGCCCATTTTGCCCTGTGGTTAATCCGGTCCTGGAAGCATCCTTGGTCTCTCTCTTTACTTAGGGCACATCTACAGTTACTAACTTTAAACACTCATTATATAATTCCCTAGCAATTTCTACGTGCGGAATTTTGATATCGTTTTCCATTTTTTTTTTCAATGCTTATGGAAAGCATGCAAAATTGTAATTTTTCCCTACAACCATCCTTAAATGCTTCTTAGATGCTCAATAATTTACCTAATGAGTTCAAAATCTATGGAGTTTTCGGGGGCGCTGATTACAAATTAAAAGTGAAGACTGAAAAATTCCGCGAGGAAAATCCAAAATGGCGACATTTCCATTTTTCATTACTTTTTAAAGAATTGTGTAATATGTACTTTAAGGAGTTTTTGAAGCTACTGATTCTGAATTTTTTTTTTGAAATATCCGCTTTGATGAAAATCTTATGGTAAGTAAGCTTCTAGTTCTTAACGAAATAGCCTGAGATTCTTATTCGGGGGATTTTTTGGGTCGCTGATTACGAATTAGTTATGAAAATTGAAAAATTCCGCGAAGAAAATTCAAGATATACGGATTTTCCAGTTTAAAAAAAAATCAATTTACAGAATAATCGTGTAATAACTACATAATTTTCAAAGTTGCTGATTCTCATTTTGTAGTCAGAATTGAAAATTGAATTTGAAAAATGTAAGTATTTTGATGAAAATTGTGTGAGAGAAAAAAAATGGCTACTGTGTTCTTGTGTTTTTGGTGCAATGTATGCAAATCCGGCATTAAAAATGCTCCAACACGTCAAGATTTTTCTAACCGAAATAGTTTTGAAAATGGTCTCAAATTCTTCTTTCTCGTCCAAAATACCAAATACCCACCCTCAGTTTAGTAGTACCCGTCCTCTGTTCAAAATACCCACCCCCTGTACAAAATAAACATGCTTTATTTCATTCGTTTCTTTGAACATAAGGAATATTTAAAAATTTAGATGCAATTAACTTTCTTATAACTTATAACATTAAAAATATTTATAATTTTGTTTATTTCAGAAAAACATTGATTAATCCAGCATTTCAAATTCAAATTCATAATATGTGACTCAAAATACCTTTTAAATAAGAATTTCAAACTATTTTGATAAAAAATTTTCGAAAAATTTTCTACCATAACATTTCCATCAAAGCGGATTTTCCGATCAAAATTTCCAATTCCACAGAAAATTCAGAATCAGCTACCTCAAAAACTCCTTGTTATGCAGTGGGTTCATTTTAAGTGTAAACGGTTTTAAATGGTTATTACGCGGTTATTATTAAAGACAGAATGATGGGACAAACGTCGAGTGAGAGTATTAGAAAAAAGTTTTTTATGCTTTAAAGACAAAAAAACAAATGACACCCGTTTTGAAAAATATTAATGTTAGGCGTGCTTTTTTTAACAAAACGACCTATATATTTTTGCACCATTTAATAGACTATTTTATTCTGAATACAATGATGTGCATAATATGATAGTTTCGATGAATAGTTTCCTTAATATAGGCTAGAATACTATTGAAATTGTAGAAATTACTTACTACAGTGATATTACTGAAAGATGACTTCAAAATAATATATTTCCCAAAACGGGCTTCATTTGTTTTTTTTTTCTTTAATGCATAAGAAACTTTTTTTCTAATCCTCTCACATGGCGTTTATCCCATCATTCTATCTTTAATAATAACCTCGTAATAACCATTTAAAACCGTTCACACTTAAATTGAGCGCACTGTACATAATTCATAATTGGATTTTCCTTTCGGGATTTTCCAGTTTTCACATCTAATTTGTAATCAGCGACCCCGAAAGCCTCCATAAAGCCTATTTTGAACTCTTTAGATAAACAATTGAGCATCTAGAAACATCTGGGGGTACTCGTAGTAAAAAATACAATTTTCCAGGTTTTCCATAAGTACTTGTAAAGAAATGAAAAACTATATAAAATTTCCGCACAGAGAGATGGATAGGAAATTATATGACGAGTATTTTAAAAAGAAACCTTGAATTTATATTAAAAATTTCATCCAGAATTTTTATTTGAACGAAGAACGAGTATTTTGCCCCTGTGGGGCGGTCTCACCGTGAAGATACAAACAGGATAGAGTGAAGCAGTCAATGCAATAAAAAAAGAATCATCTCTTCCCTAAGTGCTGTCCCATTTTGAAGCATTGGATAAATTATGCCACCGCTTCTAATCTTGTAGCTTGACTCCAGCCTCGTCGCTTTACAATGCTTGTACCCAAAGGTTCGCACACCAGGTGAGGAACTATTCAGCATCGATTTAGCCGAAAGAAGGAACACATTAATAATAATAACTTTAATAACCTGGTGGAGCAAAAACTGGTGTCAATTATTGATATCATTCTGTTACATCAACTAGACACTGCCAATACATGTACGAACCGATGGAATTTACGGAGGTTTTTTTCTGGAAGAACAAACTAAAAATCACATAGGGATAGGATCCAGTATTGATCCTTAAGGCAGAAAATTTACCCAAAGCATCAGCTGCTTCTCCTAACATAATAACTTGAGTTGTTAGTCCTTTTAGCTAAATAACTCCTTAACCAATTATTATCTGATTCGATTTACAGGTACTTATGATTACATAGTAATAAATAGTACTTATTATATATATATAGAGACTTCTAAAACCTATCTAATAATAATAATAATATTTATTGATCCACTAAGCATCATATCTTGTTGAAAATAATTTAGATCTACCAGAAATGTTATCTTTTATATTTTCCGAGAAATATTCAAAACTAGGTATTTGCCAAAATAAATAACAGACAATAGTTGTTTTGATTTTTGTTATTCTCTGAGCTGTTTTAAAATAAGCCAAATGCTTGATTACAAGCCCTAAAATAATTAATTGAAAATTTAATATTCAATTTATACTTGCAACAGTTGCAGCTAACAACAGACCTGTTCAAAATACACAATCTGATATTTTCAACAAGATTCTTAATAAACGCCTTTTCAATTTCCTCTTCCTAGTGCTTCATTTACGTTATTCGTTATTCCTCCTATTAATATTCCACGTCCCTAGTGGCTTATTGAGTATTCAACGAAATGTTTTCTTAGTCATTAACCGATACTCATATAAATTTCCAAGTACCTATATAAGTTATTTTTTCTTCGATAAAAGGTCACCACACACTGTATTTTATAGCTGTGTGCTCTGACGTAATTCGTGCCTAGCGCTACATTGTGGGAGGAAAAATTTATTATCCAGTCATATTTACAAATTAATAACGTTATAATAGGTTGTATTTAATGACAGGTTTTATTATTTAGAATAGATTAAAACATTGGAAACATCTACGTATTCATGCAATAATTTGGTGTACATATATCATTTCTTTTATGATCATATCAAAATATTATAAGATTAAAAATATACTATTTTTTTTTATAAGCATATCAAATTGAATTTAAACAATAATTAATAAAATTTATTTCTTAGGTGGCATTTCTTCATCATCTTCTGTTTCTCTTTTTAGAGATTTAGTGGCATTTCTTCATCACAATATAAATCTTTTGTTTTTTGTATATAATAGAACTTTTACATTGGTTGCAAGTATTATTGAGTGCCTCCATTTATTACAAAAAAAAAACACAAATAAAAACGCGAACATAACGTTATTAATTTATATAGAATTTATAATTTTTTATCCAAAAAATTGATATATTTTTAATCTTATAAAATTTTAAAAAAATTCAAAAGTCTGTCTCCAAAAATTGAGTATTTTTATCGCTGCAATCATTTCCTGAGTGGATATAATACTAAAGGTGATGTAATGGCAATTACAAAGATTTCATAACCCTGGACATATAATAGTTATGAGGAAAAGCAAATTTAACTGCGTCTAATAATAGTTATTGTTTAATTCTTAAGTACAGGTGCCGATGCATTTAAAATAAGCGAACTTTTATAGCCGTGCTATAATTTAGGATTAGGGCAGCGAGCGGAGGACTGACTTGACTCACTTCATAGCGATATGAAAGTTAAGCAACAGCTACCGCGTTTAGTACTTGGATGGTGACTATCCACGGAAAGACGCGGTCTCGCTTCCCCACTTCTAGCGGCTTGTATATCAGCTATATCGCAGAAGCAATACAACTGTAGACGAGAGGTGTATTGAGGATATACCATCCTTCGGAGAGGATGTAAAGCAGTCGGTCCCTTGTCTATTAAATGTTAGGCAAGTAAAAAATCCCTACTCTTAGTAAGATAAGAGGTTCGGCAAAATTTCCAGGTTGGGGGTTGCTCGTCTCCTGGCGTCGGTGATTGGCCTCGGTAGCGGAAATAGGCCGACGTTAAATAAGTGATTAAAAAAAAAAAAAAAAAAAAATAATTTAGGATTAAGCATTAAGCGTGCCAAATGCCTTTGGGCCAAAAACAGAAATGTATGTAACTATAATAACAAGCAGCAGAAATGAAATGAAAATTTTTTGTTCTTTATTTTTTATTTTCTCTGGATAACCTCAAATATCGCCCAGAGATATTTTTTGGTCATTTAACCTCAAATATCTCAAAATCCTGACGTGATGGGAAATTTTATAGCCAGATTCGGATTCTACGCAAAAAATTACTTTGGAAACACCTATTCATTAAAAATTACGTAGGAAATATTTCCAAGTTGTCAAACAGCTTCCACGACTCCCCAATTTGCAGACCTGGGAATTGGTGATCCGTTGAAACTGTGAATAAATTATTTAATTGAATAGTAGTACTTCTTTATTTTATAAAAGTGACTTCTTCCCGTTTTCATTTTTGGCTGAAGAATTCATACTTAGAATCTTCATCATTAATTTGATACTACTGTAAGTAATACTTATATCCACCTCTAGTCTAGTCTAGGGTTATTTGGACTGGCATGATTGTGTGGTATTTAATTAATCCTTATTAGATTGAACTACTGAACAATTATTACTACCAGACTGAAGAGACCACAAGCATCTTGATAGCTTCTAATAATTTCACGATTAAGCATTATATTAATTATGTGTAATTTGAAATTACATTTAGTTTATTTCCTACAGAAAATAGGTACTTTACCATTACTTTTATGATTAAGAGTAATAATGAACGCATTACACAATATTTCAAATCCTTTAACTAATTTTGTATCATGTAAAACCGCAAAATATTTCTCTATTATAATCTATAATGAGGCAATTGTTAACGTTAAATATTTTAATGTAATCAACTTTGCTCATGTGTAATGCGTATCTGACATTCAACTGATAACAATTATTGTTGATAAAATTAACATATATAAGACTCATAATATAGTAGGGAAGATTATAAGTAAAAATAAAGCAAATTTTAGAAAAACAAATAAATAAAAAAATAGGAATTATTTTGTGATAGCTAATTCATTGTTACTGCATTCCTAGTGAAATAAAAAAATAGACACGTGTTTCCTTTAGATAATTAGTTTTAATGACTAGCAGTTTTACAATGTACAGCGTGGTTCACCTACAGTTTTTGATTATAAAATAAGTCAGGATAGTTCTGTATGAAAATATAATACAACAGTCATGTTTAGCCTAATGAATTATTACCCTCTTCTCTGCTTCCTACAGTTCCTACTGTAGATGATGCTCTTAAAAGACGCTGGCCATAGAGCAAACGGGCGTCCAAGGAGTCTTTCTTATTTACTTTTCTCAACGAATCTAATTTAAATGAAAAAATATAATGGTCTGTATTATTTTCAATTTAATTTTTCACATCAATGAAAAAGTAACTAGAACAGCGACACAGCGCTTTACACGTAGTTGCAAATTTGCGTTGAGCAATAAGTATTAATGGCTAATGCGTCAGTGTCAGTTGCCAATTACACGTTGTGTCGTAACGTACAGTCAACGCAGAAGATCTGCTGCCATAGGAAAATCGAGCGCAATTTGCGCTTACCCAATATTAGAAATATCCAGTGTTGACAGATCTATTATTCACACATTAGCAGAATTTTATTGTAATGACCCCAAATTTTGCAAAATCAAATCCTTAATTGCTTAAAATAAAAAAATCGAAATACTTTAATAGTAGATTAGACGAGAATTTTCGTATATTTGCTCTTCTCAAAATATTTAATTAAGAAATAATGTTCTAGATCCAACCCAAAGTACTACTACTACTCCTATTGCTACTTTTGTTACCACTGCTACAGCTACGGCTACTAAATACTCTGACAATTCATCTTGCACACGCTTCAAGAATGTTTGGTTATTATCCAAAAACATTGTGAAAATAGACATTGTTTTGTGAATGTTCAAAATGCACTTCGCGAAAACTATGGTTTGCATAATCTCCCAACTTTTATTGGTATTTGTCAATTTGTTGAAACATTTGAAAAGTATTTTCCTCTTCATGATGTGAACACACAAACAAAACGTAGAAATGCAAGAAGTGTAGAGAACATTATTGCTGCTGTAAGAGATAGTCTGGCAGAAGTTCCAAATTTATCGATTCCTCGCCGTCTTTAAGAATTAGGCCGTAATAGAACAACTTGGCGTATTCTGCGAAAAGACTTGGATTTACACCCATATAAGACTGAAACCAATAGACGTGGTTAGGCTTTAGAGCAACTTGAAACGCACCTAACTTGGAACAAAAAATTATCTTTCCAGATGAAGCTCGTTTTTGTTGAGTGGGTATGTCAACAAACAAAATTGTCATTTTTGGTGGGAAAACAATTCACAGGAGATTCACGAGATATCTTTGCATCCGCAAAAGGTTACTGTATGGCGTAGTTTATGGCATGGTGGCATCATTGGAGAATTTTTTTCAAAATGAGGTAGGAGATGGTGTTCCAGTATCGATTGGTAATATGTTTTCTTGTGACTAAATTTGGATCAAATTAAATTGATTTGGAAGCCATTTGGTTCCAACAAGACGGTGCCACATGTCACACTGCGAATGCCACTGTTAACTTATTTCAAGAAACGTTTGGCGAAATGGTAATTTCAAGAAATGCAACTGTTAGTTGGACTCTAAGAAGTTATGATTTAACTTGTCTAGATTACTTTTTTGAGTTTTTTTAAATCAATGGTCTACGGAAACCCACGAAGCCGGGATGCATTAAGATTAGTGGTTAACATAATATTCCTAACCACATGGTGGATTATAACCTAGTTTCTTGCTCTGGTAGTCATGTCGTGACTAGATTCCTGTTCTCTGCACAAAAGTTTTCGAATTCGCCTCAGAGTTAATTATTTTGACATTTCCTTGACGGAATGTATTTTGCTTTAGAAGAAGGCCACAACGAAGTGGTCAAAACGTCAAGGATTCAAGATAATCAACAAGGAAGAAAACCCTAAAACTATTCGACAAATCCCCAGCACCATGAAAGTCTTTAGAATCAAAATAAATTTTCTGCGTTTAAATAGAATCATTTCGTACATTTAAATAAAATGTGTTCCGCAGTATTCTAATACTATTGGTGAAGCTCAGTCGGTATTTAGACCAAGGAAAAATCTACACGCCTGTGATAGCAGTTGACCCATTCTTGGGTATTGGGGGATGAGTACCATCACCCATTGCGCTTAGCTTAGAGTACATTTTAATTCTAGGATTGTGCCGAATTTCTGAGTGATGCCGTTTTCTACTATATTTTTCGATCAATTGGTCGTTACTACTCTAATCAGCATCTCCCTCTACGTTTTCACCAAAATGTTCCGGTACTTTCTAGTATTCACTTCTTTTGCAATTTTAGTGTACCTATCAACGTTTAATAACTAAATTATTAAGGCTGTGTCAACGATTCAGTTAACCATCCGCTTGCGAATCAGGAATAGTTGGAGGGAACGACCGAATTCGTATTAAGTCAAGCAGCCGCTATCGCAACCTCTGAACCAGCTTTTGGCCGTGAACTTCAACGCAGGTCGGGACAAGCTTTTAATATATCGATATACCCTATCGACAGATTAACGGTAGCCGTCGACAATGAATGCTCTCTCGTATACAGGTTTCGCAATGTCCTGAACTAAAGATACAACACTATAAAGACACTATGCACAATACACAATTCACCTCAGACGCCTGCCCAGACAGGATTCGTTTACTCTTCTTTGGCTTCAGCCGAAGGGTCACTGCCGCACAATGCGAGGGTCGTTAACTAGATGGTCAACACAAGTACTTAATTACCACTAGAAAGCAATACGAGTAAAAGAAGAAATTAATATATAAAGATATATTGAATAATCATCAATCTACATATAAAGCTTCACCAAACAAGGTCTACCACCATAGCCACGATACCCCCACAAGGGTCAGCAACCGCGACGGCCGCGCTTAAAGGAGAGTGATCGATTGCCGAAAGAGAATTGTATTACATGAACGTGAATGGAAATTTAGTGAGTGGGATTTATGTAAGAATTAGGTAAAAATCTTTACTTAAAATTTATTGTAATATTCTCCAAAATAATATAATATACTGTTAGACGTCCGTTTATCTTTCAGAAAAGGTATGTGATTTCACGAGGCGGTCACTTGGTATATACAGGGTGAATCTTAGAGTATGGCCGCCACTCTAAGATTCACCCTGTATATATACTAAAATGCCATCCGTTTCATATCCGAGTATTTCAATTTTCACCTCAGTTCCTAAATTTAAAAATCAGACACGATCCCGGTAGAGAGGTAAGGCGAGGCCAGCTCAACCTTCCCTGAAACTATTTGGTCACGGACTCACGAGGAATTCCAGAACGCGAGGGTACGGTGAACCTATGATTCCGTAGACCAACGCAACCACGAAGGTGGATCAGTTTATGGTGAAACATGATCAAGAGCCAATTGATCTACGGTAGATTCTCTCTCGCGCCTATATGGATTCTTCGCTCGTGATCGGTTAGACCGGTTTCTGATGATAATCATTACAGCAATAATTATCTTTATAATTAAAAGCACAGTCCGTCGATTGAGGATTCGGTACCGGCGGAGGATAGTGGCTATCCTTGGTCGTCTCTACATGCTGCATCGTGTCTGGTTATGTTTGTCTATGCATTGATATTGAGCCGAAAAGATAAAGGGAATTTTGGAAAGTGTACTGAAAATCGACCTGATATGCACGAAATCTCATATTTCATGCATATGAGGCAAAAATACAATTTTGGGGTTTAGGAACTGACATGAAAATTGTGATAATTTTTGATAAAAAATGGTGTATATGGAACCTGATGTTCCATACACACCATACAAGCCTTATGCTTGTTTCTTAAATTAAAATGGATCTTTTGACTTAAAACTACTTATACGCCTCCTGCTGCGTCCGTTAACATACCGTAGAGCACTCTGTACCGGACAATCGTGTTTAAACATCGTTCTCTTTCCGCGCGCCGAGAAGCTTTCCGATCTTTGGAATAAGATGCTTTCTATCGACTGTCTGGGTGATGTTCTTAATTGTGTTTTCCAAATCTTTCGGCATTCATCTATAGAGATTCCTAGATATCCTATACTGTTGGCTGTAATTATCTGGAAAACTACATTTTATTTATTTTCTTTGGATCTCTTAATAGTATACTTTCTGTCTTTCTCGAGGTCAAATCTAGATGGTGTTCAGTCATGCACACGTTTATTCATTGCAGCAGTATTTGAATTTAAAGGACACTTCATTGTCCGTTGTTGTACGATTGCTAGATCATCATCGAAACCAATCGTTTCTGTGTTTTTCAGCTCAACTCCAAATATAGAACACCACCCTCCTATCTATAAGATTATGTCTGGTACTTGAGGGGTACCTAGTAGTGATTGTTTTCTCTACACCCTTTGAAATTTTAATTTCTTGCTTCGAAGTAGGTACTGTTGAGGTTTACTAGATACTACGAGATTTTCCTGCTGTGAAATTCGCTTGCTAGTGAGCTGTATTAACATACACTGTTATAAGTGCCCACTACTTATAGAACGTCCATTCCGGAATCTATTATTGGTATTCGGAAAACCCTTCATTCGCTTCTAGCTCGACCCTTACCAGTATCGTACGCTTTTTTGCATGTCCGAAAGGCACAAAAGTCTGAATTCAGCCGAGTTCTCAGATCCTGCTTACTTTGCAACAGGACTTTCCATATCTTTAGAAACTTTTATTTCTCGAGTAGAACATTCGTGATCACCAGGGCCACGAATTATTTTTTCTTTCTGAGTTCATTTGGTACTTCAGGCCTAGTACCTTGTAAATTCGATGATATCGCCATCAGTATAGGTACTATCGCGGCCGAAAAAAAGTAATCGACTGATTTTCCCGTTGTAACTATGGTTCTATTCAGTGTCGCATCAATCACAATATTTTTTTTATTAGTGTCAACGTCATTGTCATATTAAGCAAAAATATATATTTTTTTATTTAATCATGCCTTATCATGTTTTGAATAAAGCAGAATAAGGCTACATCATCGCCAAACTTGGAGAAGGGTGGTCTCAACAACGCATAGCAAGTGAAATTAATTGCAACAAAAGCACGATTCAAAAACTAAACAAAAAGTGGATAGAAACTCATGATCTGAGCAGGGCAGTGGGTTCTGGGCGGCCAAGAAAGAGTACTCTAGAAAACGACAATACCCTGGTTAACTACTTATGTGAATTTAAACTCATTTTCTAATTGTATTGAAGCCAAAGAGCAAACCAACTTCCCAGCGTCTGTTAGGACAGCAAGAAAACGGTTGCGAGAGCAAGGTCTATTTAACTGTGCCAGTGCTAAGAAGCCCCGACTAACAGATGTTAATAAGGAGGCAAGAATGCAGTTTGCAAATACTTTTATTAATGAAACGATCGTTACTGGGAGCGAGTGGTCTTTTCCGACGAAAAGATATTTCAGTCCTGCTACAATGGTCTACTGCTAGTTTACCCCCAGGGGTCATAAGTTTTGTGAAGAATATTTGCACAAAACAGAAAATAGCGGAAGGTATTCTGTCTATTTGTTTAGTTTTTAAATTGTGCCTTAGCTGCAATTAATTTCACTTGCTATGCGTTGTTAAGACCACCCTTCACCAAGTTTGGCGATGATGTAGCCTTTTTCTGCTTCTCTCAAAACCATACTAATTAATTGTTTTCTTATAATTAAAAAATATTAACTTATTTCTTATTAGTGTTTTTTTAATAAATACACCCCAACAATGATTTCTTGTCAAAATAATTTAATTGACGTAACTGATGTAAAAACTCCCATTTACAAAGGAAAGTTTTTCGAAAAAACTTACTACTTGATAAAAAATCGATTACTTTTTTTCGGCCGCGATAGTACGTGCTTCTGTGAGTGAAGAAATTTACTACGACTTCTGCACCTTCTTTTACACAATGGTAGAAAGAGACCAAAAGAAACATAGGTACATACATATATACATAATCAGCGTGAGAGGTAGAGTAGGATTTTTCCTCAGATTCTTCAATCATTTGGTTGTTATACTATTCTATCGCCTCAGATGGCTGCCTCTAGCTCTGAGCACAGTTGTTTTTAACTCTTTGACAATAATTATTATTCTTGATTCTTTCTTATTCTTTTTGTATTTCATTGGCCGCTCTTGCTTGGTGTATTCGTCTACTCTATATAGTTCTTGCTCCCAGTTGAGTATTCCTTTGGAGCTTAATATCTCATCTTTTGCTTTTTTCTATATCAACGTTCCGTCAATATGCCATTTGGGTATTGTTACTGTCCCCACTTGGACATTTTTGGTTATACACTTCATTAAGTTGTTTTGTGTATTGTTTCACTGTTATCAGCTGAAGTTTCTTTTTAAGTAATACTCCTACTCCTACTGCTACTATTATTATTTCTGCTACTACCCCTACTACCTTTACTACTATATACTATACAGATTTCATAATTTTAACGTAATGTTGTGGACAAGCCAATTTTCCGTTTAAACATACTATTTTCAAGAAAAATTATTTCTCACTTTCCCATTTCAATTAATTTCCATTTACTACACCTCCGTGTAGATGGTAATTATCCCGCATGTTATAAATAATTGTGCAAGCGTTTATTTACTCTGTTAGCCGTTATATGGCAACTCCTAATTCAATACGTTTATCATCGCCACCTACACGAAACTTAAAGCAAACAGTATGTAATTTCATTTTTTAGAAACTCAAGGAAATAAGTTTATTAACAAGTTTAAGCAACCTTGTGCAGCAATCGCAGTGACATAATTCTCACAGAACATGAGGAAGAAACTTATCAAGAATCAAGAGTATTTTTATGTGGTAATGGGTCAAAGAACAATCAACAATTACAACATACCATTAATCAATTGACTGTTGACCACTACGTATTGTCTATATGTGGATATTATAACCTTAAACTCGTTTCCAAACATGCTTCTTTATCAGATTGTATCGTTGAGAAATTTGTCTTGTTATAATGTTACATCCTATTGCACAATGAGAATATCTATTTTTCAGTTACGAAATACACTAGGAATGCATAGGATTACATAGTAATGGCTACATTCGAGCACTGCCGATGAATAATTTCATACAGATATGCCCAGAAGATTTACATACAGACACTAAAAGATTCTTCGATGTTTACTTCATTTTATCATCATGGCTAATTTGTTTAGGGCATGGTCTCTTTCCAGGGTTAAGGTTCATCCAACGAAGGGGACCACATTTGTCTTCACTCCAGACTCAGTCCAGAGTTATTACACATATGAGTTTTTCTACTAAGTTTTCACTGAAGAATGTTATTTATTATGATTTCATAAAAATAAATATTTAAGAAATTGTTATAACGTTACAAGCTGCCGTCAATAGCAGCGGGAAGTAATCTTCATTACCTACCGTCAGGAGAAACTGGAATACTTTCGGCTCTAAAATGCGTGAGGAAAATGCTGGTTTCTGTGTAGGTGGTAAATGATTGTAAAAAAATCCATACAGTTCAACAAAAATATTTCGACTTTATTTAGATATTATTGATGTTGTTAATTAGAATAAAATTCTTTTTGATGCGAAAATATGTCATGGTACTGAATTTTAAATTTCTCATAGTCATTCGAGTATTCGTTGATCATATCAAACATACTGAAAATCAGAGGGAACATAAATATACGACATACCAAATATTTATAAACAGATATGATGCCTTTTGGATACATTAAAATTCATAGTTCTAATAAATCCTTTTATCTATGGTGGCCTTCCATCTTTCCAATTCAGGTACTAAATTTGATAAAATCTTCTTCATTCGCTATAAAACCTTTCATGTATTAACTATCAGCTTTATTAGCTACTAAATTTAATTTATGTTGCTTAATTATCAAGTTAATATGAGATGGTGTATATTTTTAAGTAAAGATTTAAATAATGCGTTATTTATTATTATTATATTGTAGGACTTAATGTTTTTACCTTTCTGGTGTTACCGGTGTGCATATAGAAATACGTCAAACCTACTATATTGAAATACACGTACTTAAAAAATATAACGCAGAACAAGATTACCAACTTTCACCCAACTACCAACGTAGTCATTGGACAGAAAATATTTTGCTTTTGAGAATGATAATTCCAAAGTGTCAGAAAAACAACAATAAGTACGTTTGGCACAAATATTATTATCTGTTGAGTCTAACCCATAAAGTTGCTCTATTAAGTCACATTCATTTTCCACCAACAGCCTGACCAGTGACCATACCTCTGTCCTATTGCCCTTGGCTGCTTCTTAGACAGTTACTAAAACAATTGCAGGTATTCATCAACCTCGGTGTTTATTTTACTCTTAAGGTTATTCAATATGACTCCATATGCAAATGTCAAAAGACATCGAATCAGGAAATCTAGCTGGCAACTTAATTTTCTTCAACTTTGTTTCTTCTTCTTTTTGTCTTCCGATTTTATCCAGATACTGGATTTTGAGTCCATAGTGCGAATGAGTTCTATATGTTATTATCTAAGAAAAAAATCGGAAAAATGATTGCAATAGACGTGTCTTGTGAAAAGAAGAAGGAGGGATGTATTGGAAAACATAATCCAACAGAGTGAAAAAGAAATAGGCTGCGCGCGCTGCGTGTGGATTCTAGTTACATCTAAAGGTTGGTATCTGGCGTTCGTAACAATATTTGTTTCTTTTGAAGGCGTCAGTGGTAATGTTGATGGCTGAACCATTTATCTAGTAGAACATCGTTGTTCATCGAAAATCGATAAAACGATATTTTTAGCCTCTGGGCTTTTACACATTCTTACATAACAATCTTGCACCATTTTCGGAAAAAAACAAAATCAAGCATGAACATAAAATCAATACATAACCTCAAAACTACAATGACGCTAATGACAGTTCTGTTTGATATGTACTGTCAAATTCTCACCTGACTAACTTCGCTAACTCAAAACCGATTGAGATCCTTTTGTTTTGTTTCGGATAAAGTTTATAGAAAAGTTCCACATAGGTGAGAAGGTGTGCTTTTTATTTTTTCAATAATAGTTAATAACAAAAAAGTGTATTGTTTATACACTTTTAATAAGAAATGTATAACTATTTTATTTATCTAAACAATTGCCTGAAACTTGGCAACATGAGGTTCTTGGGGTTGCATATTACGAATCTGGCAAAGACGGTCGTGATCTGGCCTCAAAACCGGTCTAAAACGGAGTCTACAAAATAGCGTCGAAAATTTAAGTTTTTTAATTTTTATTACGAGTAGATGCCTGGGAGTTTTTGTGGTCGCTGATTACGAATTTGACATTAAAATTCAACTAGAAAAAAAATGATGGAAAATGGTCCATATTTTTATTCGGATTTTATTTTTTATTTAGGGGTTTCTTGGATCGCTGATCACAAATTTTATTTTAAAAATGGAAAACGGCGTCTAAAAAAAGGTGGAATCAAATGATAGTAAGAGTTAAATGGGTATTAAAGATATTATATTTTAATCGATTTATTAAAATTAATCCAAGATGCATTTATAAGCAAGAAAAAAATTATTAAGTTTTTAATTTATGCTCCCTCTACTTCGTCCATAGACAGTGCCGGTCGTGAATTAAGGCAACTATTTCCGCCTCTATTACCGCAAGCCACCAAGCAATAAAGGCATACATCTCCAAACAGGCCCGTTATCAGTTTTGCAGTTGCAAAAAATTAATTTTAGGTTGAGTTGTGGAGCTTGTTCTTGTATTTTTCATTTTTGATAAATTTTAACTTAAAATTTGAGATCAGCGACCCGAAATACCCCTATTAAGAGTAGATAAGCTATGAGAGTTCTAGACCACTTTCAAGACCATCTGCTTCGGTTGGCATGTGTCCATCAGTAGTGACTACGGATGGAGTTGCTGGAGGATTTACAGACTCTTCAGAAGCTGTAGTCAATGACCAGAGGCTTTAGTTCGAGAAGCGCCCATACAGATGTCGCTATAGGACCTGGGACAAGTTGTCAACTGAGGAAGGCTGTGGAGGAAGGCTCATCCGAAGAATCTGCAAACCCTCCAGCAACCCCATCCGTGGCAAATGGCCTTGAAAGTGGTCTAGAACTCTCATAGCTTATCTACTCTTATTTAGGGTTTTTTTGGGTCGCTGTTCTCACATTTTAAGTTAAAATTGATCAAAAATGGAAAATGACGTCTTTAAAGTGATAAGATAGCTCGATTTTTGAATTTTGTGCATTGCCTCTTATCTAGGGGTTTTGGGCACACTGATAATAAATAAAGCATTATTTTCCTCTAAGAGCCTGCAATTTGCGTATTCCAATTTTAGTGAAATTATATTCTTTTTCTACAGACTCTAACGAGATGTGACACAACTTCAGCATGTTTTAACAGAGGAAAGAATAAATTTGCCAAAATATTTAAAAATAGCGGTGATTTACAAAAGGCTGCAATGATTTATAAAAAAAAGGTGCTGATTTAAAAGCTATCATCACTGCTGGCATAAATTGTATGCTAGCAAAGAAAAGTAACTGCTTAAACTCTTGGTAGGTATGATTAATTTATTTAAAACTTTATTTATTTTTTTTAAATCAATACATTTTAAATTTTGAAAAGTAGTGTTAATTTAGCATCATTGTGTCGTACGATGGATGCAGCAGGATTTATTGTCAAATTCGTAATCATCGATACCAAAAAACCTTCGACATCTAATAATAAAAAAAAGAAAATAAAATATTAAAATTTTTGTAGACGCCACTTTGTTTTTAGACCGATTTTGAGGCCAAACTCATAATCTGCGACCCCAAAAACCTTATGTTTTCAAATTTCAGGCAATTGTTTAAATAAATAAAATAGTTATACATTTTTTAATTAAGAATGTACTTAAAAAATACTTCTTTCTATTTTTAATAACAATTGAAAAAATAGATAGCATACGTTCTCACCTATGGGGAACTTTCTTAAATAAACTTTTGCCAAAATTAAAACAAAATGATCAAAATCGGTATTGAGTCAACGAAGTTAAAACTTTGGCGAATTTTTTGTGTTTAGATAATGGACTAATATATCAGTTTAAATATATATGACTAATGTTAGACGCTTGCTGAAGGCACATCATGTTCAAAAATTCTTCCTTTTATCACAGAAATACTTAATACAGAAGAATCTCTCAGTTCCCGCCAAAATCTAATCTCATTACACATACGCGGAGATCACCATGTTAATTAATTTTCTTTAATGTTCTCAAATTTTGATAGTCTTTTATTTATCGTGGAAAATTATCTTCGTTCCAAGATGAAGCTATAGCCATTCTGTAACTACTTAAGCCAGTCAATCAGTTAATGTGTCGTTTAAGCATGACTTCTTATGTCATGAACTGAAACTAATATAAGAGCGTTACTGTTGGTTTTGGCCCAATAGGGGCGTCCTCAAAGTTCCTTTGAGCCAAGGCGTCTGCTTTCTTCATTTGTATTGCGTCTCTTTAACAAGCAGAGTTGAGAACTGTTATTTTGTGGGAGTATATTTAGGACTTGTCTGATAAGCAGGACCAAGTCGAATTAATCCTGCAATTTTCATCATCATTAATCATGCATTTCAATAATCAGTTTTGCAAAAACTAATTTTTACATAAGTTTCGAGCTCCAATTCATCGAAGAAATATTTGTCCAAGCTCATCTCACATGTAAGTTTAGAGGTACTTTTCAAATAGTATAAACAAGAATCTTAACTTTGATGCTTGATAACTTTCATCGCCACCTCCATTCATTTATGTAAACTCAGATGTTGTTCGTTTGTCCCTAAAACTACCAATTTATGCAAAAGTACTTATCTATTACTTATTTTCCTTAGCCTCCAGAAAACTGACCTGGTATGCATTCGTAAAGGTAAGACGCAACCATTTAAGCTCCCCCGTAGCTCTACAAAGTAAAGTTTGATGTAACAACATTGAATATTTCATTAAGATCATTCATTACTCCAAGGATAATGAACACTCGCACGAACACTAACAGTACATTTACAAAGGAATAACGACGTAAATGAAAGTTTGCGTAACAGAATGTTTTTGTTTTCTGGCACGCCTCTGGAAGTGATAAGTTTTAAAATGCAAATACGAGTGACCTTAACTCTGTTACATTATAAATGAAATATACTTTCAAGAAATAGTGTTGTTGTAATAATTCTCTTCCTATTTACTACGTTTACACACGATAAATCGCATTACCGAAGGCCTTGCTCAGTCTTGAGGTTTGATTATCTCTAGCGTGTGGTGCTGAAGCAAAAATAATGATGATCGAGTATCTAGTTTATGATGTAATCGGAATGACCTACGGGAAAACGGAATGGGGTGTAGGACAAAACGGTACTAATTGGGATAAATGAATTACTGATTTGATGCGCGGGGATATATCTTCCAAAGTTTAACAGAAACCATTGTTATTCGGTTACCTTAAAAAAATTCCGTAATCGCATCGAAGTTGTTTTTATACAAAACATTAATTAATACCTTTGTTTTAAGTTCATATCAGACACAATATTATTATTCGTAAACAAACTAAACCTAAAGCTGGAATTTGCATGCATAACAACTAATAAAAACGTTACGAGATAAAAAAATTCGGTTAAAACAGGATAACAGCTATTTGCAGTCTATTATTATTACTTATTTATAGTCATTTGTCCTTGACTCTTAGAGCTGGGGGATTTTAAACCAAAATCCATTAACAAAGTAAGCCTTACATAATTTTCTTATTTTTATGGAGTATTTTAAGACAGGTCGACATTCCATTTCTCTATTCGACAAATCAATTTCAATCTAAAACGAATGCTCAATGAATTTTCGGAAATATTTGTTTATTCGGAGCAGCTCATTAATTTTCCAGTTTTCTTCTCATATCCTCAGAATTCGATTATTCATTGTTATCGCAAATTTTGTAATTCCTGAGCAGACGAATGTCATTGTCATATTCACGTACCACTTGATAGTGACTTGGGAACCAATATCAATGATATCGATGGTTCAATCGGATTTGATCCCTTGTTCAAAATATATATTTAAAATAAAAAAAGAAGCTTGGCGATTTTAGATATTCCATAAGTACTTAATACTTTAACCGAAACTCCATAATCCATTAGAACCAGTAAATCCTTAAAAAAAAATTAATGAATCCGGTGATGTTAAAGGTATTGTCAAATTTGTTCGTACAGAAACACAGCAACATATTAAAAACAGTTTTTAATATACCACAAAGTGTTGAACCACATCTCAATAACCAGTTACCTCTTGAGAACAATTGCTTTTGATAAAAGGGGATTTTTTGCAAAGAAAACTAGCAAAACGATCCAAAACTGAATTCTTCGGTACCAAAGGTATTAATTTTTTCCCAAATAACTGAAATTTTGTCTAAAGATTCAGACAAATTCACACCATGCCATACACTGGCACTGATGTTGTGCCATAACTATATGATTGATTGATTGTATGATGATGAAGATGTAATTGCATGTAAATGAGAGATGTTAAGATTATATCGCCCCAAATTTCATGATAATATTTTCAACCGTTTGTGGCTTCAAGAAAATGTGTGTGGGTATAGACGATAACTTGAAAACCTTGGATGAAAATATTCAGTATTAAGCCTCTGTTACGCCGCTGCGCGTAATTATCCTCCAAGGTTTTATCATCATAGAACACGAGTTTTTTAATTACAGCGATAAATTATTAATTGTCAACAATTAGAAAATATGAGCTGTGCGGTTATTGCGAACAGAGGCACGTTAGGAAATTGTAACATGAAAATTAAATTAACAAACTAATTATTCATAAATTATTCGTTCGGCAAGTTTCGAGGAGTGACTGCAATATTGGTATTATTAATCATGTTCGTTTATTTACTTTGTACTGAAATATGTGTATATGATAAGAGTAAATAGACGCAAGAGGCATCTGGCTAGAAAATTTATAATGTGTGTTAGCATAACATTGTATATACAGAGTCTCTGAAACTAACGTTACATAATTTCGCTTTTATTTCATATATATTCAATAAATAAACCATTACTTTTTCAAGCCTCAAAAAGTCATGACTAATCAAAAATGTAGTTATTAGAGAGGGTAGCAACCGCTCACCAACATCTGACTCAAGTGTATTATCAGATATAGAATTGGTTTTGGTAATGATTTAAATCCTGAACAGGTGGGTGGACGATCAATATTGGTATATTGGAGTCCATTAAGACACTATTGTCACCAGTTTGTAAGCAAATGATGAGGAAGTTAACGAAGAAGGAACAGAGAACGAAGAAGAGCATGTGGAAGGGAAAGGAGAGGATGAAAACAAGGACGAGCTATAGAACGTACTTAAAACTAGGAAAAGCATGGATTAGGTCCTGGGGAAACAACGTAAAAAACGCGCCTTGCACCTCTGAGGTGGTGTGGAAATGGCATCGTTTCTCTAAAGTATACCGCGAAAACAGCTGGTTGTACGTAAACATGTATATAACTATTTTGTAGGGAATTTTCTAGTCTTCATTTTCTGTAATAACTAAAAGGTTCATATGACCCATAGGAAACCAGATATTTGCGAAAAAAAACGATTTCTGTGACTTTTGACCTTGAATAACTAAAGACGCAAGCGCGATATCGATGGGGACTTTTGAGAGGTTGCTTCTAAGGCCAAAAATTTCAGCTTACCTGAATTTTTTGGCAGGCGAATTCTAATGTGACTGGAGTAGTCTAGTAACTTTGGATTTGAATCATATTGCATGAACCAGGCATTGTTGTAAATTTAAAGATGGTGCCCAGAGACACTAACAACGAATATAAAAGATATTTTACTTCCTTATATATTAGTTTTCGCAAAACGTAATTCCAATTAACTATTTGGTCTCTAGTTATTAACCATAATATAAATGCTACATCAATATCAAATATCTGTTTCAACAGCTACTTGTACAATTTAATTTGGACTGTTTAATCAATTCTGGATTGTTGTATTAGAAGCAAAATGGCCTTGAGGATAAAATGGACGCATTTGCCATCATCTTCAAATATTAGATATATGGTGAAAATACTTTATTCTTCCTAATAGTTTTACCGATTTGTTAAATAAATTTGTGGCCTAAATATGTATATGCATATCTAATAGAGCGTTTTCCCTTATTTTATTGCATATTTTTTGTGTGATGTTATTTCCTTATTAAATTGGCCTTATTAAAAAGTTTCTGGCCTAAATTTTGCAAAAAATTGCTTCCTCTTATTTAATTCAAAATTTTGTGTATAAAGTTGCTTTACCAATAAGTTTCTGGCCTAAATATTAAAAACATTGTATAAGAGAGCTTTTTCGTATAAACTTGCTCTATTAATAAATAACTCTCTGGCCTAAATATATGATAAAAATGCTTTATCTTATTTTTCCCATTAAATTAACCTTAATATAACTCTGTGGTCTAAATATATGTTTTGGACAATTATTTATTGAATCAAATACAAATTTAATAAAGCATTCTAAATAGGAAGTTTATGGCCTAAATATACGCATGTCCTAAAAAATAATTATTTTTTCTTCTCCTGTGAATTTCGTGTATGAAGATATTTTTCAATTAAATTGATATTTTAAATAAATCTATGGACTAAACTTTGCATACAATTATTTTCTCTTATATCTTTATTCTAGATTTTGTGTATAAAGCTATTTTTTCAATCAAATTGGTTTTATGGATAAATAAGTTTATGGCCTAAATATATGCGTATCACGTACAGAACTATACTGCCTTATTTTATGCAAAACTTTGTGCATAAATAATAAATACATAGATCTGATTAGTCTGTGACCTAAACTATTACTTACTATATTATTCTAAATTTTGTGTATGAACTTATTTTTCCTAATAGTTTCACATAATAATTGTTAAATAAGTTTGTGGCCTAAATATATGCATATCTTATAAATAATTATTGTTTTCCCTTATTTTATTGTATATTTTTTGTGTGATGTTATTTCCCAATTAAAGTGACCTTATTAAAAAGTTTCTGGCCTAAATTTTGCAGAAAATGGTTTTCTCTTATTTAATCCAAAATCTTGTGTATGAAGCTGTTTTACCAATGAGTTTCTGGCCTAAATATTCAAAACTTTGTATAAGAAAGCTTTTTGGTATAAACTTGCTTTATTATTAAATAACCCTCTAGTCTGAATATACGATAAAAATGCTTTATCTTATTTTTCCGATTAAATTAACCTTAATATAACTCTGTGGCCTATATACATGTTTTGGACAATTATTTAATAAATTATTTAAAAATTATTTTAAATAGGAAGTTTATGGCCTAAATATACGCATGTCCTAAAAAAATCATTATTTTTTCTTCTCCTGTGAATTTCGTGTATGAAGATATTTTTCAATTAAATTGATATTTTAAATAAATCTATGGCCTAAACTTTGCATACAATTATTTTCTCTTTTATCTTTATTCTAGATTTTGTGTATAAAGCTATTTTTTCAATCAAATTGGTTTTATGGATAAATAAGTTTATGGCCTAAATATATGCGTATCACGTACAGAACTATACTGCCTTATTTTATGCAAAACTTTGTGCATAAATAATAATTACATAGATCTGATTAATAAGTCTGAGACCTAAACTATTATTTACTATTTTATTCTAAATTTTGTGTATGAACTTATTTTTCATAATAGTTTTATCTAATTGTTAAATAAGTTTGTGGCCTAAATATCTGCATATCTTATAAAGAATTGTTTTCCCTTATTTTATTATATATTTTTTGTGTGATGTTATTTCCCAATTAAATTGGCCTTGTTTTGTAGAAAATTGTTTTCTCTTATTTAATTGAAAATCTAGTGTATAAAGCTGTTTTACCAATAAGTTTCTGGCTTAAATATATGCATATTAATAGAAAATTATTTTTCTCTATTTTATTCAAAACTTTGTCTAACAAAGCTTTTTCGTATAAACTTGCTTTATTAATGAATAACTCTCTGGCCTAAATATATGGCGAAAATACTTTATTTTTCCTAATAGTTAATATATATATCATCAGTAAAACACCTCTTGTAGGAAATATTTGAGACCTTATTTAGGTATCCTTGAGGACGAGTTCCATCCACACTGAAAAGAAAGAAGTAAATCAATTTTGTGGAAGATAATAACATTTTTTATGTTGTGAGATAAATGGGGGTGAAGGCTACACAAGCCACATCTCTGGTTGCTTTATTACACGATGTGGTTGCAGTCCAGAGGTCTCGAAAAATTTCATCCATACATGATGAACATGCATGACATGATTTGGTGATGATACTGCTATGGGGAATATCCTTGGCAAAATCCCATAAGGTTAAAAGTGGCACGAGTCATATATGTCGAAAAATGCAATGCGCATCTGAAATAAATCAAAGAATCTATAATAATGGCCAGGTTTTCAAGGGAGGAAATAATCTTCCAGTAAAAAATATATAAGTAATTGAATTCCCACCTCTCGTGGAATTTAATGATTTTAAATTGCTTTTGAATCAAAAATTCATTTAACCTCAGTTTTCTCCATTCTTATTTTGTTTAAGAAATTTTCTAAAATTTTATATGGAAAATGGGAATTTTTAAATTTTGAAATTTTTTGGACAATAAACTCAATGAGTTGTTTGGAAATCATTGAATGGGAGCTTAAGGTCCCTTTTTATGGCTTGCAAGATCCCGTGACATTAGTCCATCGAAGTTTTTTCTATGCGACTTTGTCAAAGGCTTAATATTTAAAACGCGTCCAGAAAAGCTCAAATAACATGTTTCAACTCTTCATCAGCATGGAAACATCACAACCACGAGCATTTGATTTGATGGATGTTATCTGATTCAAGATCTCATCATTATCAATTAAAGAAAAGTGAAATATCAATGAATTATTATGATTACTATTATTGCATAAATTGATGATGTTATCACAGTCGGGAGTTTTGATCACGTTTAAAAAGTTATTTTCGAAGGATCCTTAATGTTCTCCGGGATTTCAGGATTCATATTTGTCTGAATGTTCATGTCTTTGAGTTTTTTCCAAAAGAGTTTTTTTTATTTCTGTTATAATGATTAATATATGCCACTTTCTCTCGTCTATCAGAACTTAAGATGGAAGTTTCGAATTTGTTTGTAGCTATTCCAGTTCTTTCGAGATGGACTTTATCGCATTCTTTCATCATAATTTTAATAGTGTCAGTTAACCTGGGTTTACTAACTTCACTAACATTTTGATCGGTTTTTTTCTATTTGATCTAGAAGAGAAATCAAGAAATTTGGGTCATCCTGTGAAATACGTCCTGCAAAATAGAACTCAATTCCTTAAAAGTAAATTTATCATCATACTATCGTAGACCGATTAATTTTAATTATCCACCCTGTATAAAAAAAAGAACCAAGATAACTGGTGTGATGGTAGCGGTTACATCAGACCCGTAGCTGTCTGTTTGCATATTTATATAATTCCTGGAGCTGACAGGCCAATGAGAGCTGCTGTTTTTGGCGGGAAGCTGGCTGCTTCAGCCGGAACACTATTCAAGGTTAGATTCCGCGAATATTACGTACAGCACACAAACGACTTCTATAATGAAACAGCGCGGGAGATTAGCACTCGATTTGAGTGACGACAAATGTTATCTAGCTTTAGGTATGAATTGTGTTGGATCAGCGTAACGTTCGAACCGATATGTTTAAATTCGCCTGAATCATTGAATAAAGGAGTGCGTATCTTGTTCCATAAAATGATTCACTTGTACCAGGTATAACGTCTCAGATCAACAGAGATCTACCTATACGTCTTCTATCATATTGATTGATTGATGAAAATTTTGAAAAGTTTCAAGGAAATTTATAGGAGCATCAAATACAAGACTTCTGGTAGGTACCCTGGTACCATACATATCTCGGTTCTCTTCCAATTTTGAGTCAAAGCTGTCATGGATGATAGTTCCTGTCTGACCATATCCATTTATTGTGCTTCTCTGTTAGTTATGACTGTATTTTGTTTCGATTTTTGACATTTGTAAAGTTTTTTGTTTTGACATTTCAAAAATTATTTGAATATAAAGGCAATTATATCACAAAAGTTCAGTTTAGCGAATTACATTCAGCTATAAATAAATCATGAGCAAGTCCGACCACTGATCTTATAGGCCTGTAGAATTAGACGATGTGAACGGGAATCTGTAACTAATTCGTTTCAGATAGCCGTAGGTAAAAACAGGTGTATTTAGTTATAAGGAATATACCTCTGCGATTCCTCCCAAATCAAATAAACAGAACATTGTTTAAAAGTCACTCTTATGTGAAAAAATCATGAAATTTGGAGTTTTTTAAAAATTGCAGTAAGACTGCAGTAGATTAATTTTTTTGAATGTTTCTGTTTACTAGGTAATTCCAAACCGGTTAATTTAAGCCCCGGTTGATTTCATTTCATTGATTATTTATTTAAATAATTGCCGAAAACCATCGAAATTTTCGAAAATTTCAAGCATTTTTTACTCTGAAAGGAAAAATGCTAGACTCTTGAAACTTTGGTGGAATATGTGTCTCATTACCCTCAACTTACAAAAAAAATTTCGTTTCAATATGTTTATTAGTTTTCGAGAAATTCTATTTGTTTATTAAAAAGGTCCCAAATGTTTAATGAAAAATTGACCTATTAACGTTATCAAAAATAATTCAATCACAGCTCATTTTTTTCGTCAAGACGTCAATTTTACGAATCTGTTATGGGCGTATCGATTTTCAGTAATTTTGATCGTCAAAATGGCGTTAACAACATTGCTACTTTTCGGAGCAGCGTTTTTTGCAAATAACTTTACAACAAATGAACGTATCTGCACAAATCTTTCATATTTGAGTTGCTGGTATTTTTCTACAAATTTATAAAAAAAAATTGTTGCTCTGGGACATGTAGGAACCGAGATAATTTTTTTAATTGTTTAATGCGCCAAACGTTTATTTATTAATATTTATGGCCAAAATTGAAACTGGTCGTTAATAAGATCTTGAATTTTGTGAATTCATCAAGTCCTATTGAAAACGGGCCCTTTTTGAGGTCAAAATATAATTTTTAATAATTAGTGATTTTAGAGCGTCTTCAATTTGTTTGGCTCAAGGGACAGGTGAATTTTTGATCAAACGAGTTTCAAATTGGGGTAGCGAGAAAAATTCGTCATATCTCCGTTATTTTCCGGCCAATTTCGACGTTTTTTTTTAATTTGGGGTAGCTCACGAAAATAATAACAATGGGCACATTTGCAATATCCAAATAATAAACATATAATTGTTATAAACAATTTTTTTTTTATTATTTTTTTTTTTTGGGCTTATGCAACTTATAATGTGCTAATGTATTAAATATAAATTTATAAAGATTATATAATGGTAACAATGCTGTAACATCGTATATTGTTTGATGGAGAAATAGTTTGTGCATACATTGTTACCATTATATAATCTTTATAAATTTATATTTAATACATTAGCACATTATAAGTTGCATCAGCCCAAAAAAGAAAAAATTAAAAAAAAAAAAATTGTTTATAACAATTATATGTTTATTATTTGGATATTGCAAATGTGCCCATTGTTATTATTTTCGTGAGCTACCCCAAATTAAAAAAAAAACGTCGAAATTGGCCGGAAAATAACGGAGATATGACGAATTTTTCTCGCTACCCCAATTTGAAACTCGTTTGATCAAAAATTCACCTGTCTGTCCCTTGAGCCAAACAAATTGAAGACGATCTAAAATCACTAATTATTAAAAATTATATTTTGACCTCAAAAAGGGCCCGTTTTCAATAGGACTTGATGAATTCACAAAATTCAAGATCTTATTAACAACCAGTTTCAATTTTGGCCATAAATATTAATAAATAAACGTTTGGCGCATTAATCAATTTAAAAAATTATCTCGGTTCCTACATGTCCCAGAGCAACAATTTTTTTTTATAAATTTGTAGAAAAATACCAGCAACTCAAATATGAAAGATTTGTGCAGATACGTTCATTTGTTGTAAAGTTATTTGCAAAAAACGCTGCTCCGAAAAGTAGCAATGTTGTTAACGCCATTTTGACGGTCAAAATTATTGAAAATCGATACGCCCATAACAGATTCGTAAAATTGACGTCTTGATGAAAAAAATGAGCTCTGGTTGAATTATTTTTGATAACGTTAATAGGTCAATTTTTCATTAAACATTTGGGACGTTTTTAATAAACAAATAGAATTTCTCGAAAACTAATAAACATTTTAAAACGAAATTTTTTTTGTAAGTTGAGGGTAATGAGACACATATTCCACCAAAGTTTCAAGAGTCTAGCATTTTTCCTTTCAGAGTAAAAAATGCTTGAAATTTTCGAAAATTTCGATGGTTTTCGGCAATTATTTAAATAAATAATCAATGAAATGAAATCAACCGGGGCTTAAATTAACCGGTTTGGAATTACCTAGTAAACAGAAACATTCAAAAAAATTAATCTACTGCAGTCTTACTGCAATTTTTAAAAAACTCCAAATTTCATGATTTTTTCACATAAAAGTGACTTATAAACAATGTTCTGTTTATTTGATTTGGGAGGTATCGCAGAGGTATATTCCTTATACACCTGTTTTTACCCACGGCTATCTGAAACGAATTAGTTACACCGTTTTTTCTATTTCTGCAGGCCTATTAGTGATCTTGCCACTTCAATCGTCGGAACGTATATTAAATGGAAACGATATTTGCTAAATTTTTTATTTTTTTTTTATTTTTATTAGTTAATAATCATTTTTCTGGAAACCAAATTTTGTAGCGCTTAGACTAATCGTCTTTTGTAAAAACAACACTTGTGTAAACAAATGTCAGTCATATCGATGATCCCTACTTGACATATCAACACGCAAAGTTCCACAAATCCTATTACAGAAATTGCGATAAAAAGCGGTTTTGTCAGCCCTGCTAATTAAGTGAAATTCTTGCCGTGCATAGTCATACATAGATCAGTTTTCACTATATCCTGTAAGTTTTCTATAGAAATATGTTTCATCAACCTTATACAACATACGAGTATATAATTTCCAAGAACGCCCATATTAATAAAAACGACTTCCAACAAGTAATTACTGTATTACCTGCCTTATTTATTATTCAGGGAATTTTATTATACGTACCTATTATAGCGTTTAACTTAACATTTGCAAACAGATGTGTAATACGCTGAATTAATTAATTCTGCACCTTGTAATTTAGCCAGCCGATTTATTAACCGCTTCACAAAGATAATATGTGGTGATTGTTTCAATTATTCCTGAATTTTCTTTATGGTGAAGCAATATATTTTTCTCACAACGGTTGATAAGCAGTGGTAATATAATAGTAGAAATAAAAGAATTAAGAGCAGAACAGAAGGAATATAGGAAATAAATGAGGGAATTCGGAGAGGAAAACAAATGAATAAAGCAAAAGCATAAGATAATCCAGAAAAACGGAAGAAAAAGTAGATAGTCTAGAAAAACAAAAAATGAGGAACAATCTTGTAATCCAAGGCATAGAAATAGATACATATGGTCAAAATTTAAAAAACGAATAAATGGAAAATTTCATTACTAATAAAGGCTATGCCATTAGAGATAAAAACAAAAGGGTCGAGAAAGTTAAACAAAAAGGTATACCTAATAAAACTGAACAATGCAAGAGATTAAGAGAAAATAATGAAGATCAAGAATATAATGAAGATACAGAGGAAAATAAGAAAAATGCCAAGGAAGAGTTAATAGCTGGAAACAAAGTAAAAACAGGCTTGCAAAAGCTAATAAATTAACGATGAATGATAGACATAAAAAACTAGATATTAGAGGTAAACGGATCACGACACAGGCTGTGGAAATGAACATGAGAAGGACAAGGGAATAGTTAGGGAATGAAAGAATGACAAACTTGTCAACAAAAAAGGATAACGCCTTGGGAATGAAAGTAATTAAAAATGGGACGAAATGGACGCTGGCAAGATGGAATATGTGGCTGGGTGTCTTCAACAATTAGTAAGAGAATTAAAGCATTGTTGGGTCACAAGAGATAAAATAGCTAGGTTCAGACATTGTGGAAATAGATAACATGCTTCTAATTGAATCTAGTGGAAGGAATCTAATTCTGGAAACGGGCTTTCTAATGGGTAAGAGAACTAAAGAAAAGCTGATAAGGTTTCATCCTATCCCTTTTAGAATGCGGTCCTTAAGATTGAAAGAAAAGGAGAGAAACATCACTATTATAAACGTAAAAGAGAGGAGATGAAGAAAAGGAAATATTTTATGAGCTTCTGGAAAATGAATACAATGTATTACCTAAACATAATATTAAAATTATTCTAGCAACCTGCAATGCGAAAATAGAAAAGGAAGAGGTATATAGAACGGTAGCAGGAATTTATATATCGAATGATATAGCCAAAGGTTGATTAATTTTGCGTTGGAACGGAACATGGTAATAAGAAACACCAATTGACAATACCAAAATCACAAAATAAAACCCAAAAAGAAAGAAAAGGTATGGCATAGAAAGACTTAAAGACATAAAAGTAAGTGGGGAGTCGAGTATCAAGGTGAGATGAATAAAAGATTGGAGAAAGTGAAAATGGCAAAGGAGATTGATTTCATATGTAAAACCAATTAAAATAGAGAAGATAATAACAGATACAAACCAAACAGTAATACCAGCAAGAATGGGACAAATGATAATGAAAGACTGGCTTGATGAGAAGTGCGGGAGAGCCGCAGAGAAAAATAGGACTAAGAGAACTTAAGCTAACAAACAATAATGAGGGAAATGGACCAAACTACAAAGAAAAAATAAAAGCATTGAAGAGGCTATGCAAAGCAAAAAACACCATATAATGAAATGAGACCAAAGGAAACAGAGGAAAAGTTCCAAAATATAGAAGTTGATTTTTCTACCAAGAAATAGAAAAATAGAGAAAGGATGTCACAGCGGGCAAAGTTACTTAAAGACAGAGAAGGAATATTAATCGCAGAACACAAACAAATGCGAGAGGAGTGGTAGGATCATATTTTGATAAATTACTAAACGATGGGGACCTAGAAGGAAGAGGAACGGCTTTGGTAAGAAGAAGAGGAATTAATATAGGACAACCAACAAATGAAGAAATAGATGACATAATAAAAAAATAACAAGAGCCCATGAGGAAAAAGACACCAGAACATCAGAAATGCTGAAACAGGGAGAAAGACAGAAAGGGGACCAAGCATACAAAATGAAGTTAAACAAAGTGTTATTTGCAAAGAAATAGAACCGACAAAATCTACTGTTTATACTTACAATGTGGAAAAAAGGACAAAGATTTTATCAATGTATGATAAGTAAATTTAAAGTTTAAGAATATAAGAAAATTTGCATATGAAGAAGTTTATACAGGTCTTCTAATGGTTCACCTAAAAACTATAAGAGAACGTCCCTTTAAGTGATAGTGTTTTACAAGAAAAAGTTGCAAATAAAAATGAATTGGAAAATAAAATTAACCTTACGTGTTCTACAAGTTAGATCGAAGGATTAAATTTGTGCCCCCAATACAAGTCCAAAAATCAAAACTACAACTTATATGGATCAAAGAGTCATATATGTTACAGGCAATCGATCATAGTAAAAAAAATTCTGTTGGATTCCTAGATGCTGTAAATTTTAATGAATTTGACTCAGATGATGAGCATCCAATTAATAAGTGTTTAGAAAAACATCAACAAGGCCCCAAAGTCGATTGTGTTGATACACAAAATGCAGTGGAAGTAGAAGTTAATTTTGAAGAATATGTCGCTATGGATTATTACATAGTGGGATGAGAAGTGCTAACTAATGATCAGTCGAAAACAAGCGAAACGAACCTAATGAAGAAATTAGTACCTACATAAAATTACGTAATTTGTACAAATTTCTCGAAAGCATTCAGTTGTCTTAACCATGATACCTTACTTGTAAAACGTTCATCCTTTTTGAGTCATACTAAATCCTTTCAAAATCAGGTACATTAGACGGTCTTTCCTCTATTCTATATAATTTCAATATCTTCGCCGTTGCGTGCACCCTGTACATCGAATAATTCCACGCCAGAGTGTACATGTTATTCATTTATTATTGAGTAATTCTAAGAACACGATTGCAATGTTGCCAGAATTATCTTGTCGTGCCAGGACAAAACGATACGAAGAGATTACGAGAACAACGATAGATACATAACAGCTCATGTACAGTCTTATTTTATCATGTTGTATGTTGATTTGTTGATGTCTATAGCAGTGCAAATTTTAAGTGATAATTAAAGCGTTTGGCATCTATCTGGGATAAGGCATGGAATCTAGGCACATTGGACGCTGTTCGAGCGCTATAAAAAGCAGTGAAAAATCGGTTTGAGAAATAATTCTTGTTTCATATTTAATATGAAATCAAATAATCAAGCAGCTTTTATGTATGATCTAAATCTGATAATATACATGCAATTAAATGGAGCTAAAAGCATTCATTGTTGTACAATACACAATAAACTTCCATGAGATTCGATATCTCTGCCACGAAATCCCTTAAAGATGACAAGATTCGTATTTCCGATGTTTTTAAATTTTACGAAAAGTTTGACTTGTTAAAACCTACTTATTGCTACTACTCACTCTTGCATTAAAGATAAGACTAAACAATATTTCCTTAAATTGAGTTCTTAGTTACCTCCGAAGTGACTGAAGTAACCTGAAAAACTAAGATTTTGTGTTAGGTAAAGAGAAACGAGGTCTTCTAGAATAATGCTCCAGGAAAGCATCGCAACCAAGTAAGTAAGTATCAATGTACTTACTCATTTGGCTCAAAAGACAAGATTGTTAAACAATTAATCCATAATCTCGTATCTCGTGATGATACTCGATCAACTATATGTTATGTGACCGATAAAACAAAATGGTCAATCTGTGTAAACCATTTGTATTCTCTCCTGGTGTAGAATCAGTTTTAAAAAGTACCTAGTCCTTTTTGACACAATTCATCAATATGATCGGTTATAAGTACAGATTTACCCCTGGATTTTTTTAGACTACCCTTAAATGCAGAATACAAAGAAGACTAAGAAGTAAATTATATAGAAGAATTAAAAAGTAATATAAAAATAAAATAGTAAAATAAATTTTACCAGTTAAATCAAAAATGCAAGTCCTTTTCCTCCAATGTCTTAAAAAGTCAAACTCTTTACAGAGCTTATTCGCAAATTCTACATTTAACTGATAAAAATCAATTAGGTACTACGAATGTAGAAAAGCAAATAATTTAATATTGCAATAAGCGCCACCAGATGGATTAATCCGAATAAGCTAATAAGCCAGAAACCGGTCCATGGGATGGTGACGTGCTTTGCCTCTAACTGAACAGTCCTTTCGGATTAATCCATCTGGTGGCTCTATAAATAGGTGATTATGTCTCTTTAAGGAGGAGGAAAAGGACTCGTATTTTTGACATTAATAGATAGTAAAACTTATTTTACCATTTTATTTTTATATTAAAAATTCACCTCTATGGACTCCTTTAGATTTCGTTTCAATTAAAAACTAGTTGCTTATTTAAGACGGTATCCTAACTTAGTATTAGTGCACATCAAAGTAAGTAAGTTCCAATTCATTGAGGATCTGCGACAACGAATAATTCAGTAGTGCCGAGTTATTCTGCTACAAACTTTTTAAGATGCTCAGTAATAGTTTGAGAACTGATTTTATCATTGCCTAGATGAAACCTAATGGAAGTCATTTAATGTAGAGAGCTGGTATTTAATGCGAAAGCAAATGAATGTACACACTGTATATGAAGCACTGATTAGAAGTATGCACAGTTCAATTTATGCAGTTTTGTAAGAGGAGCGGCGATACAACATAGTTACTTATGCAATTGCAAACAACGGTATGTGTTAAGGGCGGACTAGGGCGGACTATTTACATTGACCTGAAATATTAAGGCGCATTAATCATTTATTTCCATGTAACTATGTAATTATTTCGTAGTAGAATAACGTCTATGGTAATGTGTGTTTCTCCGTGTGCGATAAAGGGGCGAAAACACTAAACTGGCCTTGACTGAAAGATAAGACAAAAAGTGCATATGGAAAGATACACATGCATAGAGGATGTAAAATAATATATAGGCCTGTAGAATTAGACGATGTGAACGGGAATCTGTAACTAATTCGTTTCAGATAGCCGCAGGTAAAAACAGGTGTATTTAGTTATAAGGAATATACCTCTGCGATACCTCCCAAATCAAATAAACAGAACATTGTTTAAAAGTCACTTTTATGTGAAAAAATCATGAAATTTGGAGTTTTTTTAAAAATTGCAGTAAGACTGCAGTAGATTAATTTTTTTGAATGTTTCTGTTTACTAGGTAATTCCAAACCGGTTAATTTAAGCCCCGGTTGATTTCTGTTCATTGATTATTTATTTAAATAATTGCCGAAAACCATCGAAATTTTTGAAAATTTCAAGCATTTTTTACTCTGAAGACAAACTATTTCTCCATCAAACAATATACGATGTTACAGCATTGTTACCATTATATAATCTTTATAAATTTATATTTAATTCATTAGCACATTATAAGTTGCATAAGCCCAAAAAAGAAAAAAAAAAAAATTGTTTATAACAATTATTTGTTTATTATTTGGATATTGCAAATGTGCCCATTGTTATTATTTTCGTGAGCTACCCCAAATTAAAAAAAAAACGTCGAAATTGGCCGGAAAATAACGGAGATATGACGAATTTTTCTCGCTACCCCAATTTGAAACTCGTTTGATCAAAAATTCACCTGTCCCTTGAGCCAAACAAATTGAAGACGCTCTAAAATCACTAATTATTAAAAATTATATTTTGACCTCAAAAAGGGCCCGTTTTCAATAGGACTTGATGAATTCACAAAATTCAAGATCTTATTAACAACCAGTTTCAATTTTGGCCATAAATATTAATAAATAAACGTTTGGCGCATTAAACAATTTAAAAAATTATCTCGGTTCCTACATGTCCCAGAGCAACAATTTTTTTTTATAAATTTGTAGAAAAATACCAGCAACTCAAATATGGAAGATTTGTGCAGATACGTTCATTTGTTGGAAAGTTATTTGCAAAGAACGCTGCTCCGAAAAGTAGCAATGTTGTTAACGCCATTTTGACGGTCAAAATTATTGAAAATCGATACGCCCATAACAGATTCGTAAAATTGACGTCTTGACGAAAAAAGTGAGCTGTGGTTGAATTATTTTTGATATCGTTAATAGGTCAATTTTTCATTAAACATTTGGGACGTTTTTAATAAACAAATAGAATTTCTCGAAAACTAATAAACATTTTGAAACGAAATTTTTTTTTGTAAGTTGAGGGTAATGAACCACATATTCCACCAAAGTTTCAAGAGTCTAGCATTTTTCCTTTCAGAGTAAAAAATGCTTGAAATTTTCGAAAATTTCGATGGTTTTCGGCAAATATTTAAATAAATAATCAACGAAATGAAATCAACCGGGGCTTAAATTAACCGGTTTGGAATACCTAGTAAACAGAAACATTCAAAAAAATTAATCTACTGCAGTCTTACTGTAATTTTTAACATACTCCGAATTTCATGATTTTTTCACATAAAAGTGACTTTTAAACAATGTTCTGTTTATTTGATTTGGGAGGTATCGCAGAGGTATATTCCTTATAACTAAATACACTTGTTTTTACCTGTGGCTATATCTGAAACGAATTAGTTACACCGTTTTTTCTATTTCTGCAGGCCTAATAATTATATTAATAAAATTGGAGTGTCGCGTCAGGAACTGAATCGACCGATATAGGAAAAAGTATGAGAAAACAATTTTGGACATTTTTGGAATCGCTAAAGTCAGTGTGTAATTTAATCGTGCTGGCATTTTTTGACATACGAGAATGACTGACATTCATGATTGTTTCTAATCATGGCTAAGTTGATGGCAATTTTTACTAAAAATTCTGGAACATTTAAGAAAATCGCGATTATTTCAAAAAGCTGTAACTTTAACCCCTATGCATATATTAGAAAAAAATAATTTAATTTTACATAACTTGATGTACAAAAATACAGGGTGTTCCATTTAAACATAAAAAGTTTCTGAGGATTGAATTTGACAAAATGTAACGGGAAAAATGGATCAATTGGTATACTGTTAAGGAATTTATTGTCAATGTAGAACATAGCTCATCTTGTGTCCTTTCTATATGTCAAAAAACAAATGAGGATCTCCTACACGAAGAAAGTTATAACGGTTCTTGCAAACATATCCTGATTTTACTCCTGCTTATAAGGTGTCAAAAAAATTACATAATAATCCCCTTAATAAATTAAAAAAAGATTATTACCAACATAAAATTGTTAAATATCAAACAATCCAAACTGCTTGTAAAACTATGAGCCCAATTCAATTGCAGTGTTCCAATCGCACTCGCATATTCAAGAATTTTACAGATTTTGTTACAGTTGCCAGCACCAGATAAAAATTTAATTTATGACGAATTGGAAAGTAATTATCTACCATTAGACTCATCTACAGTCCTGAATATTGACCTTGAAATTGGCAAAATCTGTCGCACAAAACAATCCTTAAAAGCCACCTCTGATCGAATAAACAGCAGAAATAAGAAACCATTGCGATCACGATCGCTTTAACCGGTTACGCAACTGAGGGACAATTTAAAATGACGGTACCTTGTAGTGTAACCATAAATGATTCTCCTTGCTTTTATATACACAAAGGCATTTGAACGCTTACTTTTTTTGTGATGCAAACAGCGGCGCATCAGAAAGAAAGAAACAGAAGGCATTGCTATAATAATAACTATAATTTGTATGAATAATGCTGAGTTGTTCTTGAGATGATACGTGATTGCTAAAACAATTTTAGTATAAAATGTCGTTTTGGGTTTGTTTTTGTAGCGTGGAAGCATGTAGGTACATATTTAAGAGAAGAAAGTAAGAAAATTGAGCTTTCTAGGCCACGTAGGAAGTAAAACAAATATTAATATTTGCGATAGTTAACAAACAGTTTCATTCATAACGTGAGAAAGTTTGGGTCATGAATCATGATTGACGCTTTATTACCACACCGTGTACCAAAATCGCTACAATATATTTCTTTTTTTACCTTGGGCAACGACAATATTATTGCTTCCGACGCCACTGGTTCTATGTATCATTTACATCAATTCTGGGATAGTCGTAAGATTTGCAACTGTGACTGAAACCCGTTTCCTTTTTGCTGGGCTTGTAAATTACTGAGATAATATCTAAATTTCCTGCGGTCAGATAGTTGTTTCTGCATCTGCAATTCACAAATAAACGTTGAATAATTTTAACTCAATTATTGTGTACAATTTACAACGTACGTAATATGTACTTAGTATATGTTCAAGGAAATTATGCTAAGTGCTAAAATTACATACGATATCAAAGGAAATTATCGATATCTCCTTTTGCTTATTAAGTCTCAATATTGTGTATCTCGCGGTAACAGCGGTGTAGAAATGCCTATTTGTTTAAACTAAAAAATAGATTAAAATAAAATTATAGTTGAAGTCCCATATATGTTTTTGTATTATTTTTAATAGCCTTTTTCGTGGCCTACTTGCTAGTGTTCGGCTTTCCACAATTTATTGTACTATTAGTGTTATTAATAACCTTAATTTTTTCTGAAGACTTTACTATATTTCCTCAATATAATAATTATCGTAGCCACAAATGCAAACGTAAAAAATTAAAAAGCAGATAAAGCTACAGGTAAATCTCAACAGATCAAAAGCAGTAAAACTGGACTAACATAACCTAGCTTTAGAATACTTTGAATTTCAAGAAAGTAAACAGAAATCCACAAAACGTCTCTTTAGAAAGGTTCGTTCAACAGATTTGTAAGATTTGACTACGTCATAAACGTGCAAGAACGTTGTTTTAATAGCATAACATAAATAATATTAATATATTTGCTTGTCTTTATCCCTTGCCGGTGTTTCAACATTTCAAAACATAAATCGAACCGGTCCGGTGTAAAATAAGTAAAGAACCAAAAATCGAGTTTGTGCAACATGCAGAAGTGCCATGTTATTATTAGACACACGACCAAACAACTTTTTGAGCAGAGCAAATAAAATAAATACGATCACAATGTTGGGTTACATAAAGAGTCCATTGTTTTTTTGCATGGTGACCTTGCTGGGGAAGTTAGTATTGTCACTTTGAGGCAGCTAAACCGGAATAAAAAATTTACTTGATTAACGATCCTCTATCCCACGCTGCTGATTATGCAACGTAAGATAGCCCGGCGTATGGTGTGGCCAGTGGTAGACTTTCTTGAAAGGATTAAATATTATTATTGAGCTATACCTTTCACCAGTTTCACAATAGAAAAAACATTGTTCTATTTTTAAAATGGTGGGTTTTCAATCTGAAAAAGTGCGTCCTTGGTATATATTAACAGTATTAACACGATAGCTCTTAGGAAATTTTTTGCATTCTCGCATTTCGTATAAAAATCATATTCGAGGAAACAAGGATGCTAAAAAGGTCATAAAAGCTATCGCAGTAGCCTCTTATTTCTGTGGTGGCCTTTAAGTACTGTTTTCTCTTTGATATGTGAAAAACTGTTACCAATTTCAACGTCAATTTAAATTCAAAATAGTGCTAGATAGATACCCAATATGTGAGAACAACTGCAAACCACGAGGTACAGTTTGTTTTTGTTGCTTCTTGGATTGCTCAAAATGTGTCTTAAGATGAATTTCCTTCAGTTACTGCCCAGTTACTCATTGCATCAATCAGTCTAGTCTAATTTCTGTGGTGTGTTGTTGTTATGGTTAAGGCATCAAGGTGGTGAAACGAGAAGAGTTCCACATTACACCAGCTTAAGAGCAAAAACTATAAATGCCAACATGATTTGACGAGAACACCGTTTGAATATTTGCACCCAAACGATAATAATTGGATCTCTAGCAGATCCCAGTCGTAGACGTTGGTTAGACACCCAAAATCTATCGGAGAATACAGAAGGACACCAAAATTAGAGTTTCCTCGAGTGGGATCATTATTTGTTCAACATTTTTTTTGTGCCATGATAATAACTGGATTCGAGAGGATTGGAACGTGTTCATATTGGTAGTGCATTTATTATGGTTTATGGTGGTGGCATCGGGACCAATTGTCGAACAGAGCTTATACATAGTTCTAAATGGAACACTGACTAACAAACTCTATTTTGAAAACATTTTAGTAGCAATTGTTTTACCTATAGTCCAAAACCAAGGTCCTGGTTTTGTGTTTATGGACGAAAACACCAGATTTATGCCAGTTTTAGCTGGTCTAAAAATGATGGTGGTACACAACCAAATTTTTAATTTCTTTCGAATATTTTATTAAAATACACCTAATAAATTAACGTCATATAACTCCCGATGTACTACGTGGCATGAAATTATCGACGGTAAAGACTGTTGACTCATAATTCCTACGTCAGCCGCTGGATTATATAAAATATACGAAATTTTACATTTTTATGTGATTATAAGTTGGAAGCATTCGTGGACATAGCGGAAACAGCTAACTGTATATTGTTTTATTAACTCTTTCGTTGTATTACAAACACTTCATTTTCACCACGAGTTAATGGTAATGCATCCTATGAATTTTATTGGTTTCCCTTAAACTCTCAGAGCAACTATACGTTTTAACTTTAACTTTAACTGCAGCGAATCTGCAATTGAAAGTTTATGTATTATAATTATTAATGTTTTTCCACCAATTTCGTAAAACATTTAAATTTATGTTATACTGCTTACTAAAACAATCTCTATGGATTCATCAATTATTGTAATATTTTATGAAGTTTGTTTATCTAAAATATCAGCAGCATTTCTCGTTCCTTTAAAGGAAATACTTCCGATCTCTTGCTTATGGAGCACCTCAAGGATCACTACTGGGTCCACTGTTTTTAAAATATATAAATGATATGGCAATTGGATCATCTTATTTTTTTAAATGTTCGCTTTTAAATCCTTCATCAATATATCGAGCCGAATTTTTGATTTTAAGTTATAAAATTTTTGTAATTTAGGTGCAAAATTGATTTTTTATTAAAAAATATCATTTTTTTAAATAAAATCAGTCACAAAAAGGTCACAAATCTGAAAAGATTCGCCCAATTTAGTTTTGAATCTCTACTTTAAAAATAGATAATAGATTTGCCAAAATGGAATTTTTATTTCTTCTATTTATTCTTGACAGCTGCCAAATTCAGTGTCAAATAAAAAAAAAACATTGTTTTTTGTAATTTTGAAAACAATGTGAGTTTTCACAGAAAAGAGATATAAAATTCTTTAAATCTAAATATTTCTATTTTTATAACTAAAATTAAAATACTGTTTTCGTTTTCGGCAGCTGTCAAATTTTCTGTCAAAATATCATCTATATAATAATATATATATAATAATAGTTATTTGAACAAATGAAAGTACTAAGCAGACATTTTTCTATAGGTTCCGGAGGATTATTTAATAGGAAATTAGTTTCAGAAAAATATTGTATTTGTTGGTAACTGTCAAAATTGCTGTCAAATTTAAAAATTTGCAACTTTGTCTTTCTTAATTTTGAAAACAATGTGAATTTCCATTCAAGAAAAGATGTATAATAATTGATATTAAAATAAAAAAAATTTTGACAGCTGTCAACATTTCTGTCAACCTAATAAAAATAACATTTAATAATTATTTCAACAAATTGAAGTACCGAGTAGACAACTTTCTATATGTTTTGCAGGAAGTAAATAAGAAAATGGATGTAAAAAAATATTAAGTTTTTTGGTACCTGCCAAAACTACTGCTAAATTTAAAAATATACAAGTATATCTTTTTTGTATTACTTTCGTTATCAATACCTCCAAAATGAATAGAAAAATGTATGTTTAGCACTTTAATTTGTTAAAATAATAATAAAATGGCATTTTTATTAAGTTGACAGAAATTTTGACAGCCGTCAAAGGTTACAATTTTATTTTAATATCAATTACCTACTGAACTAGAAAGTTTTAAGACATTTATATATCTGTTTCTATGGAAATTAACATTATTGTCAAAATTACGAAAGATATATTTGTAGACTTTGAAATTTTATAGCAATTTTGGCATCTGTCAACCAACATATATTTTTTTATCAATTAATAACAATTTACTATTCAGAACCTCCTAAACTTATAAAAAAATGTTTGTTAAGTACGTTTATTTGTTTAAATTTCATTTTCATTTGAAAAATTTTGACAGCTGCCAAAAGTAAAATTTTACTTATTATCTATTATGTCACTAGCAAATTTCAGAACACTTCTTTTATGGGAATTTACGTTATTTTCAAAATTATGAAAGGCACACTTTTTTGACAGCAGTTTTGGCAGCTACCAACAGACTTAATATTTTTTTTGCAACAATTTTAAATTTGAGGTAATTTTGGCAGCTATCAACAAATATTATATTTTTTCACAATTTCGTATTTAGTTCCTCCAAAGCCTATAGAGGAATGTCTGGTTGGTACTTTAATTTGTTGAAATAATTATTAAATGGCATTTTCACTAAGTTGCAGAAATTTTGACAGCTGTCAAAAGTAAAAGCTGTATTTAAATATCAATTATGAAACTAACAAACTTAAAAAAACACTTGATATCCCTTCTTCCCTTCGACGGAAATTCACATTGTTTATTAAATTATGGAAGACAAACTTGTTTAGTATTAAATTTGACAGCAATTTTGGTAGCTACCAACAAACATAATAATTTTATGAAAATAATTTCCTATTCATTTCATTTTCATTTTTAAGTCCTAAAGTCATATGTGGAAATAATTATTAAGTGGCATTGTTATTCAATTGTAAGAAAATCTGACAGCTGTCAAAAGTGAAAAAGTGAAAACTTTAATTTTAATTATACAAATAGAAAAATTTAAAATACTTAATATCCTTTCTTTTATAAAAAATCACATTGAGGTATTGAAAATTGCGAAAGATATACTTTTTAATTTTTAAATTTGACGATTTTGATAGCTATCAAGTTACATTTTGGCTGATCTATTATCTATTTGTAAAATAAATATTTAAAACTAAATTGGGCGGATCTATATGTATTTGTGGCCTGGAGACCCATTTTAATTGAAAATAACGAGATATTTTTGGTAAAAAATCAATTTTAAAAAGTTATAAAAAATTAGAGCTAAAAATAAAAAGTCGGGCCTGAAAAATTTATGACGAATTTAAAAACGAACATTTAAAAAAAAATAAGATGATCCAATAAATTCTGAAGTCTACAGCGATTTTTGGACGGTATTTTGTTTTTCCACTCCACTGTGCGCCGCCCCCACTATTTTGCCACTGATCCGAAGGCAGGTGAAACTTAAATATTTCCAGGAACATATCCAATGGGACGAAAAAAGAAATAGGATAGAACCATAGATCAATCTAGTTTATGTTGGAAGCAGCTTACAGTCGATGTGGAGGAAATTCAGATATTGACCAGTCTTCCTAGAAAAGAATATGAGTCCACAAAGTTACATTGGCTGGATTTTGGAGGTTACATTGCCATACCTCAACAGTTACTTTAAGGCAGGACAATATCAAACTATACGAATATACAATTCTCATAACCAAAAAGTTCCACAATATGCTGAAGAAATGTTATTTCATATCCCCCACAAGTCCTACCACCGACATGCCTAAACGATTCAACTGAACCCAAGACAATTAATTCCAGTTTCTGGAGTAAGGTATTTATTTTCACTCGATACATTCCTCCTTTCAATTGATTTAACACGCGCCTATGATTTTGACCGACGCACCAGTATTGTGTACAACTATGCAATGTGTATATACAAATATGACACATACGTCGTACATAAATTCAAGCCGGTATGATTCATGTTACTCTGAATAGTCTGAATTCGACCTACGTTGCTATAGTACTAATGAAAAAGGCAATTTCAATGGGAAATGTATAATGCGGTACGTTGTTGAAATTCCACAGCTATAACGTCAGTAAATAGAAATATGCATTAGCTCGATTTCGAATTTATACATTTTTATAAGGCATGAGCATCGCAATAAACAATCTTTGAACTCTTTGAAAATATATTTACAAAATTGATTTGATGATTAGTTTCCACTTGACTGTACCGATTGAATAATCTATTCCAGTACATCAAATTAAGCATACTTACCACCGAGATGCTTATAAAGGAAGTATTTGTTTTCTTTAAATCAATTAAGAATTTTATATTGTTTTTAATATTATAAATTCAGTAAAAATATTTTTTCGGCAAAAAAAAAATAACAATTGCCAAATTTTGTATATTTTAACCAAATGAATACGAGATTTCGTCCATAAGTTTTTTACCTTTTATATGCTTTTAAAACTCTTAGAAGGTATAGTGTAAAAAATGGATATGGTTAGAATCACTTTGGACGCCACTGTCCAACAATTTATATGTCAATAGAGTTTCTGCAATCTCAAGACAAACAAACTGCTTCTCCGTTACTCATTTTAAAATTAAATAAACATTTCACATACTCGGAAACGAAAAAGTACTACCAAAGATGTATTTATGTACGACCCGTTGGTACGATCAACGTTCATGAAACTCGTGGACCTTGAAATCATTTATTAAAAGGAAGCAAGTGAACCACGAAAATGACGGGACAATTTATCATCTTAATTATGTATTATTGAATTTAGATTAAATTTATTAATTTACCTGCAATATTCTTGTAAATATTGGAAACAAATTTTTCCCATTTTTTCCATGGAGAAAAAATGTACAGCTTCGTAGAGGTTTGGGGTTCATGTAATTTTATGCTCTAAGATGTTGATGTGAAAAACATTTGCGTATGATTGCATTTGACATTTATTTTAACAATCTGTGTTATTCAATGACTGCATTTCATGGTTGAATTTTTATATTACGTCAGGCATTTGTATCTACACTAAAGGCGCGTATTATACATGTGAGCGTTTGCTTATATTTCATGAACGATGTCATGGTTTTAGTTTATTTTATAGAACATAAATTATAGTTAAGTGTTATACTGAGAAGGGATGTATTCTTAAGACACTTGAGAGTCAGCTAAGCTAGGGGCGACTCGACATTCTTAATCTAACATTGGTAACGAAGAGTTGTGTTTTATTCAATATACGGAGTGTTCTGAAGCCAATTGTTCGTTTTATTTTATTTACAAATTTGGCCTTTCGGCTTATTTGCTAACATCAGAAGTGGGATAGACTCATTAAAAGTACCACGAGTGAAAGATACGTTGTGACCATTAGTGTGTGAAAAAAAAAATTAAACATGGAAGAATTTGCCAAAATTTTGGTGGACTCTTTGAAATCATTGAAAGAAATAAAGGACCAGTCAGTGAAAACTGCGTCCACCAGTGCAGTGAATATTCCAGTGTTTAACCCAAAATTAGACGATGATGGTGCCGAAAAATGGTGTAGTGAATTAGAAAATTTAGCGACTACTTTCAATTGGGCTGACCATGAGTTGTTGATGAGAGGTACCACCGGCCTTGTGGGAGAAGCAAAGGAATGGTTTTCAACATGGAAACCGGACGAAAAAACTTGGTCAAATTTCAAGACTGAAATTTCGAGCTTGTACCCAGCGAAAAGAAATCTAAGTGAGAAACTCCGCAGAGCCAGTTTGTTCATCAGCGATAAAGCTGATTCTTATTGTGAGTATGCCAGAAAAAAAAATTGTTTACTTAGAGCATTAAGTTTTGCTTTGTCCGAAAATCAATTGTTGGAATTAGTCATTGGAGACATCACTGATATTGATGTCAAAACCGCTGCATTTAACAGTAATCTTTTGTCAGTTAGTGATTTGTTAGTTTTGCTAGGCAATTATAGAATGATGCCAAGGGGCATAAAAAGAAATTACCCCTTTGATCATAAAACTAGTGTAAAAATTTGTTATAATTGCAATCAACCGGGACATGTTAGTCGTAACTGTACAAAGAAAGGAAAGAGAGATGAATTTAAAAAATGAATGAATTTAGAAATGTTCCCTCTGGTAGTTCTCATAAAATTGTATGCACCTTTTGTAAAAAAAAAACTTGGTCATAAAGTCTAACAGCTTCGCAAAAAAATCGCGAAAGAGCCTCTATCTCTAGAATCAATTATTTTTGTGTTAATTTGGACGCCGACTTTTGTACTAGATTTAAAATTTAAGACCAGATAGTGAACTGTTTGTTGGATACTGGAGCAGAATGTAGTTTGCTTACGAAAAAAATAGCTAATTATTTTAATTGTCATTTTGAGCCTGCACTAATTACTTTGAAAGGTCTGGGAAACAACACAACATTTGCAAACACAAAGACCACTTTAAATATTGAACGAGACGGTACGGCATTTGAAATTGGTTTTTATATACTGACGATTCTGTTTTTGATGCTATTTTGGGAAGGGATTTATTTTTACATAAGGGATTAGATTCATACTGATCAATATGGCTCCCGAATTTATTTAAATGAAAGTACAAATTGTTCCCCAAAGTTAATTAACAATATAATTATTGAACCCGCCACTGCGAAAGCTTATTTAAGTATGTTTGGTATTACTAAAAGATTTGTTAGTGATAGAGACACAAATTTTACTGATCAATCTGTAAAGAAAATGTTGTCCGAATGGGGAATTGACCACCATTTAATAGCAAAAAGTGCACCCCGAGGTAACGAACAAGTCAAACCGTTTTAAATATGCTTAGAGCGGAAATAAGTGACAGATCAGAATGGCCGAACGATATTGTTAAATTACAAACTACTCTCAACACGTTAATACAAAAAAAAACTACGGGATTCGTACCTGTGTACTTACTGACATAAGTTTGTGGTAGTATACCCGACATAAAAACTCTTATACCGGCTCAATTCCAATGACAGAAATTGCACAAAATTTAGAAAAAAACCGAAATCTGGCATACTAACGTATGAAAAAGCAAGCAGATTATGCTAAAAACCTTTTCGACAAAACCAGGCGCTCAAATAAAACGATAAAAGTAGGGGATTTCGTATTCCATCCTTCAGGAAATAGTCACCTTGCAAAACTGGATGACAGATACGATGGTCCATTTGAAGTACTCCAAATCCTTCCGCATGATAGATTCGAACTGAAAAACTTGGCTACCAATAAAAAGAGGACAGTTGCTAAGGACATGATTCGAGTCTGGCCAGGTGAACTTGCTGGAGATTTTTAACATACGGTGAGTAAAGTATGCTCCAGGCAGTGTGAGCGTTTGCGGGAAGAATTTGTAAAAATATTTTGTTTTGAAATTTTAAGAGTATTTGAGAAATAATTTGATCAATTTAATTGATATAACAGTGTATGAGAGACGTTTTATTTGTTTTTGGTTGAAAGTGTAATGCTTTGCCTGTTGTCGATTGAACTGTTGGAATGCGGAACGCTTCGCAGTTGAGGTAAAAAGTTGTACTGTTGGAATGCGGGACGCTTCGCAGTCGAGGTAAAAAAAAATATATGAACTGTTGGAATGCGGGACGCTTCGCAGTTGAGGTAAAAAGTTGTACTGTTGGAATGCGGGACGCTTCGCAGTCGAGTTGATAAGTATTGCACTGTTGGAATGCGGGACGCTTCGCAGTTGAGGTAAAAAGTTTGAACTGTTGGAATGCGGGACGCTTCGCAGTTGAGGTAAAAAGTTGTACTGTTGGAATGCGGGACGCTTCGCAGTCGAGTTGATAAGTATTGCACTGTTGGAATGCGGGACGCTTCGCAGTGGGTATGTTTTGTGAGACAGATTTATATTGAAAATGTGTTTGATAATTGATAATGATGATTTATGAAGTCAATAAAATAATCTAGTAGTAGTGTTGATTTGAACTGTTGAAAGCGACACGCTTTGCAGTGATTGATTTGAGATGTTGGAAGCGTCACGCTTCACATTATATTTGTTGATCGGAAGCAAAACGCTTTCCGTACAGTACGTTACAACCTAAGCTGCCGTATGATCGTTTTACAGGTTCACAACCCCGCCCATGGAGTCTGGAGCTAGGTTGCCGACCCACAACATTGCCCATGGTCCCAGGGGAAAGGGATAATTCGAGAACGAATTATAGGTCAGAATTGGCCGTGTGAGCGTTTGCTTATATTTCATGAACGATGTCATGGTTTTAGTTTATTTTATAGAACATAAATTATAGTTAAGTGTTATACTGAGAAGGGATGTATTCTTAAGACACTTGAGAGTCAGCTAAGCTAGGGGCGACTCGACATTCTTAATCTAACATTGGTAACGAAGAGTTGTGTTTTATTCAATATACGGAGTGTTCTGAAGCCAATTGTTCGTTTTATTTTATTTACAAATTTGGCCTTTCGGCTTATTTGCTAACATACATCTATGTTGATTAATGATGAATGTCTATGCAACAGAGTTAGCTGTGGTTTCATCATTAGTAAACATGTTATTTGTCTAGCTATTTTTATAATCTGAAATATATGAAGTATTTTAGTATCTTCCTTGATCGCATTACAAATATATTTCGCTTTAATTTGTTAATCGTTCTTTTGTTCTCCTGATTCCCCATGTTTTCTCATCCAAGATGGTATTTCTGGAACACTAATAATGGCTGTTTGATTGAACTATTTAAAAAAATGAGAATATTGGCTAAAGGATATTTAACAGTCTAAAATAACAATTATTATTGACTATGCGTGATTTTTAATAATAATTTTCTTAGAATAAAGTGGCTAATGCAATAATAAGAGTTCCACAAAGAAAATTTCTGTGTGAAATATGAAAACACAACATTCCCATGTATTTTGATCCGTAGAATTAAAAAAATGGCTCAAAATCGTCAAAATTCTCATTTGCAAGAATGGTAAAATAAACATTTAAAATTATCTGAAATGAGAACCCCTAAAGGGTGTCAACTCTAATTTTGCCCCCCCCTTCTATTTCCTTATATGAATAGGTTCTAGATGATCCAGCCCCTACGGGGCTGGCTATTGGATAAGTAGGTTCTAGACGATCCAGCCCCTACGGAGCTGGCTACCGGATTAGTTAGGCGAAATGTGGAAAATTTTTTTTTAGACTTTTCGGTGACAGCTGTCAGTGACGTTTTCTCGAAAAAAAAAATTTGTGACAGCTGTCAAAGTGACATTTTATCGAAAAAAATTTTTTGTGACAGCCGTTAAAGTGACGTTTTCTTGAAAAAAAAATGTTTTTGTGACAACTGTCAAAGTGACGTTTCCGCGAAAAAAAACTTTTTTGTGACAGCTGTCAAACAACTGTCAAAGCGACGTATGGGTTCCGTCCTGGGACCGATATTAAGGAAACGTCAAACTCGGACCATAACCTCAAATTTTTATCGCGACGCACTGTAGATTTCGATAAGTGGCATTTTGACGGTGACGTCAAAGACGTAGAGGTTATTTCCCAGCTTTAAACTGGTCAATTTGAATATTTTTTAGATAAATCAACTTTTTTTGGATAGGAATCTTAAGAAATGTCATGATAATAAATCCCAAAAAAGAAAAGGAAGAAAAATAATTTATGAAATACCACAATTAACATTTACACAATATACCCTGTATATTTCTTGACAGGTTTGTAGTGTGTTAAAATTTTAAAATATCTTCACAAACAAGGAGTTAGAGGGGGGGGGGGGCAAAATTAGAATTGACACCCTGTATTCTACGATATGACATTAAAATTGTTATAGCAAATCACAAAAATGGCTCAAAATCATCAAAAATCTCAATTGTAAGAATGGTAAGGTAAAGAATATTTAAGAAGTATTTGAAATAAGGTAACCTCGTGTACATTGAGATGTGGAATACAAATATAACATCAGAATTGTTCTAGCAAATCAGAAGATTTTTTATAACCTCTAATCTCAAAAAATCTACGTAATTCAGGGTGTAGAATTTGGATCTCCAACAAAAATAGGGGTTCCCATTTGAGATTTGAAAGTTATCCCCTTTTCACCTCCAGGAGAAGAGGAAGGCGAGTCAACTTTGGTTTCACTTGATAGCTTTTTAAAAATATTCAACCAGTATTTTTTTATATTTTGATTCGAAATGTATTTCGGTAGTTGAGATTTTTGATTTGCAGCCATTTTTTGAGGTTAGAAAAAAATTGTGGTTTGCAAGAACAACTAACTCTGACGTCATATTCGTATTTTACAGCTCAAAGTCAGATTCTTTAAAATATTCTTTACTTTACCATTACAATCACAATTGAGATTTTTGATGATTTTGAGCCATTTCTTGAGGTTAGAACATGATTATTATTTGGTAGAATAATTCGCCATATTCGTATTCTACGGCTCAAAATACATGGGAATATTATGTATTCATGTTTTGCACAGCACTTCATTTTTGTGGAGTTGTGTAATAAACAAGGGTAGACTCAACGACCCGAAATTAGTCATAATTGATAGAAAAAAGTTAATCATCGCCACATTTTCATCATAGATAGGGTTTTAACGTTTCCACCCTCGCACCGAAGGGTTGTACATTTTTCCCTATGCTCCATTTTGAACCCATTTCATAAAAAAATTCACTCATCATCGTATAATTACTGAAAGAATGGACTTGACAAAAATTTGTAATCACATTGACTTAAAGAAAGTGAAAATTCGCCTCCCCTAAATTATCTCCCAAGCATTCACTTTGATGTGAAGACATAACTATGTTAACATATTCGTGAGGATTTTCTGTAGGTACTTATATTCTAATAATTCGCATAACTGAACTGAAACCATGACTCGTAAGTGTAATCACAGAGAACTATTCCCTTGGCAATATTTGATGATGTAATTGAATTTTGAGAGAGAAAAATACAGATCCTTTCTTAAGATTCCTTTACAGGTACCATAAGACAAATTCGTCTGATTGCTCAACCTCTATCATTGTCGATCGCTTCCTCTGTTCTATCACTTGGTCTTCCAGCCAGCTTTTTTCCCTTCGTTGTTATCTTCTGTCTTTCGAGAAATCATCGTAATATGGATTTAAAGTTTACTTAAAGAACAGTTAAAGCACGATTCCCTGAATTCCTCGTAGGTCACGATAATTTTCATTAATTTCTAAGCTTGATCTCTCCAGTAAAAATGAAACTTTTCGAAAATTAATAACCAGTTCAACTGCATCTGATATTTCAATATGACATAACAAGAAAATCACAGTTGTCAAAGACATGTATTCGAAAATTCATAGGTGCCCTTCATTGTTTTTTTTTATTGTCAGGGATCTGTGAGTGAGTGTTAGATAAGAGAAATAATGTCCAGTTTTTTCGTTTTTGGTCTAATTATAACCAAATAGTACAAAGTAAGTATTTGAAAATATAAATCGTTCCGAGGAATGCACAACGTATTTTACCTATCTGCTACAACAACAGTAGAAACATCTGGTGCCGCTGAAAAAAATCAGAAAGCTAATAATAATTTCAAGGCGAAAGATATATTTCATCTTTCGTTATTCATCTAAATATTGAAAACCCATTTTTTCAAAAGCGGGGCATCATGGAACTTTAAGCACGTCTGCCTATTCATAAGCAAATTATCTACGGCACATTAACGCTCAATTACTTTCTTGGTTAGAAACGGTTTGATTTAATAATTGCGTTCACTTAATTAAAACAAGATCTGGTCATAAAATAATCAACCGAATCGGTGTTTTCGTAAAAATTGATAAACACGCACAAACCTCGATTAATGTCTTGAAAATTGTTACCAACAGCAATGGCTCCAATTAAGGATTAATTATGACATAAAAAGGAATAACTGGCAGGATGTTGTGAATTTTTTTGCCTTTTATTTTAATCAAGCTCATTAAATGCAGTTGCGGGGCCGCATTAAAATAACTATTTGTCATGACTCATGCAACTGCAAAATTTGGCAGAAACTTCTTTCCCAGAAGTCCGCTGTAATTGCAACACTCGCGGAACACGGTTGCCAAGTTTACAGAAAAGCTGAATATCTGCGATAAATTAATTGAATAGAATATTTGTTGAGTACAATGTATTTGATAGCAAGGGATGATAAATAAAATGAAAAACGCTTTCAAAAGTAAGGTTTTTCAAAAAGTAGTTTTCCTCGAAAAAATCCAATTTTCTTCCACTTTTTCATTACTTTTTTTTATGAAGCTAGTTGAGAGTCATCTTTCGGTCTTTATGGCGTCTCGATCGATCGAACTAAATTTTTCATGAAAATATTCAATTGCTAGTATCTCCACTTCCGGTTGGCCAACAACCTCCCGTCTCAGGAGTTAAGGTTCTTATATGAGTGCATTTATATTAATGTGAATTTGATAAATATTAAATATCGGACAAAGGATTGAGTACTTTTATAACGGACAGACAGACAGACAGACAGTCAGACAGACAGACAGACAGACAACGTATCCATCGAGATCGAGGACTTTTCAAAATGTACTAAGATGGGAAAAGTTTCGAGTAGATAAAGATTTATTTTGAAGAAACTAAATCTATAAAAAATAGAAATAAAAATTGTTACGGAGGAAGAAGGGCAAAGTGATTTTTTTTTTTTTGGAAATATCTTGGGAAGTAACAGTAGGTATCTGGTATACCCTTTCATAGTAAATGAAAGTAGTAGAAGTGTATTATTTTTTTCTCCTCAATTTTGTTCTTAACCATTCACATTTTATGATCTATAATTTTCGTGAGTATATTGGTTATGTTTTAAAAAAACAAAATTCTAATTTATTTTTTAAAAACCAAGAGCGATCGATTTTATTTTCAGCAGAGTATGAACATAATATGGCAGGTTATAAACTTATAACTATAATATAAAAAACAATATTAATTAATAGGATTAATATAGAGTTGTTAAATTTTAACTCACCATAGGATATTCTTTTTGTTACAAAAATTTTTCAATACTTTTTTTTCCATTCCATTTGACTATGAACGAGTATTTCTATTTATAGTATCTGTAATACATTTTCAATTTTTAACTTGAATTGTTTAATTTGACTAATTTTTGTAACAATTGATAAAAGGACACGTCTTATAAAAATGTTGGAAACTACCATTTCGTTTTTTTGTAATAGACGGGTAAAATTTTTATTTTTTTTTTTGAAGAAGAAAGAAAACCCTTTTAAATTATCCTCACTTATTTCGCGTGTCATATAATTCCAAAAAAAGACGTCATTATTGTCACCGATGTTGCGCAGAACAAATACTAAAATATAGGTGGAAAATTAAGAAATATACCATTCATGTCCCAATTAGGCTCATTGAGAACAGTTGGCACGTAAATTTTTTAAGCTTCCCGATAAATTCAAAGCTCGCAAAGAGAAGCAAAATGGCAAAGAGTCCAAAAATGAAGTTACTAATGCCCTAGTTTTCTAATAATAATTGTTAAAGAATTTAATCTAATGTGGTACAGATCTGAATGAAAAACTAAGACCTAAGCTAATGAACTCCCACCATTTGTTTACCTTTGCTCCAATTATAAACTCATGTACGGCACTTATTATCCATCTCTCGGTTTTAGATTCACCCTACTCGAGATTATCATATTTCCAGATATAATACCCTATTCCTCTCTCATTATAACACACAAAGTTTCTTTGTATATCCGTGATATTAAATTTGAATGAAGATTCTGTTCCCTGCGATTGTACAACGGAAAGCCCTACGTGTGGGGAATTCAAAATAATAGCCACCTAGGAGTAAATGAACGTTGTAGTATTTGCATGTGAGATGTGTACATAGACTTGTGCAATTATATTAAATCAGTGGTGGTAATTTATTTCAAGACGTGAGTTCCAACAGCCGCGAGTGACGGCGAGAGTTCATGCAGATATGCCTATTATTAAAAACAAAATGATTTCTAAACCACAAATGTCATCAGGACAATAATTTTAAATTCTTCTGATGATGAAATAAACTATTTTGAGACGTTAACAACGTTAAATGTTGAAAAACGGTTTGCTGTTTTAGTTATTCCTCAACCTCGGCTAAAACCAAAAAAATATATTCAATGAGGATTAAAACTGATAAAGAAATAAACCTACTAAGTATGGATACTAGTGTACTAAATTGTGTTAGCATATCTTAATTACCCTGCTCTCCCCCACTAAATCAGCTTGAATCATCTATATTTCTGTTTCTCGTTGAAGCTTCCCAAAAATCTGGCAACATCCCATCCACACATTTAATTTATTTCAGCATGGCCGTCCACCGTCAGGCAATGCCAATGATGTCATCCTTGGAGTGACGTCATGCAGTTTACGCTAATTTTATACCTACGATTGAAAAATGGTGGTAGTGTAAAGGTCTACTCATCTCTATAACAGTCTGCATTTCTAGGAATTAAGATAAATGGGATAAAATGGCGGAAGGTTGTTCCGTCTCTCTGTTATTTCGTGTACTGGGAGTTATCGTCATCCGTCCTTGTTCGTGTAATAATATCAAGCTAACGTAAAATTTTATCGATCTGAAATACTCGAATATGTTCTGTGATCCATAAATTTTATCGTAATTAAATTTTTTGTAGCCACGGTGCAGGCGAGGCAGAAATTCCGAGGAAATTGTCGGTATTTCCGAGAAATAATTTACTGTTTTTTCTTTGGAACAAATATGTTTAACAACTGGAGAATATTAAGCAATGCTTAAAAAAACTTGTTCTTATGGAGATAATTTAATAAATGTTCCAACACATCTAGAAATGATGTGTACTTTTTTTCCTCTTCTATCATGCAAATTAATATTAATATTTAACATTCAAAAACTGAACGTTTATAGGTTTGAGTTATTTTATGGTATTTGATGGAAAACACGTTGAATACTTTTTTTGTTAATGTTAATGGAGGGAGAGAAAAAAATCAGAAGCAATCCGGACATTAAAAAATTGCTGATGATTTTTTCTTCCAGCTCTGATGAGGCGGACGTAGATTAAGCCCTTATACGTTTCGATGTCGAGCAATATTATGGGAGTCGAGCTCCCTGGAAATTTCTTCTACATTTCCTTCCACTTCTTCTTACCTCTTGCTAATACTTTCACTTCTTCCCATCTTGTTCCTCTATTCTCTACTGCTGTTCTCACTTCATCTGTCCAAGTCTTTTTCGGTCTACATCTCTTCTTTTTACCTACTTCTTAGAGTTCGAATACTTGTCTTACTATCATCTCTTCTCATTACATGACCCAATCATCTTATTTGATTGGTTTGATAGATGTTATTTTCAACTTTTCTGGACATACCTGATTTCTAATCTTATCATTTCTTGTTTCACCTTCTATTTTCCTTAGGAATCTCTTTCCTATACTATTTAGCCTGATTTTCTGTCTCTGTGTCGTTGCCCATGATTCACATGTGAATTTTGCCACTCTTTTTATTGTTTTTGAGACTCCTTTTTTGACCAGCAATGATTAGTTTTTGCTATTCTTTCGTTAATTTTATCTTCTGTTGCCTTCTTGTTTATTGTAACTCGCAAGTATTTAAAATAATCCACTTGTTCTAATTTTTTATCTTCTATCGTTATTATGTTTCTTATCTTGCTTTCTGATTTCTATTGTTTTGGTTTTTTCTATGTTGATTTTCATATTCCAGTTCTTTATAGAAGATATTTATATTTTCTTGTAGATGTTTTTCTGTTTCCCCAGTATTACTAAATCATCAGTATTACACAATTCCATTGAATTTTCAATTTCTAGTATCCAATGTTGCAGGGTTTCAGTCTTTGTTTACATTTTTGACCAAATCTTCCAATACCGAGTTAAAGAGAAGAGGGCCCGTGTTTAAGTCCAACTGGGCTTATAAATTGTGACCTTCGTTTCTCAGTGTTAACTCTGATTTCGATACAGAGTTTTTAAACCCCATATATCTGGTTATTTGTTCCTCTTTCTCTTCTAAATCCGCTCTGACTTTCCTCCATTATCTAGTTTGTTTCTTAATTTACTACTACTACTACTACTAATATTTTAGCATATTATATTTTTCCCACCGTGCTTCCTAAAGTTATTCCTCTAAAATTCGAACATTCTTTACTATCACCTAATTTAAAATGTATTGTAATTCTTGCAGTTTTTCTTCATTCATGTATTTTATCATTTCTGTTGTCACCTCGCCATGGCCTGATGCTTTACCTGTTTTAATTTTTTGTATGGCTTCTGCTAGTTCTGCTTTTGTTATCTCTACTGTTTGTCCATAGATCTTTGTTTCTATTTCTTCTTCTTTTGTTTGTGATTAAATAAAAAAGTTGGTAAATGGAAAAAGTTTTTGGAAACATATTCATATGGTCAGTGGCTTAATTTACAGAATCTGTTTTGGCAACCTACGAGAGAGAACTAGCACCTTTTAGCAAAATAGGAATTGCTAGCGCAAACACATAAATCGAACCAATTTTATGAGAGTAACTTTCTGTTGAATTTAGTTTTCTGATAATTTATGACGTAACGCGACGACAAACAGAATAATGTGTTTCACATTAGCGGTATTTGTAACGTGCCTTATCTGGGTCATGTTTAATCGATACTTCGTTCATTATTTATTTCCATAAAGATAATTCACAAAGAACATGGAATTACTGTGGAAAAATTGTTTCGAGTTTGTGTGAAAGTGAAATCGATTCGATTTAACTTGGAACTGAGGATTTTGAGAATAGGAAATGGAAATACGGACGCCATTGACGGCTCGTCAGAAGAAGCTGTAAATATTGTTTAAGAAATTTATTAAAATTTATTTAAATTAAGAGTCATATTTTATATTTCGGTTCATATATCGGTTTTATGAAAACTATTAACTTCTTTAAAATAAAAACGATATTGGTTTTTAAGCTTCTATTTAATATTCATTTGTTATTTACTCATGTGTCTAGCTCAAATATTAACTGAGTTAATTTCATCAACTTCGCTTTTTGACATGAAATTTTAGAAGCCCTACACATTCTTTGAAATTAATATAAATATAATTTGAAATAAGGAGAAATCAAGGTTTGTTGTGACTGGAGAAATATTGCTGAAGGAAATGTTGAGAAAGAACTGGTGGTAAAATTGTAGATAAAGCGAAAATACAAATTTAGAGAATAAAATTGATTTGCAACTTAATGAAAAGGTAACGCGTAACGCAGATGGTAATATGGGATTGAAGGGAATTCAATGTAATAAAATACACGCAAATGTGTGAAAGGAAGGAAATATTGTAAATATTATGATGACTTATATGGAAGTTATGAGTATTGTACAGAATCCGGTCTTTTCACTGAAATGAAAAACTCGAACAATTCTGATTAACAAAATGAGAACAGCCTCACAAGAAAAAAATGTTTACATGTCAGCAAGTATATGAACAAAAAATGTCATGTACGAGTATTTGTATTGTGCGTTTATAAGAGTGTGAAAAAACGAAAAAATTGTAGGTGGATTTTAACAAATATAAGTTGCAAGATGAAATACTTTTAAGATAAAAGCAACGTGGATCAGGCAATAGTTATGGGCGACCTATTTACATAATAATTGTTTGATGTTCAGTGTGCATGTGCATTAGCCTACGATATTGTTAATATATTTTGAAGAAAATTTACCATATGCTTGACATTTTTTTAAGACCGAAAATCGAAATATTCATAGGAATATTGGATACATTGATTTCCAATCAAATGTAGAAAATTGCGTCTGCCAATATATCTATAACAGAAAAATACGCGAATCATTTACCAAATTAACTAATGAAAGTCCCAAAAAATGTAATTTCGGAAATAGGAAGTTGTTGACCAACCGGAAATGGAGTAACAAGCATTTGAAAATTTTCATAAAAACCTCAAAACCCAAAAATGTCGTAACCTTTCGACACGCGATGAATACTGAAAGATGTCCCTTGAATTGCTCAATGAAAAGGGTAAAAAAAGATTCCTAATGTTGCTATTTCTGGTAATATTAGTAATAATGGAATGAGCCCACTGAATGTGGTTTGTAAAGCAATTTTGATTAATAAATCAAACGAAACGAATTATAGTTTCTCTATACAGGGTGTTTTCAAAGTTGAGGCATTTATTTTAAAAGGATGCAAAACTCCTAAAACTAAGTCATTTTGCCAAAAATCGTCTATATAGTTGCAAAAGAACGAAGATAATTTATCATTAATTGTATCCTATCCTATTCCTGGTATGTTTATAAAAGTTGTTCAAAGTTGTCACCGTTCATTTGATGCGCACATATCTTGTTCGGCGTAACTTGTCATTACACGGGGCGAAAATAATTTCTTTTCCTATAGAAAACATCACAGGGCGTTTTATATTCGTTGTCTAATTTCTTCCGCATTATCCACTCCTTTATTGCGATAAACGAAGTGTTTCAAATGACTTCAAAGTAAGAAATCACAAGGATTGAGGCCCGGGAAGTATGCAGGTCAAGAAACTGGGCTATTGCGCACTATCCACCTATTGGAAAAATATGCAAAACAAAAGAAGGCCAGGACCGTACTTTATTTTTATTCTCGTTATTTTGCAACTTTTGTATAGGTGATTTTTGGCAAATTGACTTATTTTTACGAGTTCTGCTTTCTGTTAAAATAAATGCCTCAACATTGAGAACATCCTGTATGCAGTCGAGTATGCTCGCGTAGGTCAATAGTCATTAAACCACTGACCTTCTGTCTGGGAAAAATTTTCTAATATTTCATCTCTGCTACAATTCCAAAATTATTTTCAAGTAGGTATATAGGATGTCTCAAAAAATACTGATGGTACTAAAAACGACTTTTTTCTTAAATAGAATACCTCACGTCTCTATATGGTAAATGGAGCCCCTATGAGGTCTGTATTCAGCCCTAAAATTTTTTGTAAATCGAATGCAACGTTACGATTGTTTAGGGAAATTTTTGGTCAAAAACATACTTTTGTAAAACTGTTATATCTCCGTAATTTTGTTAATTTTCCTAAAAATTTATGTGTAGGTAACCCAACCTTAGTCTAATTTATCTAAAACTACCTTCATTATTTGGTTTCGTTATGCAGGGTGTCCAAAAAAAATTTATTCAAACATCCCTGTTTTCAATACTGATTTTATTGATTTCCCTAAATACGACACCCTGTATATTATTATTCCATTGGAAACCTTTGCACAGAAAACTCGAGAAATCCTAGATGGTGGCTCAAGAAAAGGAAGGAAACAATTGCTACTAATTGTCATTTCAATGTTATTAATTATTTGTGTCATCCTGTCAGATTTGATGCGATTTGTTCATATTCTCTTTATTTAATAAGAAGTTTTTTGTATTAAAAATGAAGTATACTACCCAAGAATCAGTCGGTGTAATTTATATCCTTGGGTAACGCTTTGAAAATTAGTTTTTGGCGTCCAGAGTGTACGGCGAGAGGTTTCCTAATAGAAGGCATCCAGACTCCAGATGCAAAATCATTTGAAAGATTGATGGATAGATCTAACAGGACCGAGACAGTTAAGTATGAAAGCACAACCATAATAGAATAAAGCCAGTGGTAAATGAAGAAATGGAATTTGATATTCTCGCAAGTGTTGCCGAAGACCCACATAAAAGTACAGCAGAGATAAGAATATTCTTGGGCAAGAGAATTTTAAAGAAAAATAAGTTCCTTTCGTATCGTGTGCAACTGAATCAAGTATTGAGTAAGATTTTGAAAAGAGGACACATTTCTGTAATTGGGGTCTTGCTAGAATTCAAGAAGATATACAGGGTTATTGGTTATAAATGGAGCCCTCTCTTAACTTCGTTATTTTTTGAGATAAAAAAAATTTTTGAAGTAAAAGATTCAACCATATATAATAGTATACAGAGTGCCTCATAAAATCGGCACGAAGCAATCTTGTTTTTTTAATGGAACACCCTGTGTATTTCTGCATATAGTATGAAAGTCCTCGTTTTCCAGATTTGTTGACGTTTACTTTTATATCTATGCATAATTATTATTGGTTTGATCAATATTTCAGTTTTGCAATAAAAAAAACAGTACGAATTTTTATTAATAACAAGATTCTATACATACCAAAGATTAAAAAATTATTGTAACAAATTTTCAACATGTCCCCAATTTTCATCAATATATTTTCTATAACCTTTTGTTTTTGAAAATCATGGCATACTGTTTTTCATTCGATTTTTATATCAATATCGCTGTATATCGAAAATGGCCACAAGAAATGTCAACATATTATACATTTTTGAAATCAGGAAAACGAGGACTTTCATAATCCTATTAAAAAATATATAGGGTGTTTCATTTAAAAAACCATAAATTTGGTTTGTCCGACTTTTATGAGGCACCCTGTATATTATTGAATGTGGTAGCAAGAAAATTCATAGATTGCCCTAAAACTTTTTTTGAAATTTTTTTCTCATCTCAAAAAATAACGAAGTTAAGAGGGGTTCCATTTGTAACCAATAACCCTGTACAGTTCTTTAATATTGCAATGTTTACTGATGAAGCCACAATAATAATCATGTCAATACTAGAATTTACACTACTAGGCCGATGTGAATCCAAATTTTAAGAAGTGTAAAAGTATGGGGTGGCATAATTGGAGACCAGGTAATATTTGTTTTATGGACACCTCAATGGGTGGTATATTTTTCTACATATTTTGAACGAAGATCTTGATAATCGACTGTAAAATATACCACTGAGTATACTAAGAAGGGTTAGATGATAAGCCTGCTCATTTTAGCATCAGAGTCCATATTCTAAATGAAAAATTTACAGGCCGTTGGTTTGGAAGAAGAGGATCTGTTCAGTAGCCCCCAAGGTCACCAGATCTGATAAAACTTGATTTTTTCTAATATTCTAATAATTGCATACTTTATTTATTGAGAAACCGGTGTAGTACAATACTGAACTAGTATTATATTTTTCATATTTAAAAACGTGACACAACTGCAATCTTTCAATTTATCAACATGCTTTTCAGATCTCCGTCTATAAATTGCCTACCAAAATGAAAACAAGAAAACCATCTACGTAGGCGCTCGCCTCGAGTACATCTTTGCGTCTTTTCTCTTCATTTGTTTTCGTATTCAGCAACCAGCAATTGTGTTTAGTTAGTGCGTTCAGTATTCTTCATTTTATGAACCTGATTTGAATACGAATATGGTGATTGTGGTGGCACGCAATGGAAATAGTGTGTATACGTATATCATTAAATTATTTACATGATTCATGAAAGGGCAAACAATGTAAATTTTGTTTTCGTCGGCGCAAAGCGACGTATTTATTTACTTTTATCTGACGAAAGTGAATTGTGTCGAAAAATTATGAGTTTCATTTTCTTTAACAGAGAAGGAAAGTGTGGCAATGTTTCTCCTTGGTCACTCGTCTTAAAACTTTCTAGCTTTTGCGGTTTTCAAACGTATATATCGGGTGTTTCCGGAAAAGTCGGAGAAATTTCTTGATTTATTTTAAGAAAAGAATCTAAATAAAGAATTTGAGAAAAATGTATACAGACTGATTTTTCACAGAAACCTCAGAAATAAAAATTACTTAATCTGATGTTGAAATTATTTATTTTTGATTATTTATTTCATATTAATCATGGCATGAAATCACAAAATTTTATATAACAAATATTTTAGTTTGAATAAGAGAGGAAAATGTAATTTTATAAATTTATTTTGTGCAGACCTTCGATTTTGGCGAAAATTGATCGTTTATTTAAAATTCGCCCAAAGTGTGGCAAAACAACAAAATACATGTTTTCGATCACTTTTGTATGTAGTTTCATAATTCAGTATTAAAATTTAAAAATCACGTACACAGGGTGAATTTTTTCATAGGAGCCCTAAAAATAAAAATTAGTTGGGTCGGTCCTGGAATTTTCTGTCTTTGATTATGCATGTAAATTGACAATTAATAGTATATTATATACCCACAATACGAGCTGATTCTAGTGATTAGTTTAAAAGATATTACCTTAAGAAGTATTGGGCAAAACTCATAAATCACCCTGTAGATCAATAAAAAAAAGGCTCAGGCTATTTTCAATAGTCATTTCTAATTCACCTAAGTGAACTCTATCTACCATAAGATTTTGTCCCTTTCCTCGTGAATCACCCTGTATATTTCAAAGAATACCTCAAAAATCGTGTTGAAACTATATTTAAATATAGAGAACTGTCAGGGATGAAAACGGCGGAAGAATTTTCTACCTTCAGCCGTTTAAGATACAATATTGAAATCTTTCGCCCTATCAAGTTGATTATTGATGTGTGACGCAAAGGCGTGCCGGGTGTCATGACTTGCGGCGAGCGCTAAAGTAAAGGTGCAAAGCAATCGCCGAGGGGCACTCGCTCTCTTTGAAAACACCCCCAGAACGTTTACAAAATATATGGCTTACGAAGTAAGTTGTAATGATGAAACAATTATGCGAGTGAAGCATGACGATCTCGTCGAAATTGTAATCATAACTGACCAAACATAACACATTTAAAAGTGAGTAGGCGTGCTGTGAAGTAAAAAAAATTTCTTGGCAGTGGCAGATAATTTTCCCGTACAATTGGTAGTTGCTATATTTCTTAATTTAAAAAGATGTGGTGACGAGATTTGTTGGCAAATAATCAGGGTTAGGAAAAATAACATCGAAATTGTACCTGTTAGAGATTTTTCTATTAGATCAAGCTGTATGGACGCAATAATTTCGAATTGATTTTTTTGCTGGAATCAGTCCTGGTTATGAAATCCTGGTCTGATATTGTTTGAAACAACTTTGTTTATATATAACAAAGAGAATAAAATGTTTTCAACTAAACAAATTTTTTCTATACTTTTTGACCAATTTGCAACAAGAAATGTTGAACACTTTTTCGTAAAGTTGATATTTTCAATGATATTCATTTTTAAAATTAAAAAAATGCAAATTTCCCGTTTTTAACGCTCTAAAAGTATAATAAAAAAATGTTTTTGTACAATACATAATTTTTGTAATATATATGTATAAGTATCGCATATGAACTCCAAAAAAAAAGAATTGACAATTTTTAAGTTTTTATGTACAAAATTCCTAATTCTCTCCAAGTACCTACATACTGTGTACTGTGTTGCTGTTTTATTCGTATCGTGGGATCTCTGTTGTTTATGTATCGTGATCATTAATTAATTTTTTTTATTAATAGTACTATTATTATTATTAATTAATTATTATAAATCAATTTAACTGGTTAATTAAATTTTCAATTTATTAACCAGTTAAATTCTCATTAAATTATTACTCTCTTCATGAAAGTTTTAAAAATTGTTAGGTTTTTATTAACATACATTATTTATACATGCATTATATATACAGGGTCCGCTATAAATCTAACTATACAGGGTGAGTCAGGTTGTATGGTAAAAAATTAATATGTGAATAGAGCATGAAAAAATAGTATTGTCGTGTCTCAAGATTTTGCTATATAACCCTTAATTTTTTTTATACAAAGTGTTAAAATTGTAAATTTTTTGTTAAATTTTTAAAATATCTTTTGATTAAAAACAGTCGTATCAATGAAACTTGGTTGGTTTATATTTTTCGTAGGGCGCTATCAACAGACGATATTAGTTTTTGAAAACTAATTCAGTGGTGTGCGTATACACATTTTTCTCTGATAAGAATGCCGATAACTGTGCGCCCCTGGATTTTTTCATAATATTTCGGAGTTGAAAATGCAATAATAATAAAATACTTTGAGGAAACAAAATCTTCATTAAAAAAGATTTAAAAACAACAGCGACTTAATTACTAGTTTTTTAAATAAGTTTTCAAAATGAATATACATATTATCTTTTATTTATCTAAATTGATTAATTTATTGTCTTTAAAGAATTTGCTTCCTTAGAGTGTTTTATTATTATTACATTAGGTTCTCAACTCCGATATTATATGAAAAAATCCAGCGGCGCACAGTTATTGGCATTCTTCTCAGAAAAAAATGTGTAAACGCACGCCACTGGATTAATTTTAAAAAACTGATATCGCCAGTTGATAGCGGATAGCGCCCTATGAAAAATATAAACCAACCAAATTTCATGACCGTTGCGACTGTTTTTAAAACAAAAGATATTTAAAAAATTCAACGAAACATTTTCAACTTGTATACACCTTGTATAAAAAAAATTAAGGGTTATATAGCAAAATCCAGAGACACGTCAATACCGTTTTTTCAAGCTCTATTCACATATTAATTTTTTACCATACTATCTGACTCACCCTGTATAGACACTTTGCTGGAAATAAACTTAAAAAAACGGTCTGGTAGTGTCCCTATCTGTAGCCAACTTTATGGCGGACCCTGTATATGTATGTATCAATAATTTATGTTCATAAAAAGTTAGGTATATTTTTAAAACTTCATGGAGAATGAAAATCCTATATTAAATTAATTAATTAAATAAATTTATAATAATTAATTAATTAATAATAACTATAATAATAATTTTTACAAATACAGGGTGTTCCACTTATCGTGCTCACCATGGGAATCTTGGAAATGGTAAGAGATACAAGGTAGGTTAAACGACACCAAATGTTGAGCATATCAAGCGGCTTACTAGGTATTATGTGCAAAAATATTAGTAAAATCAACTTCTCATTTTTCCTTTATAACTCCTTTATTTATGAAAATATTTCAATGCGGTATTTATTTCTTGGAGCACTTTTTGATGCAGATTGTTTAAAAATTATATTTTTAGCAACTCTTTTAGATTTTGACACACCAACGTTCATTTTTCAAATTCAAGACTTAGCTGGTTATGGTTTAGTTAAAACCCAATTTTTATTCTCTTTAAAATGATATGTTACAACGATGGTTTATTTTAAAAAATAATGGAATATCGTCATTATTGACTTCTTTTTATTTTCCACACTAATTTTTATTAAATAAAACAAAAAACACTCAACACATATTTTGATTTATTGATTAAAAACTTGTTAGGTGCCTACGGATCATTCAAATAATATTAGGATTTTTAAAAAGTAAGAAATTAAGAATTCTTTTAATTTTTAAGTAAGCCATGTAAAAAATCGTTTCAAATAGATATCTGTCAGAGTTTTGTTTTGTTGAAGTAATTTATATTTGTTTGTTGCATTTCTTGAATTTCGTATATTCCGTATGCAGCAGGCAAAAATATGCGTTGTTAAAAAATACATATTCGTTATTAAAATAAAACTATTATTTTTTACCCAAAGTTAAATTATTATAATAAAAACAAAAATTTGACAGATGTCTATTTCAAACAATTTTTTACATGACCTACTTGAAAATTAAAAGAATTTATAAGTTTTTAATCAATAAATCAAAATATGTTTTGAACGTTTTTTGTTTTATTTTATAAAAGTTAGGGAGGAAAATAAAAAAATCAAATAATGGCGATTTTTAAGAATAAAGTGTTGTAGTGATCATTTTAAAGAGAATACAAATTGGGTTTTAACTGAGTCATATGCAGCATGGTTTGCATCTGAAAAACGAAAGTTCCAAGATCTCAAAATTTAAAAGTTAGCAAAATATTATAATTTTTTCAAAATCAGCATCAAAAAGTGCTCCCACAATGAAAAAATCTCATTAAAATATTTTCATAAATAAAGAAGTAATGAAAAAATGAAAATGACAAAATAGTAGTTTATGTCATAAGGATGAAAAATTTTTCGGGCGACTACGAAATATTGTCAGCCGAGACGCAGTCGAGGCTGGCAATTCGTAGGAGTCCGAAAAACAGTTTTTTTTCGTCTGTGTGTCACACAATATTTTTTATTCGAATGTTTATGGATATTAAAATGATAGGGAAAATTAAAATATTATGTTCTTAGGATTTACTTGCTACCCCGCAAATGATCCAATTTTAATTTTTTTTTGTAACAGACGGCTGTGAACTAAGGCCAGATATAATAAATAACAACTGCACAACTGCTGTCATATCAGTTTGTTTGAAATTAGTATCGAATTCAATTTATATATTATAATATCGAATTTAATCGAAATACATGCATAAAATACATAAAATAAATACAATAAAATGAATAGTGAAGAATTTGTTGCGGGACCACCCCCAGAAGGAAGAAACCTAGCAAATTTGACTTCGATGGATTTAATTCCAGAAAAATCAAAAATTATTTTTGCCTGTCACTTTTCCGGCCTAGGCCGGAAAAGTATTTTCGGGTCGTTTACTTGAAGTAGCTAGAAAATTTCTACCTTTCGTTTTTGTTTTCTGACCGAGAAACGTCATTTTTTGACACATTTTAAAAATTACACAAAAACATTAACACGCACCACTTAATATTATGCAAATGTAACGTTAAATTTTGAGATATCCACCCCGTTACCATTAACTTTTTTCAACCACAACGAGACCATAAAACTTATTTTAGCGATTTAAGTTCAAAAAAAAAAAAGTAGGTAAATTAGATGTCACAAAAGTACAAGTTAATTTCGTAAAACTATATCTTAGGTAAGTCGGGACGAATTTAAACTGTGTTTGTGGAACTCGCCCTAATTATTCAGTCGTTTCTGCTATTATATCGCCACTAACACAATGTCGGTAATTTTTCTCTAATGAGCTAAAGACCCTGATGGGCCTAAATAAAATATATTTATAATAACGAAGCGACCAAAAGTGCTCAGCGTCTGTTGAAATATTCAGGATCCCTCTCGGCGAGTTTATATAATTCAGGGTGTCAGTGTGTCACGTCAGTAAAATGGGTTGCCTGGCAACAGGCGTGCTTCGCCCGGCCTATTTTCGGGCTCTATTGATCCACTTCAGCTTTCTTCTCTTGGGGTTAAATCCAGGGACGGACTTTCGTACGCCACGTGATACCCGCAGGTTGACCTTGAATTCGCCGTCGCAGCGAGCCGTCGCATTTTTACTAGGAATTTCGCACGCTAAAGCGAACTGGCAAGATAAAATTTCAATTGATACTATTTTTTGATAGGAATTAATCTAAACTAAATATTATTTTACGTAATACCTAATAGATAGGCAATTGAAATTATTGTACTTACAACTCCGATTTTTTCATAATTTGCAGGGAATCCAATGTATGGGCGATCAGGTCTCGACCAATCGGTGACAAAGAACTTACGTCCAGTGATTTTTCCAGTTTAAAAACTAATCATAAATTAGCTTCAGACTCACACTTATTTGTATATCTAAGAACATGAAATTCAGCAACAAATTTAGATATTAGAAGCAATTTTTGAATTTGATTAAAGGAGTGATCTGGTTCTATTTTACGGAGTTAATTATTTGTAAAACAATTTTCGGGTTCTCTCTTTGATTATTTTGAATTCTTGACGTTTCGATCATGTTCGCCTCAGACACTGCTTGTGGTCGATCTAAAAGATCTAGAAAGTACCTATACTTACATTGTATTTTTGCACCAAATAAACTACACACCAAAATTTTACCAAAACCTAACCTAACAACAGATTTAATCATATTTTCATGAGATCACGAAATTTGTTCCTTCTCTGAGCTTAAATTAATTGAAAACTAAATTTCTCTCATCCAAAATCTAAAAAACGACTGATGAACTCTAAGCAATATTTCTGGCTACGCCACGGTCTTAAGTTTTGTTTTTGTTCTTTTACCCATTAAGCTGGTCTTTATACTTATAGGGATTGACAAACGGAAATGCCTGAATGCAGTTATTCGAACTGGTTTCCCATGCATCTTCTTTCTTTCTATCGGTTTCTTGGCCATGAAACTAAACGGGTGTCGGTGCTACGTGATTCAAAGGTTCACAGTTTTGGCATTACTGCCGGGTGTCGGTAATTTCCAAGAAAAAATATAGATGATTAGAAAAATCGGCATAAATGTGCGTCTGTAAAACTATAGGTAGATGAATTCGACGATGAATTTTTCTTGGAAGAACAAACCTGTAATTAATAATAAACACTGTCCCATTGTTGCAGCATAAGGGGGAGTTTTATATTATTATCTTGTCGAGCAACATTTTCTGTTTACTTAAATTATTACATTTACGTTTTTGTGTACCTTAACTATAAGCTAGGTAGCGGAGTGTGGAGGCACCTTCAGCTGTGAATAAATCTGTAAATTCTTTTGTGTAATCAGTAATTTCAGAATTGAGCATAAGGATCGAAATTTTGAATGTGAAAAAAAGCATTATGAATTTTTATTTATAACAGGGGTTAAAGGATGGTTGATGTTACGTTTGCCATAGGTCATTGATTTTATTCTTTTATTGATCGTCATTAAGTCAGGTTGACCGTAATACCATTGATTAAGGAATGAACAAGATACGCGACTTCAATGGTAAAGTGCGAGGCCTTTTTTGGCGGCGAGATCTCGGTAAGTTGCGGGCATTCCTGTGATTTACGTAGTATGCTTTTGACAAACCTGTGTCGTGTCTGGTTTTATATCATTAATAATCTAGTGGTAATAAAAATTTTATGTCCAGATTAATTTTAGTTTAAAATTATTAACGTAGTATGTTCTCTCTGCCAGCTATTTCTCAACGTTTGTTTCACTTTTAACCGTCACATAATTCTAAACTAAAATCAATCTGAACATTCAATTTTTGTTTTCACTAGATTATAAATTATATAAAACCAGACACGACACAGGTTTATCAAAAGCATACTACATGAATCACAGGAGTGCTCGCAACTTACCGGGATTCTCGCTGCCAAAATTAGCCTCGCACTTTACATTGGAGTCGCGTATCTTATTCATTCCTTAATCAATGGTAATACTACATCGAGTCCATGACCACAATCCACAACCTTTGGCTATCGATTGATTAAAAAACGGCAGGAATTTCAAAAGTCCTAAAACAAAAGGCAAAGGTGTTTGAAAAACGTATCCAAGGCATTGTTTAAAAAAAAACACAACTTGCACCTGGATATTAACTTCTTTTGAGTAATTTGCAAGATATTGAAATTTTGACGGATGGACGCTTTCACAAGAAACGTATTTTTTTATTTAAAATAATTTATATTTTACTGCAGCACAGAATAACTCTAGAATGGAGCTATCGATCCATATCTGGTTTTAGAATTTGATCACTCAATTAATTTGTAATTACACGTAAAACAACCTGTATATTATTTCGCCTTTTATTAGAAAATTCCAAGAGTTTTCCTATTACCCATAACGTGATATTTATTTATATAAACATTTTAAGATAAAAAACAAACGAAATACGTTTACTAAGAATGCCCACTTTTTTTAATTTGATGGAAATCTTAAAACCCATAGGCGGTGCTTTTACAAATTTCAATGGGTGCTAAATTTTCTGAAAAGGATTAATTTGTAGAGGTTACAAAAAATTGGTGTCAGCTACTTTTTGCATAACTTGGTAATTTTTTAGATAAACTAATAAAATTTGAGTTTTCAGAAATGAGCGGATGTGGAGGCGTTAGAGGCGCATTTTTCCAATTTTTCGCTCATGATTTTCTAACAATGGGATTAATTTATTTGTACATTATTAAATTATGATAAAAAAAAATTTGGAACCTATCTCTCTGAGATAAATAGAAGTCGATATACCGGGTGTAAATGAAATTAGGCTCACCCCTATAACTTTTTTGTTTTTTCAGATATCATTTTGAAATTTCGGCAGTTGCAATAACAAGTAAATTTGAATCAATGCATGTTAATAAAATGATTCTAGCACTTCCGGTTTCACCGGAAATGACTGTAACATCTATTTTTTAAATGGAACACCCTGTATAGTTTTACATTTTTGGATTCAGGGATTCATTCTGCAGGGATTCATTCTGAAACCGGAAGTGCTAGAATTATCTTATTAACATGCATTAATTCAAATTTATTTGTTATTGCAACTACCAAAATTTCCAAATGATAACTGAAAAAACAAAAGAGTTATAGGGGTGAGCCTAATTTCATTTACACCCGGTATAGCCCCTTGAATTTGACAGAAATGTGCTTTTTCACGTTTCTTTGACTATAACTCTTTTACTGGGCGACAATTATGCATTGTAACGAAGTGATTATTCCGTCAGGGATTTCTTGTTGTTTAAAATATTCCCGACATTTTGGTACACCCTGTAGACTGTTAAGGTTTAAGTAAAAATAATCCGTTACTAAAAATTGTTAAAACATTAATCCGTATCCTGTTGTTTTGATCCAGTTCTTTTTGCATTATACAAGGTGATTCACTTTTCATGAGTACAACCTCGTAGGTACCTCAGGAATTAAAAAACAGATCAGTTTCAAATTTAGGTGGGAAATATTTTTTAAGAAAAAACTATTACCGATTTTTAAAATAAAAATTCTGACTTTAGATTCGTATTCAGCATCATCAAAAACCCCCTCATACCCAAGCTAACAAAATATTTCCTTGGCTTAGAGCAATAATTTTTCATGTTCTGCTGTTTTATTTGTTACAAATTTCTCGTTATTATAGTTATTATTAAATAATATGACACAGTTCAACGGGCTGAAGAAAATAAAGGATCGAAACAACAGTTTTTGAGTTTTTAAAATATTTTATTTAAAAAAAGAATGCGAGCTCGTATCTCGGAAAGTCGTGAAATATTTTGTTCAAACTATAAGGGGGATTTTGATGATTGAGAATTGCGGATCAGAAATGAGATCAGAAACCAGAAAAACCCCCTAAGTAATATTTCTTAAAATTTTTAACAATCTTTTGACAAAATTTTAATTTTATTAAAAAAATTTATGTCCGCCATATTGGATTAGCCATCTTGAATTTTGAAATTTCGAAATCGGCCTCGATAGAATTAAAGGCAATTTTATAACGATTAATTTTTAAAAAAATTTAAGTTTCATTAATTCCAGGCCTGGGAATTGTCGATTGCTCAAAAAATTAGCTATTTGCCCCACTGCTTGATGTACCCACATAGACGCCGATTGTTAAAAAAAAACCCAAAATAAATTTCAATTAACCATCATATTCAACAGTTTGACGAACATCTTTTGGTAAAATTAATTTTATTATAAAATAATTCATTCCGCTGACTAAACAATAATAAATAAACAACAAGAATATTAAGCCCAAGGTGCAATTAAAACTAGATTATTAAATATTAATTCAATTCTCAGGCTTACGTCATGAACTTTTTCCTCTATCGCATCCAGTGTTCGAGTTATTTAATTTAAAACCCTCAAACAACAATTTTTTAGCAATATTCAGAAGGTACGAAAATTGTTTATTCAAATTTTCCTCCTCCCCACCAGCATTTTTAAAATAAAACATTTTACAAATTTCATCATTAAAATGCTTTTCTTTTTTATACGATTTAGCTCTGCAGCCAGATATACCTATGTACTAGAATTTACAATTTTATAAATGAAAATTTTCGTCGTTAATTCTAAAACGTGTTAAAAAGAAACACGTTTTCTCTCAATATCCGCGCTATGTAGTAGTATCGACCGCCCGTATCTACAAAGTAAAAAATTCTATAAATAGCAACGTAGAAAAAGCTGATTTATGATGGAATTTCATGTTCTTGTATAAGCTCCACTAAATTTAAAAGCATTTTTCTAGTCTACAACTAAGAGACTTAGAAGCGTCCATTCTTTATTTTAACAAAAAACCTATCTATATTTGGCTAATCATATAAAATGGTGGATTCGCCAGTCAAAACGCCTGTTCATTCGCAGCATTCGGAAAATATATTTGTTAAATGGAAAATCCATAACTATGCAGCAAAGGTTTAGTATGGTCGGTGTTCCACTTTAAAGAACGCCTCAAATCATTACGAGGTCGAGTTATAACTCTGCAACACAGTCTTATACACACTAGGACTAGAACGATATAGGAATGGTGCATTTTCACTCGGTGAAACCAAAGACGCATGGGTGGAGTCAATAGGAAGGATATTGAATATTTAAAATGTAATAAATTCAAATATTGTTTTATTAAGTTAGGTGAGAGATAATATAGTAATTAGGTTTTTTTTTGCAGTTTGTCTCAATTGTCTCGTATTTATCGCAATTACAGAAAACTAAATAAAATTATAGTCATTATCAATTGAGTACCAAGTAGGTACCTACATCGCCCTAAATAAACCTACTTTACTTTTTTAATTTAAACTTTGAACTAAGTACAATGTCTCGGAAGGCTTATACAACAAATTACTCCCCAAGAACATTTTGTTGCGGAGATATACAGACGGCGAAATGGAAAAAAAATCATAGATACATTTCTGAAACTAATAAACTGGTTTTTGCCAGATATGATCCCATCACTTTGGAGATTTATTAGTTCACAAAATTAAAGTTCAAAATGGGATACCAGTGGCGCACAAATGTAGCAATCTGCACCTGATTACGACTGCAAAAATAAATTTTTGTATAATGCATGAAATTTTTACCCTGCATGGCTAAAAGTAATCTCATTTATTTACGTAATATATTAGTAACTTCTAACTGAAATTTTCTGATTTTTTTTATCGAGTTGTCTGTATAATTAGAATTAATATTGAATATCAGTTGAGATTTTATATAAAATTAGTCTTATGCGGTATTCACTCACATAAGGTTAACGATTGCGATTAATAATGAAAAGCGTTTGGTAAAAAAAAAAAAGACCATCAACGAACCGCCGTATTTTTATCAATGATATATGAACTGAAGTGGAAAGACGTTGTTGTTGAAGCTAGAAAATATATTATGAAATGTAAGTAGACATTAACCCTTCTAACATAATAACCAACTTAATATAATGTAGTGGTCTACCTGCCTGGCAAATGCAGGATTTTTATATTAGGTATATTCAATCATAATCAGTGACAAAATGATTGATTTTCTAAATTGATTATTTTCTCTTATAAATTTTTAAATACGCTTTCAACTACTGTCGAAAAATAAATTAGTTACCCTATTTGCAATATTTAAATGATAATATACAATTTTACCCCTTCATAAACCCCTCATGTTTCGTCCATGTTCCAAGGCAAGACCTTCTTGGCTCCGTTCCATTTTTCATTGCTGCAGCTCTGCTAATCTTGTTATAATGGCGTGCTTTTCCTGGCTTTATGCTGATATCTCCGCTTGGGGATGATAAAGTAATGGAATATCTACAATATTTTTGTCGGCTATACGTGCGATTTCAGCGGCTGGCAAGAAATGGTAAATATAAGTATGTTCCTACATATTGTTAAATATTGAGAATGCGCAGTTTGCGACCTTGATGAAGTGCTTGTTAAATTTTAGGCTTGTTATTTATGACCTTCACTTTTTTAATAGAACTTTATTATAAATATGCGTATTCATCATGCGTAAAAGTTCAATGTTACTCATAAAATGATTTATACGCTGGCTGTTTCTTTGTTATAACGCCCACTGTCTTTTAAATTTTTATTATCTAATTATCTTCAAGGAAATGTGATGAAATAAAGTAAATCTTTTTTTGTCAAATGAGGCCCTATTTCTATATATTGCCATATTATTATATTATTGCCTCATGCGCATGATATACTTGATTATTTAATTCGTAGTGGACAAAACTTTTTAATAACTCGCAAGATAGAACCACATAGAAGTCCCTTAACTTTAATATCGAAAAATAGTTGTGAAAATTGCCAGCGTGTCTGTTTCGTTTTTCTAACCTACTCATGTTGTCGAAGTAACCCCCAGAAAATCCCTGAATTGTATGTTAGATAAGAATTAAGAGACGACGTGGCACTACAATTATTTTCTTTCTGTTCTTATTTGGGATTTACGGCCACACTTCTGAACATTAATCTGATAATCTGAAAAATATTTGGATTATTTAAAAAATAACCTTTACGCCTGTGACTTTACGTCAAAGGAACAGTTAAAGGTTGGTTTTCTGACATATATAATTAAAATAAAATAAAAACAATTATGTTTTGCAGACGTTTCGGAAACTTAGTCTGTTTCCTTTCTCAATGCTAAATAGTCTTTCTCTTGTGTAATTCGTGAAATTACACAATTTTAATGTTTATATTATAACCATAGATACTTACTACGCTCACAGAAAAGTTGATTAGATTAGATATTCAAGTTGCTAAGTTCTTCTTTTAGCATCGGTAACCATATTGTACAACAATCTACAGAATAATTTGATACGCATTTGTCTTCATTTAGCAAAATTATTGCAGATTCTTTAATTTTTCTCTTTTTACTGTCCGGTTCTTTTGTTAAAATTTTTGCTCCATTCCAATTTATTGGATGTCCGTTTTCGAAAGCGTGTTCACAAATTTTTGATTTTTCAATTTCATTTTTTCTAATATAACTTTTGTGTTCGCCCAATCTTACATTGAAGGGTCTGGATGACTCACCAACATAATATTTGTCACATTCACAACACGGAATACTGTAAATACAGTTTTTTGAATTTTGATCACTATTAACCGGTTTTGTTTTTGTAAGTATAGATCTTAAAGTGTTAGTAGTTTGAAATACCGTTCTAACATTAAATTTATCACCGATAGTGCGTAGCTGTTCAGATAATCCCTGTACATAAGGAATCATTGTTACTGTTGTGTATTGCCGTTCGGGTACTTGTTGGCGCTGATTATTAATTCTATTTTCAATATTTGTCAATGTTCTATCAACAAAGACTTCTGGGTACTGATTGTTAATTAGTACATTTTTAATAAATATTTTTTCTGTATTTAATATTTCTTCAGTAGAAGAAATTGTTTTTGCCCTATCATATAAACATTTTATAACACCTCTTTTAACACTTTTTGATTGATTCGAGTTATAATTTAGATATCTATTTGTATGGGTTATTTTTCTGTAAACGCTAGTTTCAAATCTATTGTTAACTTTTTTAATTAAAATATCTAAAAATGGCAATTCATTAGTATTTTCTATTTCCAATGTGAATTTAATAGATGGTTCTTTATCGTTAATATTTTCCAAAAAGCTGTTTAATAAATCGATTCCGTGGGGCCAAATTGCAAAAATATCATCAACATATCTCCACCAAATGACTGGTTTATATATATAATTTTGAACATATTTACTTTCAAAATCTTCCATAAATATATTACTTAATATTGGAGATAATGGAGACCCCATTGCCATACCGAAATCCTGCTGATAAAAGTCATTTTTTAATTGAAAATATGTTGTTTTGATACAAATTGTCAATAATTCCATAATACTATTTACACTAAGTTTAGTTCTATCTGCCAAAGTATTATCGTTTGATAATTTATTTTTATTATTGTCAACCGGAACGTTAGTAAAGAGACTAACTACATCAAAACTGACCATCAAATGTGTATTATTAATATCATTTTCGTGAAGTTTTTCTAAAAAATGTTTACTGTTCTTAATATATGAATCAGTATTTCCAGATAACGGATTAATGATTTTGAGTAAGAATTTTGCCAAACTGTGACATGGTGAATTGACAGAACTAACAATTGGTCTTAAAGGCATGTTCGGTTTATGTATTTTTGGTAAGCCATAAAAATGAGGAGGTTTACTATAATGTGGAGTAAGTTTTTTGCGTTCAAAGTCATTAAAGTCATTCTTATATTTAAAAAGAGTTCTATAAATTTTGCTTTCTATTGATTTTGTTGGATCTCTATTTAATTTTGTGTAATGTCCATCAGTTATAAGTGTCAAAATTTTTGAATCATAAGTATTTGTATCTAAAATGACTGTAGCATTACCTTTGTCTGCTGGTAAAATTTTTATGGTATTATCTGATTTCAAGGAAGTAATGGATTGCTTTTCTTCCGAACTCAAATTATCTACAATTATTGTAAAGTCCAAACCACATCTAAGGGCATCGACAATTACCTTTTTTTCTAACTCCAAAGTAGTCCAAAGCATACACAAATTAATTTGTTTCAAATCGTCAATCTTCGATCTCCAATTGTACACATACAGGGTGTCTCTAAAAGGTGCGGAAAAATGATGGATATGAATTTTTTAAATCCAGATTATCTCAAAAACGGCTGCTCAAATCAACTCTTACCAGGTATACTTTTTTATGTAAAAGGCGTTGTAGAATAAGAATGTTTATTTAAAAGTTAAATACAGTGTGGCTCAAAAAAGTTATTTCGTTTTAAAAGTATGCAAAGTACCGCAGGTGGCGCCCTCTAAATTTTACAATGAAAATGAGGGCATATATTAATTTGTCACCCCACAAAACCCCACCTAGCCGAATATTGTAACAATACAGCAATTATTAAAAAAAATATTTATGAAAAACTAAAACCAAATTGAACTTTGGACACCCCGTATCTCCGAAATCATCCACTTTTGGACTGAGGTAAGTTGGGTTAGATCGTCATATTTTAGCCTCAGGAATTTGTGGTAGCATTTTTTCCGCACCTTTTAGAGACACCCTGTATAAGCATTTATTGACTAACAACTAAAAACAGATTAAACTGCTGAAGAAACATGAATCATGGCTCTAGGACTTTAGGACTTAATTTACAAGCAACAAATCCAGGTTAAAATTGTTTATACAGGGTGTTAAGAAAAAGTAGATCAAGCCGTTTTAACCACAGATTCTTTGGACCAAAATAATACGACTTTTTTATGGTGAGATTTTTTATTTTGGCACATAGTTTTTTTTATACAGGGAGTTAAAGTTTAAATTTTTGAAAATTATTTTTATTAATAATTCTGTTATTTTTTAAGATTTTTACCTAAAATTTTGCACTCTTTTATACGAGCTTTTATATCTCATGTGCAGATACACTTTTTGTGCAATTTTGGTAAAAAAAAGTCAACGCGCAAACGGGGAGAAGGAGGATTGTGGTGGTACTCATTAACCCGTCCAACTTTTTCATGCGTACGCCTATGGTCTCTAGATATTTATTTTTAGATTAAATAGTTATTTCCCTAACTTTTCTTACTCCTATAAAATTTTAATTTAGGCCTTGGTTAGCGAGATATGAAATATTCTAATAAATTCAGATGTGTGATATAGGTATTAACCCCGAAGGGTTCTCTAGCGACAGCCGCACAAATTGTTGCTAGTGATACGAATTTCGCAAAAACGTCTTTCAAATGATTTCAGTTGTAGTAATTATGTTTCTGCATAACGTCACATCTCTAAATTAGCATTTGATTTCAGGTTAAAAAAATATTTTTTATTTTAAGTTTTTGGGGAGTGAAAGATTTTGTTTATTCGCGGTACAACCGTGAAATGAGCAACAATTACGAGAACAAATTGTAGAAAGTGCAAAGCAAATAATTTAAGCATTAATATTTACTTTAAATTGGTATTTTTAATTGCTTCTTTTACCTACGCTAGTGCTAGTGGCATAGTCAAATGAGATTTAATTTAAGTTTTCTAAGCAAAAATGTGTACACCACTGGTTTTTTTATAATTTTTATTTTATCGAACTTTTCCGACTATATATGCAGAACAAAAAAGGTCTCTAGCATTTTTGCCTAAAAGTAATCATAATTTAAAGAAAACCAACGGTTACTACAAACAACGATAATAAAAATAATAAATTCTGAAACTAAGATATTGAAAATAAATCTAAATTTACTGGAATATCTCATTCAGGTCGTAAATTAAAATTTTATAAGAGTAAGAAAAGTTTGGAAAATAAGTATTTAATTTTAAAATAAATATCTAGGGACGATAGGCGTACGCATGAAAAAGGTCGGGGGTTAATGGGTACCACAACACACCTTTTCCCAGTTTGCGTTTTTACTAAAATTACTGTAACACCCGGTATACGGAAAACTACGTGCCCAAAATATTAAAACCACACCATAAAAGTCACATTATTTTCGTTCAAAGAATCTGTGGTTAATGGCTTGACCTACTTTTTCTTAACACCCTGTATATAGAGCATTGTACAATAATCCGTAGATATATATCTACTGTAAAACAGGAATATGAGGATATTTGTGGTACCTATTATAAAAAGATAAAATTGTTTTAAGGGAAAAATTCGAACAGTATTGTGGTCAAGAATGATTACAATTTCCTGTTCCCGTATTACAATTTTGTTTACTACATAGTATTTTGTATAAGATTGCGTATAGACAAAACCTACAGGATGCTAAAGAAATATGATTAAAACAAATAAAAATTAAATTGATACATTAATTATTTTAATTCAAACTGAATAATATTATTACAAAATTGGTCACATATTTGTTTTTCTTCAGAAAAATATCACGTTGCTATTTCTCTTGCAAAATTCATGTCATTTTTGTATCCATAACAAAATGTTGTAATTGGATTAATTGGTATTATAAATTATTAAAAGAAAAACGCTACTTTGTGAACATAAAATGAACATGAAAAATTTAATTCTATTTTAATATTTCATGGAGATCAGTCTATTGCTTATTAGAAGCTGCTCCACATCCCTCCATCAAAAGTTTTGTCCCCCAAATTTTCGAAATAATACGTTTAATTGGACCTGGTACTTTTATAATTTAAATAAATTTATTTATTGATTATAAATAGTTATTGACCTAACAGGTGTGAAAAGAGGTACTTTATTGAACAAGCTAGCAAATTTCAAAACGAACCAATCCAAAGGTTCGTTCACTTATTCGCCTTCCTGTGACAGTAAAAATACAAAGAATACATTTGATTTACAGTTTAATTTGTTTACATCACTCATTGACAGTTCTATTTGCAAGTGTAATAATGTATATTATACAACGATGCTATAAATGAATACCGTTATTCCCGAGGACAATCACGAACGAGTGTTGTAAAAATCTGGTGATTTGAAAGTAGGCATTTATTTTTTATTAGGTTGACAATTCTAGTAAAACTATTAAAGACAGAGATATATTACTATTGTGGCTGAAAAAAGTAATCAACTGATTTTCTCGCTATAACCATATGGTCATATAATTTAATTATAATTATATTATGTATAAGTAAGTAAAAACGTACATTTATATTTTACAAATATAATATGCCTTACCATGTTTTAAGTGAAACAAAGAACACTACATCATCACGAAACTTGGATAAGGATGATTATCGAAACAATGCCTAGCATATGAAGTTAATCACGAGTGGGTAGAAACTCATGATCTGGGCAAGGCAATAGGTTCTGGATGAAGGAAACCGAGACTTGGTAAATGACAATGTTGACTATGTGATGTAAGACCTATTTTCCATCACCATTTAATTAAAGATGAGAAAACCAACTTTCTGGCATTCATAAGATGGCAAAAAAACAACGCGACATCAGCCTTTTTAACTGTGCTGGCGCTAAAAATCCTCGACTAATGGGCATTAATAGAACACAATGGTGCAGCTTACAAAAGATTTTATTAATGATCGTTACTGGGAAAGAGTGTTTTTTCTGACAAAATATAATTCAGTCCTACGACCGTGCACCGCGAGTTTACTGGTCCAGGGGTCATAAGTTCAATGAAGAACACCTACATGAAACAAAATTTGGCGAGGTAGGCATTGAAATAGCCCTTTGTTTTTATATAAATAATTACAAAACCCTTACTTACCATAGATAGTTAATTACATCAATAATTATGGTATTGATACACATACCTCGTAAGTATATCTTTGAAGGTATTTTTAGATCTAAAATGCGTTGTCGTTAGTAGAATTAAGAACTAATTTATTCAGTAAAACTCCATTTTAATAAAATATGTTTATTACTGTATTATATTTACAAATATATATAATAAGTTAACAATCACACGTTACAATATAAAATTTACAGTACATGTCAATATCAAAGCTAACATTAGGAATACGAATTGAAATGGAAATATAAAAAAAGCAATCTTTGTTGTGTGTAAAAATTAAAAATATAACGAATATCACATACTAAAAAGTAAAATATACAGCAAAGTATTGAAATTGTGTAAGTTGAGTAAAACATTAAATTTACTTAGAACATATGATCGTTGTAATATATGGGACTAGAGGGGCTTGTTGGAACCTTTATAGGGTGTCTGCGTTGCATGAAGGTTTTTAAGCGGGCTGAAGGTATAACGTTAGAAGAATGACTCTGAAAAGATAAAAAAATATATAAAAGCGACGAAGGTATAATATTATGGACAACTGTTAGTTGTGACCACTTGAATTTTCACAATTCATGAATCTGTTCGTTTCCTTATAAGATTGATTTGTTTCATTTATATTTTGTACAAAGATAAACAAAGATTTTGGCATGAATATCTCTTACCTCTTTCATCCAAACCGAATCCAGGCAATTTTCCAAATCCATCCTCTGCGAGGGGACTAGAACGAGCAGCTTACTAATTAATTCTTTGGCTTCAATGGAAACATTATGGAAATAGTCCTCGGGAAAGCAATAATCACATTTCAGTATATTTGCCGTAGTCTCCTCCATGGAATCATCCAGAAAGGGGGAAACCCCACTAAGTAGTACATAAAGGAATACTCCAGCCGCCCAGTAGTCGGTGTGTTTTCCCACGGGTTGACCCAGAACAAGCTCTGGGGAGGCAAATTCCAGGCAGGCAGGGGGCAGGATGACGTTCTTTGAGGTGTTGACAGAATCACCGAAGTCTACTAGTTTGAGGACTGGGGTGGGAGTGGATAAATCGACCATTACGTTCTCAGGCTGTGGAAAAACAATAACAATATGTTAATTTTGTGTTGTAAGTGGTACAGAGTATTATAACAAGTCGAGATACTAAAACCGGACCTACTAAAAACTTAAAAAAAAATGACCCCGCTTCCCTGGCCTGTTGGACCTAATAAGAACTTTCCGTGATCTTTTAACCCTACCCAACTAAAGTACCCAAACAATTTTACTCATATAGTCACGAACGCCTCACAGAGATACTTGTGAAACCCACTAGACCGCTAGGTCAGGCGTCGTATTAAAAATAAATAAAAATACTCTTAATATAGAAATACAATAAAAAAGGTACGGAAACAATAATTACAAAATATGTTGTAGTTAGTAAATGCCTAGAAATATTCAAATAAATTACCTTAACATCCAGGTGTGCGATATTATTTTGATGTAGCCAGTTTAGAGCCGACATGAGTTGACAAGTGTAGCTTTTAACATCGTGTTCGGTATATTCTTCTTTTTCACATATATATTTAAAGAGAAGAGGTCCTCTTACACTAAAAAATATTAATATAAATAAATATATGGATTAATAGGATCATGTGCATCATATCATAAATTTTTAGTTTTTGCAAATTTATTTTCATTTTAATTTAGGTTTTGTTGTTTTAGCTTGGACCCATTAGAACATTTAAAGAGTCTCTCTAAAAATAGACTGCTAATAATTATAGGTTGGAATTCCAACCAACAAAAAGCATCTTATTTTATTAGTAAGGCAATTAAAACTTTATTAATAATGGCACTCAACAAGATTTCAGTTGATAGTACAGGAACCAAGCAGAAATTTTTATGGAAATTTATGTAATAACCGAAAATTTTAGAAAATGTATATTTTAAAGGTTTATGACGTCACGAGCAGATGCTTTATTAATTTATTATTTGTTCATTGCTTGTATTTAAGGGAATTTTTGTGATAATATTGGATTAATTAGGTTGGCACTGCTGCCTCTTTTGAAATTTGTGGTTCATAGTTGGCAGCAATCTAGCAATCAGTTATTTTTGGTTTAAAGTTTAAAACAAGAGAGTGTTGATTTTGGAGTGCTTTTTTTGGAGTTAAAATATACAAAATTTTTTTGTGAAATGTGATTAAGGGATTTAAGGGAAGTTGTGTCGTGTCCTATCAATCTGTGAGCGGAGTTTGGCCAGACAGAAAAGAAGAACGGAAAGAACAAGGTAAGTGCTACCTGTGTTCATTAATTTCTATGATAGTTCCCCAATTTGTAATTATTATATAGAGAAAAAAATACAGTCCAAAACAAATATTGTTTCGAAGTTTCAATTTTATTATCTATGTTTATGACACGTAACCTTAAATTTTCAGGTTACTATTGTAAGTAAGACCACAATAAGAATATGAATTCAAATTAATCAGATATTATTATGCTGAGAATTATACATTTTGTTCCAAGTTTTCATTTTCCAAGTACCTAACTGGAAAATTTAAAGTCGTCCAACGCTAATTAGAACCAAGCAAAAATTTTTATTATGAGCGAGTGCAAAACTGTATTTTAATGACATTACTTTTTACACTTCATTGTGTTTAGAGGTTAACATAAATAACTTTCTTGAAGCAGAAATATAAGAATCCTTGATTTCAAGGTATAGAATATTTCTATAGTAAAAAAAAACATCCCGTAGCATTAGCACTAAAATATCCAAAATACTTACAGCTCTAAAACAATAGTGTCAATCCCAGGCAGTGGGGCATTATCGAACAACGCCAAAGATCTAATGATATTCAAATGCTGCATCCCAGCCAGCAAAGAATACTCTGCTTGGGTGATGTGATGCGACTGCTTCCTCCTCGTCACCTGCTTCAAAGCCACTTCCACGCCAGTTCCTCGATCTCTTGCAAGTCTGACAACTGAAAACCTGCCCCTGTCTATCTCTTCCAACTCGATATACCTCCGTTTAAACTGTTCTTGCTGCCACCTCAAATTGTCCGCTACTGGTAACGTGAAAGCAACACTTGGCAAGCTAACGATTTTGTTAAGTGTCGCCATTATCCTAAAGCTGTAAGTCTCCCCGGGGATCAAGCTTTCCACTGTGAAAGATTGGCTGTTCACAGGGTGATTGTTGTTGGGAGAAATCCATTCGCCTGTGCCTAATTTGCAATATTCCACAATGAACTGGTTGTAATTATCGCTCTCCCACTCAAGCAAAACGCTAGAACATGAAATAACTTGTATCTTAGGCTCAGGCAATGGCGGGTAGTTGTTTGTGACACTTAAAACTGCAGAGCAAGACGCTGAGCCATAATCATTAGTTATGGTAAAGGAGTAAGTGCCAGAGTCGGAGCACTTGACGTTGTCTATGCTTAGTGTCGCCACCCCCTCATCATTGTCCCCTTGCAAAAACCTGCCATTCCTCAAAATACACAAATTAGGCTCTAATTTTTTCCAGCTTTGTTTAGTGATCTGTCCACAATTTTTAATTCTACATTTTAAAACTACTTTGGTCCCGCTTTGTACAGTTATGTCCTTGAGTTTGTCGCGGAACTCAGGCAGAGGACCTTCGGGTAGGGGGCTTTCTAGTATTGCGTTGCCTTCTATGAAGCGTCTGGTCGGCTTTCTAAACCTAAAAGTCCAAGGTTTCCTGTTGTAGTTGGACAGGACGTGGGCCGGGATCCATATTTCCTCTAGGTTGGTATTGGTGCGTACAAAGTACCCTTGGGTGGCATCGTAACGAATTATTGTCACGACTTCTCCTAAATTCAGCTCTGGCCATTCACACACTAAGCGGGCTTGGGTGCCGGGGGCCATTATGTGAGTGTCACACTGCAAAAATGTGGGTTTACTTATAATTGTTTATTTTAAAAAACTTGACAGATTTCATGTTATGTAAATCAAGAAATATAAATGTCAGAGGGGAAGCTTTATAGTTGAGAGCAAGCTAATTTGGGTAAAATGCAACTTGATAAGACGTTAACATTTTTGCCATGCTATACTTAATGAATAATGCAGCTGTGCATGTCTATATATGCTTAAATCGTATAATTTAAGCTATACAATTTGCACATGACATTTAAAATTCAATTATTATGCAAAAATTAGAGTGCCTGCAGTTTACGTTTACCTCTGCAAGTTGTATGAACTATTTCTATTTATATACTTATACAGTGTGTCGCACCCTTATAACTTTTTTAATTTTTATCCAATTTAAACCAAATTTCACTCAAAGATAGAGCACATTAGAATCAACTTATGGCCCAAAAGCCATTTGCCCCTTACTAATGCAAAGCCACCTATGAAATCAAAATAAACGGGGAAAATCAGAAAACGTATTAGGCATTTTTTTAACAAAAATTTTATTGATGAAAGTTGTTCAGAATTGTTCAAAAACATTAAGTCCAAAATTTAATCAAAATCAAAAAATATTAATATTTTGTTTGAAAAAATTTATTATCCGAAAATATAATTTTAATGGGTTATTGTATTGTAATATTTTATTTTTCATATGTAAAAAAAACTATATTAAAAAAAACTAAAGAAATATTCCAACATTAAAATTATACTATTTTCGGACTAATAAATTTTTTAAAACAAAATATTCAATATTTTTTGATTTTGATTAAATTTTGGATTTAATGTTTTTAGCACAATTCTGAACAACTTTCATTAGTAAAATTTTCGATAAAAATGCTAATAGATTTCTGATTTTCCCCGTTTATTTTGGTTTCCTAGGTGGTTGTGCATTAGTAGGGGGCGAATGGTTTTTTGGCCATGTGTTGATCCTAATGGGATCTGTCAAATCAGATAAAAATGAAAAAAGTTATAAGGGTGTTTCAGTGTCCATATCTTGAAACTACCTAATAATTTTATTTATTTTTTTTAATGGACCATATTAAAAAAATGTAAATATAATTAAAAACGGTAACAAACAAACTACCTACATGCATAGGTATATCTATTCTTCCATCATGGCATTTATAAAAAATGCTTTTTTTTTCTATAATACCTGTCAGTATTACAAAGTTGGTAGAGATGCTGCTTAAATCGTAGAAAATTTCGGCATTTACTGTCAAAAGGCTTATAAATTTTATAGGTCGGAATTTTATTTTCACTGAATACCGTAATTCTAATATTTTAACCAATATTCCGGTTCGCCATACGGTATTGGTTGGTTTGAAACATTCTGCATTCTGATTGGTTCTACTAATTTACCACACCAAAATGTTGTAACACAGTATACACCCTTAAATAAAACTTCATCAAAATCCATAAATCGAAAAAAAAAAACATTTAACTATTGTTTTGTATATTGTATTTAATTTAGAAATTTATCTAGCGTGAAAAAGGAAAAAAGAAACCAAAAAACCCCTGCCAACATATGCAACTTTCCCATAAAAATTTGACCTTGAAGAGTATTATAGAAAAAAAACGGACTTTAGTATGTAGATACTCCTCTCCCTTTCAAATTAACAGGGCAAAACTGTGATTAAATTTTTAGTTTAGGTCTCTGAATATAAAATGCAACACAATTCGCACAACTACTGGCTTTTAACTAACAGAACAGTAAAGTTTACATATAACTATTCGTCAGTTAACTAAATTATATTACATAAACCCAAGCTACAAATCGGCGCTACAACCAAAATAATAATTTTCAAATATCTTACAAAGCTAACTTTAGAGCTAAGGAAAACAGTGCAAAAAAAAATGTACAAGATACTTCATAACATATCAGGCCAAGTTCACAAAAAAATATTTACACCAAAAAAAAAAAAAAAAAATGGGTGCCTAAGTTAATATAATCTCTACATAAAAATATTTTCATTTATTTAAGATATGTGAACTGTGAAAAGTATTTTTTGTGAAACGGGCCGAAAAGCGACTAAAGCAAAAACTATGTAAAATGCTGAAGCTAGCTTATCATGCTCACCATTTTAATCAAAACGTGAAGATTGGCATTCCCAAAATTTCCATTTCAATTCATTACAGTTATCTCTAATAATTAATAAATAATAATTTGTATTTGTGATGTGGGTACTTTTTTAAAACTAAAGTAATATCACAGCCTTCGTCTATGGTTAGTTTACTGCTTTTTGAAGCTTTCTGTTATAATACCTAGAGAATAAGAGAATAATAAAACGAACATGCTTTCAAAACACACAGGCATTATTTTATGTGAATACAAACAAGAAAATGCCATTTTTTTTAAAATTTTTCCTTAATCACATTGTGTGTGTTATAAAATTGTCCTAATGCATCTAACATTTTTTAATATTACAACTTACAAAGTTACACTGTCACACAACAGAGCGACTCTTAATTTTTCTTTCGTATGGCGAGATTATCTTGTTTGTGTTCACGGATTTCGTATAAAATATCCGAAAAGCAATTCTTGAACAATGATTATTTGCAAAAAATTTTAGAATCCAAATTATTTTTATCATTATCAAAACCCGAGTGAAATTTTTTTGACATTGTAATTGTCCGAAAATATGAACTAACTAAAATATGAACATATTAACTACAAATGTGTATCGACGACACACATTTCAAAGTATTTAAATTGTCAGCGCACAAAGAGCAAAGTTCAAATTTAGGGTTATTTCCACGACTGAATTTTGAATGTAGAGTGGTGTAATATTATAACGATCATAATATGATGAATGTGATAGTAAAGAAATTTCCAACTCTGTAAACTTATTTTTATTAAGTCAGTTACAACACAACACGTCACAGTTACTCAGCTAAATTTTCATTTAAAACAAAAGACAAATGCCTTGGAAGCTGAATGTTGCGCAAAGCACAAAAAACCTGAAAGGTGTTATTTTACTTATTTTAGCGACCCAAATGTTTAATTTTCTGTGAAAAATTTAAGAGAAATTATTTCTGTAAATACTCCTAATTATTATTAACACCCTGTATACTTTAGTTATTCAAGAAACAGAGTTCAAGGATATATAATATCACTACCATTTGCTTAGAATATCCAGGAAATAATTATTTGTTGCTCTAACATAAAAACAGTCTGTGCTTTTACTATTGCCTTGAAGATATTGTGGTGTTTTAATATTTGCAGAAGCCAGTTTAATGTTAACATGTTATTGTCGGTTCCACAACCCTTTTTAAATCTTAAAACATTTTGTATAAATCCGATTTTCAGTTAAAAAATATTTTACAATATTTATTGTTCAAGAATTTGAAATGCTATATTAGTCACATAATCAAAAAGTTGTTCCCCAAAGATAATGCTAAAATAAATAAAAAGCAATATTTACCGTAGCATGGTTATTGTCGGACCACCGCCGGTGCAAGTCGTCTTTCTCGTTCTCCTTGCCAGCCTCCAGCACTACAGTATCACTTTTATGTTTATTTCTTAATGTATTTCTAAATCCCTCGAAAAAGTTCAGTCTTGGTTTCTGATTACTATTTTTATTGTCACTACCCTCACTTAACTCGCCCTCTGATGGTATACCGATGGTATTCGCCTTGTGAATGTAATGAGCGGTTTTTCTATGGGATTTATTTGGGTCGGATGGTGACAGTTGTGGAATGGTTTTTCTCAGAGCCTTTGTGTCCCACACGGATATGTCGGATAGGGAACTGGAGGAAATTTAAATAATAAGGCTAATGAAAAATTAACAAAATAAAAAATATAAGGATTTCTTCGTTAGAGAGCTTAAATGCAAAAGCAGTGGGAAAAATAAACACTAAGCGCAAGCAGGTTAGTCAAAGATTTTGTTATTTTTATCTAAAAGTTGAAGTTCGAAATATACACTGAGGCCATTTTATTTTTTTATCATTTTAGCTTTCAAAATAGACAATAAAAATAGGAAAACTATAAGGCCTAGAATGGGGTTATATTTTTCTTATGTTTAAAAGTAAATAATATAAAAATACGTTATTTTTAAATTAGGTACCTAATGACATAACGCAAAACTGTCAGTATTCTTACTGAATTATCGAATTAATTGAAAAAAAAAACAAGTGCTATGCAAATTTTTTTTTAAATTGACGTCAACAGTGTGTAAAATTATTCGATTCGATTCATCAAAGGTGCGTAAGTTCTTAAAAATAAAAAAGTTAAGTAAAAATGTCAAGAAAAAAATTTTAACCGATTCCTTTCTTTTGTAATTAAAAAATACCATTGAAAGTACAAAAAAGGGAACATGAAACGTATAATTTTATAAATTTTTAAGACCCTCAATATTTATAAGAAAAGAAAAAAATAATACTTAAGTTATTTATACATATATCGATTGAATTAAGTGAAAAAAAAAAGGAATAATTTCTTCGAGTGAAGAAACGTTCTTCTCACTTGGTTTATACAATATCTTTTCTATTCTGTTACTCCTATTTATTGCAGTCAGTGAATTAAAATTCTGATAGCAAATCTTTTTAATTCATTAGCAAATAACTACTTATGATTACTGTGGAGTTAATAATGACAGTTTAAGACGTCAAAACTGTATGAAAATATTTAAAATAATGAGAAACATAAACTAACGAATAAATTAAATAAATACTATAAACAAATACGTTCTTTAATCTATGTGCATGAAATTAACACAGAGCGGGAAAATTTGGCAGTAAATTTTATTATTAACAACGTTGGCATTATCCATGTTAAACATTAAAATAGAGGATCACTTAACGTCTGTATTAAAATATGTGCGAAATAAAATTTTTTCTCAAAAAAATTGCTCCATTATCATAATTTAAAATTAATCAATATCCTCAGCTCATACAGCATTGTTTTATGATATAGGGTAATTTGAAACATAATGATAAAAAACTCCGGTTCACAATTATTTTGTTGTAAAATAGTCCAAACTAAAAGCGTTTTTTTTTTTTTTACTTCAAAACTATAATGTCTCTTTCAGTTTCCGATATAGTATGTCTAAAATCTCGTCTAAGATGATACAATTTAATAAGTTAGTATTAAATGTTATATTGCAGAATTTTCAAAAGCAAAATACTTTCAGTGTTAATTTCTAATGCCCAAATTCACCTTGTTAAGTAGTTATTTTTCATTCCTGGGGTTAGTTAGTTATGTGTGCCAATATTACAAATGCAACATCATTCAAGCATAAATTCATAGAATTCCTGTGGTAGCCGCTGAAATTGGGGTTAACTATATCTTAATATTGAAGCATGAGACCCAGGTCACACCTGATTCACCTGAAAACTTGATAACTGTGGAAAACAGTTGAAATTAAAATTTGAGAAAAAAATGTTCCAGAAATGGTTATCAAGTATTCGTTGGGAATCTTTGCAAAATATATATATTTTTTTGAGAAAACTGAAAACTATTTAGATATTTAATCTCTATTTTCTTCAGATTTTGGTAAACAAATGGTTTGCAAATATCTTTATAATTAAAAAAAAAAAAAATTAGTGAGAAAAATATTTTCAGCAAATTTCAAAAAGTATACAAGTTGGGTCCCATGCTTTAATACTACGGAATGGCAACCTTAACTTCCAGGCCGCCACTGAAAAAAAGGCAAATAAAAATTGTAAAATAAATGATTGAAACAAAATGATAAGCGAGTAACAAAATAAAAAATTAAAACAACTGGGAAAAACAAAACGAGAAGGATATTTGATAAAGAAAACCATCGGATATAATTTCATATTTTATTCTATTGAAAATTTGTATTCCATCGCTTATCAATGAATATGTTTATGTACAAACATACATCCTATGTACATGTATAACTTATAATTAATACAATTAATAATACAATAATATAACACATATCTCACTTGTGTGGATTTTTTAAAAGAGTATTATTGGTTTACATAGGTAGGGACTTGCGACTCCGTTATGATTTCAAACTTTTGCAATCTATATGTTGAAATCAACACTACATTTTAATATAACATATATGCATAGATATCCTTCCAATATATTTTTTGTTAATTCGTTGTATATAGAAGCAGCGGATATGTTTAAATTAGGTTCAAATGCTATTAAGGCATAAGATACGGTTTGGATTTGAATCACTAAAAAACTTTTAACATTCCTTTTTGAAATTCACTGGGGTGATAGCAGAAAAAGGTAATCTTATACGAGCCTCATATTGTCTTCAATAATTCACTTAGTCGTCGCACGAAAACAAAATATTGAGTTTATAATAGAAAAAAAAAAATTAATAAAAATTCTCATATTTACCCACCTAGATAAAAATGTAAAAAACGTATTTTTTTTATTACCGGTTTATATCTGGCCAAACAGTATGCTTTAATCACAATTTGAGCCTAATTGGATATTTTTGTGGTATACCGCTTCCACCAAAATTCTACCAGTCATACTTCTTTAACAACAAAACACTGCCCTGTTTGTCCAAAATAACAAATCTATTTTTAAAAAATTAACGAACTTGAAGGTAATTTTTTTAAAATTTTTAATATTTAAAATTATTTTTTCTGCAAAAATTTGAACAACAGGTATTCCGCAAAGCCCCAAATAAAGTGGCATATACCAATGGTGTGACATGAAAAATGTATTAATATGCTCATGCTCCCCAATGTTACAGCTACATATAAGGTACAGAAAAATAGTTTTGATTCACACTTAACTCATCAATAAATTATCATATCGAAAAAATAAAAACCTTTACATCAATTTTACTGATGAGCGTTCATATTTGACAGCATTATAATATATTATTTATGTATTTGAGCAAGAAGAATGGGGTTTGAAGGAAAATGGTAGAAGTGTAGTCGCAGAAAAGGCAGAATGGAATGTATGTTTCTTCCTATGTTCAATGGTAAAATGCGACAAAAATTCTGATTTGCGCTAAATTTGTTGTAAATCGGCAGAATATTGCAAAAATTGAAATTATGCATTGATTAGAGAAGCAATTAATTTGTATTAGATATTGCTGGGTGTTTTTGAAAATAGTGCACTGAAAAGACAAAAAATTTTTGGAAATTATACTATTTATTGACAAAAAGAACAAACTAGCAGTTTGACATTTTTACCTAAACACAGGAAATTGAAAAATCGAGAGATTAACTTCTAACATTTCCATCCAAGGAGCAGAGCATGATAGTGATTGTAACCCGTGAAAAATGTAGAAGTGCCTACTTGAAAATTGCAAGATTCATAAGTGGTATCGTACATATAGAATTTCATCGAATCTAAAAAGGAAATTTACATAACAAATATATTTTCTTTACAATATCGAGTAAACAAATTCCCATGACTTAACTGTCAAAATAGAGTAAATCAACCAAGTCTCAGATAAATAATAAATATTTAGTCCCTTCACCGTATTTCAATCACAAGCCGTTCTAGTGACGTTCTTATCATAAAAACAGATAAGCGCGTCACATGTGTCCACATTTATTTTACAATTTAAGGTTGCTTCACAATATCTTTTGATTATTGATCACATGTTGCGCAGCGCAATTCAAATGAACCCAAATGCAAAAAAATATATATAATACACTTTATATTTATATCGATAAGTCATGACATCATGGAGAAGAGAACCTGAAAAATTCACTTTTCATAACTAAAAATTTCTAAACCTACCAAAATTCTTTCTGCCAATTTAGATTACGATTTCTTATCCCCAGGATTATCACTCTACTAAAGTTCATAACAGCTGTAAAAACTACCCACACACTGAACCAAGGTCTAAAAATAAATTGTTTTACTGCTTATCCAACATAAAATTGTATATATTTCTTTCCCTCAAAAATATAATAATTGTTTGATTATCGTATTGTCTAATTTTGAACCAAGTACTGCTTTGTACCTCTTCCTTCCTAAGTGACAAATGTTTAATATTTGGCATTTGATTTCTTTTGCTGATTAAACACTTTTGATTAAGTTTTCTCTCTATACAAAAACAGCTCAAATCAAACCAATAAAACAAAAACTATAAAAATATGATTCAACTTTTTATACATTTGGTTTCATTTGCAAGGAGCCCCAAAGCATCTTTCACCTTGTGAAACACCCTTGAACGTCAGATCTTTAAAACAAAATCACAACCAGAGTTAGTCTCAAACTCGTAACGTTCCCAAATCCAAATAGGCAAGTTTGCATACTCACGCCTCTTTCGTCAGCTCTTTCTGATAAGCAATTGGGCTCTGGATCGCCTTAAGGAAGTCCCTCTGTGTCTGTAGGATGTCACGGATGGTCATCAGCCATTGCTCGTGCAATTCCTCTGTTGCGGCCTGACACACAAAGCCTAAGCCGTTTGTTTTTGGATCATTTGATTCTAGGATAAAGCAGTCTTCTTTTGTTTCTAGTGACATTTTGTTAATCTATAAAAATACGGACATAAAAAAATCTAGCAATTACTTGTAAATGATATTATATTGAGTTAGTGGTGAAATCTTTTTATTTTAATTTATAATATCAGATTATGAACAAAATTGTTTGATAAATTTCTATGATATAAAAGGGATAAAAATGTTTTGGTAACCTACTTGTAGGTGAGCTTTATAAATATACTGCGGACTAGTGAACTGTGTCTTCTTCCCAATAACCTCGGAAAATATTATGCTCTGTTCAAAGAAAAATACATGTAGATCCTTATTCTTCCCCACTACAGAATTGGGTCCGCTGTCAGAAACTGTCAGGAATCCGTGGAAGAGTAATTTGCCCTGAGCTGTGATTTTACCCTAAAAAAGAAAATATTTGTTTCTGAAGCAGCCTCCACTGGATAACAAAACACTGATGTTAGTTTGGTTGGCGATTATTATTATTTACCTCGAATCCTTGCAGTCTTCCGACATCCATCATGTCATTGGCAGTTTTCGGCACGACAACCATGATATTATAGGCAGCCCGAAGAGGTTCTATTTCCGCTGTGATACCTGCTCGTTCTGTATACTTCAGGATATCCTTGAGCATCAACTGATACTTCATTATCCTTTGCACTGGTTTGATTAAAAGATCGCAAAGCTGCAATTTGTGCCCTAATTTTACTCTCAATTCTTCAAAGTAAGTTTCCAAATAATCAGAAACGATGTACTCCGACACATGTTTGTTTTTACAATAGATAACGTACATCTGTAGCTTCCGCTCGTATCTCTTGAAAAGCGAGGCAAGCTCTATGGGATTTTCTACTGCTTGTTTAAGTGATTTTAGAAAAAAGCTGAAACCAAAAATTTAATTTATTTAGCTTCAGCGTCGAGGAAAAATAAAATTTACTTACTTTTTGTGCCAATCATAAATAACCTCGATATTTCCAAACACTAATTTGTCCCTGCCGTTCTTCAAATCTTCAGGCATGGGAATCTCACAGTCGGGATCTTTTATCGAGGCTATATAACCGTCCACTATCAATGACAAATCGCGCACATACGCCTCCTCTGTGTCGATGAGTTCCTGCAACACGTATTGTCTCTTTTTCAGTAAAATTTCTGTCTTTTTAGCACTATCTACACTATCCTCCGAAGGTTTATCACTTTCATCGCCACTAAATGCTAAAGCTGTCGCCTCATTGGAAGAACACTGCCCTAAGAGTTCATGGTGGGCATTAGCGTTGGTATTTTCACCGTAGTCAGAAATGGCATTCTCCGACTTGGTGTCGCGCATCAGGGAGTTGCGCTCTTGGTTTTCAGAATGTTGTTCCTGAAAGCAAGCGACAAGTTTAATTTCAGTAAAATAAAAATAATAATACTAAACAACAAAAACAAGAAGCGGCCACTATTTCTTACAACTAACAATTAAAATGCGTATGACAAAAATCAAAAAGTATTTCAAATATCTAAATGAGCTCTTAAATTAGCTTCATTATGATCGTTAATACAATTTTTTTTGACGTGCAACTGCATATGATTAAATATTAATAAACTAAAAATTTTGACCAATAATTATAAAAATTTTGACAATAATTTATCACAAAGGAAATGAACATATAAATATATTAATTAATCATGCAAAATTAAGTACCAATAATGCAATGAAAACAAAAACACAAAACAATAAAATACACACCACACCTTCTAATAATAACGGTTTGACAGTAAGTAAACAAGAAATATCTAGCGACAGATTTAAAAAATCCAAATCAAACTAACGAAACATTTTCTTTTTTAATTTCTCTACTTTAAAACATGAAAATATTGTTCTCTATATTTAATGTTATACACGTTAACTGCTACTAGTAGTGTTAATATAACTAAAAGATTGTTGATGGTGTAAGGGTTAAAAACCAGGGCCGTCTTAGACTTCTTGGCGCCCTTGGGCAAAATTTTCATAGCGCTCTCTTAAGACCTGCACCGTTGAAAATTGACATCTAAATTTCCAGTTCCTAGGTTATTTCAGAGTATCTAAAATGCTCGTAGGTGAAAACAAACTACTCAAAACCAGAAAAGCCTAAAGTATTACTTTTGGCTAATTATTTCTCTCAAACAATACATAGTGCAGATAAATGCATGCAAATGGGTGCAAATATAAAAAATATCTGTAAAAGTTATTTTGTTCGCACCATTCTCTCCTTCACAATTTGCTCAATTTCAGCCAAATCTGCCGAAGTCGCGCCCTCTAGCGACTTTAATGTGAGACTAGAAACCTGCAGATTGAAGAGAAATGTTAAAATGTATCATGACAGTTATTTGCTTCGTGTGATCTAGTATAAAAGAGATGTAGTAGTGAATAAATGAATTAATAGACATACAATGTGTCCCACTTTTCATAGAGCCCACCCTCATATCTCGCTTATTATCTGATATCCAAATATTTTGAAATTTTGGTGGTGAATATATACCTAAAGTGAGTTTTTAGACGTAACCACATTTGATTTTAGTCAGTGGCGTCCGATTATATGATGGAAAAAGGGGGTCTATTTTTGAAAAAAAAGTAATAGCGATTTTTTTAGAAAAAAACTAGTAAGATATTCTTAATCAGCACCTTTAGAAACCCCTTTGTATAAGATTCCATCATTGTGGGTTCAAAGGTGTTTGAGATATGGGCCGTCAAAAAACAATCATTTTCAACTTAAAATAATTTTTATCTGTTAAACGGATTGTCATATGAAAAAATGTATTCTTAGTTTTTTGTTTAGAATAATGTATTGCACTAGTATGAAATGATTCTACAACAAAATTATGAATTTTTTAGTAAGGCAAAAATTCTAATTTGTACACCTACTGTTACCTACCATTAGAATTTTTGCCTTATTAAAAAATTCATAATTTTGTTGTAGAATCATTTCATACTAGTGCAATACATTATTCTAAACAAAAAAATAAGAATACATTTTTTTCATATGACAATCCGTTTTACAGATAAAAATTATTTTAAGTTGAAAATAAAATAGTTTTTTGACGGCCCATATCTCAAACATCTGTGAACCCACAATGATGTAATCTTGTACAAAAGGGTAACTAAAGGTGTCGATTAAGAATATATCTTACTAGTTTTTTTCTAAAAAAATCGCTAATACTTTTTTTTTCAAAAATAGACCCCCTTTCTCCATCATAGAATCGGACGCCACTGACTAAAATCAAATGTGGTTACGTCTAAAGACTCACTTTATAGGTATATATTCACCACCAAAATTTCAAAATATTCGGATATCAGATAAGCGAGATATGAGAGTGGCTCCATGAAAAGTGGGACACATTGTATGTATAAATATTCACTTCTTCCAATAAGATATCATTAAACAGTATTAGTATCTAAGCCTTATTGCGATATGTAGTAAACATCTAAATTAAATGCCTGCTATAAAATTCAGCACAAAAGTATGAATATTACAAAGAACATATATAATTTAACAAATAAAGGTCAATCTCATGTGAGTAGTGGTTTTATCAACGGTGAATACAAACCATCTAACATAGTTAAAATAAACGGAGTTTATAGATCTAAGCTCTATGTTTTCATTTGCATTAGCAATTAGCAACGTTTCTTCTGGAAGGCCTGATTTTAACCAATTCATTGATTTTAACTATAATAGTTCCAAAAGTGTTATCAAATATTTTACAAGAAACGGATTAGCAAAAATGCCAGAAAGATGATTAATGATATCTTATTAATAAGACGCCGTGTAATAGAGACTCACTCTTTTGCATGGATTTTCTTCAATATCCGGCACTCCCGGAGGTGGTGACGTCACAAGTATGGGTTCCTGAATGGGTTTCATTGGAGGAGGTAGTTCCAATTCTTCGTCCACATCTTCTCCAGCTCCATTAGCCAATTCAGAACCTAATGACTTGGCACCCTTTAGCGAAAGCGGTGGTCTATCTTCGTCTTCTTCACCTTCTGATACTGAAGGCTTGTTGCCCATCTCAGAGGGTACCTGGAAGAAATAAGACAATATAATAATAACCATAGAAATTTTTATTTTAAGAGTTTAGGAGCAGCTTGATTTAAATAGTACTTTAAGTAAGTTTATTAAAATATATTTTAGATTAAATTATTTGAATTACATGTCGTCTGCTTATTTTTGTAATGCAGTTAATCACTCACGGTTTGTTGGTGAAGTTAAATAGGCATGAAATTAAACAGTCACGAGTAAATATTTACCGATTTATTTGAACCTGCTGATAGATAACTAAAAAAATCCGGATATTTTTAGATCTTCAACTACCTATTCAATTAATTATATCAGCAATACACAATTTATGTTATGCTTTAATGTGTTGCAGCTTGGCTTCATTTTCATATGCCATACTAGCACAGAAGGTAAAGGAATGTCGGTACCTACTCCTTTGCAACTACCTGCCAAGCCCTAAACCCATTAACAATTCTAGGGTGGCTCATTATAATTACATTTCTTTAATCAGTATCACAGTTAAAGTTTAGGTGCATGCTTTAGTTGGGTAGGGACTATATGTTAATTTATCTGGCAAAATGCGATTTTTCAGCTTTATCATCCGATTGACGTTTGACGCAAGATATCCACCAGTTTAGTTAATGTCACTTCCTGTTAATGTCGGTACCCTCCGACGATGTTTATTATGGTATACAGGGTGTTAAGTAAAACTAGGTCAAGCCGTTAGATTCTTTGGACGAAAATAATGCGACTTTTATTGTGTGATTTTTTATTTTGGCGCGTAGTTTTCTTTATACAGGGTGTTAAAGTTTAAATCTGGAAAATTATTTTTATTAACTCGGTTCTTTTTAAAGATTTTTACCTGAAATTTTGCACAGACTTTTATCTTACGCAGATGCACTTTTTGAGCAATTTTGATAAAAAAAGTCAAAGCGCATTTGTGGAACAGAGGGGTTGTGGTATTCATTAACCTACCCAACTTTTTCATGCGTACGCCGTACGCCTATGGTCTTTAGATATTTATTTTTAGATTAAATACTTATTTTCGTAACTTTTCTTACTCTTATAAAATTTTAATTTAGGACTTGGTTAACGAGATGTTCCAAGAAAATTCAAATGTGTGATATTAATCCGAGGGGTTATCAAAACTGGTATTCGGTGTCGGTGTGCAAATTTTTGTTAGTGGTAAGAATTTCACAAAAACGTCTTTGGAATGATTTCAGTTGTAGTAAATATGTTTCTGCATAACGTCACATCTCTAAATTACCCTTGAAATTACCACTTAAATTCAGGTTATAAAATTATTTTTTATTTTTAGTTTTTGGGGAGTTACGAAAGATTTTGTTTATTCGGTTCCAATTTTAATGAGCAACAATTACGAGAACAACTTATAGAAGGTGCAAAGCAATTTAAGCAAAAATTTTTTCCGTAAATTAGTATTTTTAATTGCTTCTTTTATCTACGCCAGTGGCATAGTTAAATGATGAGAATTAAACTAGATTTTCTAAACAAAAATGTATACACCATTGTTTTTTTTATTATTCTAATTTTGTCGAATTATTCCAATTATCCACAATAAAAAACGTCTAGCATTGTTTGCCTAAAAGTAATGGATTTAAAAAAAAAAACCAATGGTTACTGCAAATACCTAACAATAATCAAAATAATAATATCCGAACTTAAAATATTGAAAATGAATTTATTGGATTATCTCGTTACGCATGAAAAAGTTGGGGAGGTTAATGTGCACCACAACCCCCGTTTTCCCCATTTGCCCTTTGACTATTTTAACCAAAATTATACAAAAATTGCATCTGCATAAGATAAAAGTCTGTGCAAAATTTCATGTTGAAAACTTTTCTGAGATATTAACAAAAATAATTGTCAAAATTTAAACTTTAACACCCTGTATAAGGAAAACTACGTGTCAAAATAAAAAAATCCCACCATAAAAGTCGCATTATTTTTTTCCAAAGAATCTGTGGTTAACGGCTTGAATGGCTTGATCTACTTTTTCTTCACACCCTGTATAATAGTCCAGCAGCAGGTACAGGTTGATTCCTATAACTTTCACCTTAATTTTTTGGTTTGTCTTTGGAAATAAAATAAAAATATTTAACGTAATTTATAGTATTTTTTCCCAGGATTCAGAAAATTTCAACAAAAAAAAACAATCGAAAGTCAAATAAAAGTGGGAAAAAACAAAGCAATGTTTTCTTAAATGGAATGCCCTGTATATTTTTACAATTTTTCCTTTTTTTCCTTTTTATCAACTGGACTAATGCGATGTTATCGTTAATTATTATTGTCGTACTTTTAAAACACTAAAATGGATTTCTAAAGGGTCATTATCGTTCATTATATTTTATTATTAGTAGCGCTTCTACTTTTCACTTACTAACTACATTCCCTCAACATAGATAAGTAGTTGACTTGAAATTTTAACTACTCTTTAAGTGGATCACTCCACTCAAAATGTAGCCGAAGTTCAATATCTGATGTTCTTTAAAGTACTTAATGTAGTACATTTGAATAAAATTGCTCTGCAAATACAAATAAGGCTTTATTTGAATTTTGCTACTGATTCCAAAATTACACGTTAATTTTTGAGTGAAACAATATAAGGGAGACACATTTTTCAAAAAACCTGTTCTACTATTCAGTAAATTTGGAATTTCTGTATGCTATGTACCTCCTTCTTGTCACCCAGAGAACCAAGTTCATTAACAAATGATCAGATCGGTAAATAAGAGGGATAAATCAAATATATAAAGCGGATTCTTTTTTGAAGTTTCTGGTTCACTCCACAATGAAGTTTGAGACTGTTAAAAAAACATGCACCTCTCTGCATTATTGGAATGAGTGAACATTTCCGACAGTACAAGAAATTGAGAAAAAACAAAACAATAATCAATAAGCCAAACTAAATTGCACTTAGTTACCGACTCGAATAATTTCGTTATAAAATTATAAAAGAAAATACTGCATGGAAGCAAGGGATGCATTTATAAAATCAGTAACATATGAATCGAATACATGGGGCGATTAAAAACGAATTGGACTAACGGTCGGCACAGCGAAAACGATTCTCATGGATGATTAACGCTTAACAAAGGCTACGTCTCGATGCGATCGTCGCCAGATTGAAGATTTGCGGGATACCGATTGTGGAATTTGTTCAGTGGAAGCGCCCAGGAATCACGCACTGCTGGATACTAAAACGACTAATGGTTTTCTTACTCTTACAGTCTTGTTAGACTTCTCCATGATTTAGACCTTTTCCATTAACCTATTCTCGCTGTTGCGGTTGGAAACGGATTTCTAAAATTGCAAATATCGGCAGTAAAGCAAAACCATCATTTTAGTCATTCCAATTATTATGAACTTTCAAAAAATGCGCCTGCCTATCCATCTGTCTGTCAGGTTTCTGGTGGGCACGATAATTTAAGAACGAAAAATTTGATGGCGTTTAAATGGAGAATGTCAGTTTTAGCTAGAGAAAAAAAAAGTAGTGAACCATACTTAAAGATTATGCAATACGCAATTTTATCCAATTCAAAACAAAACTGCAAAAATAAAAATATTCTTTGTTAGATCCTGCGACAGAAATTCTAGAATGAAACATAACTCAAGTGCTTATGGCTTCCGGAAGGAACTAAATTCGTCAACAATGTCAACACTGAAGAAAATGTATCCAATATTGAAAAGACTTAAGATTTCTATTTATTTTTCGTAAGCCAAAATTTTATGTAGACAGTATTGAAATATTGAATCAAGAGGAAGATTTTTTCCACGAACACAGATACCAATGGAGAAATTCTTTACTTTGATTCTATAATTCGTTTATAAATGAAAAATTTTTCCACAAAGACGCACGAGTTTCGTACTTATATTCGTTATGGCCCAATGAAGTAAAAAGGCGGAAAAAGAGATAACCACAATCCAAAATCATGTTCCTTACAAATTTCGGAAATGCACATAGAGTATTACACTGATCTGAACTGATCTTGTATACTTTCACTTAAACGAGTAAAATTTAATTAACCAATTAAAACACTCACATTTTGTAAGAGGGACGACAAACGCCTGAAAAGTTTCCTGCGCATTATTTCAAAAAAAATGTCTTGAATCGGAAACAAATACACTCCACAAGTTCACAACTAACTGAACGACGTAATTTGAAATGATATCTAAAGCTAGTATTGGCGAGAATTGGGATGTCCGCGGGTTTTTACTGAAACGAGATAACGATAACGCCCTGACTCACACGAACGGATACATACTTATGATAATCTCATATACATCGGCATATCAAGTACTGTGTTGTGGTATATAGTAAAAATCAAATATTTGTAAATACCTTACTATGCGCAGCAAACCAAATTATACGATTTATTTGTCGAGACCGGAGGAATTTTGCTTGCTAACTAAACTAACATCCAAAGTGAGGCTACAAAAACTATTAATGCAGGCATATAAAATCCTAATGTTAAGTGGTATTGATAATCAAAATGTGTGAAACATGACTAATGTTTTCTTAAGGAAATTCACATACTTAGAGCGAGACAGATTTAGTAATGTACTTACTACTAATGATTATTTGTGTAACGTTTATCGCTGTTGGATATAACGAGTACATTAACCATCGGTGGGTTTTTACTGCTTTGTGCGGTAATAGAATTTCTGTTCCTTAATATTTGATAATACTGCGGGAACAGATGATTTATTATAGTCATGTTGTTTGACTTTCTTCAGTTAAAACATATTAGAAACTGGGAAAGAAGCTGTAGAAGATAACGAAAACTATATAGCACACTCCAGGATTTGGGATGTACCGGAATGTAAAAAAACAAAAGGGGAAAAACCACGGTTGGAACTAAACAAATATACGGTACCTAAACAAATATAAGTCACATATTAATTTTAGTTTCTTCTCAGAAGTCTGTGATATAGCAAACTTATGCGCATTTGTTCTACTAGATTCTATAGATAATAAATTTAGGTGAAGGAAGTCGAGGCGAGCTTTGCTGTCGTAAATGAAACACCAGGGGATTTCATTTCAACATATTTCACATTTCTCACGGATGTAAAACAAAATGTCATCATTAAAAAAATTATTATACGTTATCCAACTTTAACCCATAAAATTGAAATATTTATTACAAAGAACAGGAGAGGGGTTTAAGACAATTGATTAACGTTTTGCAAGTACTCTTAAAATTTTTATAACCATTACCATGCACCATATTATGTCCTTATGTATCCCAATCAGTTTTTCGTGACTTTGGTGAGAAGTTGTTTAATTTGACCATTGGGTAAAAAAATGCTTTAGGTTTCACCTTTAAATTTTGTCTATATTCCAAAATCATCATTTGTCTTTCCGAAACTTCTGGTGTTCCACGAATCTGCTCGTGGGTTGTTATAGCATTCGAAATATTGTACAATAAAAGAGAGTAGAAATAAAAGAATGCTGTTCAAATATTAAGGCTAGTCACCGCCAGTATTATTTTCAGTTACCCCAGTTTCTGATAGGGGCCTTACATCATAAAACAATATAATCACCGGAACGCTGTAAATACCTGACCAATAAATTCATACTGAATGGATAGAAAATCTTGTGCAATTTCCAAAAAAAAACAAGCTCACCAAATGATTCCTCCAAAAATAAAAATATTTCACAAAATGTTACACATCATAAAACAACTCGCAATAAAATAGAATCACAAACAGTTGCATCTAAAATCACACACAAATGCCTCCGGACTGTACCTGAGCGGGATAAAAGGAGGTGACGCTGTTCATGCATGGCAGCAAAGCAAAGTAGGGGACAGACCTAATTAGATATAGGCCGACCGCCGATGATGATTATTATATTTTCATTTACATATCCGAAAAACCGCATCGTTAATATTTTGGCGAATGCCGGATCCAACTTTTTAGTTAGCCTACGGCAGAGCGTTCTCGGAAATTCCGGAAATGAAACCAAAATGAAGCAAGTAAGACAGTTACTTAAATAACAAATACTTCCTGTGTGAAGCAAAATGCAATTTTTTTATGTTTCATCTCAGATATAAATAAAAATATGACAGGAAACTCAGTCTTGGAAAGGAACTAATCCTACTCAATTATTTTTCTCGAAATATGCACATTTGCATATTCTAGGATTTTAAGCTTTAATTCATGTTGTTTAAATTTATTGTTTCTTTTTCGTTACCTTGAGAATATTTCTTAAATATCTCAGTATCCTTTGGAATGATTTATCTCAAAATTACATCAGATCTAGTAAATGCAGACAAAAGCATCAATAAATCGTACAATATTGAAGGAGAAAATCTTTACCATATACACATATAGCACAGAAACGCTAATAACAAAATGGATCCAAACGATTCCTAGGGTGAAACCTGAGACGTTAAAATTTTTTGGGGCGGTTCCAATAGAGATGGGAAGTAAAAAATGCTTCTATTTCTCATGCTTCTACAGTCTTCAAAATCAAATAAAATTTTTAAATTTTGGAAGATCGAATGATCATTGTTACCACTTCTTGACCAACCGGTGACTCCAGTTGGTGTATTTTAAATAATCCCGTGTATCTATGTTACCTTTCCATTTCCAAGGGTTTTTCCAATTAAAAGCAGACCTTGACATTGATATTGTTTACAAACAATTCTTCTGTCCAATCAAACAATAACAAATGCGACAATGTTTCATTTGTTTTTCGTGACTTACTTTACAGATCTGCTATGATAGATAAATTGCTTCTATAAAAAGAATAGTTTTTTTGGTCATCATGGTCTATCGGAGAAAAGATACAGGGCGAGGAACAAAACGTTTAAATTTTAGATTTAAAGTGTTGAGAAACGGGTATCAATGAAATTCAAAACCTACTCTGATCATTTTAAATTTGTTCCTAAATAGAAATAACATTTCAAATTCGTTTATGATTCGACTTTAAATTATAAAAAATCGTTGGAAAAAGAAATTACATTTTCCTGATTTAAATATACAGGGTGTAAAAAAAAACTGAAAACCAATTTGTGAAAAAAAATTTCCGAAAATTCCATCGCCCCTCGCCCCTCGAAAGTCATAATATCAAATATATTTGAATCTTTTTTAAAATATCAGAATAAACTTCGATACAATCTAAGGCAAGGTTTTTTGCTTTTAAAAAAATATTAAGTTTTGTAAAAGTTTACCAGCATTTGAAACATTTAATGGCTCGAATCTTAATTTCGGAAAATTTCAAATGCTGGTAACTTTCTAAAAACTAATATTTTTTCAAAAACAAAAACACCTTGTCTTAGATTGTATCGAAGATTTTTTTGTTATTTTAAAAAAAATCAATCATACAAAATTTCAGGACTTTCTAGGGCGATGGGGTTTTTGGAATTTTTTTCAATTTTTTTTTTCGCCAATAATGTCGTTTTGATCCCAAATGAAACCTTTTATAATTTGGTGTAGGTCCCATGTCTCTAAAGTGAAAAATTGAACATTGAAAATTCACCAGCCGCCACTAGTCATATCGACTTTCCATAAACTGACTTGATATAAAATACAAAGTTGAGCAGAGCTAATGCAGATTTCTTACATTTCTTCAGAAACGGTTAATCCAAGCAAAATTTTACAGAAGAAGGAAAAGTCAGATAATGAATCATTCTATTAAAAATTGAAAATTTTTTACTCTTTAGCAATGCAGTGGCTTTTTCTGATAAGAAATTTTATTTATGGGGGCTAAAAAATTTATTTTGAGTTAACTGAATTTGATCAAATTTTAGTATTTTAAGCGAATCCATTATTTAATTGTACCTACATTCCAACTTTGTAAAAAATTCGTTACGTCATTTCCGAAATAATTCAAAAAACTACTTTTTAGGTGTCATCTAGAGGTGCCTCCATCAGCTCCCTTAGGAGTCGATTCCGGATATATGTTTATAGAAAGTTTTTTCATATTTTTAAGTAGGGAATATGTGATTCAGAGATTTACATGATTTAGTAACACCCTGTACAGTGCCATTTTAAAATATGGAAGTCATGACAAAGGAAGTGGGGTGGCAAACACTTTTTGTCATTCCGCATACGCAACCCCCTAACATGGCATATAAAATAAATATTTCTTCGTAAGGGGCGAAAGTTCACAAAATATTAAAACATCGTAGTATTGCATAACCTAATATAATAATACTAGCATCGCATGTCATTGTTTGAACAATTATTTCCGCGGTTCGTGAACAATTTCTTAAAAACATCCCATGAGATAAAAAAACCGGATGTGATGTAACAGTAACTGATTTGATATTAAATATATACGCATAATATTCTCGAAAGTTTTTTTATAGATACAAAGTGTGCAAAATTAATGCAGCTAGTATACTTTACTGATTTTGTGTTAATTATGCAATAGATACCACCGCAATAATTATGATGATAATTTTCAGCGAGGATCCATTTTAAACTGTTTAGCCGTCCAGCAAAAAGGTCGCACTTAAAAAGCGTGTGAAAGCTCATCAATATTGGATAGAAATGTTAGTGACGTTAACATATTATGATCCACGAGGAAATCAATTTTTGTACAGAAGCTTGGCGACGCAGAAAAATTATTCATATACAGTTTCACATTTTTTAAATTAAACGTTTAATAACGAGAGTCCTTCATATGAAAATTTTACATTTTTTGGAGCCACCAGGGCAATGCCTTGGCGCATATCCATTTAGATTGCGTTCAATTAGTATGAGAGCATTCATAAACAAGGAGATCGTCTAGAGCTGATTGCTAAAAATGAAAATACCGCGGCAAATTGCGATTTATTACCTGAAATTGCGAGAGCTTTTAATAACGATTCGCGTGCGGCGATAAGGCCGATACGAGCAACCTAAATGCATTTTTTCATTTGATAATGCAGCGGAAATTTTAATCCGTAATTTCGCCGATATCAAAACGACAATGGTGCCTGATAAATAATAGTAGTTAGAGTTTATAATAAAATAATTTTTTTTTGACGTAGGTATACGTGGAAAAAATTTTTGAAAATTTGTTTTGTTTAGATTTTGCTCATCAACGAACTCAATCGTTTCCTTGGCCTCTAGAACGTGAAAGCTTTATCTCAAAAACTGTAGCTGCTATCGCGATACACACACAGAAATTTTTTTTTTGAAATTTTGTGTATCGTTATAATTCGTCGAGAAATGCACAAACAATTTTCAAAAATTTTTTCAGGAACATACCTTCCTCACTTTTGGTGACGAAGTAAAACATTTTTTTATATACTTAAACGCTTATTATTAAAGGACAATCCAATAATTGCTCCTAAAAAATTCCTGACCTGGTTCAAGATCCCTGCTAGGTACGCTGCACATTTCGCGAAGGGAAACTGGAGCACTAATTTATCCATTATAGGCGACGATAAAGAGCAAAACAATAATAAACAGAACACCTACCTTGATTCTCTTATCGGAGCCAGTCTTCTTGAGTGGCGGCGGCGCGGCCTGTGTTTTATCCACTTTGCCCTGTGACAGCTTCCGGAGCGGTGGCGGTAACCATTTCCGCCTGGAAAAACAAAGGAACGACGGCTTTAATAATGTTATCGTATTGAAAAACAAAAGGGCATTAGAGACGTGAATAATTGCTTTGATAATTACACAAAGCCGGGGAGCAGCTGTGCGATGCATTTGGCTGTACGAGGGCGGTTGAAATTAACTTCGCCAAATTTACCGGGTTCATGAATATATTTTTCCCCAATGGATCACCCTTATAAATAATTAATAGATACATAGAGATTATGCTGGTGTTTTAGGATTCAAAGTATTACTGGACTGGACCTGTAAGTCTAGTGGAGTTTTGCCTTCAGGTTTTCAACTGCGAGATATTTTCCAAAATAACAATTACTGAACTTTCTGCTTCTCTTTTAAATTTTTAAAATATCTGTACTTTCAAAAATCGGATTTTTAGTGGTAAAGTTGAGCTTTGACATGAATGCTGGTGGGAGTCGGGTCACCGCAGTTTTTCGCAAATCGTGAATGCCGCATAACTTTTCAGTTTCTTTTGGTTTTCAACTTGCCTGATTAAATTTATCAGCTAACAGGAAAATAGATCACTCAAGTTTTTTAAAATTAATAATGAAATCTTCGGATCCCAAACTGGGCAAGAAAACCACCTTTTAACGGAACTTTACTTTTTGATATTGGAGGAGATAGAAGCGATGGTTTGGCTGCACCTACCGAAATTGCTAAAATCAACTTCAAGGAATAATTCTACAATAAGAGTTACTATCTGTGTGTATATAGGCTTGCCTATCCTAAGGAAGTGAGGGTTAAATAGGGGAGACCCGCCCAAAATAGTGAACCACTTGCAATTGTTTTTTTACAGTTTTTAAGATCCCAGTCTAACTTCAGAGAATGTACTTTGACCTTTCGAAGTGGATAATTGTAGGCAGATAAGATTAGTAAAATAAGTACAGCACTTAACAATACGGATCACACTTGAAAAAAATCTTACTGTTTCAAACACAAGTCGGAGCAACTGTCACTGTAGTCTGGCTTGTTGCACTTGCACAAATTGCGAAAAAAACGTTTTATTCGGCCCATAGTTCATCACAATAAACGAGCGATCTCATATTTTGATTTTTTACCACTAAAAACAACGTAGGTATTTAAGGTGAGAATATGATGATAATTGTATCTAGAATATACAAAAGATTAGATAAAAGACGTCACTTCAAGATGACTTCATCAAAAAACAAGTGAAGCACGTGACTCCGTTATCTAGTTGTCTGGTTTTCGGCAAAACAATGTCCATTCTTGAATCCTCAAAGACACTAACGAATTTATGAAGTATTTGCGGCGCTGTTATTATGGGAATTGATAACGAGAAAATTTTATGACAAAATTCCTGGTTTACGTGAGACGTCAACAAAATCATGCGACCTTGCTTTCTTTTATTTACTGCTTCTGATCTTCGTTAAACAATTAGTTGGTAATACGTTCTCTGACAGGTTCTAATGAAATGAAAAATATAATATTCCCACATTTTAAGCCTTTGTGCATCATGGAAAGATACTGTATTAAATAAGTTGAGGAATTAATTCACTGTCTTGTTTATAGTGCGGTCTTTGAAATGATTTTTGATGCTCATACTTTTGTTAAGGGAAGCAGTTTGCTATCTTGAGGAACTTAAAGACTACGGTTAATTGACTCATTGATTTGTTTTCTCAAATTTTCTAATACTGATGGCTGTTTGTTAGTTAGAGGGAGGATGTGGACAATTTTTAGTCCGGAAAGACCTTAAAAAGATTGGTAAAGGTCGTGAAGTTGTGGTTGTTCATTGGTCATGCTGCTGGTTCGTTACTTGGCGGAAGGCGGAAGCAAACCTACAAGTGGGAAACATTTTTATGTGGTAAAATCCAAGGCTATATCCTTCGTTAACTAATTTCTGTAATTTGAGGCAATGGCAGAGCGTTAACAATTTTTCGAAACACCTTAAATCAACAGAAATTCTACTTGAACTATCAACGACAGTTCCAGTAGATAAAGAAGGATTTATTTATGATAAAAGTTGATTTATTTATTTCCATGTTGTATGGACAGTTTGAAGCTGTTAACGTTAATGTAAACCAAGCACAAACGATGTTGACGTTCTCATTATTGAAATTGCACTCGATGAGTCCAATACAAATATTAGCATAGTTGTAGGGGAGGATGTTGATTTATTAGTATTGTTAATTGCACGAGCTCCTTCTGGTAGAGATTTATTATCTGAAATCTGGACGAGCAAAAAAGAAACAAAAATTATATTTCAAAAAGTTTTGACTGACATAAATTAAGTAAAGTACACATTTTATTTTTGCACGCAATTGCTGTATAACATCCAAGATATTTGTTTAATGAAGGTAAATTCAAAGCTTTAAAATGATTGGAGAAACGTATTGACTTGAGAAATGCAGCAATTTTTGAAAATGCCAGAATGTTGGTATAAATTGATTTTTAATACTGGAATGAATTCAAATGCTTCTCAAGCTTCGTGCCCTTGGCGACTTTTGATCATCAATTTCACCGTAAAGGCACTTTTCCATAAGATCCTTTGTATCGAGTGAACTATCACGTACAAACATGCCTCGGCAGTGCAACTCATCTAGAAAATTGGGGTTGGATTATGACAAATGGCATTTCGGAATAGATTTAAACGTTGTTACCACCTGCTTTGGATGTTCTAAACAGCATTTTTTGCAATTGCTCCAAAGATCAAAGTGTGACTGCAGAAAAATTGGATTAAATTATTTGTAATAATTGCCACGGTCAATTTAGTCAACATTCTATGCCTGACATGGAGGATCAAAATAACATTATAGAAGAAGCAGATCCTACGAATTTCTTGGAGAATTTAGAAGCTCAAAATAATGACGATAATACGGAAATTTTGGAAAATAATTTTTTATCAGCCATTTTCCTTTGTAAATTATTACTTTTGCGAAAAAAACTATAGAATTTTTTTTACGTAAATTTTGTAAGTTATAATTTTGATAATAAATATTTTTGTCACAAAGCTAGTAGTTTCGGAGATATTTATAAAAAAATTGTTTCTCTTGACATTTAAAGCCCCAGTCGCATCTATGGGGACCTTTGACAAAAATTCAACTTTTATTCAGATTGGGCGTTTCTTAAACCAATTTGACTGGAGTATAATGGACTTATAGCTAACAAACACTAAGATGATCCTTATCCTATTTGAGATCATTGCAGTCCGTATCTGATACCCCGTGTACACAATTCTACTGCTCTGTAAAACTCTAACATCTGTAAAATTTGCATTTTCCTGATATGGCACAACAATGGATTAGTCACATCCTGACACAATCTGACGTTAGACTAAATCTCAGTGCCATACAAATTTTAATGTGTTATAAAATAAAAACAAAATTAAACTTATGTGCGAAGATTGCGATCCTAGGTTTAGAAAGAAACAATTGACTAGCTAACAATATGTGGAAAGAAGAAATCAGACACAAAAAACGATGACGATGATCCTTGCCGCATGTCCCCTGGATTTAGACGTACGATTCTTTCTAACTCCTGAACAGGGCAAAGCAGGACTTGGAGATGAAACCAACATATCCTAGTGGCTCAAGTGCTACCCGAAATGTAGCTCTGCTCTTAGTTATGGAAATTTTTTTTTCGCCTTTTCCGACTTGCATATTCCATGTCATTTTGATCGGTAAAGTTTGCACTAACTGGCAACGCCGCCTCCAATTGGGAATTAAGGGGTATCACAAAAAGGTCATCGGCAGTTGCGTGTAAGGAACACTAGCATGCCACCGCCATGTTTAGCATATCGCGAGACACGAGTCACGATCATTTATTTATGCGATAAACAGTCTGCGGAGAGCTACAGGTAAGAGTGTAAGAACCACAAGTTTTTTGATTGCTTGTCCATTAAAACACGACGATGAGGAGAAACTACCCGCGTAGGAACTACAAGCGTTCTGATTAATGTAACTCAATAATTCTAGGGATAATAATAATAATTTTTCTCGCCCCACGTTGGGCGCCAATAAGTTTGTTGTGTTTTTAGTTTAGTTTATTTATTTTATAATTTAGTTTAGAAATATTTAATTATTTTTGAGTTCCCCAAAAACCTTTGCCTTTCACGTTAGGCGGCAATGAATATGTAATTTAATTTTATTGTTTTAATAAATTAATATTATTATTTATTTTTTTTTATAAGAAATTCCTCACTAAACACAATACAATTTTCTTTCCAGGTCTAAATTCTTTGTTGCATATGAACGAGAATGTGTACGTTACCAGGAGGATTCACATACTAGGGTTGATTGTAATACCTTTTTTGTTTATTTTATATTTTAGGGCGTTCCAGGGATCCTCGTTCTCTAGGAGAAACTCACTTTGTTCTAGAGCCCGTTTATTTGTAACCAATGATATTAAAGTTTTGTGGAAAAATAATTTGGTTTATTTATTGAACTGTAAAGTTTTCTATAATTGATAACATTGCACCCTGTAAATTATACCATACACTATGAGAATCTAGCGAGGGAGTACCTAGATGGCACTGGTTGGTTTAATTGATATCTATCAGCTATCTATTGGTACTATCCTAGAGGGATCTAGTATTTGAGGACTCATAGTCATAGCAACCTCGGTTCACAGTTTTTGAAGTAAAATCCTCGTTCGAACTATGCTAATACTGTTTCCAGATACCTTGTCCAAATTATTTAGGACACTAGCGAATACTACCTACGTGCATAAAACACAAACCAGTCACTAAATTAATACAGAACTTTTGCGGTCAAGACGGCTCTTTTGATGCCCACACTAAAAAACTAAACTAATATTCTTTGATTAAAACGATCGCAATAAAATCTTTCGCAAAATATTTCTATCTAACAAGGAACATGGATATAACTTACCCGCTGAATCCACGCCTCTTGTTGACCGGCGATGAGGTATTTACTGCAGTTGAGGTGTCGTTAGCGGCAGCGGTGTCTGTAAGAAAAATAAACATGTTAAGAAATCGAGTATGGCAAAAAGTAGAATATCGACGCGACATGAAATATTTATTTTGCACATTCTGCGCAAAAACTACGGTGATGCAAACATCTTGTTTTATAAACAGATACACCTGAGATCTGCGAGCGGATGTGCTTTACATCAGCAATTATATATTTAGAAATTACATCGCAAGTATATTTTGGCGTTGGAAGATCAAGGGTGTCATAAGCGTTATTAATTGCCGCCAAAGCAAAGAAATATTGCAAAATTTGTTTGATCTAGGAAGATCAAATCTGATTTATTCGCAATCTCATTACTCATAAGTTTGTAATGAAATCTGCACGCAACTCTTTTAAAAGACAACTGAATGAAAATTTTGATATTTCTCTTTTAATTTGACAAGAGAATGAAGTCACAGTATGTAGTATAGTTAGTTATGTTAAAGTAATTCGTTCCTTGGTGTCCTTGACTTATTTTTACTGTTTTTTAACACTTACATTGCTTGTTCAAAACTGGGTCCTTGTAAATCAATATTTTATTCTATTGAATGGTTTGTTCCTAATGTTAAAATAATTAATCTTTTACCTTGACGGTACAAAATTTTGGTCACCTCCAGCATGTTCCTCAAAAACTGCTTGCAAACAAATACCTCCCAGTTATCCTTCTGAGCCATTTCACTGACGTTGAATTTTATTATTCATCTAATTTAAGAAATACCCACATGAACTGAACCGTTTCTGTTTTGAAAGAGGAAATTTGCATATCTGCAGGTGACTACATTGCGTTGACCTCAATTGATAACAACGTCGTTCTTACACTACATAAAATATAATTAGGGTCATTTTAAAAGGCGAGCGTAATAAAAGAACACTTAAAAATACCATGAATATATTGGATTATGGAAATTTCAAGGCGCCAGAAATATTAATAAAGTGAAAATCTTGAATTAAGGCGAAAAGTAGCGGCATATCAAAGGGGGAAAATTTGCTTTCACCATATTTATTCTGTCTAATGTACATGAATATGAACATAACTTTCGCAAATATGCAGAGAGGCATTAAAGAGAACTACGCACCAATAACAGATCAGAAATTTGGAAGGTTTATTTCAATGAACTCTTAATTGAAGAACAGGCACAGGGTGAGTTAAGAGTAGAAGACGAGGTGGATGAGGAAAGGGAAACTAAGGAATCATCATATGAAGAAATAAAAGAAATAATGAACAAAGTTGTAACGGAAAAACACCGGGAAAAAAAATGGAATAAACATGAAACTGAAAACCAAGGAACAGTAGGATCAAGAGGATGACAATTAATCGCCTACGCAGACGACTTAGTCATAATTACTAAAAGAGAAGAGAAGAGATATAATGGTGCAAATACTAGAGGAAATAGTAAGGGTAGGGGAAGGAATAGGATTAAAGATGAACATCAGGGAGAAAACTAAATTCATGAGAATAGGAAAAGAAGTAAAGAAGGTAATGATGAAGACAGGGGATGGAATTTGAGGAAGAGAAACAACACAAGAAATAAACAAGAAAATTATAGCTGCAAACAGAGCAGCATATCATGCTAATAAATCAGTTTTAAAGAATAAGATCTTGACAATAAGTACAAAAATTAGAAGCTACAAGTTCAGATGCAACGGAAGCAATTTCCTTAGCAGAAAAGGAAGGGTAGAAACTAAAAGTAGCTGAGAAGAATATTGAGATGGATGATTCGAACAGGCGAAAATGAATATTGAGCAAGATCAAATCAAGAACTTTTGGAACTTTTGAGGGAGGAAGAAAAATGAAACAACTGGGACATGTATGGAGGGCGCCGATATTGACAGGAAATTATTAGTGTAATAACAGAGTGGATAACAGTGCGAGGATACGATGCCAGCAAGTAAAAGAAGAGAAGGAAGACCGGCGTCAACATGAAACAAGGAGGTGGAGGAAGATTTGTCCAGGGTAGGGCCACATCTCCACTATCTCCAGAGATATTGGCTTGTAACGGAAAAGCCAATGTACACAAATGAGAAGCAGTTCCTCATCTAAATATGAGGAAAATTATTTTTCCTACGAGCACGCATATTAGTATCGAAACTTGCACTTTTCCGCACTAGTGCGGAAAAATACGTTTTTCCGCACTAGTACGGAAAAGTAATTATATTTTTATTTGCATTCTTGGGTAACTTTATACAAATTTAATGAAATTTAATCATTTCTATTTATACTAACTCTTTTGAAGTAGCTCCCATAACTTTAAATATCAAAAAATCACATAGCTCTCATTTTGACGTTTCTCAGTCACATAACAATTAACAAACGTCAAGTCAAACAGTAGCATCTTTTTAAAGTAGTCTAGTTTCTTAATTAAGTAAAAAATGTATTCATCACGCTCCTAGGAAAAATATTGTTCCTAACACATGTGGAAACTGTCTTTTCCGCACTCGACTGCATGACCAAACTCCGCTTCGCGTCGTTCGGTCAACGGCAGTCGCGTGCGGAAAAATACCACTTTCCGCACTTGTTAGGAAAATAACTATTAAATCTTCATATTCAAGAATTCTATAAACATTTAAATAGTTATAAAAAGGTTTTATTGGCGTTTTATTACTGTCACATTTCTTCTTCCTTCTTCTTCTTCTTCTTCTTCTTCCTAACGATTTTGTGCTCCCACCTTCATCTAGAGGTGCCGATAACGTAAAATGCCATATTGCCAAATTGAGGATGATTTCCACATATTGAAATGAAATAGATATTCTTAAACTCAAAAGCCTTTATGTCAATTTAAAAGTGTGAGTTTATAAATAAGTAAATACAATTTAATTATTCTTAAGCCATAAATATAACTTATATATATTTTTGTAAGTCACACATCTAGTTTTATTTCGATATCGATTACTGTATCAAATAAAAAATACATTACTGTGTTTTTAGCAGAGTATACAGAAGTACTAATTATTACTATTACATACCCTGGTAACAGAAAAATCATGTATGTAGGATTATGATAATTATGAATTAATTCATCCTACTAACAATTTGTTGAATTATATAATTAAAAACATTAAAAATAAATAAATAGCAGTGCGAAAAATCTAAAAATAGCACGAATTTGGACAAGTTCCACCGAATAAAATAACCATAACATTACACACAATTTTCTATTTGGTAGTAAATTCAGATACAGCTCTCAAGTAAACATAATTGTGCCAAAAGCATGCGACAATTTATATATGTAATACAAGTGCGGTTATCGAAGTACTGGCCAGTTGTTATAAAAATAGAAAATTCATAGAGCTGCAAAATATAAAATATTTTTAATTTAAAATATATCGCATCAAAGTATGCCATAAAATTGTGACCACCAAATATAAGAGAACACATAACATAAAAACGAGTGAATTGATGAATGACTTGCATATGCAGAACATCGAGTGTAATATGTTTCCCGTCATAACCAATGCCGAGTATTGATATATATTTAATGCATGAATCCATGACGTATTATGCAATGCTATTGCAGTAGAACGTGGCAAACGCCAATTACCTATTCGCCGCGCATATTAAATAAAAACTATAAACTTGAGATTGACTTAATTTTACTTGTATATATTATCCATTAATCATTAATATTAATGTTGGAGTCAAGTTCTAACACAATTACGGATAGGTTACAAGTTGAACAGATCGCTAATCTGTAATTAAGAGTGCATAATGACTACATATTCTAATTTAATTATTTTGTATGTGATTTGTTTTATAATTAAAAGATCTCTATGCTAACGTATATGTATATGCAACCGAAGTGTAAAGCTGCATTTAAAAATCATTTATTTTTTAGTACCCAGGAATGTAGCGCAAAATTAGGAAAAAGTAATTATGAAACAAATACTTAGGTATTTAAATAAAAAGCTACAATTTTACTACAATAGTCATTTAAACGGTTGCAACTATAACGACCTGACTGTGCCATTTTTGAAAATTCTGCGAATTCTAGGAAAAATACATAAGACTAAAACAACTTAACTATGGAACTTCACAAAAAGTTTTAGAATGTCCGAACCAAGAAGAGATAACAAAGGTGTCAAAAAGAAAAATCAAAGGTATCCAAAAAAGTTCGCAATAAAGAAAAACAAAGCGTTCTAATAGTGAAACTAGTGACAATAAGGGACAGAAACGCAAACAGTTATGGTGAATAATAGCGACAATTACATTAGTTTGGATAATGAAGAATATACAGATGAACAGCATGAATGTAAAAATGATAATATTGCAAAGCAAGTAGCAAGTAGCTAACACTCCAATTCGTGAAAAAGCCATGGAAATGACGATTGACGAGAATCTAAAATTCTTACATGGCAATCAGTAACATAAAAACGTGGAACGTTGGGTGGTTATTAAAAACTTCTTCAACTGGACATGCGAGTATGAAATTTTTGGAAAGTGTGCTTTGATGGCAAAAAAAAAGAGAAAATTGACTCCGTGTCAGCTGAATCTTCCCAAAAACTCGTCATTCTTAAATGTGATAGTAGATTGACCATCCATCCACATATTAATAATAAAAATAATAACTAAGATTTACACTAATAACTAATAATTCTATAGCTGTTTTAAATTCAAATATTTTTGGATAGTTTGATTCAAAATGGGTCAAATAACAAATACATATTAAAAAAGTGACTATTGGAACGTGTGGATCATCGAATTCTACCCCAAAAAAAACCCTATAACGTTCTTTTTGCTTTAATACCCGCAGGGGTTGAAAAAGTTTATATTTAAGCAAAAGACACTGATTTTTCAAAGGTTTTAAGCAAATTATTCGAAGAGGCTCACATTTTCGAAAAAGTTTGTCATAGCAAAAAAGTTAGCTAGTGAAACAAAAATAATCCATGAAATAAAAATTAGTTTAGGCGCATCGTTTTCGAGAGAGACATAACTGTTTGATATGTATCTTGAATCAAATAAAAGCTTATTACAGTAGCTTAAAATTGTCTTTTGGCAAATTTTGATATCTGCTAAACCAAAAATGATACAAGAAAAATAAAGGCAAAATTTTTATTTTTTACAAAAAAATGCCCGTTTTTTTGTTTCAATAAATTTCAAAGTGGAAAAAATTTAAAAATTGTGATTTTTGTTAGTCATTAATAATATGTATACGCTCAAATTTTTTTGACCGTGATGGATGATGCATTTTCTAAAAGATTTTACACTGAACGTATTTTGAAAAGTTTTATCTTTGCAGTAAATAACATAGCAGGGAGGAATCTTAGCTGAATATTAGCAGAGACAAAAAATGATTGCAATAAACTAAGGAAAATGTTCGGGAAGATAATAGCTTAGGAGATAGAAATGTTTGAAGTTGACTCAACATTTTTAAATTAACGCATTTAAGATGCATATAGAAAAACTGACAACCTTTGTACTGTTTTGACCTACCTGACCTAAAAGAAGATTAAAATACCTTCAAAATGTTTTTTTTGGATAATATTTATCGTTAATAGCAAAGGAGTATGACCGAAATAAGAAGCGCGCTTCGTTTTAGCAAATTACGATATTGCTCGTTTGGCGGTAATTTAGTCTCAGAACTTCGTTAATTATTGATTTTTTAACTTTAGGGGTAAGATCAATTATTTTTCTTATTAGGGGATGAGTTTTGTCTCAAAATGTAACAATCTGCTAAGAAAGTCCTAATTTCTCAAAATAAGAAAAAAAAATGATTAATACAGCGATAAGTGATTAATACAGTGCTTCGTTAATTATTGATTTTTAGGGGTGGTTTTTTTACCCTCTTAGGGGTAAGAGCAATAATTTCTCTTATTAGGCTATAAGTTTTATGTCCTAAATATTTAAGAATTTGCAAATAAAAAGTTCCACTTGCTCAAAACAGACAAAATATGTTTTTCCATTGTAGGTACAGGGTAAGTCACGTAAAAGGTCCACCCCATTTATTTGGGTAATTTTGAATATATTTTTTGTGTTCGGGACTCTATTCTACATGATTTTTAACGTAGATTACGATTCTGATCAAACATTTTTTATTCAACCAAACATATACAAGGTGTTTAAAAATACGTGTTTATCTTAAATGGCACGCCTTATATATTTCTACACATTATTTATTTATGATACGAACATACAGGTATTATATATTTTTGAAATCCCCTCGAATAGCTGCATAGAAATGTGTAGAAATATATAGGGTGTGTCATTTAAAAAAAACACGTATTTTTAAAATCCCTGTATATGTTTGGTTGAATTAAAAATCTTTTATCAGAATCGTAATCTACGTTAAAATTCATATAGGATAGAGTCCCGAAAACCAAAAATATATTCAAAATTACCCAAATAAATGGGGTGGACCTTTTACGTGACTTACCCTGTACATAGTGCAATCGCGAATTCTAAAATTCTGATTTGATATTCGTAATCAGCTACCTCAAACACATCTACATGAATTTTTTAATATTTGAGTCAGTATTAAATTTTCAATTCCTGGGGTGGTTTTCACCCTCTTAGGGGCAAAAGTACATCTATTCTTTTTTGATATATGAAAAAGAAAAGTTTAAGAATCCGCAAAAAAATGTACAAGCAGCTATAGAATTAGTTCGAAGTTTAGGTACTTTTTGGCACCACGTGACTGTTATTACTTATACATATTATGAATTCAGTTTTAGAATTTTCCTATTCGAAAATATTGTGTTTTAAAAAAATTGTAACTTGTTAGAGAATAATGTCATCAGGTCATCAGTTTACCAGTCATCAGATATAAAGGTTTGTCCCTATTTGCCCCATATAAAAAAAATATAACTTCTTTTCCCCGTTTTCATGATATAAGTTACTTCTACTTCAGCCAAAACTGGATAATTATTCTTTATTCAAATACTTACGTTAATACACTTAGTTCCATAAAAAGTGACGCACTCGATTTTTTGGGTAATTTTAAAGTTCTTTAGTTTTTAAACCGGTGGACCGATTTGAACATTTTGTCTCTAAGTGTATAGCAAAATTCATTCTGTATGAGCCGGATTGGAAAAATTATCCATTCTGCATTCGATGAACCATTTTTTAATAAACATTTTGTTTTTTTATTCACTGTTTTATAGCTGGTACTATCCGAGATATAACGTTTTTACGTGAACCCTGTTTTTTCGTGTATTGAGAAATGATGCACATGATAAGTGGTCATACTCACTGCAGAATTGTATAGCATATTAACCAATAGAAATTGTCAAGGTTTTCAAATACACTCAGTTCCAAAAAAAGTGACGCATTTGATTTTTGACCTAACTTTTTTTCTTTTTTTTTAAACCAGTGGGCCTATTTTTATTTTTTTTTTATTTATTGGTACGTAATTCCTTTGTCTTTAAAAAAAAATAATAATAAAGAGGTGGAAATTTATTTCATTGTAGGATCACATTGCCTTTGAAAAACCAATGGCCGTTGCCATGGCAATTAATTTGTTGTATGCCTCCATACTTTGTTGTTGTGTCTTGTGTCATTAATTAAGTGTTATTAAAGAAGTTTTAGAGACTAAAAATTACACAAAATGCCTCAAATAAATCCTAAACAAGTTTATAATTTTGTGTTCAATAAGAATGTTTTTTAAAATTCGTATCAGTTTATTTCACTATAAAACTTGATAAATTCAGAAAGTTGGTAATACGCAAGTTTTCAGCAATAAAGCTGTAATTCGGACAATTTTAGAGAAAAATCAATGAATAAAAAAACAAAATGTTTACTAAAAAATGATTCATCGAATGCAGAAAGAATAATCCACAGGGTGTTTTGAAAACCTGTGAAAAAACTTAGGTTTAAAATTCTCCATTAATTTCCATGAAATTTGGAAGAACTCACCATTGCTTCCAATCAAGCTTATACAGAATGAATTTTGCTATAAACTGAGAAAAAAAATGTTCAAATCGGTCCACCGGTTCAAAAACTAAAGAACTTTAAAATTACCCAAAAAATCGAGTGCGTCACTTTTTATGGAACTGAGTGTATATACTAAAATTTAGAAGTGATGCATAGCTTCTTTTTTCGAGAGAGTTCAAAATAAATGAAGCAAAAAAATAGGTGACCCTAATTACCCCAACCTTGATTCTATTCATTCAGTTTCGCAAATAAAAAAATTTCATTGTTATTCCACTTTTGAAATGTCATAACTTTTTTTTAACTTGACAGTTAAGGAACCGAACCGTTATATTTGTTCCCTATTTTTAAAACGCGTCTGATCTGCGATTTTTTGTAAATTGTCAATTGTATAGCAGATTTTCGATAAGCTTTCTAGAGGCCGTAATTTTTTTCTTATTGATTTCTGAAATCAAACTGGTACGCAGGCGGATAGTGGAAGGTCGAAAGGAGGCGACCTGAAAATTTAAGTTTTGAATTCCCATACGATTTTTTCACAAAGGTGCAAAAATCAAGAAAAATTCTGATAATTTACCGAGAAAAAATTCCCGTTTAATTTCACTTGCCCTCAAAGTTTTCTATGTCTTCGCTGTCTATCCTGCCTTCTCCTAACCTTAACGGAATGGACTCTTGCGATCCCAATTTTTCTCGCCTCTTCCTCTAGGATGTACGGATGTTTAAAATTGTGTCTACTGATTTTCAAGTCGCGCGTCGCACAGTGGCTCCAATTTTTGTATTTTCGATTTTTGTTCCTAATTTTTCAAAATTTTCCGAAGAAGTTTGAATTTTCATCAAAAACCGTCTTTTCTGTGTAAATATCGCTTTACAGTATTTCTTAAGTAATCACGACAAATTTTTTTTTAAATTTTCGTTTTTTGATTGCTAATCGATCTGTAGAGTTATATTATCGATTTTTGTCACCAACTTTTCAAACTTCTTTGGAAATTCTTGAAAAATTAGGGACAAAAATCGATAATCTACCTCGACAGATCGGTAGGTAATTAAAAACCGAAGATTTCAAAAAAAAACTCCGATTGCTTAAGTATTAAAACATGCATACTGATTTTTAAAAAAAAGTTACTTTGGTGCCACCGTGCGTCGCCTTAGAACGCTTCGGCGAGCATGTTTGCTATTTAGGTTAACCAAATCAGAACGGTGGAAAAAAATCATCGGCTTCTTCAGAATTAATCCAAATGAATCGTAGGTTATCACCAAAATCATCAGTTCTGGAATTAGCTCACAGGTAAAAGGATAGACTTCAGAGAATCTTTCAAAATGATAATACATATCTCAAAATATTTTAACCACACAATTTACAGTGAATACATACTTCTCAGGCCCGTTTCCGATCAACATATCACCCCCCTCCTATCATTAGTTTCTTTTTTGTTCAGTTCCAAATGTTCCAAATACTTACGTTAACAAATTCTGGTTGGCATTTTGTAAACGTGTTAAAATTAAATCAATATTTTCACTATGTAATATACAAGTGAATGCCACTTTTTTAAAACAAAAACCTTTCATTAAGGTCGCTTATTGTTTGCATTTGTTGTGTTAATTGAACTTAACATGCCTAGTGTACTTAACAAATTTTGATCCCAACTTAAATTTAGTATTAAAATATTTATTAAAATATAAACACCCACATACTTCAGTTTCTTTAGATCATCTCCTCAAATACATTGCGGCACAATAAAGAACGTAAATTTTAATAGTTTGTTTACTTTTCGCAGAATATAATACGCACATTTTAAATTTGTACCTTGAAGAGAGGCAGAACTGACATTGAATGAGGGAGGGAGTGGTATCCCAGTATTTACGGAAATACACGTTTCAAACAACATAGAATCGAAAAAAAACTTATTTGAAAAATCTATCTTGTCGGTTTGTTTGTAATCACGATAAATTTAAAGCTTCACACGAATTACGCTATCAATGAATAGAAACTACATACGAGTTTTGGCGACTGATCTAGACAAACAATAAAGTTTTTCTATTTGTACTACTAAAGGGGTTGTTTAACTATTTAGGGATGTACGGTTGATGTATAAGGGTAGGTAAGTTTGAATCGACTTATTTTGGTCCGCGAATTCTGCAGTTAAATTTTGGTCAAGCCTTTTAGGAACCCTGAGTGGTGAGAAGCTCATATTTTTTTAATTACTAATTTACCCTTAAAAATGTAAATAACATTGTTCCATGTTTCCAATATAATTTTTTTTACATATAAAATACGTCGTGCATGATACACCAACAAGAAAAAATTATGTTGACAGTACGACCATTTCAACAAGATCAACAATGGTGAAACATTGACGACCTTCTGTCACACTTCACGACGTTTTAGGTTTTTAAAGTAATTTGGTGCACCCATGCACTTGATTAACAACTAAAACTAAAACATGTTTCTCGGCATAGACTATTGGATAGAAAATATAGCAAGTAGTAAATTATTTTGGGCTGTTTAAATACACTTGCTTATTTTACCTAATATTCAACAGACAATTATTAATATCATACCCAAAGCAAAAAAGTTAATCCAGGTAATTCGACACTCGTAACACAATGCTAGAAAATCCTTTACGCTGCTTGATGTCATACACTACACACACAACTAAACCTTACTGAATAACGTCGGGTTCTCATAACGACGGGAAAGGAGACAGACTGTATTATTCATAGTGTTGGGTGTTTGATTTCATCTCGACAGTATTGCATGTGTGTCTCATGTTTGTTTATGTGTGTATCACTTGTCGTACATAACTTAGGGAATACCTACCTTCGTATACCAAAAGTTCTAAATATAAAAATGTACAAATGTTCGCAACAAAAGTAACAATGCTTGACATTGATGACCTGTGGATGTAAACACTGTGAAGCAGGAAGTGGGATTTGCAGGAACACGAAATGTGATAAGAAATGCATATTTATTAGGACAATTTTCGGCGTATTCAAAAGTTCAGCTTTCATCTCATACAATTTGAATATCTATAGATAGTAAAGGTAAAAGTTTTCACCCATCGATGGCTAAAATTTTGTCAAGGCTTCGGATATGGGACATGTCAACAGGGTGCAACAGGTGATAGTTTAGCTGCTTCAAGAAGCGGGTGTTTTCGTTATCCACGATACAATACAAAATGAAAATATACCTACTTACGTAAGAGCGAAATGATTGTTTACTATTAAACCATTAGGATGCAAGGTCGAAGTATTTTATATGGTAATGCACGTTTCCTGTACTATTAAACTAAACACTTGAATGGTGTGCTCAAATTTATTAGCATAATTTATGTATAGGGTGTTTTAATCGTTTTTGCTAATTGTTGTAATTGAACTAGAAGTGGTGCAGAATCCAGAATTATCTATAATTCATAAGTGAATATTAAAAAGCAGAGTTGATGATGAATGATTAAAATAGTAGGTATAGCGTCATGAACCAAGAAACTCATCGTCCAATAATTTTTTATACCAGTTGGAAATGGAAGGAATTTTAGATGAAATGAACGTTGAAACGCAACATGAGGGAGCAAATCGATGATAACAGATGGACGTCCTCAACAATTAAAAGCATTATAAGAAAACCTACACATACTGGCGGTTAAGTAATACATCACCACGAATAGAGATGTTAGAGGGTCCAGAGACTTTGGGTTTTATGTTTTGAATGAAGATAACATCAAGAAGTTTTCTACTTTGTTACTACACTAGCAGCCCCAATAATCAACCCCAAGCGCTTCATCTCCTAGCTGTGTGCCAATTTTAAAATAGTAACATTTTAAAGGATGGTCCAGAGTACTCCAGAGCTTGTTTACATCGATTCTTATTGCAAAGATCAAGTCGGTTTGTAACATAAAGCAACCCTTCGACGACTCTAATCACGTATTTTGGAAGCGACCTTAAATGACATGATTAGAAGGGTGAACAAATATGTAATATAAATATTGCAAATAATATTCTAAAACCAGCTCATTAGTTTGATCATCAGTGTACGTTAAAGTACAATTCCCCTCGATTGTTTTTACTCATGAGCAAGTAAAAGCAGTAAACGCTTCGGCAATGTAATAAAGCGCTGTCAACATTCCTTAGATTGCAGTTTCTAGTAATTAATTTTATGGAGAAACAACTGATCGATGAAATATTTAATTAAGGAAATTCGTAAGGTAGGCAGCTACGAATATTTCATGCTAGAAAAAAACAATGATCCAACAGCCACCTAAACAATTGATTTATTTATCACATTATTACATCAGAATGGATAATTAATTAAATGTAAAAAGTCTTATTTTCGAGAACGCGCTATATATTCTGTCTTATCTACTATTTATACCAACAAAACACATTTATTATTATTAAGTGTCGCAAGTAATGGTGTCAACAGATGATAACGAATATCATTATACAATTGGCTAATTAAGGTTTGATTCAAAATAAATAGTAAAGTGGCAATGTTAAAGATTAAAATATTGTTCTGAGACTTGACGACAAGAAGAGTGTATCTCCCTCCATTTTTATTCTTTCTCATAGTTCTGCCTTCAGAAATTAACTTTTGCATTGATGTTTTCTAGTTTTTTTATTCTTAGACCACGTTGGATGGTGGAAGCGGATTTGGAATAATTCAGTTTTTAGAACAGACCCGGAATGCCCGGGGAAAAAATACGATATTTCCAATATTTGTAGAGAAATTACATGTCAGGAAACAAGCTACCACAGACTTGTAAATTCTGTTGAAAAGTATGTAGCATATGATACGATGATATGCAACAAAAATAACCTGCTTAAGGGGGAATGGGTTTTCTTATTAACCATTAAACTGGTTTCTTAGAGAAATAAAAAAAAATAATTATACTGTTGACAAGGTTAAGGTTTAAAGTAGGCGTTTTCATTACTCTTGCAAGAGAAACCGCTTCTGAGATAAATATTAAACAAATAAGAAAGGGCTGTTTAATTCAAATTTGAATATGTTGAGAAAAACAATGCTCATTAAAAATAAGTGGACCTGTAGGTACTTTAAATTTTTTTAAATTATGGATATTTAAGCTAGAAAATTATATTGAAAACAACAGATCCAAACATTTATTTCTAGAGTTCAGTACATGCTCTCAAATCATTCAAATGGACGAAAACAATAAGAGAAAAATGTAAACGTGAGATTTTTGCATTGTTTTGTTGACAAACTGAATCTTTTGATCTAGTTTTATTTAATTTCCACGGTATACTTGATAAACGTATTTTCTCGATATTTTAATTATTATCCACCAACGAACTTGTATACTAGGGTTGATATCAAATCGATTTTCGATTTGAAGGTATCAATGGATTTGTTGTGGAAATTAGTATTTATCTACTGGGTGTCTAAAAGACGTTGTCATTTGAAAAAGTTGACATAATTACAAATTAGTGATTTCCGAAATTTGGTTTTGACATTTTCTCTTATTGTTTTCGTCCATCTGAATGATTTGAGTGCATTCACTGCACTCTGGATGCAAAAATAAAAATAGCCCTAAAAAAATTAAGCAGTCGCAAAATTATTTTAAAACTGTGCAGTCGTACTTAAAATCGTCTCAGGAATCCGAAAACGTAAAAATATACAGGGTGGTCCATTTAAAATTTCAAAGTTGGGGTCATTTCCGCGGAAACAGGAAGTGATGGAAATGTGTCAAATAATGAAAAATTTGCCGTTTTTAGTATATATTACCCATGCCAAGTTTAAGACTTCTAAGTTGAAAACTCTGGAAACTATGGCTTGTCTAATGATTCCGTTGACGCCCGGTATGTTATTTTATATTTTTGGAAATAGAATTTAAACCTTTTTTCAAAATTGTAAAAATATACAGGCCGTTTCATTAAAAAATATATCATTTTGTTTTTTCCCACTTTTATTTGACTTTCAATTGTTTTTGTTAAAATTTTCGAAGTCCTTGGAAAAAATACTATAAATAACGTAAATATTTTTATTTTATTTCCAAAGACAAACAAAAAATTTGGAGTGAGAACGTTATAGGAATCGCCCTCTATGTATTAAATTTTACAAGCGGGCCATGACAAAATTGACATTTCTTTTCAATTGTTATTGTTAAGAAAATATACACAGAAATAAAATTAACAGAAATTATTATTAATTATTCATTTATCAGATAAGATAAGATAAGAAAATTATACAATAATGCATTCCTTCAACTTTGGTACATTTTTAAATCCAATAACTTCAAAGTACCAAAATGGAAATATTATACATCAAATGAAAAGTTAATGATTTGTTGTGGTAAGTAGAAAAATACGTTTATCATTTAAAAAATTGAATAAGATCCTTTTGTTTTTATGTTTTTTCCGAAAATTGTAGCATTAAAAAAAATTTATCGGAGGAATTATTTCTTTTTAAAAAACATCTTAGTTACTTCGTGAAATAAAGCCCTCCCACCTACTCAACTGGGTCAAGACGATTACCAGAACAGTACACATACACTCTAACCTTGTAAAGTATGAATCTGCAGATTTGAAACTAGTACTAGTTAGCGTTAACCATTAGCTCCCCTGTGCTAGTTACATAATGCTCGAGATATTATGGTCGAATTATTATTATTTATTTCTATCGACAAACAGAAGCAAGAAAAAAATTGGCTGCAAATCGTTTACATTTATTGGATTTTAAAGTCACGGTCGACATAATCAAACAAGAATAGAAGCAAATAATCAAGCGTTTTTATTATAAACAAGCAGAATCCAATTCAACCTGAAAAAATTGAATGGAAAAGCCTCCGCTCTGTTTAATAACAATTTTTAATTGAACAGATGGTATCGGTAAACAGCATTGTTTGGCTGTCATTATAAACTTGAATTCTTATTATAGATCCGCGCTATTAAGTGGTGGATAATAAGAGACGATTAGAACAGACTGAAGTAGCACAACGCAATACAAGTTACTCTCAAAAGGTTAATTACAAAGTGGCCGGTCTTTTAGACCAAATTTGGAATTAAAAAGACTGAAAGAAAGTGAAGAAGCTAGAAAAAATGCGTATATTTGAAACAATAATAATAGTAAAATTAAATCAAATGAGAGGCAAAAGTCGAGCCAAAATTTTTGGTCTATGGTTGTTCGTCGAAATGGCTCTTGTCTTACGTCTGGATTGGGTCATACATAGGAAACATCATTCGCACGAATGCTTGGTGCTCTTACGATTTTTGACATCGTAGGAGTCTTGACGATCTCAATATTTGACAACAACCAGATCCATAGCTAGCTTTCAAGGATATCTCTACCTCGACTTGCATAGTTACGAAAGTAACTTAATCCTGGCTTTTATGAGTCCTATTTTAATATTTTGAAGCCAAGGCTTCCCCAGAACGCAGAACTCGTGGTTTGTAGAAGATTACACCGTAATTTTCTGAAGCGAGGAAGAAGACAATGTCAAGATGCTTGAAGCATTCCAAATTATCAAAGCGTAAGAGAACCTGGACTTTTTAAGATACCAATCCTGAACCGATCTTCAAGAGGAATAGAGAAGCCACTGATGGACGATTAAATTTAGGCAACTAAATGCAAGTTAAACGATATAAGAACATTTCCAACATAAAGATAAGTTTATGTTGGAAATGTTATGTTACTAATATGTTATCAAGACATCATAAGTCTTGATAACGTTTGAATAACAAGGAGATGCAAATAGTCTAAGAAAGTTATATATTATGCTATCTGGCCCACATCATGTGGCAATCTAGCTAAAGTACCGGCAATTCTTTGGCACGCCATATACATATGACGCTATTAAAAAGTAGCATTTACGGATTTGGTTATTTAAGCGAGAGTGATTTCAAAATATAAACACAACATGGTGTCATCCAAGGCCAGCACCAGTGGCGCCGACTTTGCAAATTAAAATAGAAAACTTTTTCTGTCGTATGCGTTCGACATTAGTGACGCCTTTGTCATAATGTTTCCAAGAGGACGGCCAATGTCTTTTTACGGATCCTACATAAAACACCTTTTACAAATAAAACAGAAACTACTTTGATTTTATCGATTTCCTTGCAAGTAAAGTTTCAACTCATGAGGATTTAAGCATTTGAAAAAATGCCTTTCAGAACTCAGCACTGGGCGAGTTTATGAATACCAAAATAAAACATCTCGGCATCTCATTCAGAACGGATACGTATTTTAGAACTGAACAGTTTTATTTGAAAATCCCGGCCATCTAGATTTATACCTAATTTATTTTTAAATAATTAACCTTGACTGTGAAAAAAATACAGTTGCCAACTTTTTGAACGACGATTAATTAGGATTATTATAAAAAAATATTTAAATAATTGCTGAATAAATAAATACGCGTCACCACCAGCTGTGATGGCATCATTTTCCTTGTCTTGTTCAGGCGCGTTGTTTTTATATTTAAAATCTAACGAACTTTTATACATAAAAAAATTGCATAGAAAATAAGAGACATAAATATTTGGGATACGAAGAGTTTCCTTTATGCAGAACTCATTTCGTATACATTTTAAAATTATTTAATATGTGCAGCATTTCGGCTGAAATTTTATTTAATTTTTTGTCAATCCTCCTATTCCTCATTGATTAGTAGATGTTTCGCAATTTTGATCAAAGTCCATTGAAAACATTGGTACACCATATTTGCCTACTCCGTAGGATTTTTCACGTTTTTTTAACTACTATCTCAATTGCTTGGACCTGCCCGGATTTGAACCTGGGGTGGAAACAGCGCCACTGTCCTTTCCACCGCCACCAAGCCCATTCGTAAAGCATAAATGATTCCTTTTTCGTCGTGTATCTTTGAAACAATAATTCTTTGGCTTGTCATATAAATAAAAGTACATGCGTTCTGTGTGTGCCCAGTTAATTGGCGTTGATTTTTTTGACACCTCGCCATTGTTAACTGAAAGTATTTCTTTATTATTATTATTATAAAATAATAAACAAACCAAGGTCCCCCGGCTCGGTAATTTGCATACGACTGCATATTTTACGGCGTAGGTGGCAGTACCATATGGCACCAGGTTAGTACAGGTCAAGATTTAGCCTACATTTTTGCGTTTACGATCTTTGCGAAAACATAAATATACAAAGGTGAGGCTAATCCTTCATTAGTTATTTATTATTTCGATCTTGATGCAGGTGTATTTAAGATGTATGCAAACACTGAAAATTGATTTTAGTGGTAAGATATAAAATATTAAGAAAATAAATTAATTTTGACCCAAGTCCTGGTAGTAGGATTTTGCAAAACAATTTCCCCACATATAATCCCTTAAAGGAGCATAATAATCGCCAATTTAGTTCCAATAAATATTAAAACATAATCACAAAGTCACCGGCTTTAATTGATTACACATCAGCATTTTAAACGCAATCAATCAGCTTTTCGGAACCGTCAAAGATGTACATTAATATAAATTAAAACATTGTTATTTGATTAATAAATTTGCGTTCGTTTTTGGTCTTGACAGATTTTGAATCAATTACCCTTGCACGCTCGAGGAATAAAAGGTATAGTGTATAATTCTGACATCACACGAAGGACTTCTCTAGAGGTATATTGAATAATTGGAAATGTATTATGTGAATATGTGAAAGGTGTGCCATTGCTATATACGATGATAATCATGTTACTAAACGCGTTAAAATTGTGAAGTATGTGTTTGTTTCTTTTATAGACGATATCATTTTCTTCTTTATTATGTATGGAAGGACAAGTTTCTAACTTGAAGGAACAACTTTTCTAGTGTATAATTATTATAGTTATTGCTACTTAGTTATCCCAGTTATCTTAAGTAGATACATGGATTAGGGCTTTGATACATTAATGAAAAATAACATCAGTAAAGTAAAAATGATTGATATTAAAGTAATAAAAAAGAACTACGTGAATTAATAATGTTAAATGGTAAATATTAAAAACAATAGAATGGAAAGTAAAAAACTGTTTCTACTAAAGTTCAATAATGACTATTAAGAAACAAAAACAAGTTGCTGATAAATAGAATTTGTTTGTTATGGTTACAAAATATTTTATTTATTTTATTAATGTCAATAAATACAATTTTAAATATAAGTTTCGAGATATAGGTAGATTCTCTGAATTTAACGTGGTATCGCCTACCTGATGAGCCGAATAAAGGCGAAAGAATATGTACATCTTCTTGGGGACATCGTTTTTTTTAATTGGTGACCATAATGAATGAATTTAGTGGCGAGTTAAAAAAAAAGTTTTTTCAATAATTTACTTTTAGACGTTTTGAATTTGTATTTTTTAGTTAAATTTTTATCATGTTTTAAAGAAAGTCCGATAAATTTAATAATTGTATGTTTAGAGATGAAACATCAACGTAAGTATGTCAAATTGGATGTGTTTGTTATTATTATGCTTGTATAAAGCCTAAATAAAGTCATTTATAAACAATGCATATCAAGCAAAGAAAGAGAATTGTAAAAAAATAAAATAGATTAGAAGTCTGGTCTGGGAACTAGAACGTTTAGACTTGAAATTAACAGAAATGGATTTCTTTGCGTGCAATTGGAAACCATGGTCAGAAGAAAAATTAAAATAAATATAAATAAATACACCACATGTAATTACGACCCCCTTTATCCCAGAAGGCTAAGCCTTGTGCGGGAGGGGGAAAAGCTGCAACAAAATCACTATTTTGTTCAATTGCTCCTTCTACGCAAGATATTGAGATTTACAGAATTTATCTGCATCTGATAAATCATTTATGTAAAGAACAAATAATATAGTACCTATAGACCCTTGAGGAACACCTCTTTTAACATCAAATGCATCAGATAAAACATTAATTTTCACTCTCTACCAGATAAGTAACTTTTAAACCAATTAATCGAGTTAATAGACCCTTCAAATCAGTCAAAAAATCGCTGTTTTATGGAAAAATTTTCCCACAGCTATGAGACCTGTAAAAAGTGAAGCATTTGAAGAAGAAGAAAATTTTTTGGGTAATGAAAATAATAAAACCCTTTTAATACACTTTTTGATGGAAAAATTAAATGATCCAGTTGAAATCCACAAATTGATGCCATACAAGCATGGGAAGATGCTGATTTGCTGATTGTTCAAAAAGCTATGGAAAAGGCAAATCCAAATAGGACATGTTGCACACTTGGGGACGATATAGACTTATTAATCATCCTAACATAATTAGCAGATGAAAATTATTGTAATGTCTATATCAACAAATTTTGTAGAAAATCTCAGATATACGAATATTATACTCTAAAGAATTCGAAATACCCTCACTTAAATAATATTTCCATGTTTCTCCATGTTTTTTGTGGGTGTGACACAACTTCCAGTTTTTATAATATTGGCAAAAATAAAATTTACAACCTATTCAAAGACAATAGAATCCTGTCAAAATCTGTTATGATTCTGTTGTGAACAAACCTCAATTGTACGAAGTTGCTAGACCTGTCGTCTTGAAACTTTATAATGCTCCTCCTTCCGCTTCGTTACCAACATTGAATAATTATATAGGTACGATTATTCCAAAATTGTAAAGAATTTGTCAAAAAAGTCGCTTCCTCCAACTGATGGGGCTTTAAAGAAGCATGCAGAAAGGGTTTACCTTCAATGCCAAACCGGGTTAGGAAATTCTCTCGAACCCTGTGAATTCGGTTGGAAAAAAGATGATATTTTAAACCCTGAATTTTCCGATAGCCCATTGATTCCAGATGAACTTCTTAAAAAATTGCATTGTAAACTTCTTTGTACCAAGAGATGCTCTTGTTGAAAATTAGGATTGAAGTGTAATAAATTTTGTAAAGTATGTAAAGGAACTAATTGTGCCAATTGCGAGAAGATTGATGTAGCTGGCGATATTAGTAATGTAGATTGTCTTGATGAAGAGGTTGAACTTGTAGAGATTGAGCCAAATTTTCTCTTAATGGAAAATGAAAATTATGAGATTAATAATGATAAAGAGATAGATATTGTAGACGATAATGCTGTATCTAGTTCTAGTGAAGATAAATTCTTATTATCGAAAAGAGCAAAATTTTGTAATTAATCTAATATTTTTAATGTAATGATTATTAGTATTAATTATTATTATTTTTATTAATTCTTATTATTAGTATTATTACGATTATTATAGATTAAAAATGATTTTTTTTAATTGCCTACTTCATGTAATTTCTCATAAAAATGCATAATTTAAAAAAAGGCGCAAAAGTCTGTATATATATTTCTTTCGCGTCCTCTAGCGGCGAAACGGAATTCGAAAAAAACTACAGACAAAATTTGTTGGAAATTTTATGCTCTACAACTTTGCTCTCTTGATATTTTTCACCAAAATGCATAGTTTTTCCTAAAAATAGAGAAAAAGGCGAAAAAACGCTAAAATTCACATATATATGTATATTTCTCAAAACCCACCCTTTTTTAGAACTGCGGGGGGTTAAAATTATATTTACAGGTCTCATAGCTGTGGGAAAATTTTCTTTAATTTTTCCTAATTTGAAGGGACTATAAAATCAATATTAAAATAACCAAGGTTACTTTTCTTTTTTTCTTTTCTATTCATGATTAGAGTTTAGACTTTCGAAGGTTTTTGTATAGTCCAATAATACAGCTGTTGTTACTTTAGATTCATCTATACACATTCAGTTCTACATTTTGGTATTTTCAATCAATGTTAATGGATTTCTTAGCCATAAAGTCCAGTTTCCTTTTTGGTCCTTTAAAATGACATTTGTAGCTTAATTCCCCCTCTTAAACCTGATCTCAAACATATGGTCGGGGGATCAACTGTATTCAATTTGTATTGGGATGTTTTATCTTCCCATTTGTTTCAACTAAATTACGTCCACTTTCAAAAAGTTACCATTTTGAACTGCATCCTCAATATTTTGAAATTCAAGAGCTTTTTTCTGTTTCAGAGACTGTTCCACTTGGTAGTGAAAGGCATCTGCGGACATAGAAGTGAAAGGTGAGTAGGCCACTTCAAAACACTGATAACCTTTGTTAGCTCTCCTAGTACGTGGAGGTGCAACAACTAGTATTGTAAAATGTCCGGAATCATCGGAAACATATGGAAATATTTATTAATGACAAAACAACTATTAAAAAAAAAACATCAAACGTAAATTATGTCGCAAAAATAACCAAATAAGATACACAGAAAAATATACCTACATATATATGTAGCAAAAGAGAAACTAACAAATAATTAGCCAATAAAATTTGTGAGCCGGAATACTCGAAAATCAAGAGTCGCTGCCTTCATTTGTTGTTATTGTCATTGTTTCTTGAATATTTGGGAAAATGTCTTCATTAACATCATTATTTTTATCACTTGCCTCATCTTCATCGCCTCTATTAACTGCATCCGTATCATCACTGCTCCCCTCCTGCCAGTCAACTTTCTCACTTGTTTCTTCTATATCTTCATCAATAATATCTACGCTATTTTCTGTATTTTCATCAAAATGTAAATTGTTCTGCTGCCACTTTCAATTTTTTTTTAGTGTATTTTCATTGTGAGACACATAGAGTAACTTAGCTGCTCTTTCATTGGTTAGCCTGTTCCTTTTTTGAGTGGATATGACTGTATATACTAAAATTGCGTTTAGCAGCTGCCCAAGAAGCTGGCATCCTCAAAATACGTGACCACAATTTTGATAATGAAGTTGCTGAACAAAGTCCTTTCCACCAGGACACTGATGGTTGCTCTTCCAAATAAAATGTATGCCAAACAATTTACTGCTTTTGCAACGGTATCTGCAGCTTCGTCAACAAGATCTTCCTCTTATAAATGAAGCTTGATTTTTCCAATATGAAGTATATATTCAATGTTTCATTAAGTTCTGCCCCCTGTGATTTTGGATTAAGTAAATTTGCAGCATAATGTATAGGATGACCAACAAATGTTTTTCTTTTAGCTATTAACTCCATTATCGTAGTTTTTTCCTCTTCGTTAAGTGGAAATGTCGGTGAAAAATTTATTTGAATCACCTATTTAAGGCTTTAACAGCAAATTGGATGGTTTCAACGATTTTCAACGACTTACAAATGGGTTGGAAAAATTCAAATAGGTTTGCAATTTGAACCCATCATTCAAGTGCCGGGGTCGCACTGAAGGGATCGGTAATTCACCGACCGCGCAACGTTTTAGTACACGCACACTAATAGAGCTTAGTTTTGCAAATGACATATTTTTATGAGTTGCAAGTGCTGTGACCAACTATTGAGATGTTTTTTTTTAAATGAACACACTCGGAAATGTATAAGCCTTTCTCTAGGTTCCGAAAATTACGTGTTTTGAAATATTTCCATTAGGCCTTTGGAAACTTCCAATATTTCAGCTTTCGTGCCTCTCAGTTTTTTCCTGGACAACCGAGTGGACAACTCAGGAAATCTTAATTGTCACAGTTAAATAAAGTTTATTTTTTGTTCTAAATACCTGGACTTCCCAGCAGTTTAATTAAAAAATGAAATTGTTGAATAGCAGCTACTTTTTGATAGCATTATATCAAACCTGGTCTTGAGTGTTTTCATTTTTAAGTACTCTAAATATGTTTTTTTTACAATTTTCAATTTGCTTTTGTGAGGAATTTTTTCAATGAATATACCTGCTGGGAAAACTCTGTTAAAAGTAAAGTCAAGACTGTCATCCTTGTGTTTAAATTGTTTAAGAATCATTCACAACTCATTAGCGGAACAAAATCGTGTATCAATAATTAGTTGTAAACGAATTTTGTAAGGAAATGCACATCCTTCTTAAAAATCATTTGGCAAACGTTATAAGATAAATTCCTCCATTGGCTCTACCTCCTCGAAGTCTAGAACGATCGTTCTAATACCTCTAACATTGTTCCTTCCACTCCCATTCTTTTATTTTAAAAGTATTTCGACCCAATGTAACAATGAAATCACAATACATGCGTCTGTAAATAATTCATAAATGTCCTCGGTCGTATTTTCTGTCAGTATCTTCTCGGTGCATGACATATCTTTTAAATTTCCGTTTCCAACATTCAAAATGAAACTTCGTTACTTTTTGTGCGTAATATCCTGTACTACACCTACATCTCTCTGAAGAAAGTCTGTGGGCGTTTCAGGGGAAACTAAATTCTACGACAGTTATGCCCGATAAAATCTAACGCCTAATATAACTCACGATAAAATAGCATGTACTGTAAATTTATTAATATATTAAAAAATAATAAGGCACTTGTAACGTAATAATGCATAAAAATGTAGCTGCCGCTCCCATTTTTAAGGTTATTAAAATGCCATGAACAATTATTTAGTTGCGTGACTTGTCCATACGGGATTTTACCGATATAATAAAAATTAATGCAGGGCTTGTGACAACATTGCACCATATCTCCATGTTTAGTGGAATTACTCGAAAAAAATAATTTCTCCAACATCTCACAAATTAAAAGGTTTTTTTATAATGCATTTTATTTTTCAAATTATAGAAAAAACTCCCTTTCTTTTGTAACTGAACAATCGGAATGATATTTTCGCCTTATTCCAATGAAAAGTAATTCTTATATCCAGTAAATTACTTCGAATTTTTATTTTCTCTTAAAAACTAAATTTTTTTAAATCGTCTGCTACTGCCAGTGCCAGATAAAAATTGTTGAACTTTGATTGTGATGCGAACTGCAAAAACAGTAACACGTGGGCGTGTGGGCGTGACGTACGAACACATTGCGATAATACTGAAAGAATTTTTATCTAAAACTTTGATTCAGGAGAACGAAACTAGACTGTTTATAAATGTGTTACCTAAATTAATTTATAAACTTAAACTGAAATTCTTTTTTCGCGACTATGTGATAATTAATATCATCAGACTTACCCCCACCAGCATGATTTGTATCTTGAACACACTTAAACTCACCTGGAAAAGAAAAAAAACTATTAAAGTACATCTCGATCGAAGCTCTTATGTTTAATTGAATATCAGGAATTACGTTATCTCCTTTTTAAAATAGAAAACCGCTGCTTACGCTTATCCATTCTCAGCAACACCACACATAACGTCTCTTACTTATTAATTTATTAATATTAACCATTTGATTTGAATAGGAATTTATTTTAGCTCAACAACTACTCCGTTAGTTTAGTTAGGATGTAAATAAAATAACCGCAAACAAGGGAAATATACACCTTATCTGTGAATGGCAAAGTAGTGACTACAAATATACACTACACAAATTAAGCAAGTTAAATTACAGGATGTTTATCATGGAATGATGTAATATTACTGCGACAACGGCCGCGTTTTCGTAATTTGCCAATCTGGCTTTCATTCTATATGATTCGTCTCATTTGTGGACTTGAAGAAATGAAGAAGCTTCCAGCTGTAGAAAAATAGAAGTAGAAACTTCTAACACTATAAAGGGATAATCATATTAGAAACTGATGAAGTAGATGGCATTGGTAAAATAATTTAGAAAAATTTAGCACTACAAATATTTCAGTTATTAGTCCCCAAAAATATGAGTGTCATGTGTAGGTACTTTAAAGATTAAAAAAAGATAATTTTTATAATTGGGTTTGTAAGGTGCAATGAACTGTGTGACCATTTGGAATGAATCACTAATTTTGTTTTGTAATTCCTAAACTTCCAAAGAATTCAGTTATCTACAACTTGTTATAAAGAGGCTGATGATAACAATCCATCATGTTGGTTCATTTTTTTTTTTATTGAATTAGTCAATCCTTTTAAGATAATGGACAAGTTTTACAGGATTGCTACACTTGAAAACAAAAGACAAGCATCAGCATCTTTTATGATCCTTTTTTTTTATGACACAATTGAATGCGTCTCAGTTCTGTCATGCCATATGAAAATTTTTTTAATAATGGAATAACTAGGTTATAGTTTCTAAGTATATTCTTTACTTAACACCGATTATTTTAAATAAGGATTTATGAACAAGTTTCTTACAAAGGATACTAATAATAACTGAGCCAGCGTGCAAAAATTGTAAACCAAAAGTTATGCGCCTCAGAAAACAGAAATAAGAGTAAATAATTTTATATCACAAAATGTAACTGTAACTAAAAAAAAAAAAATCTGTAATCGACAAATGAAGTTCAAATGCAATAATGCTAAAATAAAAATATTGGAGCAAAATATGTTTTGCACGTAGTTAGTTAGTTACTCGTATTATTTATTATCTGTTCTCTAATCAACCTTCACTCTTCCACTAATGTCATTAATATCGCGTAATTGTATGTTTATTTTCATATAAAAGTGCAGGTAATGCATGTAATTCTGTTTACCGGCCAGGATGTAGGTTACAATTTTGATTTAATGCTTGTATTTGTTGCTTTTGGTGCAGAAAGAACATGTAGGTGGAATATTTTAAATTGAAGAGTTCGTCCTTTGATATTATTTTTAAATGCAAATTTTTATGCGTACCTATTTTCTTTATCCGAGGTCGCCAGTGTATATCTTGCCCTAATAATAATAAATAAAACGTGTAATTATTTTAATCTTTCAGGTCATGAACTAGCACTTACATTATACGAACTTCAATCGCAAAATCTACCGAATAAATTTGTATGTGCAGTTCTAGAGAGTAATAGGATAGATATGGTTGATCTGTCAAAAAACAGCATAAATATATTCATTCAAATGTGATGCAGGAATCCAAATACAATATTTTTAGAAAGACTACATATTGAAGTCTTACTTTATAAATAGATTTCCATGATCGTTATTTAATATAAGAACCTTTTTATGTGTACAAATTCTCTGAGAAACCTGTTTAGACGTTATCAAAGACTGTTATTTTTAATAATATGTGTATCTAAAAATGAACAGACTAAAATAAATACAGAAAGAACAGTAGAAGTTGAAGTGTTCTTGTAACAAAAAAATATTTATTAGATCTTTTTCTTTAACGTATAAAAAAAATCGCAAAATTAAAAAATGCTATTTCTGGTTGCAAATGATGTGTTCTATCACTCTTTTTAACGGGTACACCATATTTTAAAACTCCCCATTTATCTAAAAATTTTAGTGGTTGATGGTAGAGTATATTACTTAGAGAATAGCTTATAAGGTAATATGAAATCAACAACGTTACACTATTTATTACTAATTATATTGGGAAATCAATATGACCTTTTATATTATAAGTATATTATATACTTGCATAATTTAGTTTATGCAAAACAACATTATTTTCCGTTTAATAATATTTATTTCATAGTTACCTTGCTAATTGTAAAACGTCATAATTATAAAAAAATTCAATGACAATTATATAAAACATGCATGATATCGGTTTAGTCTAATTTTAGAATTTCCGCCATACAGAAGAGATTTCAGAAGGATTTTATAAACCTTTTTAGGGTCAAAAACTCATGAAGTATTTTACTTTAACAGTACGGCCATAAATTTCATTAATATGGGAAATACATTTTTTGGGTTTAGGATTTGCCTCTCTTATAATAATAATAATAATAATAAATCGACTTTATTATACGGACAAATTACAAATCAATTATTTTGAGAGCAGGAAAAAAATTATATATGGTAAAAAAAACAAAATTACAGAAAGTAATGCCACTCCATTCAGGCGAAGTCTAGCTATAGAGCTACTCATACTCAACCGAAAAGAAGTACATTAACATTTCAAAATTGGCCAAAGCACAGCGATGCAAGGCCAGAAAACGGGAAAAAAAAAAAAAACATTTCAAAATAGAGACAAACAAAATTGTTAAATATTAGACCGATAGAAAAAGGGGAAGTAGGTATACAAGAAAAAAAAATTAAAACTGCTTAAAAGTTATTTTGTTTCCTTGTTGGGCATTTGGGCATGGACAACCTAAATCATTGTTATTGCTTACAAAGTAAATATTTTTTATATTTATATTTAAATTTGTTGATATTATATGTTTTAAACAAATCAGGTATAAAATTATAAAAAGTGACCGCATATGGGTTTAAGGTTTGTATTTTGGGTTCGTGGGTTTTGGCAGAAGTTTAAAAGCTGTGAGGTTACAAGTATGGTTATTTATTGGATTTTTTCGAATTCATTATTAGAATTATTGAGTTCCGTGTTTGAATCTTTTTTTTAAACTTCTGTTCAATATTGACGAAATTTTTGGCAGCACTCCGTTGAAGTATGATCTTTCAAGAATATTTAAAAAAAATCGTTTAGATCAATTATTAAAACTTGTAGTATAAGGACAGACAGACGCACAGATAGATGGACGGTCGGACAGACAGACAGATAAATTTTAAACTCACGTCTTTGGACTCGGAAAATTTTAAAAGTTAAAAATAATTTTAAAACTTTTAATTTTATTTTCAATCCAGAAGGCTGTGATTTGAGAAAAATGTATATATCTCCATTCCGTTATTCACACAAATAATAATTCTCAGTAGTAAGTTAATATTAAGTGTTTTGTGGGCCGACAAATTTTAAAGTTTAAAGTTTTTGTAAAAAAAATTTTTTTTAAATGAAATGTGTTCCATCCGCAACATTAGATAGAACAATTTATTTCGAATACAACGATATATGAATATATGTCTAGTTTTATTTTCATTTAACACTAAAAAATCAAATAATTCAGAAATTTTAAAATTATTTTTGAAAAAAATTTATATTTCGCATCAGATAGAATATATTTTTTTTCACCACATGAAATTACGGTACCCCCTTTGTCCCGGAAGGCTCTAGTTATTATTTTATATAATTTGGGTTGTAGATTCCAAAAATAATAGATATACAGAGTGTTCTATTCAAAAAATCTAATTTCGTCGAAACCGGAACTCGGCCATTTTGAGGGTACATGTCACTAAATTGGAAAATATGTCTTGTATAACGTTCTCACTCCAATTTTGTGGTTTGTCTTTGGAAATAAAATAAAAATATTTAACGTAACTTACTTAGTATTTTTTACAAGGATTTCGAAAATTTCAACAAAAAACAATTGGTCAAATAAAAATGAGAAAAACATGGCATTGTTTTTTTTAATGGAATTCCCTGTATATTTTTACAATTTTGAAAAAAATATTTAAATTCTCTTTCCAAAAATATAACATATAGATATCATATATTATTATTTACCTTCATATTTAGTAAAATACTGATTATTATTATTATTATTATTATTTCAATAATTATCAGTTTTGCTAAATATGAAAATAAATATATATGTTATGTTATATTTTGGGAAAGAGAATTTAAACCTTTTTTCAAAATTATAAAAATATACAGGACGTTCCATTTTAAAAAAAACTCCGCTTTGTTTTTCTCACCTTTATTTGACTTCCAATTGATTTTTTGTTGAAATTTTCGAAATCCTTGGAAAAAATACTATAAGGTACGTTAAATATCTGTATTTTATTTCCAAAGACAAACAAAAAAATTGGGGTGAGAACATTATAGGAATAAATTAAATATTTATTTCTGCTTTACTTCAGATTTAGATGAATACAGAACTGTAGACGTTCTATATGTGGTTCGGATTCCATAACAAACTGTAGGGCCTCGTCTCACTTTACCTCCTAACACAAAATCCTAGGATTTTCCGAGTGTTATTTCTGTGACTTGGAAAACGACTCCTCCAATGTACGTTGTAGCAATATTTAAAAAGATAACTACTGTTTAGAATCTTGTAAAAATTTTTCATTTGGATAAGACTTGGTTTTTAAAGTTACTGGCAAATTATTAAAACTAAGTTAACACTATATAAAACAAATACTGAAAAAATGCTTGATAGACTTTCCGAAATACCATTGATAGTAACAATAATAAAAGCGAACGAAATAACTACCACAATCGAAAAATTTTTGGATAAACAAATAATTAGTTTTTGAAACACTACAAAGATTGGTGATACTATATCAAATGTAACTCATAATGCACAAAGTTATTTTGGTCATTAATGAACTCAATTAAACACCTCAAGGATCTCTAGATGCACGACACGTGTATTATCTTACAATATTGAAAATTTAGCTATGAAAGAAATTTTATTAACCAATAAAAACAGCGAAAATATTGAGGATGTTAAAATTCATGACAATATTTGAAAAGCTTTGGGCTAAATAATGCATGTGTATGTATAATAAATACATCAAACATATTCGTATTTAATTGTAAGTATATTTGGCTTAGGAATCACCAATTTTATGTTTCACAACATTGTGACAGAAAAACCTGGACAAAATAAAAATACCTTTAGATCTTTCCTTGTTTTTGTTGATGTAAGCTATCAATATATACATAAATTTTGATGTATTTATTTTATGACTAATATACTATACATATTTATACTTCGGCAAGACTTTAGTTTTAGTGGTTTTGTAAATAATATAAAAATAGTGGTGTTTACGTTGTTTATTATACATTCAACATAATACAATCATTAATCATTACCTCTGACTAATTAAAAAAATATATATATATATATATATATATATATATATATATATATATATATATATATATATATATATATATATATATATATATATATATATATATATATATATATATATATATATATATATATATATATATATATATATATATATATACATGAATCAATTTATAAAAATTGTACCAATGTTTACTTTAGTATTTTTGCGGCTTACCACAGGATATTCTAATAAGACACTTTTGTTGCAAGATACATGCCAGGCCAGGGAAATATACAACGGCAGTTTGTGAAATTTAGGTTAGCTATATCTTATTATTGGAGCAAGTGACCCTAGACTGTAACTACCATGACTAAACGTATAAGTTCTGCGAATAAAAATGTAATCAGCGACTGGTTGGAAGTTTTACTTCCGCACGCAAATTTTCACTCCATCTAAAATAATGCAGCAAACTAAGGAGAATAGAGAAAATGTTATAACATTATTTCATCCATTTATAATGTAGATGGGGTACGTACATAAAAATTAGTGGTTGTCAAAGATTTAAATGCAACGGTAGTATTCTTGAAATAGCTATTTCGAAGTAGTTAGGAATCTACGCAGCGGAATTTGTAAAAAGAACTCCGGTGCTTGTATTCTTATAAACCACCTGAGCGATAACGAAATTCCTGAAAAGTTATTTAATCTGATAAGTTTTGGTTTTCGCATTACATTTAAAATAAACTTGGAAACACCCGAGTATATTACCGTTGTTTACGTATTCACAAAGAACCATAATATTACCTAGAGGTTTTACTCAGAACTCAAGATGGAAAATGAATTTGCATAGTTTAGGCCAGTAATGGAAATTATAGCAACTCAAATTATCATATTTTAGAATTCTGGAGGATATTTTCGCAAAAAATAACGCTGTTCTGCGGTTTCCATTATATTTATTGTATCGTCATTGTTAGTAAAAAAATAAAGAAATTGTTGAAAATGAAAATTGTCTGAAATGTAAACTTAAAACCATTTTGGACGTTGATCACCCCATTTTAATACACTTGTACATTGACAAAATCTTATTATCCTAAGAACTATAATGCAGTTGTAGAACTCAGTCTGCATATCTACTTTCTAATATAAATTTAGATCTACCAGATTTTAGATAAGATAAGATGAGGATTGCTTCAAGGCTAGAACTGTCACATTTGACTACATAATGGAGCAATAATTATAGCTCAAAGCTTTTTGTTGGTACAATATTGGAAATTTAGAATTAAAATACAACCTTAGGTATATGTATTAGGATTATCTACAATTATGCCAAAATATGCACCGTTTTACCCTTGAAACTAGTCAATTTTGATAACTTTATATGTAAAATAAACCTATTTACGGCATAACAAAAGGTCATGAGTAAAATATACCGTTCTTGAAATTAATATTTACTTGATGAAGCAAAGCTGCTTAAGAAACAGTCACAAATTGACGACTGCTTTTGGACTAACTGAAATACCACAATATAAATGTCTTCGCGGGCATGTTTGATTTTTTTTATGTAACGGTTGTACAAAATAATAGTTGCTTCCCATGGCACTTGGCTGTGCAATATCTGTATTTTTATGGATTAATTTTTTCTCACTTCAAAGACTGCCAGTTTTCCATTTTCTTGATTCAAATGGTTCTTCACATTTTATTTTTGAATGTTCAAAAACAATACGATCTTGACAGAATCACATTCCAATTCGTTTTTACGGTCGGTAATAATTACTTTAGAAATCCGCTGGTAAATGCAACAGACTTGTGCGAAGAATATACTTAGTGCAATTCTACTCTCATAATGTAGCGTAAGGCACTGATTCTCGGTATGTAATGTTCTCCGGAGGAGGCATTTGGTTCATATTTGATTGCATACAACAATGTTGAAGAAAAATAAAATATGAAATTTGATTATTTTCAAGTTAACAATGAGCTTACTAAACTTCTACAATAATAATTTTGGCTGCATGGGCTGACCCAATGCCACAAGAAAAACTTTTTTACAAATCGAGACACTTCTCTCTTTTAAATTATCCTATATTAAAGAATGAAGTGAAGTTTTCAAATGGAAGTTTCACAGAGGCGAAGTTCCTAGAAATCGTGGTCAAAACCCAAAATATGAAAGTTGGATTTTTTTTGGAATAAATTCAAGTAACAAATATCTAAACTACCTAGATTTACTAAACTGACCCTCAAGGATCAAGTAGAAGAATATTTTTGAAGAACCGTTAGTTTAAACATTGTTTTGATTTTTGAGACGGTTGTCACTGTGTATTATAAACGTTTAAATAATTGGTTTTGTGTACTTGAAACCTGTATTTCTTCGTTTTTTTGGGGTAATCATAAAATATTTTCCGATTTTGGCTAAGCATTTTGTTGTCTATCAAATTAGATCAAGTTGAAATTTTGCTCTATTTGCTACAATTAAAAATTAAAAATTAAATTTAATTACACTTTTTTAATGACTCAATCCTCTTTTTATTTATATATTTTTAAAGATAAAAATTCATTTCAACTGAGATTAAAAAATAAATTGCAGGTTCGCAATCTTAGTATATTTTTTTAAGAAGAAATGACCTGTTTCAATTTCAAAGGAGCTGTCCTTCAGATAATTATAAAGGATAAATGTGAACATTTAGGTATATCTCGTTAAATTTATGTATTACAGTTTTACAACCATTTTGCATAGATTTTAAAGAATGTCACAGTACCTCAACACTCTCCCTAGAATTGTTGATGACATCGTTATGGGTGCTGATAAAAAAAAGGTGCCTATCATGGTGATGCTTGATTTCTCTAAAGCCTTTGGCACAATTAGTTATGAACTAATGTGTGCAAAGCTCAAATATTATGGTATCGATTGGAACTCGGATTGGAAGAGTACTGCTTTCTTTAATTCATACTTACAAAACAACAAAAAAAGCATTAATTGGAAATTACACCTCTTTTCCTAAAACTGGTTAATCTGGTGTGCCTCAAGACTCAGTTTTAAGCCCACTATTTTTCAGCATATATTTTAGTGACATATTACATGGAAAAATAGACAAATGCTGAGGTATGCCCACAAATTTTGCATTTTGTATCCAAGTTTGAATAAATATACATATACATATTTTTTTTCGGATAAACCGATGCTGGACAGTTATTTTGACTGAAGTAATGCCTACAGATAGATGTAAGAATTTCTATAGTTACAAACAAAAATCGTGAAGGAATGATTGCTGTCTTGTCATATTTCCCAATTATATAAGGGGATTAACAAGCCTTTAATCTACGAGAAAAATTATGCACTCGAGGCGCAGCCGAGAGTCACTTTTTTTCGTGTGGATTAAAGACTGTTAATCCCCGAATGTAATTCAACGTTTTATCCACGACCACGGCCAAATTAGGGGCGTGAAAGCCGTATGAGAGCAGGTGGAAAATTCTGATTTTGAAAAACGTCAGATTTGACAAGTTGATTTTGAGCAAAAAAATAGAAGCATGGTATTATGAATTCTAATCCAGTAGTGTATTATAGGGCCTTTGATCCACGGAAAACAAACATATTAAACCTTCCTAATATAGTGGTCGTGGATAAAATATATTAAGTACTGAGTTCCTGATAATATTTTTTTTATAATGCAGTGCTCATAATTTTGTTTGCACCAGACAAGCGTTAGTAAAACGGTACAACGTAATATAACATTTAATGTGGATAGGTGCAGTTTTATTGCTAAAGATGATTAATTTATTTATTCTTAGCTTTGATTAGCGATGCAGTTTTTTTATCGCATGTTTCATAAAACATCGTCGAGTCTTGACAGGTTATACTCTAGCAGTTTAACATTTTCACTTGATAACTGTTTTTTATTGGAAATTTATATGCTGCTGGATAGACTTAAGTGCCAAATTGATTATTTTGCAATACAAATTTGTATTATTTAGAAACGGAATTAAACTGCGTACCATTTACACGTCATGGTAGAAAGTTTCACTCGATTTTAAAACGAGAAAACTGTTGATTGCCGTGATCCAAAGATGTTTTCAAGTTGTGTTGGTTTGATTCAATCTTACTGATATTATTATCAAAAAACTACAAATACAGTGTCTATACAAGCAACTATATAAAACAGTATAAAATAGCTATATCTTTACCATACAAACGGATTTTATTGCTTTTTAGAGTTAGGGGCGAAATGCCTGGTTGTGCAGCAGTGATTATGTTTCGTTCAGCCAAAAAATTAGTTTTCTACGTTCTAGTACCAAAATCATGATGTTTAATGTGTTACCGTTTTTACATGATATTGACATCGGAACTTGGCCTAACGGAGTAATTTTGATATCATACCAATTTTTTTCGTAGTTCTCTTGAAAAAATTCACATCAATAAAATATATTGCCGAAAGATCACGGCAACAAAAACGGAATTGATCAGCCACTGCAATTGAAAGTTATTTCATTTTAAAACCGAACGAAATTTTCACCACGATGTTTATAATGTTGTGCATGTTATATAGAAAAGTTGGAAAGTTGTTTAAACACTAAATAGTCTAGCACCTAGCAAGTTAATCTAGCACCTGCTTGCATGTGTTTATTTTTGTCATACAAACAAAATTAGTGACTCGCTTTAAATTTAATTTACTCTAAAGCCCCTTTAAATAAAATTTGGCATAAATTAGACCTACTCAAATGGCAATATATATTATTTAAAATATTATACAATTTTGGAGTTTTTATATTTAAAACGAAATTTGTAAATTATGGACTAAAGAAAAACTAAAATATCATTTTTAAATACTTAATATTAAAGAAGAATCAATCTAAACAATTACTCTTCCAGTCTAAGATAAAAATGTATTAATTTATATAATTTTTTAGACACATATGATTAGGAAAATATATCGAAAATAAACATTAAATTATCATTATTTGGCAACAGCGGTAAGACAGATTAATATTGCTGGTAATATGTTGCAAACAAAAAATAAGAACTACCTAATATTATTATGTAAACAATTTTCAAAATTTCCGTCTGTTTATCCTCAAGTTTTTGGTAAGCACTCAAAAATTTAAATGCAGTCGTTTTGAAGTATGAACTATAAATTACTTGAAATGTAGGTAAAAAAAAAAAATTTTTTATAAAAAAATTTTTTTGCGAAACTGTTTTTCACTTGTCAAATTTTCACTTTTGTTATCCGTTACCTACTTGACAATGACCGAATAGGATGAAACTAGTTGTAGAATAACAAAATAAAGTGAAAATTTGACAAGTAAAAGACAGTTTCGCAATTTTTTTTTTATTGGAGTAACCTCATCATCAATCAACTATTTAAAATGTAAATAAGTACATAAAAAAGAAGAACCATTTTAAATAGAAAAATAGTCCTAGAAAGACTTGCATTATTTGGAGTGAGTGACTGAAGCAGTTCAGCCAATCAAGTTCGTATCATCGAGTGATAAACGGCTGCCTCTAATAAGTACTGGAATGTGTAAGATTGGATATATTGTGTAAGTTAAGTGTCAAGAAATCGATCTTTAAATCATAACCATTTGTCAATTTCGGTGCATACCTTCAGCGAAATAAAGATGAACCACTCTATCACAAACCTCGCACACCCGTCTGAAACTAGATTTCCTCCTCGGCCGGGGTGACGAGGAGTCCATAGTCAAATGCATTTTCACATCCATCAATGAAACTACACGAAAAACCGCCCAGTGCACTTAGAAATCACCGCTCAGAACTGAAAGTATCAAATAGCGAGCGCACATTCTATCGCCTGTGTTCGAATGTTGTGGTGGGTATTTTCAGAGCCCACTGCGAAAGCTCGCACACAACAAACTTTACTAATTCACCGGCAACACTTCCAACTTTACAATAGAGTAAACCCGCGTGACTCATCGCGTTTTGCCACCTACATATCGACTAGCAAATGAGAGTGTCTGTCATTTTTACGGCAGAGGACCTCCACATTCTAAGTGGCTAGTGACACTGTTATCCAAGACATCCTTGGTAAATGAGTTTGATCCTGAAAAATTTACCAAGACGAACACAAAATCAGAATTTCTCCTTCAGGCTCGGTTTAAAAAAAATACTGGTTAGTGGTTATCAGAACTGAGAACATTAATTTTAAATTTATTATTAATCACAAAACGACGAATTTTTGTTTTGTATATATGTATTTCGTCTGAGAAAAAATTACTTGTCAATTATTTCAGCGCTCTGATGATGAAATAAATAATTTCGAAACGTCGACATTATTTATTTTAATTATTGGCCTCTGTCTCAAGTCCAAAATTTATTGTTGCTGAATACGAAAATATTTTTGAAAAATCCTCGGACAGGTCAGGACGATTTTTATTTTGAATTGCGCACCTCTCCGTTGATTTTTTTAACCATGACGTCATCTACTTTTTTTAATGAAACACCTTGTATATTTTCTTATTTTTAGCGAACATCAAAACTTTGAAAATATTATTTTTTGAAGTTTTTTTTTTTGGCTTTGGGTTTTCCATTCAGCCCAAATGATCAATGAATTCTTGCTGAACATTATTTTTAGTTTCTTGGGAAATGTTACATTCTAATCTAATTTTGTTTTGTAGTTCTTTAATATTGTCAGGTTATACACTACGTTTTTTATGTGACCCCAAAGGAAAAATTCTAGCTTTTGATTACTTATATTGAATTTTCAATTAGGGGTTGAAAAGAAACTATAGAAAGTCTTGAGCTGAAACATCTTAATTTTATCTGTTCATCAGTTTTTACCAATATTGCATATTTTGCTCGTGAAATAACCGACAGAGAAAAACTTGATGGTAAACTGTTTTAATTAAGACTTTCGTTTAACCCATGACGAAACAATCAATAATAAGGTTGATTTAATTGATATTTGTCCTTTTTCAACGAATTTAGAGATTAGTTCCAACAATTTTATTGTTTTAGAAGTGATTGGCTACTTACCAGTCATAAACAAAATTCTGCTCGTTTTAATGTTTCAATTGTTTTCAGTAAATTGCAAAAAAAAATTCCACGAAACACAAAAGGAATTTTGAAATATTAATAACCTTAAAAATATACGAAAAAAGTCATAATTGTTAAATTTTGTATCTTTATCGTCAACTACGAATGTTGACTGTCCACTACCACAAGGGCATTTTTGACAAATATTTACATTTATTTAAAATATGTCTAGGATGAAAATCGGTACAAAAACAAGTTTTATTAATTTCAGAGCAACAATTTTATGAATTCCGATGATAACCAAAGTTATCATAACCCTCTACAACACACTTCATTCAATAAACAGCTGTGGTTTAAAGCGAACGATAAAAATAAAATAAGAAGGATCAATAAATTAATTGATAGAAGTGTGAAGGTTCAGGAATTATATATAAGTAGAGTGACCCAGTTGGCAAAACATACCGTTCTATTCTTTATACCATATGATTTTTAATCTATGAGAGAAACAGTAATCTAAATAAAATGTTTACTAAGCTTTGGCAATGCAATTCCTTGGAATTTTAAAACGGAAATGCCGAGGAGCAGTAAATAAAAGACGCATGCAGGTTCCAATTTAATTTATTTTACGTGAAAGGGAAGTCATTCAATATGAATGTCAACTAGAGGTATTCACATTAGAAACGTAAAAAACTACCAATAGAAAAATTGTAACAATTTTTTCAGCTTTAACTTAATATTGTGTCACCTTCTGCATTGTCTTTAAATACTATCAAAATTAAAGTTTTCCTTCCGACTGTAACGATGTTGTGCATTCGAATTTCCTTTGCGTTGAGCACATAAATTTCGGCAATTTAATGGAGGTAACGTCCGCTGCCGACAAATCACTACGCGACTAACGCAATATTATGACAAATCTCTCATGTTTGACTTCCACATCTTGTTTGCTGAATTTCAGATAGTATTAGTAATACAACAAAATGACATCTGTCTTGTTACGTGACAGATGACTAATCTATATTTTCTCGTGCATCCATTTATTTATATAACTTTGGCAGTCGCGCTTCTTTGATACATCTAGCCGGCTATTCATTTAAAAAAAAAATTGGCACCTATTTTTAGAATCTATTTACAATAGAAAGACGAAATGTTTACAAATTATTGGAAATATATCGAGGGATCAACAAAAAGCAAGAATGCAAAAAGCAGGAATTGTCCTATTGGAAGTAACCCTGAGCAAGCTTATCATCGTGTAATTATTATTATTACAAATAATTTTGCTTTCATCACAATGAATTGAGGAAGGCCATTTTCGAAAAAAAAAAAAAAAATCTAAATTTCAATGTTTTACGATCATAAAAATTAAGAAGTAGGTATCAACGTGACAAGTAGGAAATTTGTAATAATCCTTCAAAAAACGGTAAACAGAATTTCTTGGTTTCTTATGACGATAGGAAATAAAAACAGTTAATATTTTTGGGGAACTTTACTCTAGCTTTTTCAAAATAATTGGTATGTCGACGTCCGTTGACTTTCACAAATAATTGGACCAAAGATCCTTAAGTAAGGCCTTTGGATTTAATGCTTCAAGCTTGTTTGCTAAGGATTTTGCCCAAGGACCCACTTTAAGGAGTATTTGTTAGGGTTTTCTATGAATGAGGGTCCTTGAAATACTTTCAAATTAATTTTGTAGGGGAAAAATGAAGACCCTTCTGATAGGTGTCATAAGATAAGATACTACTGATTCAAAGATTCATTAAAAACTGGGAAATAACCTCTACGCCTACGACGTAATGTCAGAGGAACAGTTAGAGGGTGTTTTTTTAACAACTAATAGGAATTTGATATGCATTTATCTTCATTAAGTAAAATTATTGCAGATTCTTTTTTTGCTGTCTGCTTCTTTGGTCAAAATTTTTGCTGAATCCCATTTTACCTTGTGATCGTTTTCCCAAGCATGTTCACAGATTTTAGATTTTTCTGTAGGTATCACATTTTCTAATATAACTTTTGTGCTTACCCAATGGTCTAGGTGATTCACCCACATACACATATTCTTTAGTAAAGCCAAGCAAACCTCAATTATAAAAATATGTACTGAATCCTTTCCAGATCGCACGGCTTATCTAAAAACTAATACTACATATCATATTTTTGTTGAAAAATGCGGTAAATATTTTCTAGAAGTAGAAACCCAACAATTTCCGTTGCATAATAATGTATAACAACAATAATTATAACGGCGATGTGTAGGAATGCGATTACACGTTATGCCTGAGTATGCTTGCCAGTTGAGATTTGAGATTACATCACATTTTCTTGTCGACCAGATTAATCTCAGATAAGAACCGTAAACGAAAAAATACGGTCCTCCCAAATATGGAAATGTTAATTTGAATTTTTTTCGGGTCGGAGCGCCACAGGGTATCAAATGCTAATTGCTGATGTTAATGATAGATTTATGCAAAGTGTTTAATAACGACTTAATCCAAAATATGAGAATTACGCTTTATTGAAATTTGGTGTATAATTTTAACATCGAATTCAATACAAAAAATCTAAATTGAGGACTTTATTGGTTCTTAAATTGTAATGATGGTAAATATTTACATCGATAAACGTAATCAGCAACTAAATTAAACAACAGTTGAAATTGTCTATAAAACTACGAACTACGAATGTAAATATGCAAAAAATGCTTGAGCAGTTAATATCGGATTTTTGAAAAAAAAATGCTATTACAGACAAAATATTTTATTTATATTTATACACGTTACTCGATGAAAGCATACAAAGTTAGAAAGTTAACTTTAGTCGAGAAATGTAGCATAGTAAAGTGTTTTGTTCGGCTAGAGATGTCAAAAGTCAACGTACCAAACTGAGTTATTTATAAATAATATTGACAAACTGACAATGTTTTTGTATTTGCTTACGACATATCAGCAGTTACATCAGCAACTCATTCAAGTACCAAAAGTATGTAGATTTATTCCAACAAAAATGGTCCGCTTCTAAACACATTAACAAGTAAATTCTGTTAGGTTCGTAGGCTGGAAATTTGTTCAGTTCGAATTACTAAAAAGAATTATACTCCTTTTTTTTTGGCACGGTTTAACAAACAATTGAAAAATCTATACCACAGTTAGAAATTATAGTCAAACGTGTAATTTATTACCTAAATTGACTGGATGAACTATACTTCTGTTACAGTTTGATGCATCAACGGATATTTTAAGAAACAAGGCTTCCATACTTCTTTTAAAAATGGGGACTGCAACATTTATAATCGTATGGTAGGTCAAGGCGTCTACTGGCGCCGGTTAAAATTTGGTTTAATTAAACCCAGATAAAAACTATAAAAATTTACACAACTTAACCTTAAACATTATTACTTTTATTGCCTGCTGCATTAAATTTGCAATTTAATCTTAATGGACGCATAAATTTGTTGTAAGTACATTCACTTAACGAAAACAGAAACGTGTGCATATATCAGTATTAATTATTTAATTTAAGCACTGAGTACATTACCAGGGATATTTTTGAAGTAAGAATCCCTCCCTCGACGTCCTTGTCGTTCCCTGTATTTTGCACGGAATGTCCTCCAAAAAAATGATCCAAGGTATACAATAAATTAAGTCAGTTTTTAATAGCTTCCATTACTTATTTGAGGTAATCCTTTTTGACTGATTGCGTCATGAATACTTTGTAAATAGAATCCTGGCGTATTTTAAATTTCGTCTTTATTACCTTCTATGGCTTGTTTGTTCCAGAAGGCAGCAAATGACGTCGTATATCGTGTCGAAGCAATTTTTACGCAGCTGGAGCTCGAAAACGTACAAAAGCCTTTGTTCGATAATGTTCATATATTTATGTTTATATTTATGTATTTCTGGGAATATATTTTATATTTTGAAATTATATCTACTAAGATGCCATTTTTTAGCATGCTATCAAGGGTAATCACGACACCTCATAGTTTTATCGATACATTTTTACGACTTTACAAGGTGGTAAACACCACGGGGAAATCGCAGCTCATCGAACCATCGTCAGCTAAATTCTAATTGTAATAGTGGTCGTGACTCACGCAAAACTGATAAAATTCTAAATTCTTAAATTTTACTTGGTCGCCAAGGGAATCAGTACAGTAGCATTTTTGTTACAATTTCGTAACAATGCATTTAGATATAAAATTTCCGAAAGGCGGCTGAAAGTGGTTCTTTAAAATTTACTTAGACACATCATTTAACTCACTACATATAGTACAAATATATTGTGTGGCAAGGGGTACACATTTAAGAGACAACGGACACACATCCAATATTCGTGTACACTGGACGTAATTTATCTCGCAGTTAATTCCACTGACACGAGCGGCAACTTTTTGATGAGAGCCAAGAGCACTCTCCTCTCAACCATCTGTCATTTGGTCGTCAGAAGTAACAAAATTATTTACAGCAAAGAGAAGATTCCGTGACATTTGGAAGATACTTCCTACCAAATCGAATTTCAGGATTAAAATTGTTCAAATTAATCAAATGGTCCATGACTCAAAGCCATTAAAAAAGAAGGGCGATAAAAACTTAAAACATGGTTCCAGATAAATCAGGCTGAGGATTGGCAATCTTTGGTTAACCTTTACCCCCTAAACTCTTTCTGCGTCCTCTCCAAAACTACCTGATCTTTCGCTAAAGGTTCGGATGTCCTCTCTGTTGATGCCTCAAAAAAGTTCTAAGGATATTTCTTCATCTTTCCTCGAGTAATTCGACCTCGATTCAATAACTAAAACAATCTTAATTTATCGGTTTTTAACCTTCAGTGTTCCTTTAATGCTTCATAATAATATATGCACTTGTTGCGATGCCTAATCTTAGGTTTCTCGCTTCCTCGCTGATCTGGGTAGTTTATCTATTTTCTCTGCAACGCTAGTCGAAGTTAAAATCTTATAAGGTTCACTTCCTTTTGGTAGGCCAAAACTTCTGAGCAAGAGTTAACTTCCTTCAAAGGAAGTAATCCGATCTTGCTATTTTAGTATTTTATCTGTCTTTTTTGCAACCACAAAAGGTTCACTTTCTTCCAGTAAGTTGGCTCTTCTAAGGCGTCTCCACACTTCTGATTAAAGGCTAACCTCTTCCAAAGAAAGCAATCCAATTTCAGCACCGCTGGGTCATCAGACGATGAAACACATCTGTACCTCTCCCATGCTGAAAGTCTTGGATTGTTTATGAGCTTAGAGCATACCCTACTACATCTGCTCTATTTTAAAAAACATCCCTGCCCTCCCGATGATTGTCCCTGAAGCAATATCCGCATAAGTACACCAGAGAGCTCGGGGGAAAGTTAGTTTTCCCCTCCTTTTACTTTCCTCGCTTGACAGAGTAAAGGTGTATTTCTCTTCCATGACGGAAGCTCAGAGTTAAACTCAATTCTCTTGTTTATTAACTATTTGCAAGCTCGCCTTTTGTTTCTCCAATTTAAATAGGGTATTATTAAATAGGCTAGATCCCAGCGTGCGTCACAAACTTAAACAACATAATATCGATTAAATAGATAGATAGGTATTAAATTCATTTGTTTTGGTTCTCCTTCACAGGAAACGGTGAAATTGAACGCTTCCTTTGAATCGAGATGTTGGTTTAGGGTCCATTGTTCAGTTGCTGGCATTGATGTTGCCTATTTGCCAGCTCTAAGTAGTCTTCTTGGACGGATTTTAAACTAACATTATGAAGACACTGATTTATTTGTAAAATAATTTGAAAATCTAAAACCCTTGAATTTTATTAAAAAGTAAGTTGGTGGGTGAATTGTAATTATTTTTCGAGAAAAATGCCTTTATTTTGGAAGTGCTATTGGGTAGCAAGTAATAATTAATATGAACTAATCTAATGATTATAATATAATTACTTCCGAATATTAGTAATTGCTGGTTAATTACTCTTAAGATTTAAAAGTTATTATTTCAATTTGTAAATAAATACTTTCTGAATTAAATAGTAAATTGCCCATAAATTATGTATGTTTAATTAAATAATTACCACAATGCAATGGTGAGTTATTATAAATATAATTACCCATTGCAATTTAGGATATTAGTGTACATAAACGAGAATTAGACGGTATTTGGCAACAGTAACAATTATTATTTGGTATAATTTCACTGAGCTGCAAATTGGTTCCCAGTTTTTTTTTTTTATTTTCTTTACTGAACATTAGTAGTGGCTATAAGCTATAAGTAATTTTGATTGGATTGCTCACTTTATATAAATGTATTAAACGCGGTATTGGTCATGGTCGAAATAAAAAGAATTAATTTTTTTATCACTTTCTTATGACGATAAAGATCCATTTTATTTTGATTATCAGTTTTGTTTCTCAGATTAGAATATGGAAGCCAGAAAGTCTCCCAAGGCAACGAGGATTTATCCAAACAAACGTGCTTCTTTGGCGTTGAATTTATATCATAGTTAGGTGCGGTACACACTTTTTTATTTGTGACGACAATATGAACAATTGTACTGAAATGAGATAAGTTCCGCTATTGTTAGTCTTTTCCATTCCACCTTACTTCTATCCCCTCTTCGGTTTGAGTGCTATCAGTATTATATAGTTCATTAATATATTTTCCTACGAGCGTGCGGAAAATACCACTTTTCTGCACGCATGTTAGTTTCGAAAGTTGCACTTTTCCGCACTAGTGCGGAAAAACATATTTTTCCGCACACTCCAAAAATAAAAAATTAATAGATTTTTTGCCATTAATATTTAAAGTTTTTCTTGAAACTGTACAGATAAAATTTTTGCGGCACAGTCATGTCACTTTGCGGCACGCTTATGTCACTTTGTAAGTGCTGTGAGAAATTATCTAGTTTGCGTACAGTAAACAGTGCACAAAGCGTGTTTTGGATAGTGGTAGTAGAAAAATAACTATTTCCATATTTCAATACCACTTTATTCTTTTGCCAATCTTCCATATTAATATTATTTCTTTTTCTTCGACTTCCTTCTCTTTTTCTGCTCTCTCCCGCCGCCACATTTTATTTTAGTCCTACCTAAAAAGTGGTCAGAGTTGGTTCCCCTATAAGTTTTCATATTAATTATAGCCGCTCAAACTTTTCCTGAATTAACACATGATCAATCTGGTTTGTATCATTCCTTGCCGGTAGTATCCGGCGGATATCTTTTCTCTACAAGTCCGTACTTAATATTTTCATCGACTTGTCTGTTGCAAAAAATTTTAGTCTGACTTCATTGTCATTACTTTCATCATGTTTGCTTTCGCTTCCAGTAATTCCATTATAGATATCTTCCCTTCCCACCTTAGCATTCACATCTCCTATCACTATTATCACAAACTTATCTGGTATTCTTTCCATTGAAACGTCAAGATCTTCTTAATACACATCTTTTATTTCTTCTTGTTCCTCTTCAGTTGGTGCGTGAATGTTTACGATTGTCTTGCTTTACCCCCTCCTCCTATACTTAAAGTGCATAATCTTTCCGTTCTTGGTTCAAAGTTTCTTACATCTCCTTCCATATCATCCCTTACCAAGAATCCTACTATGTATGAATCCTCTACTACTACTCCCACTTTAACACAGGGTATAATTTCCAACTCTTTGAATACCGTTTCCGCATCATACACCCCTTAGACTCTGTGCCTAGATTTCGAATTCTACCTGATTTTTCCTGCTTTTCTTGATTTTTTTAATACATTTCTATTAATCACTTTCAGATTTTCAAACCTAGTCGTCATGACCTTTTTTTTTCTTACCCATTCCCATTTTCATCGCGTGACTTCCGTTATGGTGTTCCGTCTCTAACGTAGTTTGGTTTTTTGTGTCGCTATTTTAGTTATTTTTCTTAATCGTTTTTCGATACTATCTCTCACTACAGGTGGTGCTTCAACCGCTGTTCTCTTTTGACCATAGTTTCCCTTATCGTTTCCATTTCTTCATTCTGTTGAATATCTTCTATCCTGAATACCTCATCATTCATTAATAGTTTATTGTATTTTATAAAGGCTCTATATCCTCGCCTCTTTTAACTGCGGTGTGAACGCTCTTCGTTCATCTTCTATGTTCTTGGGGTGGCCCTTATCCATCCATATTTCTGTACCTTTCAATTTGTTTCTATTTTTGTATCTCCAAACTAGCCCTTTCTTTTGTTAGTTTTACCAGTATAGGTGTTTTCCTGTCTTCACTATACTTTTCGACTGTCTTTATTTCATCTGCATCATCCACCCTTTTATCGATGTTAGTTCCTATCTTTTGCATTATCGTGTATATTATTTTTATCGTCACTGATTCCTTTTACTACGATATTTTTCTTCTTATTTCCCTTTCTAGTTTCTCTATTCTAACTGCTTCCTGTTCTATTACTTTTAGATATCCAGGAACAGAGCACCTAGTTTCCCATTCATTTGTTTCATCTTTTTGCCTATTTGTTGGAACTTTTTTCAATTCTGTCGATGTTCACCTACCCTGCAATTATTTAGTGAACTTAATCTTTACGCCGCGCATTCACGATTTGTTGATTAAGTGCAGATTTCTTTTTCAAATTTATCTGTAAATCTGACGGCGCCGCTTTACAGCCAGCCAAGGTTTCGCTTGAGATTGCTTATCAGATTAACCTTACCTGCAGTTCTTTCTTTACTGTGTTGATTTTTAACGAAATCATGTTGTTTATTTTCCTGATTTTTTCCCCTCCACGCTAACTTCACTGTTGACATTTTGATGCAATTGTCCTCATCTGCGCCGTTAAGATTTTTCGGGTTTAATGCAGGTGAAAAATCAACTACTATTTGCGTAATTACTAAATCATCTTCCCTCTCTATTAGATAATAAATTAAATCTAGTTACACAGCGTTCTCTTTAAGGGGGCAGTAGTTTCTTTTTTCGACAGCAATTTTACATCTTGTATGAAGTCACGAATATCTCTTTTCTTTGTAAGTTTTCGCTTAATGCTTAATGGTTCCGTACCTTTCCAGTTAGTGAACTGACGAAATTGTCCTTGATTTTAAATATTTCCTCAAATAAAACAAACATTTTGTGCAACGCGCTTACCTATTGCAAAAATAAATTTTGAGGGACATACTAATTGAAAGCAAAATCGTATACGGACACAAAGGCGCCTTCAAAGAAGTTACTTAATAAAATAAAATTACATCCCCTAGTCTTACTTGCTTATATAAATGTAGGAAAACAAACTAATCTAGTACAGCTATTATACAACAGACGCAGACACTTGTAGGCTAATGTTCAAGAGGCAAGAAAAGTAAACACTAATTATATAAAAAAAATGCGCTTGTTAAACAGCTGGAAACTATGACTCTCGCGGGGAGAACAATTAGAATTAGACGGCTGGAAACAAATTCTCGGCAATTCTGTCATACTTAGAGCTTCTATGAATTATCACTAAAGGAGAAAAAAACGCACTTCGGTTTTATTCGAGACAGTGCTGAAGGAGGAAAAACAATTTTGGAAGGTTGCACGCACAGAACAACGTCAATGAGTTTATGCCTGCAACGGGAAAAGGCGAAAATTTTGAATAACTTATTTACGACAGGAACTGAAAAACAACACAAGGATCTTTGAGTTTTTTTTTTTTTTATTTCTTTCATTCTCTAGATGTTTAGTTTCATTTTCGTGCACTCAAATATTAAAGGCTATAGATTGATGTGATATCATAGTGAATAAGGTAAATCTGCAACAAAGGTTTTCACATCCAAATCCAGTAATTTAAACTTCTACACTTCTGTACATAATATGCGGTATTGGCACGGATTATTGTATGGATCATATCTCTGATATAAATTATGTTACTAGGTCAATAACATCCATCCTCGGAAATATGCAACTTTAAAGGACCTGCACGATGTAAATAACATTCCGAGCATAGTTTCCCGAAGCGTATCATGCTTTCCGGGAACATCTTCCCATCCTTTCATATACTAGCCTAATATTTATTGAGTCTCTTCAAAATATTTATGAAAAGCCGTCTGGTATTTTAACGCTCCATAAATAATGCAGCGATTCGCGCCTATCCCTCGCACTAAAAATATATATTAATGTACTTAATATTGTAATATCCTGATTTACATTGTGAGTAATGCTTCGTAAAAAGAAATTTTACAAATTTACGCAGAGCGTGTACGTGCTCGGCTGAGAGGAACAAGATTTAAATTAAAACGCTGTGGGACACAATAACACACACATGCGTCAGCCTAGGCAAGTATCTTCCATACTGCTAAATAAGGATATTAATGTTTAATAAAGTATTTATAGTTCAACTATTGTATATTTTTTCTTACGCACAGAAATACCTATCTATTTCCTCGGTATATTAGTGTGTAGCAAGAGCATGTCTTGTAGGAAAAATTTTGGTACAATTGTTGAATCATTAGAAGTTGTCCTATTTTTAAAACATGGCATTAATGCCATTCCATTTTAAATCATTCAAGGCATTCGTAGAAAATTTTTGAATTCGTACGAAACTTTGTCAGTGTTTTTTCCATATAATTTAAGAAGACACGTATTTTTCGTCTTGGAGTAAAAGTAAAAATGTGCTGATTTTCCTTTTGTCGTGAAAAATGTTTCCAAAACGCGATAGAATCCACAAAAATGGATGGAATTGGTCCATTTGGTAGAACTTTTTTAGATTTGTTTAAAAATGAACAACCTTTAAGGATATATGGTCGTTACAATGATAGCTTTAAACCATAATTAGTTATTGCGAAAATTGTGAAAAATGCAAAAAAATTTCGGACTCAAATGCTCCCATATTTCTCCTTGCCAATTTTCTTTTACTAATAAAAAATATTTAAGAAATGATCCCAATAAGCAAAAATGGTTTGTACTCAAGTTACAAATTTTTTTTTAGCAAAAATAGAATTTTCGTGGAATTTTCTTCTTTTAATGATTCGCAAGCAAATATAACTTCCCAATTATTACGAAAAAGCACGCGATGATTTTTATTTCACGTAATTAATTCTCATCTCCAAATCAACCTTTATCCCTAAATTTGCAATATGTCCACTTATATTTGCGATTTATGATGTAGTTCTAAGTTCGACTCTCTACCTTGGATTTCTTACCAGAACGGCGGCCCGGCGGTGATTTTCCGTTTGGAAATGGCGTTTAAAAATTTCGTGTTTTCGCAATTTTTTCAATTTAAATTTTCAAATTTCTCCAAACATGCTGCCGAGACGAGCTTAATAACTTGCGCCACCTTCGAGATGGATCGGCGGCGTATTTTTTTTAAAACTAGAGTTAAGTTAGAATATCCTGATGCCTAATCGTTTTCATCGATTTTGCCTCCTAAGAAAGTTATGAATTTTTGAAGAGGTGATTTTGTCGGATTTTAGCGATTTTTCAAACATGACCCTTTAGAAACTGTAACGAAGTGATTTTTCCAGTCAAGGAATGTCCGTTTTTGCTTTAAATATTACCGTCACTTGGGTACACCCTGCCACCGCTTTTTAGTAAGTAAGTAAGTTAGTATTGAGTTGTAAAAAAGCCCGCTGGTAAACAAGTAGTCAAGTAATTAATTGATCAATTTTCGATAATCCCCCGTATAATTAAAATCCGTGAATTATTATAAATAATGACCGAGTCGAAAACAAAAATCATTAGTTACTAAAACCGATTAAAATATTAATCCGTGTCCGTTTTAATTCGTTTCTTTTTGCAATATAGTCTAGAAACTGCAAATAACCCATTTCCGGTTATTGATGCTACGAGTCAATGTTGCTAATTACATAATACGCTCGACCTCAGTAAGTAACGTTGTGAGTACGAGTCCTTGGTTTCAAGTCAGTACACCCCTTTAACGCGCCGTCTGGATACGTCATAAAAGTAATAAAACGCTGGGAATCAGTCCAGTCCGGATCAGTTCAAGATCAGTCCAAAATCAATCCGAAGCAGTCCGCATCACTCCGAAGCAGTCACACCTGACACCTCGCCGCCGCTTTCACTTCCGTCCGTAACCGCCGCTATAAATTATAATAATAATTTTCTTGTAAGTAATATTGGTAAGAATACACCGTGGTCCGCTACTATCCGTTCGTACCGCCTTCAGTTAAGATATTCAGAGATCTTATTGTTCGTGAGTACCGCTGTATTATACTACTCAATCAAACTAGAGATAATTACAGGGTACCCAGCGACCGGGAAAACCGGGAAATGTCAGGGAATTTTTATGAGGCAGGGAAGAAAAGTCAGGGAAATCGTAAAAAATCGGAAATTGTCAGGGAATTTTGACCTTTTGTCTGGAAAATATGGAAAATATGCAACAGAATTCAAACCTCTTATTTATTATTTTTTTAAATTATTATTATTTAATATGAAGAAATGTTTTATCACAATTTCTTTTTGTAAAACTAAAAAACCGCCCTCGGATCATGGTAAGATCCTATGGTTGGTTAGTTTAGTAGTAAATATGAATAAAATACGATTTTGTCATTTCACTATAAGGTGAGATGAGATGGTAGTCCTGTTTATCTAGTGTCTTTTACTTTTTTGTGGTGGCAATGGTAAATCTATCAGTCACTCAACTGTCAATTATTTATACGAGTATATTTGTTACTTTTACATTCAGCAATAGCAAAGTGCAAATTAATTTATTTTTGTTATTTTTTTTATATATGAAGTTTATGTATTGTATATTTTGATATTAAAATATTTGCATATTTGGTCTGGAATTTTCTATATAATGTTCCTGGAAAACCTGGAAAAGTCAGGGAATTTTGAAACTCAAGTTGACTGGGTACCCTGAATTAGTAATTTCTCCGTTTGTATTTTATTTCTTAAAATATGCATCGGCTGGTTAGATTTTCTCGGTCGGGCAATCATTAAGGCCTCAGTGCATAAAGTTTTACCGGGAAACTTTAAGTTTAAGTACCGTCAGTAGTCAAGGAAAAATACTCCTTGTTAAATAGCTCTACGTTTGTGGCAGTAGTTCGCCGTATTGTAAAACCATCTGTATAGACAAGAATATCTATAGCTAACCGACTGCTCGCTGTTCATACTATATCCTGTTGGAAATTCCGTTTGCTTGCCGTCCCAAATCGTTTCAGCCGCGAAAACAGACACCGGTTATCAAAACTCACCGCCGTCCGAAATAAAATCATATTCACGCGTATATACTCTTGATTACGTGGTAACGTGGTAATTAAGTCCGAAATTTCACCATTTTCGCAGTAACTAATTTTGATTTAAAACTTTCATTGTGACGACCATTGTCGTGTTTCGTACATCAAGCTTTACAAACCATCACAGATATTTCAACTGGGGAAATTAAAATATTCAAGCATCCACTATACATCCCCGATCTGGCGTTATGTGATTTTAAATTATTACAGAAAAATATAGAAATATCTTCGTATTTATTCTAAAAAAAAAACTATCTGAGAAATGTAATGATAATTATGGTAAATTACGGTTAAAGCAGTTTGATACCCATGTAAAATAGAAAATACCTATTATTTGCGTGTGACGGGCAAGGGTGGACGGTCCGCGATAAGTAATCCGGTCTTTCGTTGCCTTCCGAAAAGGAAGGTCAGGTCTGGATGAGTGCATAATTATTTAATTATTTTTATCTTTCAAGAATTTGAAATTTATCTTTATCTTATCTTGAGAGGTTTAATTATTAATTGTTTTAAATCTGGTGTTGCAGAAACTGATTTCGACTAAAAATGATTTATAATTTACAAATCGAACTATTTGGTAACGTTTGCACATATTGTTATTATCTCTAGCAACTGGTATTCAGTGTTTAGCTTTAACTTCGATAATTCTCTGCAATAATTTAATCCTTCAAAAGTTTCATCAAATTTATGGTCTTGCAAGTTAAACCAGAATGTGAAGTGACTTTGTGACCGGAAGAGGAAAAAATAGAAATGTTTATTTTAAATTAAAAAACAATTAGAATCTTAGGCACGTGTACAATTTTATAGCAGGCAACGTTAGAACGAGAGAACCTACTGCTTTATTATTATCGGATGTAGTAAAAATACAAATTGTTTCTATCTGTGATTTGTCAACAAACGTTTCAAATTTTTCATTCTGTATTTGTAAACCAGGTCAATATATCTGCTACAAACACCCATTCACAGTACTGTCGATGACATAAACCTGGCAAAATAAGTGAATGTTAAAAAGATTTCGCCGTTTCACGTAGATAAACTACGTGCATACGCACGCAGCGGCGCGATTTAAAATTAGATCGAAATGGGACTATTATGCATAACTAACGCTATCAAAAGGACACTCAATGAACAACGCGAGAGCCAGACTTGCGTTTGTTTTATTGGATTGAATTGGACGATGTCCAAGTGAGATTAGCGAGATTTTGACTGGACACAGGCCCGGCTAAAATTAATTTCACGAGGATTGAAGGGGCTTTTTACAGAACAATTACCTTTACGTACACAAAAAAGGTGTTAGCCTGGTTCAGGAACTGGTCAATACTGAGAGATTATAGGACCATATATCCTAGGTTACTCGTTTGTTTTATCTGAATAGATGTAAGTGCAATGCAAGGCTTGCCAGTCAAGCTCTAGACATAATTGCCCAAAGCAACAGCGTATGATCAAAAATAGAGAGATCTTTCCAAAGCAAAGACCAAACCGTACACTTACCGGAAGTACCACGATGTATGTTACTGCTCTACAAAGAAGGATACATATAGCGAGGGACGCTTAGGTCACTGACTATATTGGCATTGTTTGACATGAATTTACAATATGATTTTTTTTATATAAAATTAACTCCAGCTCATATTAAAGGTTCCATCGTCTTCAGGATATGCGCATTAAAAATCCCTGTCGCCATGTTTCAGCAATTTTCGATATTAAAGATATTTTGTTCATCCCGTATATCTTCGTAGACAATTTATTTTATATTTGCATACCAAAGTGATGTGAATCACTATTTGGATAACATTAGAATATTTCTCAGCAAATTATTACCGTGACCCAGTTATGGTTGTCCAGAAGAACTAAAGACGCAAAAATCGGTTTCCTTGACTCTATTTAAATAGTATCTGACGGGGGGACGACGCCGACGGTCCAGCGTGATAAATATAAAATTTTTGTACGTTGTATTATCTTTATAAATAATTTGTACACGAGTCAGTTGTCGAAACGTCAAAGTTACGACGCGTTTATGTACGATAGCATAGAGGACTGAATTCAGCGTGTCCAATTAGTTGGCAATACATTTTTGATTTGTAAGTTTTACTATTTTGAAAGGATATTTATCTGAGTAGGTTTTGCTAACCACCTTCATTTAAAAAACACAGAGGCGGTTTGATAAATTTTTATTTTTATTTTGGAATAAAATCAGGATGTTTCATTAGAATCCTTACCTCAAATTATAGATTTAAGATTTAATCCAAAATACTGAGTTAAATGTGCCTCATTACCGAGATACGGGATGTTTTATTAAAAAATTTAAGAATGATTTTTGTCCATTATTTTTATACAAATTAATATTTCTTTATTAGAAAATTTAGGTACTTTAGAACACATCAAATTGTGGAATAAGTGATTTACTCACTATTACCAGAGGCGCACAACAGAGGAATTAATAATTATTTAAAATTATTTACGTAAATAATGTATATCTACTTGCGTTTGAAAATCGACACTTTGATTTTAATCTTTATTTATTGCACATCGCTGATCTCGTTCATTTAATCATAGCTTTCTAATAAATTTTTTGTATCTACATAATTTATGGTGAAGGAAAATTAGAATTAAAAAGTGATGTAATCGGGAAGTTGATTTTTTTTTGTTTTTTGTTTTACAAATAAAACCGAAAAAAATTGCAAAATCAGGCCTCGTGAGAAAATCGCATAAAAGTGCATTTTTTATGCATTTCGAGTGCATCTCTACAATATTTTTTAAATATTTTCGGATCTATTGGTCGTAGAAAAATTAAAAAAAAACTAAAATACCCGTAAATAGACTATCGAATTGTTGGGGTATACTTACATTAAAAGTATATCCTAACTTCAAAAAATTCGAATGTCTCAACTTTTTTTTTTTAATAATGCAATAAGTGGGGTAAAAATCTTCAGATAGTACAAAAATTGGGAAAACATGTATTTCCATGCTATAAATACGTGATTAAATAAATTAAAAAAAAATAATTTTTACGGAATTCCAGAAATGAACATTTTCGAAAAAAATTAAAACGCTTGCCATTTAAATTTAATGAGAAATGGTCGTAGGTAGGGTAAACTTTTTTCATTAACTGCCTCGCTCTACCCAACTACGATGAAATTGATAACAGAGTTATCATTTTCATTTTGTTTGTTAGTAATAAATTGTACAAATTCCAGTCGTCGAGGAAGATCTGTAGGCAACAAATTTTGTACAAGATTGAAAAGTAATAAAATGATCGCAAGTTTTCTTTTTTCGTATTTCATATTTTCAAATGCAAATATTTTGAAAATAACTCACTTTATTGCAATGAATCAGGAGTATCTACGTTACTTCCGTGAAAATAATAAAACATAAAAAAACTAGACTAAAATGACGATTCCTCCAGTGGTGTAGAATTTAGAGGGAGGAAACTACTCCTTTGCTCCTACAGAACGCTTCTGGTAGGTAATAGTGAGAAAATAATTTTTAAAATCCTATTTATACTCATTTAGGATATGGAAATAAATAAAAGTAATTATTATATTCATATTTACCATTATAACTTAAAATTATGGCCAAAGCACAGCAAATGCAAGGCCAGAAAACGGGAAAAAAAAACTTAAAATTAGTTACCTACCAATAGTGATTTAATTATACCTAATTAATATAATTATTTTTTATTCGCTATTAATATAGTATCATAAATTTAGATATTTATTTTTTACCTAACTAATAAATTTAGAATGCTGAAAAAATAATTTGTTTTAAAAATAGTGTCGTATTAAATATTTTTAAAATATACAGAAAAATGACACTTTTTGTCATCGAAACGATTGAAGATCAAAATTTTTGATGGGCCATAGCTTTTAGGCTCGCTTTTAGGGGGGTCCAAAGGTAACAAAAAATAAAATTAAAAATTCAGGTCCGTATTTAAAAAAAATAAGTTGATGATGGTTTCTGGAAGACGAAACGTCGGATTTTAAATTTGACAGCGCCATTTTGCAGAGGATAAAAAGTTAAAATTAGTTTTCAAATAACGTCAGAAAAAAATATAAAAGATTTTATAAGCGTTTTTTTTTTCGGTTATTTCCGAAAGTAGGTATTCGGAATTTTACAAATGTTTAAACAGTATTTTGATAAGTATCAATTTGCGCAACTTTGCCATAATTTAACCAACTCTTACGGTTTCCGAGATCCCAATAATGAGACTTGAAAATGGGCCACCCTGTACAGTGTGTCCCACGTAACAGGCTCACTTATTATTGGGCTAAAATCGAGGCTAAAATGAACAACCAAAATCTATTCCCAAGTATTTTTTTATGAGGAAAGGTCGAATAAGCAATAAAACCTCTAATATAATATGAGGTAAAAAAACTGTTTTCCCAAATTTTCTTCATCCTGTATATTATTATGGAAATTGATATGGAATATTATTGCGGTTATAAAGGTAAAGGGATTCATACATCTAACTTCCGCTTTAGCCGGAAAAAGCTAACATCCGACAACATTTTGGCGACAATAGGTATATTATGGAATAAGTAAAAAGTAGCTAATTTCCTGATTTTAAAAACATTTAATATGTACTTACATTATTTTTAGTAGTTTTTTTTCTTTAGTATCAAGCTTTTTGCGTAAATTTTTAGAAAAGTATTAGAATTAGCTTATTTTTATTACTTCATCGCATTTTGTTGCCAATTTCTCGAAATCATTATGCTTAGATGTTGGACCTGTGACAATTGATAAACTTATAAAATTTAAACAAAAAACACAAAATTCCTTCAAGAAATTTTACAAAAACCGTGATCCGTGATTTTAGTCAATTTTCAATCGAAACCAGTATATCAATATTCTTTAGAAACGTTTTAAAAAGTTATTAAGTTGCAGACATTTTGTCTCACCCTGTAAACAGTGCACGTAATTGTTGAATGACGTAAATAAATAAGTAGCTAGTATACGAATTTTATACCTATGTATTTCATTAAAAAAAAAAAAAAAACATTTCTCCTGTATTTAATTAAATAGTGAGAAATAAATAATTTCGATAAATTGGCGAAGGTGCTGGGCTAATCTTAGCATTGGTGTTGTAAAATAAAACCATAAAAATCGTTACGGTACTCAACTCGCTATTTAATAAATAAAATGAATTTTCTGTGACAAAACTGTTCGAGTCCATGACCAAACCAGACGGTAATTACAACGTTGTCTCTATAACAATAAAATTAGCACCAAGCAAATGAGGATGAGAAGACCATTAGGAGAGCTGGATACCTCGTTAAGGATCGGTTCCTCCGCCTATTGTTAAATTTATTTGGTAGTTAGATTTTATGGAAACATTTACTGATACCTGTACGTAGATTGGTATTTACATAGGAAATACAGTGTGTTCTTGAAACTTTTATTGGAGTCACTTTCAGGCAATCAGTAATATGAAGAGTACTATCGCAGTTCGATAGCATAGATTTTTAACGTCCTAATGGTTTCATTGATTAGGTAGATATAAATAGGTGTTTTGTATTGTTTTTCCAATTTTATTTTATTTATTAAGCTAGATCAAATATGTAAATGCTTTTGATAAATTACTGAATGTAACGTTTTCGTTTGCATCAATAATAACAATACCCATAATTGCGCTTTAGAAACCTGCTACTTTAAAATTACATTGTGGGAGAAACCTCATAAAGAAAAATCATTATATTATGTACGATATCCTATAGCTCTCGTATAACTCATACAAATGCGACAGGGCATATAAAAATGTTTACTGGCGGATGCAAAAGTGACCTTACCATAAAAGAAAACACGCCTGCAACGTTATTTATAAGAAAAATACTCAACTGCATCTATTTTAACATGTGTGGAATATTTCGCTTCCATACAAAGAAAGCGTATCTAAAAAATGAGCAGGATTTATCGAGTTGTTTGCCCACGTAAAGTTCTTGTCTCGATCGTTACCTAAAACCCACTAGTTGATGAAAGAATACGATTTGTTCGATTGAGTTGCTATTTGCTTACCATTTACTTGACGCACCTCCACGGAAAATAATTATCAACTACAGTATACCTACATACAATATTTTTCTGAAGGATTCATATGTGCGAAGAGATATAATTGTAAATAGGACAAAAATAGTCTCAAGTTCCTAAAACGGTTATTACAATTAAGTATCATGTGCAGTTGTTTAAAATAAACGCAATCATGAATCAGCTGGAGTTTTTGTCACCAATTATTGGACAATTCTCTGTAAAATTCAAAAACTGATAATTTTAGAAAGACAAAAATTGATTTAAACATGTTACTACACTCGTACACTTTGTTCTTTTGGTTACATCAAAGTTGCAATACATTTTCTAAGTATGGCCATTTTTCTTATTTAAAAAATAACAATTTGTAGATATACGACGAGGACCGACGTGTTTATATACTTTCACCGCCTACAACATGAATTTGAAACAATTATACACACTTAATGTCTACTTTTCTTTATAGTTCTGTTTACAACAATTTATATATGAGACCGACAGGAAATTTATTTTGTCGCCATATAATGGGCTGACTATATTTAAAGTTTAGATTATTAGATTTTCATTGCAGAGGCACGTGTAAAATATTCCTCCATAGTATCTAAGAAACATATGCAGTAATTTATGTCTTCCATGTCGGTGGTCTAGACGCTGCGACAGTCACGACCTGGTTCAATTGATCTTGTTAATTTATTGTATGTTAGAACATGTTCATCGAAAAACACGCGATGATCTTTCAGTATACATTATTTCTATGAAACTTATGTCGTGGGCTAGACCTGTAAACAAACACATAAAATTGTTTTCACTTATTTTAGTCAAATTTATGCATACGAAAAATGGTTGCAGATCTAAGTCAGTGGTTCCCAAACTGGGGGCGCGCCCCACTTAGGAGGCCTGAGTGCACAGAAAAATTTAATTTTTCAACCAAAATGTAGATACCTACATTATTATAAGTATAAATTTGAAAAAGTTATTCATTCTTGTTAAGAAAATTCAGCACCACCCTTCACATTAATGATTTTGTACTTTGATCTTTTTGTTAAATACATTATTACGTAAATTTGGTTGCCGCAAAGTCTTTGTCTTAATTATCAGGGAGGCGTGAGTATTTCATGTTATCAAAAAGGGGGCGCCACAGGAAAAAAATTGGGAACCAATGATCTAGGCTTTCAAACACGACTCACAGCGGTACCAAACTGCTAAAACGTGGCCAAAATATGAAAATATGTAGATATAACTTCGCCCTGGTCTAATACATTGTATTGTAATATTTATAATACAAAATAAAGACAAATTATTATTATTATTATTATTATTATTATGTACATTATTTTTAGTATTTGTGTAAATATGAAAATATGTGGATATAAATATCCTTGAAAATTTTATTCCTAGGGTTTTTGACGTCACTGATTACGAATCTGTAGTCAAATTTCAAAATGGCGAATCCAATATGGCGGAACACTAATTTTTAATTTTAGTAAAATAAAATATTACGGAGTTTTAGAGGTTATTAGTTACAAACTTCGCTCTCTCTCGCACCCCTATCATGCACAGGTAGATATACATCTACTTCAGTGATATTTCCCTTTGTTTATTTACTTAAGTGTGATTATTGTATTATTATTGTAATTCTTGTAATTTTTGTAAATTCTTGTAAATTTGTTTGTAAATAAACATTATTATTATTATTAAAAAATCTATCCCCATTTCGGTTTGCCGCTTACATTTGCTTCTCATTGTACAAAACAGATGGATGGTTAGCTTCACATCGTTTATTGTAACAGAACATTTAGGTATATTTCTTAAAAAGGCGATTTTTAAAATTTTCAACAATGTTTGAATCGTTCTTTAGATGGTCTTTCGTTACTATAAAAAGTTCTTTTCTCTCACAAAAGTTCGCCAACAGTCAAGACCAATAATTTGGGGCCATTTAAAATGAGCCCTCCCCCCCCCCACCATTAATTACGCCGCTGGTGGAGAAATCACATTTTTTAGAATGGTCAAATCATTGATTTTAGATATAGAGTGTAATACATACAATTTTACAAGGAAATCGAAATTGCAAAAAAAATGGGGGTTATCATTTGAAAAATCAAAGTTGATCACTGCCATTGTCCAGCTTTTTTGGGACACCTTGTAGAATAAAAAATAATTTTTAAAATAGACCTAATATAAAATCAAAATCGACCCGTCTGAACGATTTTTTCAAAAATTTAGGCGTTTTGACGAATTTGTTCCTTACTACTCGACCTCACTGTATGTGTATTGAAGCATTCTCATTAGTATTATATAAAAAAGTTTTTACTCACCACTAAACGTTCATTCAATCATTATAATGTGCATAAGTAGGACTCACCTGAAACAGAAGAGTTAGTTAAAATAAAGTGGTTTTTTTATTATTATTATTATATTAGATCAAACATACAAGTATATTTTGGATTATACTAAAATGTGATGTCCAATTTAATTATCTACAAATATGCATATCAGTTAAATAAAGTAAAAGAGTGTTTGGTAGCATGCATGGGACGGGAAGTTTATGGATTTTAGGTGACTATTTTGAAAACTGTAATAATTAATCTTTTGAGGATTAAGTAAAGCTTCCGTTTAAAAAGTCAAATATGGAATACAATCCTAAATATGGGCAAGAAGAAAATTTCAGTATAAATTGTAAAAACTTTTTTATGAAAAATACAACAAATTTAAAAAAAATGTATTGATTAATAACTTTTTCTATATTTTTAATTTAATGTAAGTATCACATTGTCACATTTTTAAAAATATGTATAATAATTTTTAACGAATCTTTTTTGAGAAGTAACATTCACAGACCATTTTGATATGTGTATTACTCGACTGGAAAATATTATGGCTAGTTACATACACTTCCTACACAGAAATAATGCAACATTTTATTAACATAATTATCTGCCTACAGCTTGTCTCCGGAAGTATTTGGAATATTAAACATATCGAACGGTTAATTCATAGGCAACATGATACTTTGAGCAATGTGTATGTGGGATTTGTAACCTGTATACAACAGTAAGTGGGAATTATTAGAACAGGTGGTATATTAGCAAGTATAATACAAAGTAAATATAACGTAAGTAACTTCTACTATTGAATACTATTGTACAGAGTGCGTAAGTACATTTAAAATTCAGAAAATTGGTTTCTTATTGAAGAATAGTTAACTATAATTTTTCTTGTATCTTTTTTCCATTAAGGATATTTTAAAGCAAAAGGTATTAAAAATTTGAGTCTAATGAGGATGCTGTAGACTTGTAGAGAATTAATTTCCTTCACGTATTCAGCTGTTACGTGTAGATTCAGCTCGTAAATCTTTTCGAGATAATTATAATAATAATCCAATTTTTTTGCACAGATTACAATACCATTAGTTTAATAATAGCCAATTATTATGCAAATTATCCTACAGCAGGTTAGGCAAAAATTACGATATTATTTCATGATTATATAATCCCCGCAAACACAAAATGAAATAGTGCCCTGTGAGAAGCAGCTAAGAAGCAGGATGACTATTTTTATAAACGTTTAGAAAAGCAGTTATTCCTTGTACATCTCAGACCTTGAAGGTAGTCTTGTTGGCTAGACCAGGTGAATAATCTGCTATTGATCTCATGGTCTTATCTAAGAGACTATTAGAACAATACATTTTTTTATACCAAAATATTTATAATAATATCGGCGCCGTTGAATCGCCTTCAGACACATTTGTGAACAGTGAAATCGTTTGATTTACTATTTTTTTTTTGTACGAAGACTATTATTATACTATACATGTTGAATTAAACATAATGACAAGTAGGTAACCAATTGTAACTTGTAGGCACCTAAAGTGGTGAATTCAAAAAATGTTAAAAAAATAATAAAAGATTTAAAAAATTTCACGCTGGTATTGGTCCTCTTTGTCTTGTCTTGTTTCTATCGCCGGCGATTAAAATAATTCCTGGTTCATTATCTTAGTACAAGAAAATTCTCTGTGAAATTTATAATTTGTTTATTAAAATATTAGGCTATGATATGTTTTCCATATATGTGTCATCCCCAAGTGGATCAGCCTTTCTGGCTCTTAAAGTTTAAGGAGAAAATTTCTTGATTTACAATTAAAAAGTCAATACTTACTCGACAAAATATCATCTAAATATTGTCTAAAAGTTATTTTTCTACTGTCTGTTTTTTTCATGTCAGTTTTTTTTCATACAATCACTGATTAGCAAAATTATTTCGTTACAAAAAGAAATTTATTCGAAAAAATAGGTTTTCTGATTTTACTGTTGACAAAGTATTCTTAAACTTATTTTTTTTGAAAAACTTTTCTCTCAAATGGCAATTCACTATTGTGCAGATTTCCTTTATGAACAATGTACACAAACAATGATTTTATGAAATATTTATCACATTTTTGTTATACATTGTTGGATTCAGAGTAGAAATATGCACAATAGTAAATAAAGAAAACATATACATATTGCCATTTGAAAAAAAAGTTGACTATCGCTTTTCAAGAAAAAAAAGTTCAAGAATGCTGCGATAGACTTCATCTATAGTATATTTAGAGCTATTTCATTAGCACATTCCTCATGTGATTTCAATAAAATTTCTTGCAATTTATTTTTCATATTTTGATCGCTTGATGGACCCTGACATCGATTCCTGTTAACAAGGAACCTTTCAAAAAAAATGTACACCATCCTTACTGTGCCGCAATGCTTAAATGATGGCAAAACTAATACAACATGCTACAACTTTCAACCGCCTAACATCAATAAAAAAAATTGTCAGACAAGTTTGCATATATGGTAAAACATTAGCCACGAACGGAATGAGAAAAATAGCAAAATAAATCACGATCGTTGGGCTAAAAAAAGAAAGAAAAAGTTTTATATTGTTCTCCACATGATGAAACTAGTATCGTACTAATTCCGTTTCTAATACGGCGTATGGTGACTGCTAAACGTAATTATTATGAAATATAACTGCGCTATTGAAATTGAATATAATTGAAAAACGATGCACCAATTCAAGTAATAAATTGCACAAGCAAATTATAAAGTTTGTGGAAGAATCGAAACGTCCAGTGGGAATTGCCTAACAATAGGTATTACTTACCCTTACCCTTTTAAGGGCCCGCTTTGCTGCGAAATAAGTGTTTTAACACCGTATTAGAAGTTTCGACGTTGTAATTTATATACTTATCTTATGGCAAAAAATGTTACATATAATGGAAGAAAACATAATTTCACATTCCGCAGCAAAGCCGTTTTCTTAATTCTGTTATTTAAAAAGCAGAAAATTCTTCAGAAAATTCCTCAGAAATCATTCTAATTAGCGAAAAATAATCAATAATATAACGGCTTAGTATGCATTTAAATACAAATTTTTGTAGCGCAATTTTATGATTCTTACTATCCTGACGTTCTCAGTTTGTTAATTTAATTTAAGTTGGTTGCGTCGAAATGTAGTATAGGACTACAATTGTGCCAAAGCTCAAATCTGGATGTCAAAAATAAGGAAAATATCTGGGTGTCTTCATTTTAAATGAGACACACTGTATAGATGTTTTAAATTAAATTAAATACAATACAGGGTGTATTAAAAATATACGCAGATACCTAGCTCAGATAACAAATTTCTCTCGTCCAATACTTTGCGAAAATAAACTCTACAGTATATAGCCCATACAGGGTGTCCGTTTTTTGAACTTAAGCATATACATCTCGGTTATTATAAGAGATACGAGGTTGGTTAAATTAGGATAAAATTGTGGATTGTTATGGTGGTCAACTATCTGAAAGAAAATTTGAGCTGCCTGGTATTCGAATTATTGGAAAAAATGGAAAATGACATTCTAAAGGCACTTTTTGACAAAGAATCTAAATTTGTCATCGCATTTTCCAAGGCATCCTAGACGCAAAAATTACAACAAACAACTTTGGTTTTTCATATGGACGACATGTTGGATTCTTAAATTTTTGACAAGACATAAATTTTAGGAGATCAAGGTTCGTTTTGTAAATCTAGATACGGCGAAGGATTTCTAAGGTATGCAGGTTGAAAATCTTATGCATGTTTACCCACTCTAATAACAACATTTGAGGGACAGAAATAACAATAATAACAAATTTTTATTCGGCAAATATCTTTCTTCTTGTGCGATAAATATAACCTTTTTACCTGGCACAAATTGATAATATTTAAAAGTCGTCTCACGTAGATAAATTAACAGTATATTTTTGTATTACAATTTCTACTTTCTATTGATAATAACTCTAAAATCTTCACCTCATTTTGGTGTCCCGCAAGCACCTGTTTCATGGCCAGGTTTGTTCCTATTTCATACTAATGACTTCCTTCCACTTTAACTCTTTCTTTCAGAAACCTGCCAATGCAGCTAAAACTTACACTTAAACTTATTCTCATTTGTTGAGCTTGTGTCTGATCGTTACGTTTGAAAAATTTATTACGATTTATTATGTTTCCGGAATTTTATTAATTTGAAGAAGGGAAAAAATTCACATTACAAATTTTTGAGGTTATGCATAAATTATGGTACCTACTAAGAAAAATGAAGTGCCAGAAAAACTACTCCAAATAATGTAGGTAATTTGAATTTATTGAACAGGAGAAAATTAAAAATAAATTTTTAACTCTAACTCTTCAGGTCTCATTTTCAGTCAACTTAAAATCTAGCAAAATTTAAGACACTAGCAGTACTACATAATGACAGTTACCATGGATAGTAGGGAACAAAACACATGGCGCTTTAAATATAAAACTAATAACCAGAATCACTAACTCTTAGATTGAAATAAATAAAGTTGCATGTAATCGACTGGTTTCTGGGCTGGGATAATCAGTCGTAAAATGTTCAATAATGAATGATCAATTATTCAACATTTATCTCGGATTGTATCGTATTATTATGTGATTGGAATTTAGATAAGAAACATTAAGGAGCTCGGATTTTTTATTGTCCAGAAGTGTATATTATATAAAGAAATCATTTCACATTCTAAATAAATATTTTTATATTATTTATTTTAACCAACGCTTATCAGTCTAGTACTTAATTGTATCATACCTAAAATAGATAATACGTTTATAGAGATGACTGAAATATATTTTTTTATTTTAAAAATGCTTAAAGAAAATTGCAGAGTTTTGCTGGTTCAGGTATTTTATTAATCTAAGTAGATTTTGCTCAAATAAAATTGAATTAAGTCAAATAAAAAATAATAATATACTTGCATAAAACCTTCTTGGAGATAGGAATGAAACAACAAGCAATTACCATTGCACTATCTGCATAAATTGCATGTAATATTACAGTTTGGCAAGATTACCAACAAAAATTAATTAACGCCTCCAAAACATCTAAAATTATATTTTGAGGCTATTTCAATAGTGAAAATATACAACGCAGAGTTTCCCAGTTTAAGTTACGTCAAATATTAATAGTCATATTTATTATGTTAATATTTTTTCAAAACCGCTTGATTTTGGGAACCTTTGCAATAATATCCACAGGAAAACAGAACGGTTGAGAAAATTATTTTTTGGAATAAGCGAACACGAACCTCGAAAATGTTTATAATTTTTAGAATGAAGTGTTCAATGTTGATCTGAAATGGACAACTGAAACATGCAATTGTTTTTCAGAAAATATGTGAAAAGTTAAACATATATGAACATGACTAAATTATTCTACAAAGAATCCTATTTTAAAAATAAAATGTTACAAGTGCTAGATACTATAAATAGTATATTTGTTAATTAATGTATGTAATATATGTTGCGGCGTGGCGGCCAAGAGAATGGCTTTATATTAACAAACAGTCCTACTCACCATGTTTCTTAAACCTGAACATTTTTAACAACAAAAAAACACGATTGTCATTGTAAAACGATGTTCGAAAACTAGGTTATAATCATTTTGTTATAGGTGTATTTGGCGCAGGTCATGCTGTTATCTCATCAATTATAGCAAAGGATATGTTGTCGAGTATGATTAAGAAGATATAAAACCGATAAAAAGCCAAATTAAATATTTACAGTTCATATATATCCACAGCTATTTTCAAACCGTGGCCAATAAAATATCTCTACGAATTATTTGTCGAAGGTGACTGCATAAATGGGGCGATCTTAAACAAATATGTGCTATGAGAATTAGATGGGATAGGCCATTTAACGGGGATTTTCAACTACTAATGCCGGTTATACAGTCCCAAGCATTCAAATTGGTCGCTAAAAAAATTTGGTGTAAGTACTTTCAAATAGCAATTGCTTTAAAACTGATTTAACGATATTTTCAAAATAAAAACGTTATATATTTATTGATCACTCATTTCATGCGACAAAAATTCAAATCCAAAATAGTGAAAACGTGCTTCAGATACACGTTTCGGAGTTATTGCTCCGCTGGATTTATGAGGACTAATAGCTTCAAAGCTGTTCATGTTTCTTTTTTTGGGATGCATGAATTCTTATTTTCCATAAATATACAATGAAAATGAGGTTCAAGCATGTGCTTAAGAATTATTTTTATATTGGATAGTTTCTATAAGAATGGTTGCAAGTTTCTTCAGGTCCAATTTTTTTTTATTAAAACATTCTCTTAAATTTCTTATATCATTATCGATTTTTTTTTTTCAAAAATAGTACGGTTCTTCCTTTAGTTAACACTTACTCACAGTTTTTACTTCAATCGAATTGACTTTCCATTCTTAAGCTACAAATATGTCAGACGGACAGACGGACGGACGGACGTTAGTTCTTCGTAAATATTTTTTTTTACAAACTGATATATGTGATGGCAATCACCAGAATTTGTTAGTAGAAAATTATATTATAAATTAAAGTATGCTCCATGTTCTGCAACGTACCAATTAGACATACAAGCATAACATCGAAAAGCACTACCTTTCCTTTAATTTCAAAGGAACAATTGCTATTTATTTCCGTTTTTCATTACAACAGAATAAATACTTGTGCATTAACGGGGAGTTAACGCTTTAACTTCAAAGGAGAAAAAACCGTATTTTACGTTGTGCTACACCTTATGTGTGTTCAAAAATAAAACAAACAGCAAATGCCAATCTGTGTGCTAGAAATAGCATGTAAATAAATGTACCGGTCACATGCGAGTACAGCAGTTTTAACTTTATTTTTATTTTATGCATAGCATTACATTATAAAATGAATTTTTATATAACGGTTTATGCGGGTGGGGTCAGTGGCGTACTTGCGGTACAGTTTAAGGGTACGGTTAAAAGAAATTAGATAAATATTTTTAAGCATCAGTATCAGTGTTAAAAAATTTTTGTATAAGTATTATAAAGTTGGTTTTAGAAAAATGGCTAACATTAATGAAAAAGATATGTGCTATCTTCTAACTTGGAATTTTTTAGAAAGGAATTTTTTTTTTGGCCTTTCGGTCTACTTAACCATCTTCAGAGGCTATTTTAACAACAAGAAATGTATATAATCGTTTACAGTGTGTACTTTATACCTGATGCTTACGTTGAAATCTATGAAACAATTGAAGGTTAAATTATTTTAATGCCTGGTGGTTTGATATGTTTATGTTAAAAAGATAATAATTTATTGAAGCAAGTGGTGTGAATATTATTCTCAGACAATTTAATTTAACCGTTGTATTAATGGAAATATGTATGTAAAAATTTATTTTCTTAAGTATTTCTTTTTTTTTGACTATATAATATCTAATATTACCTCTATTGTTATTTTAATGGGTTGAAATATCCTTGTTTCGTTCACCATTGATTTTCTCTAGGGGGGAAGTCAAGTAGTTAAATACTGCAACGAGTTTCAAAGGGGTGGCCTGCGGTTGTGGTCAACAATTTACACCCAAAAAATAGGTCAATGTTTATATCCCACGTTCCAGTTTCCAACAATTTTAAACGAACTCAAATGGCATCTCGACTTAACAACTTTAGAATTTCTACTGTAGTATCAGATAAATGTCAAACTAGGTGGCTAAGCTCTACAAAGTCCAAATTTTGAGACAGTTTTGGTACTTATTGACTTTCTGGGGCGCACTTCATCAAGGCGTGCAATTATTTATGTGTCCAAAATATTTTTAATAAAAATGTATTATTTGTGATACTTTCAAGAAGGAATAAAATCATACAGCTAAAAATCGGTAGTAATAATTATAGAAACATCTCTACAGAATATGATAAGATCATAAGTTTTATAAGAAAGTTGTAGGAGACCAAAAGGGATACATTTAAAAATTAATTTGAAATATACGGGGTAATTCGTGAAAGCGGGGCGCTATAATAGATGTCAATTTTTTTAAATGGAACACTCTATATATTTTAGAAAATTTGTTATTTTATTTATTATTATTATTTTGTCACTGTGTTAAATTAAATTAAAAGAATCCCTCTCATTTCGGGTTAAAAAAAAAAGAATTGATTTATTTATTACAGGGTGTTCCGAACATATTGACATTTTCAGAAAATTTCGAAGCTCATTATCTCGCTTATTTCAAATGGAACACCCTGTATTATTTTACGGAATCTTATAGGCCTATTTATTCCCTACAACTTTTGTTAAATATGTTCTATACCTATCCGAATGGCAGAAATTTAGATTTTTTACATTATTTGGAACGGTTTTATACCTTTTAATCACATTAGCCTCGATGTTAAATAAAAAGTGAAGTAAATTATTCAGATTATTTTTAGACTAGCATTCCTAATAAAATTAAATATTTTTTTCTTATATAATTTTAAAAGCTCCTTTGAACAGAAAAATTATTATTTTATTTCCATTTAATTGAAAGAAGCCAAACAAAATAAAATGAATGAAAAATAAAATTATTGCAAGTGAAAAAACCAGGTTTCACAAACATACAAAATATACTTAAGACAAAAATGTTAGCGTCTAAAATATATTAAATGAAGTACACTAAACGACGTATAACAAATAAAAAATGTATGGAAAATTTGATGCCACAGGACATGTTGAATTTATTTTATTTTGTTTGGCGTTTTTTCAATTAAATGAAAATGAAATAATCATTTTCCTGTTCAAAAGAGCTTTTACATTATACAGGGTGTTTCAAAAGTAAGCGTAAACCTTCTGGGGGCGTAATCCTCGGATAAAAATAAGACAAAAAGCTCCTATCAACATGGGTCCGGACATGCTTTCTGAGGAAGTTACGGCCCTTCGAATGGGGCACCCTGAAGACGGTTTTTCCGCAATATTTCCGAAACCGTTAACAATCAAATTTCGAAAATACATGCACTGTATAAACTTTTGACGCTGAATTCGATGCTGAATTCAGAATTTAAAAATTTGAATCAGGGGCGTCACATACCGCGAAGGTTAAGGGCTAAAATAACCCCATTTTTTTTTCGTTTCAGTTTATTAAGGTTTTCGTTGAAAATTATAAAATTTCAAAGTTTTCTACGTAAAAAAGGTACTCTTAGTTCATCCCGATAGAATGAACCGTTTTCGAGAAAATTGATTATGAAAAAGATACAACAGTCAATCACATACAAACGTTTGTCATTGTTTTCAAGTAATTTGAAATTTTACTGATACTGATTGTCATTGTGACATGTGATTTAATTTTGGTCCAGTCTAGTTAGTAAATATTAAAATTAAAAGATTCAATAAAATAAAAACCTTTTTAATTCGCTATTTAAAGGGCCGTAACTTCCTCAAAAAGCATTTCCGGATCCATGTTGATAGGAACTTTTTGTCTTATTTGTATCCGAGGATACGCCCCCAGAAGGTTTACGCTTACTTTTGAAACACCCTGTATAAGAAAGAAGTATTCAATTTTATTAGGAATACTAGTTTAAAAATAATCTGAATAATTTATTTTTCTTCTCATTTAACATCTTCTGTTTGTTTTTTCTCAAGGTTAATGCGATTAAAAAGTATAAAACCGTTCCAAATAATGTAAAAATCTAAATATCTGCGAATATCTCCTAAATCCTTTAGGATAGGTATGGGACATATTTAACAAAAGGTGTAGAGAATAAATACCCCTATATGATTATGTAAAAAAAACATGGGGTGTTCCATTAGAGATAAGCGAGATAATGAGCCTCGAAGTTTTCTGAAAATGTCAACATTTTTTGAACACCCTGTAACAAATAAATCAATTCTTGTCTAATGTAGTTAAAATAAACCTTCTTTTAATCCAAAATGAAAGGGTTCTTGGTTAACTTAACAGAGTGACGAAATAACAGTAATTAAAAAACATGCTGAAAATTTCATTTTTTTCTTAATTTTCTTAAATATGTAAAGAACTAAAAGTTTTAGACTGATATCCTCATATAGAAATATCGAAAATTTCATGGAGAATTCAAAGTTTTAAAAATATATAGGATGTTCCATTAAAAAAAGTTGACATCTATAGCGCCCCGCTTTCATGAATCGCCCCGTATATTTCGAACTAATTTTAAAATGTAGCCATTTCGGTCTCCTACAACTTCTATATAAAATGTTTCTTTTTATTATCGATAATAAAGGAAGTGTTGGACTTTATCGCACCGTTGACTCACCCTGTACATCACATAGACAATAAATAATTAAATAATGTGAAAAATATAGAGATCGAGATGGAGAGATGATAAAAAGTATTTACTTTATTTTACAAAACAACAAAATTCCTACTTGAAATGTATATACAGAGTGTCTAAAATAGCGTGTAACATTCTTATAACATGACACATTAACTTTAGCTACAAAGGGGGTGCAAAAATTGTGAAATATTCTTCCAGATAGACTGCATTTTTTAGGAGTCGAATAAAAAAAAATTACATAAAGCTGTTTTCAAGAATTTAATTGTATAATATAAATACGTATATAAAATATTGGATTGTTATTCATGTTTATCGTTTTCGCCCCCAAAAGTCGTCTATGTAAACTTTGTGGTGCAATTAATAATATTAGATTATTATTCGCATTGCAATAAAATTCTATTCTATTTAATTTAGAGAAACACTTTTACAGAACGATAAACATACAAATAACGATTCAATATCTGGCATGTTTTTAAAAACTGAAAACTGAATTTCAAAAATCCTTTTCCGTTGACATTTCCCAAAAAGACTTGTCAAAAGTACAGTTTATCTATAATCTATAATAATATAATAAAAGTATAGTTTATCTATAATTCTGATATCTTGTATACTTAATTTCAAAATAAAAAAATTAAGAATCAAAATAAAGTAAAAACAAACGTTTTTTCTAAAGTTAATATTTGTCAGTAATTAGTTTTTTTAAATGCGGTTTAAAAACACGATACGTTTTATGAAACATTTGATTACGGATGTAACTAAACTAAAATGAGTTGGAAGGACTTGATGTCAGAAAGGGGTCCTTGAAAATTCACAATGCCATTTTTTTCTAAATTGTTCATAATGAATAATAAATAGCTGAATTTGAGTGAATATTTTGAATAAAGAACCATTAATTAAATTCAACTTACACTGCCGGACTTTTAGGTATAATCATTAACCTAAAAAATATCATACATTTACGACAATAGTTCATGTTTTATGGAAACGACCCATGTTGCAAATAGCTAATATTATTTCAGTGCTCGAAAATTTATATAAAGGTAAACATTTCCACCATGTCATTCAGCACTTGGACGATTCATAAATCATTTGTAATTTGTGTGCATCTAGATCTGATAAATAGTTGATTTATCACTCGTTTATTAATTAATACTGTATGCAATATATATGATTTATTCTAGTAAAAAGTAAAATTTATTGCCACACCATACATCGAGATCTAGTATTTTTTCTGTTTCAAAAGCACGATTTGAAAGTAAACATTTCAAGTAATTGTTTTATCAAAAATGTTAATGATATATCTAGTCCCAGTCCTGGACTTTGTTACTGTACAGGGCAAAATATTCCTGTTTTCAAAAGCAGTCACGTGCATAGGTGAGTAGGACACATGTCAGGAAGGGTACAAATACCAATCCCATGTTTTTGGTCATTTACACACAACTAATTTCCCATCCACTTTAGAAACGATATAAGTTGTATAATTTATAAAGCTTTAAAAAGTAGTTAGAATTATTTATTTCTAAATAATTACCAAGGAATAATTGGATTTTTTAGAGATTGATTTTTTCATGTTTATTTATTTATTTAGAAATATTCAATTTTTGCGGAAATAAGTTTAGTGCCTATAATTTTTCAGTACGGATATATTTCGATCAATTTATTTTTCAGCTGCATTTTAAATATTTTCAGAGCTTCTGTAAAACTTTTCTTGCACGTCTTTTCGGACATTTGAATTATAGTGCGATATGAAGATGCCTTAAAATTGGACTCTAAAGTAGACAAAAAAATACCGAGCTACGACAGCAAAAAACTTTACAATCAATTTAGACGACGTCTTTCATCTGTCGACGGCCCTAGCATCGCCAAGTACAATCTACAAGGAAAATGAATACTTATAGCTGAACTCAATTCCATATTCGCTTTCGCAAAAAAACGCAAATAACTTCTCCCTTGTCTCTGACTTTGAGAATACCTAACCGCGGGTTTCTCTGGGTCTTCGAACCACGTGCGCTGTGCCATCTCTAACTACTTCGCACCGCCGTCCGTTGGAGCGGCGTCGGTGGCGTCGTCGTGCGGGATCAATAGATTGGCCGCTGTCGACCTTGACCCGACCTCCCGCAGCATCACACGATTCTTCTTACGCTGTGCCATGCCGCCTGCGAGTGTACGGGAGAGACAGTTCAACCGATACAATTGTATCCATCCTCCGTTGCCCTCTGTTTAGGAATTTCTGAACAGAATAAACGAAGTACGGCTATTAGTTAATGACTATTGTGCTGTAGATGAATGAATTCATTTGAATGTTCTCAAAGAGTATTCCAATTTAGTGGCAATTTTCCTTTATTTAGGCGTAGAGTCATCGGATTGCATACGTAATTAAATCAGACATTGAAAATCGACGAGAAGTTTTATTTTTGAAACGATTCGTTTCTAGAACACGTAAAGCAATATTGCAGTTTAAATTGATTTTTCAAGTAATAATCTTGGTGGAGATGGAATCGATATTTTATCTCGAATTTGGTGATGCGATGATTATTTTGGTGATGGGATGATTATTTTGGTTGGCGATTGAAAAATATTCAATACATTCGAAGGTGCTATAGGTGGTTTGGATTTAATCCCTGCGTACTCCCAGAAAAATACACAGCATAAAAAGCCATGAGGTGTAAATGTCAATATTACATATAATTTTGATTAATAATACACTTAAACGTATACAGGTTTATTTTCTCGGTAGGTAGCATTTAAGAACTTTTGGTTGAAAAGTCAGTCTGACGTAGTTTCTTCCGAGGAATCCGATGCCGCTAAGAATAATAATAATTTCAAAATGTCGGATTTTTGCATTTGTTTAATTGACTATTAAAATTAAAGTTATTTAAATATCACTTCAGGCTTAAATTTTTATTAAGCCTAAAATTATTTCTTCGATAATGTTATACAGTTATAACATACATAAAAATTTATTTTTAAACACATTTTCGACAATACTAGATTGCTCTCATGTTAAATCTACCCTAAAATTAGTTATTACCAATATAGTCCATTTTCTAAACGCTAAAAATTCGCCAAAGTTCTAACTTCGTTGACTCAAAACCGATTTTGATTTTTTTTTTGAAATTTCAGAAAAAGTTTATAGAAAAATTCCCCATAGGTGAAAAAGGTGTGCTTTTATTTTTTCAATTGTTATTAACAAATAAGTGGTTTTTTAATATACTCTTAATAATCTTATTAAAAAAATTTATAACTCTTTCATTTATTTAAACAATTTCCTGAAACTTAATTATATAATGTCTGTAATTGGCATTAAAACTAAAATAAATAAAAAAATGACGTATCTAAAATAGCGGCAAAGGCTCAATTTATTTTGTTTCTTTATACCGGGTGACAGCTACAATTACAAACCAAAACAAACCCCATTTATGTGAATCACAGCCATCAAATTCCGTTTTTTAAAATTAACCAAAAAGTAGTTATTTCCAATAAAAAAAAATCCAAAAAGGCACTATTAGATATACGCAATATAATCCGCTGGTTTATAAAATGTAAAAAAAACAGGATGTTCCATTTGAAAATCATAAGTTCTGGTCAATTCCGGCCAAACCGGAAGTACCTTGAAATTCAAAATTATCCTAAAAATGTATATTGTCTAATTAGACTAGAACTAATTCTCTAAAAAGCCTTCGGAAATCACTGTTAGAAGCAAATCGTATTTACTTTTTGCCAACCTACGTTTTTAAGGTAATTCGACCCTGCTGATTCCGAAAATTCCGGTTGTCATCTCGAAATAAGGGTTGAACTACCCCAAAACCACCCCTAAAGGTACATTTTTTCAGTTTATTGAGAGTATCTCCGTAAGTAGTGACTTGAGAGAAAAAAGTGAGGAGAGCTAAAATGTAGCTTTTAAAATTTTCTTTAAGATGATGTATATAAAGCGATAACCCCACTGGCCCATTGGCGTGCAATGGGGGTTTAAAATGAGATAATTTATAAAAAATCAGCGAAATAGTTAATTATAATTAATCAGAAGGTTTATTACTTCACATTATGTGCGAAATATATCAACACCTGTAATATTACGAATGGCATGGGTGTAGAAAAGGGGTACTCGTCTCGGCTTGATTTTCAGGAAAGATTTCTGAAACTCCTAGAAGTAAATCATATCAGTTTTTGACAATCTATGGTTTAGGGGTAACTGTTTAAAATTGTTATGTCTATAAAGTTATAATTCCACTAAGTCATTGGCGTGTAAGGTGGGTTTAAAATGAGGTCCTAGCACGGTGGCACAGTTGGTTAAAGCGCGTGTGGCAACCGCACAACCGGGTTCGAATCCTAGCTTCGGTACTGGCAATCCCGAATGGGTTGGTTGTGTGTCTGAGTTTTTCTAAATATAACCCCCTCCCGAACAGCTCTGACTTTGAATTTGGAGGTTGTCCAATTTATGATGTGTTATTTATTTTTTATTTTAAAAAATCAACAAAATAGTTAACTATAGTAGAGGAGCTCTTACGCAAAAGTCAACAAGTGCAGCAAATCGGGTCGAGTTGGGCTAATTTTCTAGCTGTTTGGAAAAATAAGGCAGACCTTGCACTTCTTCCTTGTGAGCTTATAGCTCACAATTTTTACCAATTTGGGGTTATCACTGCAGGTTTTGAAAGTGAAAGAAAAGTAGCATCTAATAACCAGTCTATGTTATTTACTTAACTAGAAGCTTCTCATGTAGAAGCTGATACCCGTCTGATTCTCCACGTTGTCAACAGTTCAGCTGAAAAATCATTTGTTATGTGCATCAGGGATACTGATGTTCTGCTTTAATTAATTTATCATTTTGAGAAGATTAATTACGATGAGTTACGTATGATAGCTGGTACATCACATTCGAAGAAGTACATTATAATTCATAGCATTTGTAAAAAACTTGCAGCACTTCTGAAATCCAATTTGCTGGCATTTCATGCGCTTACCGGATGTGATGTAACATCATTCTTTGCATGCGTGACAAAAAACCGAGCTTGGAACATCTACATCAGACATACAGAACTGCTCAGTGACTTAGATAAAATTCCGCTGACATCAGCGATAGATTCAGCTGAAATGTTTGTACTGAAACTGTATAACATTGATGCTAAATCAGCGGACGCAGCAAGATGTACTCTATTTGAAAAGCTGAAGCAACCTGAGCAAATGCCACCTACATCTGATGCTTTACATCTCCACATAAGAAGAGCACGTTATCAAGTGTTTATTTGGGAAAGTGCCCACTTCGATATTGGTATCGTATTTATTTGTACATTTTAGCGTTATTTTTAAGGGTTAAAGCCAGTTCTCACCACCTTCCCACCGGTAACCAGCGCTCGTATAGAAATAGTCACGTGCTCATGCAAAACTAGTCTCTGCTTGAACAGATTATGCAAATGTCGCAAATCTGGTTTGAAACCAGCATGTGCTCATGTTCGCCTGGTTGCTTGAATGTAGAGCTAAATCAGCTACACGAATATCCGGATGCTGATGAAACTAATGATTCTGATGATTCTCAATCCAATTATTTACAATTTCTTTTTAACATTTCACATTTAAAAACTCTTTATTTCTTTTTTCAATTTATAGTACTTTTTTATCGCCATCTTGAACTCTTAACCGAAATTTTTGAAATCGGTTAGGTCGAATTACCCTTAAACCATAGGTTGTCAAATACTGATATGATTTGCTTCTAGGGGTATTTAAGAAGGGTTTACTGAAAATCAATAAGAGCGACTGTACCTCTTTTCTACGCCCATGATATTAGCAACATTACAGGTAATGAAAATCTGAATATATTTATATTTCGCACGTAATGTGAAATAATAACCTTCTGAACAACTATGGATAACTGTTTCGCTGATTTTTTAATAAATTATCTCATTTTAGACCCTCATTGCACGCCAATGGGCTAGCGAGATTATCACTTTATATACATAATTTTAAAGAATTACCCCTAAACCATAGTTGTCAAAAACTGATATGATTTGCTTCTAGGAGTCATTTCGGAAGTCTTCCCTGAAAATCAAGCCGAGACGAGTACCCCTTTTCTACGCCCATGACATTCGTAACATTACAGGTGATGAAAATCTGAATATATTTCGCACGTAACGTGAAGTAATAACCTTCTGAACAACTATGGTTAACTATTTCGCAAATTTTTTTAAATTATCTCATTTTAGACCCCCATTGTACGCCAATGGGCTAGTGGGGTTATCACTTTATATACACCATCTTAAAGAAAATTGTATAAGCTACATTTCAGACGTCTTGACTTTTTTCTCTCAATTCACTTCTTACGGAGATATTCTCGATAAACTGAAAAAATGTACCTTTAGGGGTGGTTTTGGGGTAGTTCAACCCTTATTTCGAGATGACAACCGGAATTTTCGGAATCAGCGGGGTCGTATTACTCTATAAACTTAGGTTGGCAAAAAGTAATATCATTTGCTTCTAAAGAATCGAATTTGAAAAAATAAACCTAGTCTAAATTTACGTCCTTTAAATTTAAAATTTTCATCTGAAGTGGAAAAGAAATTACAGGTGATCCCACTTTTAGTTGTAACCTGGTATCGGTTTTTTTTTGGGTTTTATCATTTGTTTCCGCCATTTTTCAGACAGCGTTTTCCATTTTTGATAAATTGTAAGACAAAATTTGAGATTAGCGACCCAAGAAACCCCTATACCGGGTGAAAACTAAAGTGGGCATAGCTGTAATTTCTTTTCTATATCAGATAAAAATTTGAAATTTGAGGACGTGAATTAGATAATATTACACATTTTTTAGGAAAATTTTGAATTTCAAAGTACTCCAGTTTGACCGGAATTGACTATAACTATTTATTTCCAAGTGGAACATCCTGCTTTTTTTGATATTTTTGAGACTAGCGGATTTATGGAACTATTTTTTTTTAATTTTTAAAAATAGAATTATAGGTGGATTTGTTATTGTAGCTGTCGCCTGGTATAAGAAATAAAATATCAATAAAAATATTGACCTTTTTCCGCCATTTTTTATTTTATTTTAGTTTTAATGCCGAATTCGTAATCAGCGACCCGAAAAACCCCCATATAAGTATCTAATAAATATAATAAAAAAAAGAAAATGAAGAATTAGATTTTCGACGCCATTTTGTAGACACCATTTTGTTTTCAGACCGATTTTGAGCCCAGATTCGTAATCTGTAACCCCAAAACCACTATGTAATCATTGTTTAAATAAATAAAAGAGTTAATACATTTTTTAATTAAGAGTGTATTAAAATAACACCTATTTGTTAATAACATTTGAAAATATAAAAAGCACACCTCAACTATGGGGAACTTTTCCATAAACTTTTGCCGAAATTAAAAAAGAAAAAAAAAAGAAATATCAAAATCGGATTTGAGTCAACGAAGTTAGAACTTTTTTCTTTCGGACTAATAGGTACTGTATGAAATAACAAAGCTATAACATTTTGTTTTGCTAAAATTATCGATGTTGGGTGTCTTGACGTTCACATATCTTTTATAATTTTATCATGTAAGAAAGAAAAACAATACTTATATAATTGAAGCGCCTCTGGTAAAAATTTTAAATTAGTTAAGATCACAAAGAGAGGGTTAAGTTTATTTGGTAAGTCGTACTATGATTTTCGATTAAAAGAATAAAGAATAGTGCTGAGAGTAATATTTAAGAAGACACGTATTTTTCTTTTGGTTCAAATGTCTTCTTTACTTAATTTTTCAAAAAAAAAATTGTTGAAAAAAATGCGGTTTTTCCTTTCGTCGCCGTCGTGAAAATTTTTTTCAAAACGCGATAAAATCCACGATTATGAATGAATTTGGACGATTTTTTTAAATTGTTTAAAAATGAACAACTTTGAAGGATAATAATAATATGGCCGCAACAATTATAGTTTTAAATCATTATTAGCCATTTTGACAATATTGAAAAATGTGGAAAAAATTTTGACTCAAATCTACAATTTTGCCACATTTTTTCCTTGACGATTTTCTCGTTAATAAAAGAAGATTCCAGCAATGTTCTGTAATGACCCTAATATGTGAAAGTGGCTTGTACTCAATTTACAATTTTTTTAGTAAAAATTTTCGCGGTATTTTCCTTTTTTTTTTCAATGATTCACAAGTAAATATAGTAAGTCAAATTGCAAGTTTAGCGATAAAGGTAGATTTGGAGATTAAAATTAATTATATGAAAGAAAAACCATTCAATTTTTATTCAGAATTAACAATTTACGTAGAGATTTTTTTTGAATTTCTTTCCTAGAGAGAAAAGCAAAGAAAATACCGCAAAAATTCAATTTTTGCTTAAAAAATTATAATTTTAGTATAACCCATTTCGCATATTGGGATCATTACAACGCATATTAGTGAAAAAAATGGCAAGGAAAAAAGGTAGCTGATTGATAGATTTGAGGCCGATTTTTTTTCGAAAAATCAAATACGATCGGATTTTTAAGCCTAAAGAAAAAATATACGTGTCTTATATTGGAAAAATATACACAGGGTGTCCCAAAACAAATGGATATCTAGACATCGAAATAGACCGTTTGAGCTAAATACAATATGCCTTAGCAAAATATTACTCGAGATACAGCCCAGCCAGATATTAATAGAAAAAGTTAAAGAAGCTGCCAATGTAAAAAAAAAAAATAAAAATTTATTATTTAATGCGAGATATTACATACTTACAAAAAAGTTTAAGAAAATGTATTGAGATGACTTTCAACATTTATTGAAGTGGGCCTGATTGCTTTAATCCATAGAGATAGAATATATTCTATCTCAATGCTTTAATCCCACTAAATTACGTTGTTTATTAAAATTTGATTTTAATGTTTTTACTGTTATGTGATATTTAAGTGTAAATATCTCGAAACCAAATTGAGATATCGAAATTGCTGAAGTAGGTATATCTTTTTTACTCAAAATTAGTGTCCCTTTCATAATTTAGGGGAAAAACGTTATAAATATTGCATGTAGGTAAAACAAAAATGCGTGGATTTATTCCAATATGAGGGATCTTAAAACTATCAACAAATTCTTTTTTCTCATCATCAAAAACCTAATTCTGCCAGTGTTCTAATCTAATATGTTCAACCGATTTCAAATTATTGCTATTTAAAAAAAAAAAAAAAGTCACCAAACACCCTGTATCTCTCCAACAAGTAACATTTTGCAAAGGCATATTTGGCTAAAACTGTGTATTTTGATATCTAGTATCGCGAGTTGCCTTTTGGCCCATTAGCTCTGGGACATCCAATATATTGAAAATACCTTGACAAAGTTTTGTTTCACCAAATGCCTTGGGGGCCTTGAAATGGAATGGCCCAAATATTAAATATTGTAAATACAAAAATAAACAATACGTCCATTTGCTCTCTTAATTCACGAAATAACTATAAATAATTCATTAAACATAATTTGTGCAAATCCTTTCGACAGGTTTGGTTAATTTTACCAATTTTGATTTTGACTATATCTACAAAAAATGTTGGTTTAAAACTGTTGTTATCCTCACAGTGACCCACTTTCCATTTTATATTGAAAATCATAAATTTTCCTAAACCCCTCGGAAGGGCCTGCCTCTGCCCTGATTACTTCAATACCTCCAACCTCCAAGTGTTGTTCTATTCAAATTTGCGAGCGTGTGTGTTTATTTATTCTGCACGGAGGTACAAAGTTTAAAGCTATAAGTCGTTTAAAGTTCGCAGAGATGAAAATTAACTTCGTTACTACATTGAAACGGTTACAGTTTTATTTTAAGTAAACGCCGACTGTTTCTATTTTCCACCAAAGCACATTCTGGGGTACTCGCCATGAAGTGATGCGAAGTTCCGGATAAACTTTGCCTAAGCGTCCTCTTCATTGATTTTTAGTTGGTGTCAACATCAGTTATTATATAAATTATGTTTAATCACGGCTACTTCATTTAAGTAATAATAATAATATCAATAATTTATAAACGAATTTCATTATCAGATTCGTGTTCGACATAAGAAGAGTGAAAGTAGACCATAGCCATTTTCAGATGTATTAGTAGTTAGTGATAGTAAAATAAATCAATACATATTAAGCAAGAATTCCTTAGTTCATCGCCTATTACTTTTCCTCCTAATAACGAGTGATAGAAATAGAGAATGCCAGAATAAATACTACAGACCACACCTCGAGTTATCAATCTGTGAGAATATATATATATGATTACATAATATGATCCCGACTCATGGTCTTGGTACTTAAATAAATTTACGGTAAATCAGTTTAGCAACTTTTAGATAATTCAGAAAATAAAATTGAAGGAAATGAAAAGTGAGCATTAGTCATGACGATTGTCTGTTATGTTGGACAAATAACGTGATCGATTCTAATGAAACACATGGGTTAGGGCAATTACGGATGTAATGAGGTGTCCATATGACTTAAGAACCACGAGGTAGTTAAACATCAATAACTTCTTAGGTTGCAAGAATCAATAAACAGCTGGATATAATAGATTCGATGCCATAAAATGGGAAAAAGATCAAAGGATTTATACAAAATAATTCTTTCATCTCCGAATAACGAGTAGCATCTTAGCATATTTAAGATGCCATTATTCACTATATGCAAATTGAAAGTTAAATGGATTTCGAGCAAAACAAAGGTCTACCAATACTCTTTGTACTTTTAAATTTGTATCTATTAAAATAAATTCATTAAATTAAAATATCAAATGCATCAATATTGACTATGATACCAAAGCTTTCCAGCTGTTGTAACCCGAATTTTTTTGTCAGTATTCAGAGTTCATTTATAAAAATCGCCACGACAGAATTATACCAAATTGCAAAGAGAATTAACTTTTTTTTTCCCAAAATGAAATGTGACTGGGCGGAATTATCGTACCAGTAAAAGAAATTATATGGTTACCAACTAATAAAGCTATGAGAAATGAGAAATATGAATAATTACATAAAAAATATGATTAACTGCTATGAAGAAATTTAAAAATTGGCTTCCACTATCGCAACACGTAAATCAGTCATTAATATACCATTAATAAAAGCGAAAATTGTAATTCCTTATATCGACTACTCTATCACATAACGTCTAGTTATTTCCGAATCCTCAACACAATAATAATTATTCTGTTTGTTTCATTGCAACTACAACACTCATCAGTCTCTGATGATTATTTCAAATAAATGTACCCTAGGCATAAATGATCTATTTTGCAGCTGAAGACAGAAGAGGAGATCCTAAATATCAAAAATAATCCGTTGAAAGATATAGACAACCAAACAAATTATATCTATTGCCTAAAACTTATTTGTGACATTTTTCAATTTTTGACAAATATTGAGGAACATGTAATAGAGCCAAAATAAAAAAAAATTAAATAAAGAATATTATCTCTATTTCAAACATTTGCATAAGAAGAAGGCCTAATTAAGAAGCTCATTAAGGCGACGTTTAATTTTAAAAGTACCCCATAACTTGACTTATGCTTTACTGAAGATTACCCAAATCGTCTCATAATCCAACCCATGTTCAATACATACACACTTATCACAAAAACATACAACTATGTAAAAATGCTAACTCACCGATTTCATGTTCAGGCGGAGGCGGGCGTCTGGAAGGGGAACTTCTAGGGGCTGGGGGTTGCTTAAGCACAGCAAGCGGCACTAGTCCTTCAGGTACAGAGGAATCGTGGTCGGTGCCCCTAGTGGGCATCCTTACTAAGCAGAAATCAGGCTTGGACGAGCATACTTCCACCACCTCCACTTGCTGGCCCTTGGTCACGCTCAGCTCCGAGGAACTGGTTGCCGTGAAGTCACTTATCACCCAAGTCATCTCGAGCACTCCAGCCTGAAATAAAAGAGTCGGGTCAAAACAATTATTTTTGATAAGATTATATGATGGATATTCAAATATCTCACAATAATGGATTGGGTGTTTTCCATAATTTACAGTCATTACACAAAGCGATGAAATGGACGTGTGAAAAAAAGCCAATCAATATCGATTAAAGTTATCTGATATTAATCTCAAAGTTTCAGATTAACCTTGTTTGTTCATTATTAATTAAACTTAATCTTTGTCTATGTTGACAGTAGTAGCTAGTTGCATTGAGTGTGGTCAAAATATTAAGAATTGACAACATATTGTTATACTCTGGCTAATGAATGTTAGTCGTTGCGTCATCACTGGTGATCGTACGGGCCAAGGAGGCCGATTATACCAGTGCCGGCGATGAAAAGTTGATGATATGATTGTCATCCTCCACTTACAAAATATTTCATTATACCTTTACAATCTCATATTAGTAAAAAAATATATTATTGTCCAAAACTGCAAAATTAATCTTATAGATGTTGAAAATAACAATTTCTTTTATATGGACCTTAAATTTGTTTGTATACTGTAAAAATATAGCCTGCTTATTCTTGACACAAAGGAACGTCTATGAGTGAAACCAGTACCGCGTCGTAAACGCTCAGACAAACTTGCATCCACCTTTGTCTAACGCATAGCGTGCGAGAGACGCATTTCTGTTCAGTAGGTGGTGTTATGCCGGCGACGTTCGGGCCTATTTCATTTTGATAAACAGTGCGCGTTGAATAAAGACAGCATTTAGATTGCAATGTCTGTGATACATTCAATCAGTCATGACGCAACGACTAACATTCGTTAGCCAGAGTTATATGTAATGGCGACTTTTAGGGATATTGTTTAAATTTTGATTTTTGATTTTATAAATTTTATTTATATAATTTAAGGTAAGTTTAAATTTAGATTTGCACGTTTAATTAATTTTTCTTTTATATTTTATGTTTTAATGCATGCTATAGTAATTAAGTTTTTCAGTTTTGAAATTTAATTTAATTTTCTATAGAAATTGCAAATAGTTCATTCAAAAGAAATAATTTTAAGTTCTTGTCTATAGTTTTGAATAATCGACCTTATGGCATACGATCAGTCCGCCTCTGGGCAGAATTATTTCAATGTTTCATTAATAAGCGACAGTGCGCATGACTTTATGATTATTTAACGTGAAACTTACTTTAGGTTTGCTATAATTACTCTTTTACCTTTCAGGGCCTTTGGGGGTTCCCTTCTACCATCGAAGAAATATCTTACCTATAAATCTGCTGTCATGCTATTTTTAAATAAAGGTTATTTGAAATTCGAGCTAGTTTATTTTATTATATTTCCATCGACTTGGAATTATATAAATGTTTATCAGAATGAATGTCACTCTACTATTTGACAGCTAGATGTCTCTGAGTCTGCTGTATTTTAGCTGACCAGCTGAGATGAATTTAAAAGCTTTGGTTTTTACAATTAAACATAGATGGCACTCAAATATAAGGTTTTATTGCAAATATCAGATAATCAAAAGCAAATAACGTTTCTTAATCTATATCCCTGCGCTAATTAAAACTAATTAAATCTACAGCAGATTTAGGACAGTGTCCTTTTGGATATTAACAAAATTAAATAAACTTAAGGTTTAAAATTTCAGTTCAGAGTAAGTTCTGCACTTTCGGGTTACCGAGTCGTTTTAATTGCACTTGAATTGGCAGACCTGTTTTAAGTTTTTAACACTTGTGGTCCAGATATGATGGCTGACTGTTCTAGAATGTATTGCTCCGATTACTGGATTTGTTTAAACCAAATAGGCCTTGGATGCAATTTTGGATTTCGACCAATCAGGTGGCTGCTCATTAATTAGGATAATTTTTACCTTTATTCCTGGTAAGTTGAAGTTGCTTTTCCGTTACTTTTTCGTATTTGGCCTTGATTCACAATTGGGAAGTCCTGGGAATATAAATTTCCAATTTAAATCATAATTTTCTGAATTTATTTCAGGAGCGATCTGGACGTGGGTTTGCTTCTTTCACTACCCAATAACAACTCAACTTTTGTTTCGTTTCTAAGGAACATGCAGAAAATTTGCCAAACCATGGATTTCTTGATTCCCATCTGTCATTATGGTTTGTATTTTTGCCTTTTTTAACTTTATTATATAATTTTCCTATGAAATTATGTCATTTTCAGCATCCTTATCCCCTGACGAATTTGTGGATACCCATTTGTTGATATTACGTGAGATGAATTTTTGCCCTGCCATTCACTTCGACGAAACATCACTGAACCTCTCGAAGATCACTACACAACACTACTTAGGATCTAATTTACATCGTGTCTAGTCATTTGACTAGACTGGAGGTTTCACATGTAAGTCTTATACTATTTAATTGTAATTTTAAAAGAAATTTACAGAAATAAGTCCATCTTTGTTTAACTGTCGTGTTGAAAATCGTTTAAACTTTGTTTAAAGCATGTAACTAACAGGTGCTCTGTTATTGATTATTTTAAAGATATATAGTACTACAATGCATTTACTTTATTTACGCCTTTAATTTGTTTACGTTTGGTTTATTATAGCGTAGCTGACCCTTTGTTTACGTGTGGCTCGTTGACCTCTTTCGCATCAACAGGTGTGTTACAGCAGATTTATTAATATGGTTCTCCGACATGATATCCTCTTTTTAAACTTGTATTTATCTATTGAGTATACCATACGTAAGTTTCTCGTTATTTGTTTTATTAAGAGGATTATTTCATTTTACCCTGGTTTGATCTGAGTTTATTTTTAATTATATTTATTTAATAATCGGGTTTTACTTTCTTTTATAGTGTAAAATACATGACAATATTTTTCCTTTATATAATGAAATGTTAGCGAGAAGAAAATAAGTTCGTTGTAAAATGTCGATGAACTGTACATCGGATACTTCGGTTTCCATTCAGAGATGGAGCAAATTTGTTACATTCTAGGTATATTGCTAGCTTCATTGTATTCAGTTTTATTTTTTTTTACTTTTAGCCTTCATATAAACTTGCTTACCATTATTAAACCAATATCCTTTAACACCAAAATTAAATAAATATACAGTTTATCAGGAAAAATTTCCACGCCTTATTAATATCTTAAATTATATCGAAATAATAATCCCAAATAAACTTGGCACACAATTTATTGAGACAGAAGGAAATCGTTACATCCGAGTCTAAAAATAAAAATGAAATCGAAATAGTCACAAAATGAAAACGTTGCTCAATGAAGTTGACGTATAACAGAAGAGAAATGCAAAATTTTCAACTACCAAAATAACAATTTTGCGTATTTTTAGCTATTTTGTTTTATATATAACTCTAACCAACAACAAAATATATTTAGAAAACGTGCTGCATTTAGAGAAAATATTTGTTTTGGAAAATTTTAGTTCCACATGTTGAAAACTGCACCCGGATATAATTAACATTAACTGAGATATTTTAAACCAAAAATCAATTGGTTAAACCAGAATTAATGGGATCTAATCTCAGAATCAATTAGTATGATGAGATATAGGAAAGTTTAACCAACATATTTTTTTTACTTTAATTATTTCAAGTTTAACAAATAAATACTTTCCTTACATTATACACGCGCCACAGTGGTAGGGATATTTATTATAGTGAGTTGTAGTTTTCTCCGTTTCTCAAAAATACTTAAATGCGATGAACATGTATAAATGTTTATTTATAATGAATGTCTTTATATTAAAACATACAAAAATGACTTTCCGCGTTTGGTAGAAGAAGAAGAACGAGGAGAAGAAGAAGAAGACTTTAATTTTTCAACATCATTAGTTTCCATTAGTTCATTTTCGGCTTCCGTTATTATTGCAAATAAAGTATTTTTTTTTATTTATTTAAAAAGGCTTGACTTTTCAACCCACTACGTAGTCCCTATGTAACACGGCGTAAACAAATCGCCGTCGCCGCTAAAATGTGGATTTATTTTTTAAAAAGAGAAACAAAACAATACCTCATTTACATAATGTTTTCAGGATTCGATTGCGGTTTTCCCGCTGTTATTACCGTCAAACAGAAGGAACAAAAGAAAAGAGTGAAAATAAAACAAGCAGAAATGGGAAAATGGAAATATGTATTCATTGGAAATTCTAATAGAATCAATACAAGTTTTCATACTTCGACGCCGCCATGTCTCCTTATTTGTTTTCTAGACATCTAGAATGTAAGTAAATAAAATAAAACGGAACGGTTTATCGGTAGAAATTGTCATATTTGCCTTATTTGACCTACGCACGTTTATATTTAAATGGATATGAGGAAAGCAACATTCTGCTCGTCGAAAGCGAATGGAGATTAATTAGAATTTTGATTATCATGCTTATATTAGATCGAGTATTAGTTATTCTCGTAAGATAACTATGTCACCCGAGATTTTGAAAAATTGAAAATAATTTAATTGTTTTTGAGAGTCATGGGTGAGAGAATTAGGTCACACTTAATTCTGCTTAAAAAAAAGAAAAAAAAAGATGCTTAAAACTAATCTATAGTGACTTAGAAATTGTATGCGCACTTGAATAAAAAACAAAATAAATTATTTTCAGTGTAATTAAAGATACTATCGGCAAATCATCGAATCATTCATATTTTATAAAATATGGATTGCCAACAGTTAAAAATTACAACAAACGAGCTATGTCATATCTCTCTTCAACAAATCACAGTTCTCTCATTTTTACTAGATATAAGATAAAATCTGGATTCCAGATTCATCAGTTAAATTATTTTGTTGTATTTTGTATAATATATTTGGACATATAATATTTTTTTCTAAAATTTTCTGGGCGGTAAAAAATAATTTTTCAACAATTTTTCTAATTTGACTTAGTTTGCCGTTTGTTTAAAGTGACATATATCTGCAAAGAACAAGACTCACAAATTTTTAAGAAAAATTATATCAAGACAACCAGTATTTTCAAAAAAGAAATATTTCTGACTCGACTCATCTCGATATCCATCTTGATGAAGTTGGAATGAGTTTTGTGCAATACCTAACCTAACCTTTGCGAAAAAATATTTCAGGGGTTTTTTGTTACTTTTTTAATATTAAAGTATACGTCCTTTTGTACAGTACCTTATCCATTTTACTCATCCGATACCACAACCGCGTTTGATATATTTTCAAACAAATGGTTACTGCAATCCTGCGGTGTCGATCTGAATCAACCTCGTACAACTTCTAAGCGGAAAACTTTCCCAGGTGGTGTAATGGAAAAATAACAATTCCAGGAGAATTATCGCTTGGTTAGCCGCCACAAAGGCAACTCAACAATTCAAATGAACATTTGAATCCACTTTGGCGGAGTTAAAATATTGCTTTGTTGGCTAGCTACATAATTATCCTTGTTACACGAGATGATGTTTTAATTAATCAGTTATGCAGCATGATATCCTACTCAAATTTTTATGCAATTGCAAATTGCGTTCGGTCTCTCGTGCGGGCGAGCACTGGTTTGTTAATTCAGGTAGTTAGGTTTGGCGATGTATTTTTAATTACGTTTAAAGATTATTTGTGGTGATATTGAGCTGGACTATATAGGTTTAGGAAATACATGGGATGGGACTTCTTAAATATGGAAAACAGGCAATAATGATTTGTAATAGTAAATAATAGCTACCTATTTATATAGTTTTATACACAAATAAATAAATAATCTTAATCACATCTTTGCCAGTTAGCCCAGTCAATGAATACATATAAACAGGGTTTGTTTGCAAAAGGTCGGGAAGTTTTGAAACTTGGCACATACCTAGATCTTGACGTCCTTAATGACTACCTGATTTTGCGAACACGCCGTCGCGCCGCTCGCGACTCCATCTTGAAAAAATAGCGCATGAAATTAGAAAATTAGCCATATCTTCCTTACCGTACCTTTTATTGGAAAAATACCTCTATTCAAAATTATTCCTTATAAAATTGTCCACAATTTAGCTTTTTACTATTTTTTTGTCCGATCAATATTTACAGAGATATAGCTTCTCAAATTCGGAAAAAAATTAAGTTTTGTCTTACAGCGCATTTTTTAGATGTATAAAAGTACGTTCATTTTTCAAATGATGAATATTGACCCAACTACACTAGCATCCATAAATAACTGAAGAATTGTTTATTGTAAAGGGAGAATACTAAAGTAAAATAGGTTAATAATAATAATTAAGTATTATAAAACAGTTTAAAATTAAATAGAAAAATTAGTTTTCGACCATTCATTAATAATTTAGATAGTTGCCTTAATTTTACATGAAGATCTGCAAAAAAATAGTATTATAGTAATATAAGTTGTCATTTGTTATAATATAATAATAATAGTAAACACGTTCATTGCCGAGAAATGCCGAATTTATTGGAACTACTCGTTCCCGACTGTCAGGCTAATTCGAGCCAATAAGTCTGACATAGTGCTCCTCGACCATCAGATCAAGCTGATGTATGTCCTACCTTATGTATTTTGAAAAATTACCTAACAAGTAGAACTCAAAGAGTTAAAGTAGACGGTTCTCTTAGCGAGTCCTTGTCTATAACCATGGGCGTACCCCAAGGAACAGTGTTGGGTCCAATACTTCTCCTTGTATATATAAATAATATTGCTAGTATAAAAAATTTTGAAGGTCATTTAATATCATATGCTGATGACACAGCTCTGGTATTTGTTGGGGACTCATGGGAAGCTGTTTATGAAAGGGCAGAAAACGGTCTATCTGAAATATATAATTGGTTGAACTACAGCGTATAAGTTTAAATAATGCTAAAAGTAAATTTTTGGCATTTTCGATCTCAGTTGATGATCAAACAGGACATCAAGTTTTGAGAGTGCATAAAAGCAATTGTGATCGCCAAAATTGCGACTGCCCGCTAATTGAAAAATGTCATTCAATTAAATACCTTGGATTGATGATTGATCATCACCTGAGATGGAACGAACATGTAAATTCAATTATAAAGAAAGTTAGATATATAACGTTTAAATTTTACCAACTAAGATATATTCTTAATAAAAAATGTTTGCTTGATGTGTATGATGCATTGGTGGAGTCTGTTATAAGATATTGTATTATAATTTGGGGTGAGCTATTTAATAACGTATTAAAAAATTTACAAACTACTCAAAATACAACTTTAAAAGTTATTTTTAATAAACATAGACTATACTCAACTAATGCATTGTACTCAGAGAATAGACTAATGGATGTAAGAAATATATACTCATACAATTGTTTACTATGCATGCAGCAATGTAGCCGACATATGTCTGGATGATGACCATGACGACGAACTTAACGTACTTCAGAATATAAATAGTGTTGCTGAGGATGTCATAGAAGATGCGGAGATGTCGGATGACGATTGCGCCGGTCCGTCGGGACTTTGATTTAGATAGTCAGATCTGTGGATTAGACCTACTGGGGATGCCACATAAAAAAAAACGCGCCGATTTCTCTACCTCATAGGTGGTGTGGAAACGAGAAAAATATCACAACTTACATTTTTTTTCATCTATAGCATTGCTATAGGTGATAAAACATTGTTTCCCTAACGTCGGGCAACCGTTGCCAATGGTTGGTGAAACAAATTGCTTTATATTTTAAGGCAAAACTCTTTTTTCCAATTGAAGATGCTATATCTCTGTAAATATTAATCATACAAAAAAATAGTAAAGAGCTAAATTGTAGACAATTTTATAGGGAATAATTTTGAATAGGGGGTACTTTTCCAATAAAACGTACGGTAAGGAAGATATGGCTAATTTTCTAATTTCATGCGCCATTTTTTCAAGATGGCGTCGCGAGCGGCGCCACGCCGTGTTCGCAAAATCAGGTGCTCATTGAGAACCTCAAGATCTAAGTATGTGCCAAGTTTCAAAACTTCCCGACCTTTTGCAAGATCATTTGTATTCATTGACTGGGCTAAGTCTAATTTGGTGCACCATTATTTCCACATAAAAAACAATTCAGGTAACTACCAATGTAAATCTATTAAAAGAGGAAAAACAATTACTATATATTTTGAACGGCTTCATTCACTTTAAAACATAGTACTTCAACATAATAGATTCATTAAAAATGGAAACTGAGACTCGCGAGATTTTATGCCATCCATAAAACGAAATATATAAAGTATATAATCAGGGATAGAACTGTTTATTTTGGGAAACAAAATGTTTCTTGCGAACGTATTCAATTCAGCTGTAGATAATTGATCTATTTCTTTTAAGTATATTTTGCATTAGTCCCTATAAATTTAAATATACGTTTAGGAAAAGTATATACAAAGCTCTTGTCTACTATTTCATCCAAATCTACTAATTAAGTTCCTTCTTGACAAGTGCAGACCACAAGGAAAACTACTAGTGATATTACTTGAGCAGAAATTAAAACGTTTAATCAGAATTTTTTTAAAGGAATAACTCAAAATCTCGCTAACGAAGACGTAACGGAAAGAGGAGAAAAAAACTTGTTGGACCAAAAAAACTAGTGAAAAAAAAAAACTAGATAGAAGAACACTAAAACGAAATTATGTTCCTATTTGTAGAAAAATACAAATGAATTGAAGTTTTCATTTAAAATATTAACAAATAATTGTTTGCCTCGTTCTGGAGGGTTTTCATTTCAAAGAACTAAATATTTAAGAGTTTTGTATTCGTAATTGTTTCCTTCTCAAGAAACACTCCAATTTCAGTCCCTTCTTGAAAGAAATAAATACAGATTTTTTAAAATCTAATAATCCAGAATTGACCAATTGCAAGTATACAAGAAATCCCAAGTAATGGCTGGATTAATTTCCAAATCTTGTAAACTGTTACGAACACACAAAAGCTTATTCAACAATGGTTTCCTATTTCCCGTATCCGTATAAAATCTAGCTGTTCCACAAAAACGTTCTTTTTCTTGTTTAACGAAGTGATTTTTCCGTCAAGCACGTTCCGTTGTTTAAAATATTTGTGTCACCCTGTAGCATCTGTTAGTATTTAAGTCTGATTTAGTTAAGTTTAATTTGAATTGTAAAAGCCGCTAGTAAACAAGAATTAAATTAAATAATGTTTAAATACGTGATTTAGTCAGTAGTAAAAATCATCCGTTACTAAAATCCGCGTCGATTTGATCCAGTTCATTTTGGTAATATAGTTTAAAAATTGCGAGTAACTTATTTCCGTTTTCAGATATAACGAGTAATCGGTGTAAATTATGTAACGCGCTGGGGAAACATATCTAGCCCGACAAGCTTGTCTGAGTCGGTAAGTCCAACGCGCAAGAGAGACTGAGCAGGAATCGAATCATTTACTCCCGAGAGCGAAATATACCTCAGAAAAAATTTGTTACAAATTCGCCGGGAGCGAGCAATCGGTCTCAGTTCCTCATCTGTTAGATCTGCGATCTTTTTCCGTCAAGTAGTCAAGCCGCCTAACTAGTACCAGACCGTTTTACTTTTTATTTTAGAAATAACAATAAAGTGTAATATCTAATCATAATAAGCCTGTATAATCCGGATTAATATTAGTATAATAAATAATTTTACGTCGTTGAGATTCTAATACTCTGGTTAGGGGGATAAAATCTTCTCGAAGTAAATAGCTTCGGTCGAGGACGTTTGTTTTAGAAGGGGACGAAACTACCCCTGCCGAACAGCTCCACCTTGAGGTGATAAGACACTGGGATAAATGTCATAGACCAGGGACGGATATCTTTGACTCCCCGTGGGTAACAACTAAAATCTCGAAATCCGTGTTCTGTCCGACCGCCGCATTTGTTATCATCCTACAGTCGCATTGACAAATTTCGTACCGAAACCCGCGCCTTTGTGTGAGTATTAAAAATCGCTTGTTTGTCAGCACGCCTTCTAGTTGTTGAATAAATTTGTCAGTATTAATACTTACCAGTAAATAAAGATTCTGTATTTTATTCTGAAATCTCCGAGTTGTCATTTAGAGTGTGTAAAACTAATCAGACCCGTATGGGAAATTGCCCAGACCGTTAAAATTGGCAATCAACTTATAAGACCCCTGTATAACTCCGTATCTTCACTGCAGTTTACCCTCGCCTGTCTTGGAAACCGCCAACAGAGAAGTGCTGTTTCTTGCGTTATAAAATAAGAAACTGGCGCCCGACATTCCGTCTTAAATAAAGGTGTTACAATGCTGGAAGGTACAGTAAATTACAAGCAGTCCAGCAAGGTAAAAAAGAGCGTCACACTTTTTGTTCCAATTTCTTAACTCAATATGTAAAAAATATGCGACCCTACTGATTTAGAAGCTTATCGATGTATCGCTCTAGTCTGAAATTTACTAGCTAATTTATGAATCAATTAGAACCAAAGGATATGCAACCCACTCTACTATAACGAATTTAACAATGCCAAAATAAATATCACAGATTGGAAACCAAAATCACAAGAAATGCTATTCGTAGAAAAGTTAGCGGTGGAACATCACATAATAACCAATTATGGTGGGTGGATATGGTTAACGATAGCTTACCTCTGAATATATACGGGGTCAACCAAAAAGTATACTTAATATTTCTATTATTGTAAAAGCAGTAGGGAATAATAGTAGTTTATTCCACAAGCATATAATGGCCTGTTTTATTCACGAGAGTGAAAGTTTACGGCACGAGCCGAAGGCGAGTATCGTAAATCACTTGAGTGAATAATAGCCATCATATGCGAGTAGAATACCCTATTTTATCCACGACTATTAAATATTTTTGACTAAATCGTGGACTAAATATTTTACTGAAGAAATTTATAAGTACTATTTATTTTTAACATTTTCTATGAGCAGGCCGTTATGTGTCAAACAAACGACCTGTCAAAAAACTAAATTTAAACGTCAAAACGTTGTTTAAAACTAATTTTGTGCTTTGACTCACAATCTCATGGCCACTTTAATGACATTTTTAACAAATATCCGACAAGTTGTCATAGAAACTTTGGTCATTATTCGCTGCAGTGAATAATGTTAGTTCACTGCAGTGAATAATGAAATCATTATTCACTGCGGGGAATAATGGATACAATTATGCTTGAGGAAATACATACATAATGCATAAATTATTTAGTAGTCGTAGATAAAATATTGCTTAAATCATACAAATCCGTTTTGTTTAATATTGGTTATAGTGAATTTTTAAGGCCGGGCCTTACTTCTTGTTATTTTTAATTGACTACAAAGTTATATTGTCCATTATGATTTTATTGCATCCTTAAAATCTTGGAGGAAGACGTATAAAAGGGTTTTATCCTTTTTATGTTATTTGGCTCACTACATTAAATTTAGTTGGAGTTAAAAGGTACTAAAAAAATAATTTTATGCCATTATAAATGCCTAATATTTTTCCACTAATAACAAGGCTCGCTGTTAAGACTTGTAATTTTCAGAGGGATTGAAGTAGCTTGAAAATCTATTTATATTATATTCCCATTCGGCGTCAATTACAACAAATCAATTTAATACTATGTAATTTAAAAACTTAACTCAATAAATAAATAAAATATTTTTTACATCACTCATACCAGTATCAGCTAAAAGAGTAGCTGTTCTGCTGCATTCTGAAAACAGTGTGTGTTAAAATACCATCTTAATTATCTTTATAATATGCCAGATTGCTCAGATTTGGAAAATAAACATGAAGAATTGTAAACAAAAATAAATTAAAAAGATAATTGTAGGCTAGTCAAAATGAATGAAAATGTATGTATTGTTTACTAAAAATATTTTTCAATTTACTTGAATAATTATAATCCTATATTTTTGGAGGAGTTTGCAGAAATTCGAATTATTGCGACTAATATACTTTTTAATATTGATTATAAGAGTAATGTTTTATTGACGCGTGGCTAAAGGTGTTGGTGCTAGATGTAGAAAAACCGTTTTGTCTTATATTAAATATAAAAATGTCGGAGGATTTGCATTTGCAGTTTAATTAATAACAGCTAGCAAAAGACGTAATAAAACTGTGTCAAACTCTTCCACTATCTGTTATTTTTGGATACTCTTCCACTTAGGGGTGAATCATTTTCTCTGTAAAATATTCCCTAAAGCCGGCTTATATCCCATTGAAATGCAGCAAAGTAGTTCTTCAAAAGGTGTTTTTAAAATTGTATTAGATAAATGCGAGACCCTTTCGAGCCACTATTTCTACAGAAGTTCCACTACGTATCATCAACTCCTGTAACCGTATACAAATGGGAACAAGTAGCAATCATAAATCACGAACTATTGTCCGACTGTGCGAACGTTTCATTTAAATCGAAGTGCAAACTCTAAAAAAACAAAACAATGAATACATAAATGCTGATGCTGGAGCTTGAGCGACCAAATAAATCGCGCAAAAGCTGTTTTCCATATAAATTATACAGACCACTCAGAAATTTCCATTCAGCTTTTGTTGGCCCATCGCCGTTTTGAGGGAGGGCTTTTTAACGAGTAGCGTATTTTTGCCTCTGCGGATTTCCAATTACAACCGGTAACTGAAGCTGAACTTGAATAAACATTGCTATGATAAACTTAACGGAAAAAAAGCTGCCGCTATTCTTCGGATTAAGTTGAGTAATTAATCTCAGATTATTATTCAATTTCGTATCGGAATTCCTATTTTAATGTTCCAAGCACGAATTCTTACTGAAGTGTACAGCGGCATATTTCAACAATTCGAACTTTCTTATCTGCATCTAGGAATTGAAATTGCATCCGTGGGCGCCATGGCGTTGAATATATTAGAGAAAATGAATAAAACGCATTTCCACTTGAATATGAAGATTATGAGAATACATAAAACACGAGGTGCATATGGAATGTTTTTAAATTTTCACTTTTCAGATTCCATCCCATAATTGCAGTACTTCTTCAAAGGGCGTTAGATTTGCATCTGGTAAATATTTTTCAAACGTGTCTATTTAGAAAATTGTTGCGGTAAGTAAGTGAATAAATGTTGATAATATTTTGATCTTTAAGAATCTGCTGACGGGTAGCCTATAAGGGTGATCAATAATTAATTATCTGTTACGTAACTTTAAGAGAAAGTCGTTAATTTAAATGTTGAGCAATTATCGTTTATAACTATAATATTTAATATGACATGCAACAAAATCTAATCGTAATTATAGGCATGCATCACGCACAAAAACACTTTTTTGTATATGCTAGTACATATTGTTGGATAACCGATTGACGTTTATATAGCCTGAACAAAAACAAAAAAAATAAAGGAAGAAAATGTGGTGCAAAAAAAAATTGGCGGTAAATATCTGATGGTAAAGTTCGAGGGTAAAAAAAATTCGAGATAAAACCCAAAAAGGATATTATTTTCCTATTAGTAAAAAAATCAAATGACTTGAAGCTTAAATTTTGAATATTAACAAATAATTCTTTACCTCGTTATGAAAGGTTTTTTTTTCCAAGGAAATAATTATGGCCGAAATATAATTGCTGTTGTAACGAAGTGATTTTTCCAGTCAAGGAATGTCCGTTTTTACTTTAAATATTACCGTCACTTGGGTACACCCTGTAACTCTGTTAGCATTTAAGTACTGTTTAGTTAAGTTAACTTTGAGTTGATGATTTCCGATAATTTTCGTTGTATCGATTATCATTGATATCAGATAAGTTATGTGTTATGTTATGTGAGTTCCATTGATTTCCGTTAATTTTCATTGATTTCTATTTGATTTCCATTGATTTCAGTTTGATCTCCGTTAATTTTCATTGATTTCGATTGATTTCTGCTAATTTTCGTTGTATTCGATTTTCATTAATTCAGTTAAGTTTCTATGTATTAATTTTCATTGATGTGCATTGACTTTCATTGATTTCCGTTAATATATATTGATTTATACTTAATTTCTATTGATTGCAATTTTGTTTCCGTTAATTTTTTTTGATTTCCATTAATTTTCGTTGATTTCGATTTTTATTGACTACAGTTAATTTTAAATAATTCTATTTTCATTAATTTTAGTACATTTGCATTGAAGTTCATTGATCTCCGTGAATATATATTGATTCATTTTGATTTCCGTGAGTTTTTGTTAATTACCGGTAATTTATTTAGATTTACACCATATTTAATTATTTTCTATTAATTTTTATTGATTTACCTGTTATTTACCAATAATTTTCGTAGATTTGTATCAATTTCCTTTAACTTCTGTTAATTATTTGATTTCTATTTAATTTCCATTGACTGTGAATATATGTTAATTAATTTCGATTTTCGTGAGTATTCGTTGCCTACTTGTAATTTTCTTAGATTTGTACCAAATGTAATTATTTGCTGTTAATTTTTATTGATTTACATGTTATTTACCAGTAATTTTCGTAGTTTTGCATCAATTTTCTTTAGTTTCTGTTAATACTTCGATTTCTATTTAATTTCCATTGAATTCAATTTGATTTCCGTTAATTTTTATCGATTTCAATTGACTTCTAAAAATTTTCATTGATTTCAGTTAAGATTCTACGTATTAATTTTCGTTAATTTGCACTGACTTTGATTGACGTAAATTTTCATTGGTTTCTATTTAATTTACTTTGATTTCAGTTTGGTTTCCGTTAGTTTTTATTGATTTTGATTTTTATTGATTTCAGTTAATTTCAGTTGATTATAATTCGATTTCTATTAATTTTAGTACATTCATTGATTTCCGTGATTGACTTAATTTTGATTTTAGTGAATTTTTATTCATTTCCGACAATTTTCTTAGATTTGCACCAAATTTAATCAATTTCCGTTACTTTTTTTGATTTTTATTTGATTTCCATTGATTTTAGTTAAATTTCTATGTATCAACTTTCTCTGATTTGCACTGACTTTCATTGTTTTCCGTAAGTTTTCATTAATATCTATTTGATTTACATTGATTTCAGTTTGGTATCCGTTAATTTTCATTGATTTCCATTAATTTTAATTGATTTTGATATTTATTGCTATCAGTTCATTTCAATTGATTTTAATTCGATTTTCATTAGTTTTTGTACATTCGTGAAAATCTATTGATTTCGGTGAATATCCTATTTCATTTTGATTTCCGCGAATTTTTGTTGATTTCCGGTATTTTTTTTAGATATGCACCAAATTCAATTATTTTCTGTTAATTTTTATTGATTTCTATTTGATTTCCGTTGGATGTAAGTTTGATTTTTGTTAATTTTCGTTGATTTGGGTTAATTTCCTATAATTATCATTGATTTCGATTGATTTCCGATAATTTTCGTTGTAATCGATTTTCAATGATTTCAGTTAAGTTTCTATATTAAACTTTAATTGATTTGCACTGACTTTCACTGCTTTCCGCAAATTTTCATTGATATCTATTTGATTTACATTGATTTCAGTTTGGTTTCTGTTAATTTTCATTGATTTCCATTAATTTTCATTGATTTTAATTTTTATTTTAGGTCAGTTCAATTGATTTTAATTCGATTTTCATTGGTTTTAGTACATTTTCGTTGAGTTTAATTGATTTTAGTGAATAACTATTGATTTCATTTTTATTTTCGTGATTTTTTGTTGATTTCCGGTAATTCTCTTAGATTCGCACCAAATTCAATTATTTTCTGTTAATTTTTATTGATTTCTATTTGATTTCCATTGATTTCAGTTTGATTTTTGTTAATTCTCATTGATTTCGAATGATTTCCGATCATTTTAGTTGATTTCGATTGAATTCCGATGATTTTCGTTGTATTCGATTTTCATTGAATTCAGTTAAGTTTCTATGTGCTCCGAGTCACTGTTGCTAATTATATAATACGCCCGATCTCCGTAAGTAACGTTGTGAGTACGAGTCATTCGTTTCAATTCAACCCGCAACATTAACGCGGATCCTGAATACGTCATTAAAGCAATAAAACGCCGGAGGAGCGTCCAGAAAGAAACAGTCCGAAACAGTCCAACTGTCTGAACCTCCAGTCAAACCTAACACCTCATCAACGTCTTCCGTCCGTAAACCGACCAGAATCCCGACCGTAACCGCCGCTACGAATTATAATTTTCTTGAAAATTATCTTGGTAAGAATACCCGTGGTCCGCTACTATCCGTCCGTACCGCCTTCAGTTAAGTATAGATATTCTATATCTTATTGTTTGTAAGTACCGCCGTATAATTCTACTAAATCAAACTAGAGCTAATTAGTAATTCCTCCGTTTGTCTTTTGTTTCGTAAAATATGCATCGGCTGGTTAGATTTGCTCGTTTGGGTAATCTTTAAGGCCTCAGTGCATATCACAACAAGTTCTACCGGCAAACTTAACTTACGTCTGCGGAGAGAGCACTTGCCGTTTAGTTGGCTTTCTTTTGCCTCGTAGGCTCTAAGTTTAAGTACCTTCAGTAGCCAAGGAGAAATATTCATTGTTAAATAACTCTACGTTTGTGGCAGTAGTTCGCCGTATTGTAAAGTCAGAAAACCCTCTGTAAAGACAAGAATATCTATAGCTAACCGACTGCCCGCCGCTCCTTGGAAATTCCGTTTGCTTGCCGTCCGAAATAATTTCAGCTGCGAAACAGACCCCGGCTATCGAAGCCTACCCGCCGTCCGAAATAAAATCATATCCACGCGTATCTACTCTTGTTTGCCAGCTTGCGTATTATTATCGTTATAAAACTTGTACACGCCCGACTGCAAAGTCGCTGAAATATCCTGTCCACTGATTTATTCAGTATTGTTCTAATAAATAAATACGTTGGTGTGCTATGTAAAATTCACGAGTTATTATTTCCGTTGTTTATTTCTAATTAACCCGTTTGAGAAATTTTCCAGTCCAGTTGACAAGACTTTCGACCCTCTGGACAGATAACCGTATCTCCATCTGTTAGCTACCCCTAAACGTTCTCACCCCGGAGAACCAAACAACTGTTGTTCCTTGCACTTAAAAATAAGGAACTGGCGCCAGAGTTTCCGTCTAAAAAGTGTTAAAAAGCCAGAGAGTTCTGTTTGTAGGTAGCCATTTACAAACAGTATAGGTTACGTAAGTAATAGCCCGACTAACAAAATATAATTAATGATGGCCATTTTATGATAGAGTATCTTCAAAGTGCATCTCATCAACAAAATTTGGGATCCGTAAGCTTACATTCCCTTACGCCTAGTCAATCACATTAGATTAAGTGTCTTCATATGAATCATCAATATTTGAAAAAGTAAGGGTTTACTTTTGGATTTCACAATTTTGAATGTTATGTTCATAAGGTATAATTGATCACTGATTTAGAAAACTGCATTTAATAAAAGCAACGCGTATTTGATAATTTACGAGGTCTTGATCTAAAATTAGAGCGCTCACTCAATGAACTAAGTTACTGAATAAATAATCCACCAACATTTCTGGATTTAACCGTTCCAAGTCCGTACAATACGCTCCTGTGTAACCGGGTTAATACAGCAGACCGAAACAGTAAGTCCCAAATCCTTCGGAATTCCTGCTATCGTTAACTTTTTTCATCAATTTAATTTACTTCGATCGATTTTTGGTCCCAAACACCAACCCAGATATACAGCAGGCCGATTTGCGCTTATCCAGTTTTGCCGGCAGGCGTAATGCATTAATCGAATCAATTGATTAGCTCGCTAATGAAAGAAAATAGTTCTTTCCAGGAAAGCTTTGTGTGTCGCACACACGCAAGTCTCGCGGGCATTGAGGAACGCGCGCTCCGTCCGTGCATTTTGATCGGACAGCTTTATTTGACTCCGCTGACTAGCCGACAAATGAACCACCCAAAGAAAGCCTAATGGAATTATTTACGATCTCCGTTTCTCGTTCCGAACCTTTTACGGAGGTGAATGGATATGTTATTTATGACTACCTTTGTGCCGGTATGAAAACGATGAAAGTTAAATTTGGAAAACCGGCTAAATAGGGATGAGTTCATAATAGAAACTCTTTTATAGTGGATAAACGCCAAATTAGTGCAGACAATAGTAGTATTTTATTTGGTCTCTGGGTAAGACTGATTTACTTAGGTCACATAATCTGCTCTAAACTGAACTGAGAGGAAGTTATTAAAATTGAATTGAATCGTAGGGTAAATATATAGGCTTAACTTGAAATAATGGGACTAATTCTTGTACTTCTTCGAAGGTTCTTTCTAGTTTGCTGAACACCTAAAATATTTTTCCTATAAAATTCTTTTACTCTATCAAGTAACAAATATAGTCAGACAAAATGGATAAATTATGTAGATACTGTAATGTAATAGGGGCAGATTCCAGTTTAGGGCGTTCCAGGGATCTCCAAGTAGAGGAAAGTTAGATTACTCAATATTCCGTTAATTTTGATTCAATGAAGATTTATTTAATATAATAATGTTCTGTCTGCCCAAAGTAGAGATCTAAATTACTATTGTATATTAGATATTTAATGAAATCAGACTGTTTACTGCCTGGACCACTAACAACTATAAAAATCTTCGTGGCAAAATTCTATTTTTATAAACTACTAGCTTTGCATTTGGAATTGATTCGGATCAAAGTGAGAGATATTAATTAACTTTTGAAAGCTTTGATGGCTATCTGAAATATCGTACATAACACACCCATTAAGATAAATTGATTTAATGATTGAAGTTTCTAATATTTGAATGATTAAATATTATTTGAGAAACATTCCATACTTTTAAAGCCATGTGTCAGTGGCGGTATCTCAACTACTGCTGTAGCAAGTGTAGCAATGGCTGTTAATTTAAAATAATACTTAACCATTATATGATTTGATGTAAGCGGTTCAACAGTAAAATGATGTCTGTATGTCTTGTATACATTGCTTTACTGTGTATATAATCCGGTCAAAGTAGCCATTTCATTTTACTATAATTCGCATAGAGCTGAATATTGGTACAGGTCTTAGGTGGGGATTTTTGATATTTGATATTTGTAATAATGTACCTAAGATCTGTACCAATATTCAGCTCTATATGAATACGAAATTATTGTAAAAAAAATATTACATTTGTTGGTAGCTGCCAAAGCTACTGTCAAATATAAAATTGCTGCAAAAAAAATATTATGTTTGTTGGTAGTTGCCAAAACTGCTGTCAAATTTAGAAAATCCATGTGGGCTTTTAGTAATTTTAAAAATAACGTGAATTCCCATAGAAGAAGTGCTATTAAGTGGTTTGATATTTGCTAGTTCCACAAGATAAAGTTTTCACTTTAGGCTGCCAAAATTTTTCAACTTGATGAAAATGACATTTTATAATTACTTTAAACAAATAAACGTAGATACTTAACAAACATTTTTTTATAAGTTTTGTATGTATTGAATTCGAAATTGACGTCAAAAAAAATATTATGTTGGTTGGCAGAAGCCAAAAAGCTGTCAAATTTAAGAATTTGAAAGTATATCTTTCGCAATTTTGTGTGTTTTGTGTATTATTGTTAATTTCCATAGAAAAAGATACATAAAATGTTTTAAAACTTTCTAGTTCAGTAATTGATATTAAAATAAAGTTGTAACCTTTGACAGCTGGCAAAATTTCTTCAACTTAATTAAAATGCGATTTTTTTTATTATTTCAACAGATTATAGTACTTATATAGGTTTTGGAGGTACCCGATAGGAAAGTAATACGAAAAAGATGTACTTGCATATTTTAAAATTTAGCAGCAGTTTTTGCAGTTACCAAAAAACAATATTTTTTTAAATTTTTTAATTTTAATTTTATTTTTTATTATAAAAAGAGAAAGATTTAAATTCAAAGAATTTTATACCTCCTTTTTTTATAAAAACTCATATTGTTTCCAAAATTACAAAAAACACAGTAGTAAAATTTTAAATTTGACACTGATTTTGGTAACCGTCAAAATTAAAAAAAAAAAGAAATGAAAATTTTATTTTGGCAGATCTAACAACTACATATTTTTAAAGTAAATATTTAAAACTAAATTGGGCAAATCTTTATATATTTGTGACCAGTAGGTAGACTAATTTTAATTAAAAAAAGGATATTTTTTAATAAAAAATCCATTTTGGACATAAATAATAAAAAATTATAACTTAAAATCAAAAATCCGGCACAAGAGATTGATGAAGAATTTAAAAACGAACATTTAAAAAAAATAAGATGTTCCAATAAATTCTGAGGTCTACAGCGATTTTTGAACGGTATTTTCTTTTTCCACTCCACTGTGCGCCGGAGCATCCAGCAACGCACTACGTTTTAAACTTCAAATTAGAAGATAGGATATTTCTTTAATTTTGTAATTTTCTTATTTTGTTCTTCAACATTGACAAGAGATAACTCGATGTTTTGTTTTGGTTCTATAACCACGTACTAACTGTAATTAAATGGACATCATTTTCTTAATAGGTACTGTAAGTAAGGGTGTCATTGCGGAAAAAGTTTGAGTAGAATATACTTATTACCTTAATTTCAACAGAATACGATTGATTCTTAATTCAGCAGAATTCTTGAATTATTTTAGTTAGTGTCGGTTATCTTATGTAAATAAGTGTTACATCGATTTCGATAATAAATACCAATCCCCAAGTAGCTTCTTGTTTTAAGTTTAACTGCTAAAATTATGGATAATGATCCATCATCAATATCACTTCTCCAATAATATACCTAGTTAAAAATTAACCCACACAGTAAATGGACTTAGATATGTTTACTGTTCAACCTAAAACTATACAAGATGAGTATCTTGTCCTCCCAATTTGCATTGTGATATCCCCTCAGCTGTATATACTATATACTTCTGACTCGACTCCACACAATTTGACATAATTAATTTTATGAAAAGCAAAGCAATAGAACAGACAAATTAGGATGACTGGTTGAATGTGTATGGAACATTGAAATCAGCACCCCATTATTAATTATATCCATGCGTATCGGGGAGTAAAATACTGTCGTGGATTGCAGGGCGTGCGGCCAATACGAGCCATCGATTGGCTATAAATATCGTATCGTTCGTTGACACACTCAATATCCACGGTGGTACGATCAGTCCTTACCGCCCGTCTATTGCCATCATTGGATATCCTAATTACCATCATGGATTCACGGAGGAAGAGCTACCGCGTTCAGCGTTCAGTTTGGTCAGGATCGCGGGAGAGCGGACAACTTTTCTTCGCGTTTTATTTTAGCGGAATTAAGTTTTTCTTCCTGGTTTTATCCTACCTATTACCTCTTATTGGAACTAGTGCATACGTCACCTAGCTATCCCAAATTATAAAAAAATTTAATTACATTCAGTACAACCTTTACCAAAAACTGTTTCAAAATCTTAAATTTTACTCGTTATGCTATTGGACCGTTTATTTTGATTCGCCAGAGCTTTAGTTGATTGACATTTGCTTTGTAACAATTTTATCGAATTTATACAATCATTTACGGTACGGGACGCGCTGTATAAATAATTTAAAGTCAAGACCATACATTTAATTTTAATCAACCCCTGCGTGTCCAGAGCTATTTTAATTGCATATCCTTGTTTATATTAGCAATATATTGTAGCAGACAATAAAACGTGATTTACGGATAATGCGGACCGAATAAAAATATCTAAAATAATAATAAATAAGCCACGATTTATATCGATTTTTAATAATAGCTTATTTAAAGATTGAGCTATTTTAATAACATAAATTGCTCTTAAAATATGTGGAAATTCCCAAGGGTACCAGAGAAATCTCAAGGTTTATTTCATAACCAATAAAAACAGAATTTTCCTTAAACGATATTACACAGGATATTTCGCACAACAAAAATAAATGTTGGGTAATTTATGATGAATAGAAACATTACTGCGATATTAACAACATTATAAACATACAAGTTCCGCTGAACGCCACATTGCGTAAACAAAGTACGGAGTACGTGCGTTTTCTCTTCATGATATTATCTTTAAAATTATCGGAAACCGCACGCACGGTAATATACTAACTGGTACATGTAATGTAAGCGAGCGTACGAGAAAAAACAATTAAAGGATCCGTCAAAAACTCTTGATCTATAGAGCGAAAAAAATGCGCAAATATTTGGCAATTCATCTTCATATAAATTGCTCGACTGAAATATTAACGTAATAATAATAATAAACTTTTTTTTTATAAAAGCATGTACTTATTTACGTATAGGTATATATTTTCAGTTTTTCCTTGATCGAATTTAAATATTAGTTGTAGTGTAGTGTTTCTTGGGCACATCGGTCATCAATATATAAACAACTTTATTGTATCACCTTTCAGTTTATTAACCATCATCAGAGGCTACAATTATTACAAAATTTTTGGGTTAAATGTGGACAAATTAATTAGAAAGTGTCCAAAATGTGACAGGCAGGTGCGTTACCTCTAGACTATCAGTCATCAGTTAGTGGAAAAGTTACGAGAAACTGGATCGGTGAAACGGGATCCTAAACGTGAGCCTTCGGTAAGAATTGAAGCTGTTAAGGTTGCAGTTTTAGCACGCGCTGCTGCAGACCCAACTTTGAGCATGTCTAGTGCCGAACCGGTTTTTAGAGGCCAAAAATAGACAAAATTCTTAGCAGTATATGAATGGTTGGAAAATTTAGGATTAATGGTACATAAATGGGGAAAAATCGATTGAACCCCACCAGAAGTGGGGTGGGGGGTGGGAAAAGGGGTGAAAATTGATTTTTTACGATTTCCGGCAAAACTAGATCTCCTATCGAAAAAAGATAGGTAATTGAAAGATCTACAACCTTTATTTCCACCATTTTCAACATAACCTCAAAACTATTGAGAAAAACGCCAAATACCAATTTTTTTATTTTTTATTTTCATCTCCCACAAAAATTATTCGATTTTAATGAAATTTGGTAAAAATATACATTTTTGTGTCTCAAATAAGCTGTAATTTCTTTGAAGCGAAATATTTATTTTTTGATTTTGTTGCGAATTTAATTTGAAAAAAATGCCTAATTTTCAATAAAAAAATTTTGATTTTTGAAAATTTCAGGACGGAAATATAAACCTCTACTTTAAGATGGTGTAAAAAAATTATACTGTCAAAAATGGGAAAAACCAAAACAAAGATGTTTTCAGATTCCTTAAATTTTCAAATTACATAATATTGGAAATAAAGATCTTGGTGAACTTGTTGAATCTGATGATGTAGAGTAGCTTTCCAAAAAATGAGATTAAAATAGAATTTGATTTTATATTTCTACTTTGTAAATTGAAATAATTTTAAATATTCGTTTTAATACACTTATTTTCAATTTATTTTTGTTCATGAGGCATTACAAATATTTTGTTCTGGAAAAAAAAATGGTAATTTTTAGCAATATGTTTTTTGTAAAATTACTGTTTAAACAATTTGTTTTTCACCATCCCGAACCTTAAACGATTAATCAAAATTCCCTTATTTGATATTACATTGAATTTACCATTTTGCATCATTCTTAACACTTCATTTCAATAAACAATGAAGAATTCGTGACATTTACGGAAAAATCGATCTTGAAAAGATCTTTGTTTCGGTTTTTCCCATTTTTGACAATGTTTTATAGAGTAACAGTATGATCTTAAAGTAGAAGTTTCAACGAAAAAAATTAGGCCTTTTTCAAATTAAATTCGCAATATAATCAAAAAATAAATATTTCGCTTCAAAAAAATTACAGCTTATTGGAGAGACAAAAATGTACGTTTTCACCTAATTTCATTAAAATCGAATCATTTTTGTGGAAGATAAAATAAAAAATTTGGTATTTAGCGTTTTTCTCAATAGGTTTGAGGTTATGTTGAAAAATGGTTGTAATAAAGGTTGTAGATCTTTCAGTTATCTACAACTTTTGAATTTAACTTTTTCGATAGGAGGTCTAGTTTTGCCGGAAATAGTAAAAAACCATGTTTCACCCCCAAAAACACCCCTTTTCCCACCCCCACCCTGGTTATACCTATGTTGGGATCCAATCGATTTTTCCCCATTAATCCCGAATTTTCCGACCATCCACATACTGCTAAGAATTTTTTTTTTTTTAAAACTTATTTGCACACTTTTCTCATTTACCAAGAAATTCTGAGAGACCTTTTTGAAACTCAGGCATGCTGTTTTTCATTATCATACATTTTTGTTATAAATTTTTCGTCCCGAAATAAGGTACGAATTTGAGGACCGTCGATGATAAAATCTTTTAATTTAGTCTCATTTATTTCGGGAACTTCTCTCCTAAATATTGAAAACAGTCAACATCTTTGTCCAAAGCTTTGACGAACTGTTTCATGAGACAAAGTTCAATACGAAGCAGTGGAAGCAGAATATTTGAAGGATCATCCAATTGGCTTGCGTATAACATTTTTTAATCATGGATTAAACTCTCTACAGCGTAGACGCACTTCATAATTCTAACTATAAAATTTTATTGCAGCTGCTTAAAAAACCCAATGGGTTTATAGTCGTGCTAATGTCAGACAGAAAGCCATTTCAATTTACCTATGAATACATTATACATGAGGGCGTGGTAGTTGCTGGTGTTGGGCAATACAACGATGACTTCGCAGTTATTCAGAAAACCAAACAGCTTGTACATCCACTTCTTGTTAGATTTAGACATTTTAAAAAACAACACAAACCAAAACGTAATTTTACTTGGTAAATAGTAACAGAATTAAGTGCTCTGTCTGAAATTAATTATTATAAAAACGACCATTTAAATTTGGAAATAACATAGAATAACAACTGCCATGTGGTTCTTGTTGACAGAGGACCATACCAAGACCTAAGAAGCATAATTCTTTTTAACCCTCTTGGCCTGAGACTTCTGATTGAAGCAAAAATCAGAGGGTATTTTTGACACAAATATAAACAAAATAGAACTCTTTCGTATCTCTAAACGTTTTTAATATATTTTTAATTAAATAGGTATGTGTCGACATCCAGTTATGGTTTTCTACTGGCTTACATCATTGAGTAAATAAATAATATAAAGAGGCGCAACCGTCAAGGGGGCGAGATTTTAGTGTTGTATTTTTTTGCCAATAACTACAGAATTATCTACAATATTTAGGGCTATGCAACCGAATTACAAATACCTTCCCGTAGCACTAAAAATTGATAACAATCCTGAAGCTATTGACAAAAAAATACAATACTAAAATCTCGGCCCCTTGACGGTTGCGCCTCTTTATATTATTTATTTACTCAATGCTTACATTTATGTATGTTAAAAACACGCATTTGACGCGCAACTCTTACTTGCCTTTTTCTTAAGTAACATTACATTACATTAGTTTTTCAATTTAATTTTTCCTGTAATTATATCTAACGTTGAGTGAAAAACTGGTTTCGGTTGTAGGAATCAAACATACCTATGTAATTAACTTCGTCTTATTTATTGATTTACACTGATTGATACATCTAACGAGTATTTTCAACATAAAATTAAAACGTTCAAGCTGAGTCAGATGATAGATTGGTATCCAGACTATTTCCAAGTTTAGTCTGTGGCGATTTAATATTGTTACTGATCCACATAAAAATTGTGTTCTGACATACTTAAGAATAGAAAAGTTGTAAAAGAAAAATGTTTCGTAAGGGCATGCCGTGGGATGTCTTGCGAAGGAGTGATATGAAGGAAATTATTTATAAAATTCATAGACACAAGTAACATATTAAATCGTAGTAGTTATCAAAATTTGCTAGTAAAATATTTTTTCGTGCCACCTAATTTACTTTATATCTAAACAAATATCTTGAAAATTATTTAGGACGGATCTGAAACGTTTTTACAGGCGATTAATTGCTAGATATTCCTAAGCCGATTTATATAAGCTGATGTCGATGCCTAAGCTCCCCAAAACGTAATTAAATATAAAAGAAATTATTGGGTACAAGTATGCTAATTCATTAATGCTTACTTCTAAATCAGACCGGCAACAAAATAGAGTGTAAAAAACAATTAATAAATATGTTTACATGACGTTACATTCTAGCCATTCACCATCGGCCGTGTTTTATAAATAATACAAAACTAAAATAGAAAGTGCAGCAGTCGATAAAAATTAGAATCTGTAATAAAAGGTACCAATTTCAAACCAAAAGTAGAATAAAACAGCCATTTAAATTAATAAAAATATAGGTAAATATAATAATAAGAGCCCCATGGAACAGAAATCGGTAAGAACTCAACTACCATGGTGATCATTTCGATATAGTTTTAATGTGTATTGCGTGTACAAGATTGTTTAGATTTATTTTTTATTTTTATTTTTAAAAATAAGCCAAAATTAAAACTACTATTAAATAATGATGAGGCGTTTTTGTAGTACTACAAGTAGATGGCAACCATGATTTGTGTTACACCCCGTACAGCGCTCTAAGAAATCACTACTTTTTTATTAATGAACGTATTATAATGATTGCTTCAGAAAATCCAAAAAAAATCTAAAAATATGAATTTCCGTGACATGAACATCTATAAAAGATACAAATATTTTCCGTTTTCCCTTTACGATTTATCGCTGTAGATGTGGTTGCATCGGCCGCGACGTGCAACAAACCGACGAAGTGCAGCAATAAAACAGTCGGTGGATAAATCAGACACCAATTCGAGGTGAAGTGCCTTCGTAGCGTAGCAAACAAATAGGCAAATGTATGCTTTAAAAGTTTTAGTACCACGTGTTTTGCCTAAAGGATTATGAAACGGTCAGGTAATATCTATGCTACTAGAAAACCTCATAAAATTTTTCCAGGCGTATTATACTAGAAAACAGCATATCGATTATTGAGGTTTATTTAAGTCTTTGCTACGCCGATAGTACCACAAGGATCAAATTTGGGACTATCATTCTTCAAGTCATAACTCAATAAAAGAGTAAGAACGAGCATCTTAGTCGCTTTTGAGATTAATTAATTTCATTAAAACTAAATTAAAACAGTATTATTGTGGAATGGATATTTTCCAAAGCATTAATCTAATAAATGTGATATAGGTATAAATATATTATGTTTTATAATTTAGTATAATTCTTAAAATGAGGCATGTTAATAAATATTACTAAAAACTCTGCGAGTGTTGCTACATTTCTTATATAAATACGTTAGTATCTAGGATATTCCTGAAAGAACGCTCGATCAATCCACACTGGGATTTTTGGGAAGCCACGCCAAAAAGTGCTGTAGAATTTAAAACGTCTAAATAACAGTTAAATAAATCGTCAATTAAATTCCTAAATGATTGGTTTACTTGTTTAGCAGAAGCGATGAAATTTTCAAGTAATCAGTATAATTCGCAACGGTTATTGCTGCTTCAGTTGAATTTATAAACTGAGATCCCTTTAAAAATGCAATGCGGTTATAATTAGAATTAACCAAGTAAATTATTTGACACACCCAGTAGACTTTCGATAAATGGTTTTCATTTGATTATAGTTTCTCGACTGTTTGCATAATACCTACGATAAAAAATATTTTTTCGCGTTGAAAGCCGCCACATGTTATAAATAATTGATTTCGCTTACCAACCTTCTAATCTCGTCGTTGTTGATATGTCGACTTAAAAATGTGTTGAACTGGTGAATAATATTATCGTATTGGATAACTGTTGAACGCCGCTTTACGTAACTATTGTAGATGTTTATCAGATAACTCACGGAAATCGATAGGCGGCATGCTACTGGATTGTATAAAAAGTATTTGGGAAATTATGAGAATGGAAATTACTAACAGGCGAGACGGTACAACACTGTTATGACTAGCGCCTCCACCATAACTTACGAAATAAATAAACGTGATGCAATACATATCGTGTGTTTAATCTAATTCCCTTGGTTTTCTAACTGAAACGCTACATGTTTTGTTGAAGAATACCATTCACAAAGCTTCATACAAGGACTATTCGAAAAATAATGGGAAAGCTAAAATATTAAATACTTATTAGAAAAATACAAAATATACATCACCGTAAAGTTCAACGTTTTAATTATGCCACTGAACCATTTAAATTATTCTTATAAATGCTTAAAAAATATAATATAACTTACAACCAAATAATAACTGAATGTACAGGGTGATCGTTTGAAAATTCTACTTTTTAAACCCTTTTATTTTGCTTAAAAATATAGGTAGAAAAAAACCAGATCTGTAGCATATTTTACAAGGTTTTTGTATGTTATGGGTCTGCATCTATCTTCAGGAATATACAGGGTGCGCCACATGGTACACCCTATACATTTTTAGATATTTGGATAGCCCTTTTCATCCCCTTTATAAATATATATAATTGTTATATATTTTACCCACAAATAACTGAGTTATATTCATTAAGATAGATGCAGACTCATACAAAATATGCTACAAATTTAATTTTAATTTTTTTTTCTAGCTATATTTTTAAGCAAAATAAAAGGGTTTAAAAAGTAGAATTTTCAAGCGATCACCCTGTACAGTGTTATTATTTTGTTTGGTACACATTTTAATCAGAATTTGTGAGTTTATTGTAGAAAAAATCATACAAAAGTTGCAGGGTATTTACTAAAGTTTTATTTGGCAGCAATAAAGAAACAAATGTCGACTTTTTCAGACATCGACATAACCTATGTTTTTTTTAAAAAGGGACGCTCAATATATTTTTATCAAGTTAGATTTGGTTTTCCTTTTTTGATTACACTGATATAGCATACTTGATAAGTTTTATTCAGGATGTTTTGAATTATTAATCAAAAACAAAAATATTGTAGGAAAGTATTCCTACTCGAGTTTAAACTTTTTGCGTTAGCAAAGTGGGCCGTGGATGAAAACAATAGAAACTGTTCTATAATTTACATTTTATTGATTTTATTTCGGAAAATACAAAAAAATGTTTTATGTAAAAGTTGTAGGATATCTTCTAAACTTGTGGTACTAATATAAAAACAACATTATAACACCACATGTAATTACGACCCCCTTTATCCCTTTAACAATTGTATATAATTTAATAAATTAACAAAATTGAACTAAAAGGCTTCCCCCTCTCACGTAATTATTGTTTCGTCAGTTTTTCAAACAATCGTTCCGATAGAACTGTACCCTGTGGATATTTCCTTCTAGATATAATTTCTAATAGTAACCGTTGCACTTTTATTGTTCATTAATTATATTATAATTCAAGTATATCATATTTTTCTTCTAAATTGAATCTCATTTTAAAACGTAAGAATTCACCAATTTCATTGTTGCTGTATAAATAATGACACATTAGTCAAAACAATACCAGTTTCTATTGTTTTCATCCACAGCCTTCTTTGTTAACGCAAAATGTTCAAACTTTATAGTAGGAATACTTACCTACAATTTTGTTTGTCTTTGATTAATAATTCAAAGCATCCTGAATAAAACTATCAAGTATGCTATATATCAGTGTAATTAGAAAAAACAACAAAATCTAACAGAAAAAAAACATATAGGGTGTTCCATTTAAAAAAACAAAGGTTATGTCCATATCTGAAAAAATCGATATTCAATTGTTTCTTTATTACTGCCAAATAAAAATTTAGTAAATACCCTGCAACTTTTGTATAAAACATTTTTTTCTAATTTCTACAATAAACTCGGAAATTATTATTAAAATGTATACCAAATAAAATGTACTGCATATTGATTAAATTCTCTTATATGTTTTCGGAAAAAAGTTTAGAAGTTAAAATCGGATTATAGAGGCGGCCATGCAAGTGGCCAATCTCTTCGAATATATTTATTTTTTATTTATAACAGCAAAATCTGCTTCTTCCTTCTGTACTTATGAGTGACGCAACATTACTTGTTACTTGTAAAACGTCTCTCAGAAATACCAAATACTATAGCAAACTAAGAAAATAGGACATAACAAAGAATCAATTATGTCGTTCTTCATTAAACCAGAACAAATGTTTACAAAGATTGTTTTCCAACAAAATTGATCAGTCCACTTAATAAAGATTATGAGTATTTCTATTTGTATAAAATTACTGTGGGTGGATTTATCACTTCAGATGAAACCTAGTGTGTCAACCATTTATAAACCACTATTTTTGCCTAAGCAGATGTAAATTGGTTAAGATTACTTAACAATGGATTTCTTCTTGGCCGCATTAATAATTCGTTCCTCTTAAAGAACGGAGTGCCTCTCGAAGGACCAGAAAACTATCTACATACAGACCTTAATACTTTCTTTTAAAAGTTCTGTTCGACCATCAATACTTTCACAAAGTCATTCACATGATCTTTGTGGAAAAACTAAAAAATTTCAGTGGAATCATTTAAGAGTTAACAGCATTGTACTGTTTAAAAATAAAAAAATCCAAAATCGATCCTTTTTAAAATCTTGAAAAAAATAATCCATTTCAGCGGTCACCTGCTTTATAAAATTGAGATAATTTTAAGGCATTTTATTTGTGCGCAAACATCTATAATCTATTAATAATCTTGTTAATAAGTTAATAAAATATTATGATCTTAATGGAACCAAGTAAAACGTATTAATTTATTAACCACAAAATGTTTATTTTACTTATCAAATTACACTTTAGATTACTTAACATAAACATGTACAGGACATCCTGTATAATAATTACATTAAATATATAATTATTTATTCGTTAAAGATAAATTTTTAACTTATGTATATATCCTTTGAAATAGGGGAATCCTTTTAGGAGCGTATCTATTAAGGACTTAAAAAAAATAAGTAAAAAAGTTGAAATAAAATTATCTTTTCACAGCAGAAAAATAATTACAAAATTTAAGTATTTCCTGAACAGATAAAGTTGGATCGAAATTGGACATAAATGTAAATCCATTTGAAAAGATATAACCACTGGATAATATATTAATACTAAGCAGAGAAGTGGCGCTTGTGTGCACAATTTGAACTCTCTAACTATATCCGTAAAAAAAATTATATACAGGGTGATCTACTACAAGTGTGCCATTAGTAAACTTATGTCCTAAAACGTATAATAAGGAAGCTACAATCCTTTTAAAGGGGGATGATGAATATCAATTTTTCGATATGGTGGTGACTAAAAAAATGAAATTTTCATACAATACGGCCTCAATGTAGGCGCATAAAATTACAAATTTCACATTTAACAGCTTGCATTAACGAGGTAGTATTTTAACCCAAACTCTTTTTGACGTCACCTTCGAAATAAAAGATTTAAACAAAATTATTTCCAAGTAATGGACTCGGAAAAAAGTTGTTTCAAAATTGTTGAATATGTTTGATATAGAAAATTGCGCAAAATAAAGTGCTGTTTCGTTCTAAATAACGAATATTTCAAAATTAAGTTAGAATTCCGAGGTTAATTTAAAAATCGAGATCTTATATGTGGAACTCTATAAGAAAACAATAAATATTCTTGAAAATATTTATTTCACGAAAACATTCGAGGATTCAGTAATTTAACGATCTTGTCTTGTATTTTAAAAATATCCCAAAAAATATATAAGAAAGAATTTTATTCTTCCAGATTTATTGGCCAATTTTACACAATCGAGAATTTACACCAAATAAAATTCTGATTATGACACACAAACAGACCGACAATAGTGTAGTACAATATTTTCGTAAACACTAGAAAAATGTATTTATATGTACAGGATGATTCCTATAACGTTCTCATCCCAATTTTTTGGTTTGGCTTTAGGAAAAAAATAAAAATGTTGATCGTAACTTAAGTATAAGTAGTATTTTTTCCAAGGATTCCGAAAATTTCAAAAAGAAAACAGTTTAAAATCAAATAAAACTGGGAGAAAATAAGGCAAGGTTTTTTTAAATAGAACACTCTGTAGATTTTTACAATTTTGGAAAAAGATTTAAGTTTCTCTCCAAAAATATAACATAACATATACATTTTCCTTCACATTTAGTAAAATATTGACAATAATTGAAATAATTTAACACCAAGTTGGCTAAGAATGTTATTTGAACTCAGTATTTTACTAAATATGAAGGTAAATATATTATGTTATATTTTTGTAAACAGAATTCAAATCTATTTTCAAAATTTTAAAAATATACAGGGAATTCCATTTAAAAAAATATTGCTTTGTTTTTTACCACTTTTTACCCGACTTTCAATTGTTTTTTGTTGAAATCCTTAGAAGAAATACTATAAGTTACGTTAAACATTATTTTATTCCCAAAAAAATTGGGTTGAGAACGTTATAGGGATCACCCTGTACCTAAACTTTCGAACAGTCACTCGAACGTATTTCTAATTAAAAACAAAAATGAATCTTTTGGTCACACTTGCCAACAACAATGTCCACAAAAACAACTAATTCTCTTTCTTTTCTCTTTTGGGATTTATTACCACATTTCTTGAGATTCCTATCCAAAAAAAATTGATTTATCTAAAAAATATTCAAATTAACCAGTTTAAAACTGGGAATTAATAGTTGCCAAAAAACACCTTCTAACTGTTCCTCTGACATTACGTCAAAGGTGTAGAGGTTATTTACCAGTTTTAAACTGGTTAATTTGAATATTTTTTAGATAAATCAACTTTTTTTGGATAGGAATCATCTCAAAAAATGTGGTAATAAATCCCAAAAAAGAAAAGGAAGAGAAATAATTTATGAAATGCCACAATTAACATTTAAACAATATTTAAATAACAATTAAAATTCATCTCTGTGGTTTCTATTGTGTATGCCAGTCAAAATGGTAAATTAATATTTTATTTATTTTTCAGTTTGAAGCGAAATTAAATAACGAGCCGGAGTCTTCGACGATGGGCGTTCCTTCTCCGTTAGTAGACAATGGGTAAGCGTAAATACTACCCATTCACTCTGATTTTACTGTATATGTTAGTCAAAATGGGAAATTATTTGATGTGAAAATTATATATTCACGTAAATCCCAAAGAAAATACCGTGGTGCTTGGTGTTAAAAATTGAAGTAGGTAATTAAAGCATTATAACAGGTTTTATCATCTTTAGAAAAGCATTATTTGATACATTCTCTTTAGGGTCAATTTTAAAGCCACGTTTTATATAGATATATTTTGATTTGGAAAAACATAAAAAAAATACTACCTATATATTCAAGAGTATTTTCAGGTTTCAGTATCAGTATTTTGCAAAAAGAAAAAAAATGTTTTTGAAAATGTCTTATCAACATACTTTAAACGATTCCCAATGGAGCTACAACTCTTTAAAACGATTTTTAAAGTTACTCTGAATATATTTGACATATTTATTTAGACAATTTTGTACACTTATGTGTCCCACTACCTAATATATTTTAATAGGTACATTAAAAATTTGCTGGGGAAAAAATTATTAACGTCTAATTAAATTGGGTATTACATATATTGATTTTTTATTTATACACACCTGCATTGTTGCCAAATATTTTTTAGAAATTATATAATATATTTCTATGCACTGAAAAACTACATAGGAAAACATTTTCTTTGTCAGCATTTTTTTGCCTGAATACTTTATCTTACATACATATCTCTGGATGATTATTCGAATTTGATTTATTGCTAAATATTATTATTATTATAAAATTGTAATAATAAGTTTTTGAATAGACTTTTCAGATAAAAAATTTGTAATGGTACTTTTTTAATATTTAAAATATATTTATTTCGATAACTTTCACAAAAGAACTGTTTGGATACTTTTCCGACATTAAAAAATATGTAAGTATATATTTTGTTAATATTCACTAGCAAGCAAGAAGTAAAACACAGCAAATTAACTGAGAAGGCAACTATTTTAACGGAACTTTTATACAAAATTTGAATCCACTCAGAACAACTTTCCTTTACCTCTATAAAAGCTGTAGCTCACTTAGGAACCGTTAAAACACTTTATAGGAAAAAATCGAGTTTTTTTTAGTTAAAATTACAATTGTTGAACCTGAACAAACCTGATATACAAATTATTATTTACTACGAAAATATCACTACAGGCATTGTTATCATCGACTCTAATTTTGATTTCTCATCATAATAAATATTCAACTATGACGTTTATGACGCTAGCAGAAGAAATTCTGTATACTACTGTATGAAAAAACGTTAAATAAAAAAAAATATTGACCAGAGCAGATTGGCTGGGTTGTCTCCTGAGGAGCCTGGCTTGGAACGAGCTGGGAGTATCGATAGTATGCTGCCTGGTGAGCGTAGGATGCGGCTTCGCTACAGACCCCTGCCTAAACCAGGGCAGCGAGATCTTTCGTTTGGCCTTCTGACTCTTGGGGATGACACCCGTGGAACTGCCACTTGGACTCGACATATTTCCTGTATCTCCTTCAAACACTAATCACTTGAAAATCAGTCGGCATTGTCCGAATCCCACTACCTTATTCTAGATAAAGCGATGTGCAATAAAATATATGTATATATTCAAGTATCCCTAATCTAATTTAGACATTATATACCCGTATTAAGTGCAAATAGATTCAAAGAAGTGTTATATTATTATATTACTAAGCACCAATGATTTTCAGCAAGCTTTTCAGTTTACCAGGATCGGAATCACAGCGATAGAGACTTATTTGTTAGTGAATTTGAAAATACGAGCGCACATTTTTTCCGCCACGGTTGATGCGGGTATAACAAATTGAAACTGTCAATCATTTTCCGAGAATTTCATTCACAATTTTTCCATGTCGTATTTCGGAAAGTGCCTGAGCGCGCGCTGGTAGTCGGAAAAAGCCCGATTTAACTACATAATTGCTGAAGAGTCCTCGGTATTTGAGCAATGAATGGATGCGGTGTGCGGCTCGGGGACGACCCGGCATCGTACTGACAGTTCGGTACAGCTCCGGCAGCCCGGGAGGGAAAAGCGCCGGTCCGGAATTTAGTACGGTCTTTTTCGACTACTGTTTATTAGAAACTTTTTATAAATAAAGTGAATGTTAATGGCAGAAAAAATCCTGACTGTTAATATGTGTTCAATTCTACGTTTCACGAGCCCGTTATCCGTATATCCGTATATATATCCTTATATATATATTTTTCTTCCACACATCTCGGACATGTTTTCCATCATTTTTGATATCAGAAAACAATCGATTTTTTTAATGATTGAAGTTAACAATATAATAGTAAGAGGGGTAACTTTCACGACGAATATTTTCGATCGTTCACTGAATATTTTAGTTAACCTCGAATATGGTCTTAATTTTACACTTGGGGGCAGCGAGCGGAGGACTGACTTCACTCACTTCATAGCGATATTAGGAGTAAAGCAACATTTACCGCGGGTAGTACATGGATGGGGACTATCCATGGAAAGACGCGGTCTCGCTTCCCTACTTCTAGCGGCTTGTATATCAGCTATATCGCAGAAGCAATACAACTGTAGGCGAGAGGTGTATTGAGGATATACCATCCTTCGGAGGGGATGTAAAGCAGTCGGTCCCTTGTCTATTAAATGTTAGGCAAGTAAAAAATCCCTACTCTTAGTAAGATAAGAGGTTCGGCAAAATTTCCAGGTTGGGGGTTGCTCGTCTCCTGGCGTCGGTGATTGGCCTCCGTAGCGGAAATAGGCCGACGTTAAATAAGTGATTAAAAAAAAAAAAAAAAATAATTTTACACTTAAGGGTTTTAATGTTCCAATGACTTAATGGTCTTATATTTTGACTAATAAATACTCCATTCTAAAAGAAGTTGAGTTTTTAAATGACCTTGAAATTCTTCACCAGTCCAAACATTATATTATTATTTAGTAGGTATCTAAAAAATATGAAAGTTTAACAGGATTATTCTTTTAAAGCGCCTATACTTAGTCTTCGAGAAAATTGTCTGTTTCCAAGGTTTTGGAAAATGTATTATGAATTATGGTTTTGGTATCTAAATGGTTGTGCATTTTACAGCTTGTTAAGGTACCCTTTACAGACTTTAAAAATGTTCAGTAGTTTCAAAGATATCCTGAAAATAGTGCAAATCTCTTTTAATTATTGCCAATAATACGCAAATGAAAAGGTTTATAAAAATAAAATTTAATTGAAGGTCGAATTATGTCTAGTTGCCCATTTAAAATTCTTTAATTTGCATTTTTATCATTACAACTGTAAGCGCCGCGACGACCAATTTTTTTTTTTTAACTATTTTGCATTTATTTTATTGTTGAATAATGTAACCAAGTCAAATTTTAAACAAGACAATTTGACAATTCTACTAACGATGACACTTCCAAAACAGTTAATTGTTTATCATAGCAGCCTACTTTGCTGTACCTACGAATGACACACAAGTGCAGATCCATCTACCAAAAAATATGGTTAGACTTTGTAATAAGATGATGCTAAACTAATTTCCCTAAAAAAAGTCAGGCCTCCATAAGAGAAACAAAAGTTGGGCGTCGCGGTGCTTACACTTGAAACGATAAAAATACAAATTTGAGAATTTTAAATAGCCAACTGAACACTATTCAACTTTCATCTAAAAAATTTTTTCTAAACCTATCATATGCGTGTTATTGGCAATAATAAAAAATGGGGATTTGTACTATTTTCAGGATATCTCTGAAACTATTGAATATTTTTCAAGTCTGAAAAAGGCACCTTAACAAGCTTTAAAATGCACAACTTTCCTTTAATTTAACCGACCATCTACAGTCCTGGACAATTGAACTGCATATTTGGATTTTTTCTTCAAATTTTGGAATAAGATATCTCTACAGGGAGGAATATTATGGAGTTGCGGTTTTCAGCATATTGTTTTTTTTATCTGTTGGCCCAAAAATCATGCTTCAATAAAATTTCTGTCTGGACGCATCGTAATATTTTGGTAAAATTTGTATAGATCTGCTATGTTCAAGGTTATGCAAAAATTGACAGCAAATTTGGGAGATGCAGAAGAGTCGCAAGCAGAATTTTAGAATATAAAAAAATTTGTAAAAACTGATAACTATAAATATTTTGACAATATATTTTTTATAAGCTAAGCCGTTTTGAAAATTTTCATAATGTTCTCATTGTGTGCCAATTTTTTAAATAATTCTTTTGGAACCACACTGCTGTTTTCATCTGATTCTTAATAAAGTGATTTTTTTTAATATCAAAAATTATGTATGAAAATATTATTTTAGAAAATCTACATTACTTTTTATATTAACGTCAAATAAAAAAATAGGTAACGGTTTATGTTTTATGATTGCTCGAATTTAGGCACTCTAAACTAAAATAATGCTTTAAAATACGTAAATATGTAAAATAATTTTACATATAGCCGCGCTGACGCAACGCATTGTTTCACCATAATATCTGCGTGGTCATGTCGTAGTTAAAAGACTAGGGGAAGAACGACACAAGCATGTATTACCTAGTACATTGTGAAAAAAAACTGTACTATTCGTTATTAGTAAACGTTAAAACGGTAAATATATTTATCCTCGTATTTATAATTTCTAATCGTTTTATTCAAAAGAATGCACTTTATGGGATAATTTTTTTTCACAATAACCAGCGAAAGGTAATTATTATGTAAAACCGGTTCTATTAAGGAAACACTACATGGTCTGTACTTTGATGGCAGAAAAGAAATTAATTTAAAGCGTTTTCCCAGAACTGCAACTGAAAAAGAGGACCAATATTCCCGCATACAAGAATCCGAATCGGAATATATCGGCCGTGTTTCTTCCTTACCAAAGATATAGCTTCTACCATAGTTTCCCATTTGATAACACATAAGATTTCCCTTAAAGAACTTGATCTGATTGGGAGTGATGGAACTGTAATTAATACTGATAGGAAAAAGGTGTTATCCATCAGATCAAATTGCACGTTGGGAGACCACTCAGTGGGCTATGTCCCCTACAGCCTTTCGGTCACCTATTTCATCACTTAGATGGTGTAAATCGTTCAGTGGATCGATCGAAAAAAAATGGTTGGCTGTGAAAATTTTCCATTGATTCGTTTTGAACGTGCTGAATGCCCCATTCGTCAAGTTGACAGAAAAGTACTGAGCAAGGATCAATTATACCTACTTGATATTTCTGCTGCTATAAATTTAGCCACACTTTTAGAAGATTTAGCAGCTCAAGATCCTGGTCTGCTTTCACGTTCAAGATTCAAGAGGGTTGATGACAGTTCTTAGACTATACGTGGGCTTAGAAAAGCCTACTGATGAAATTAGGCAGTTGATATATTTTATTTTGATTTGTCACATGCCTTTCTGGTTCAAAATTAAAACCAGCAAAAACTTCAAAGATGACCCAAAGTTAGTTTTTGAATATAATCATGTAATAGAAAAATATTTTACAATTTATTACATAGTCTAGTCCTTTTCATCTAAAAGAATAAATTAAAAATATTACAAAACACTAGTAAATTTGCAATTTGATGTCAGCTAATAATTATATTTTGATTGTGGAAGTCCACCCAGAGGGTTAGCGGAATCCTATTGCAAATTTAAGCCGCCGTTTTTGCAATAATTTTGATTTATTGTTATTGACGTTTTTAATTAAGACATCCTTTTAGAGGGAAAAGTCTATATACAGTATGAAGTCGAAAAGTAAGGAACAAATTCAATATCTTCAAAACGCCCAAGTTTTGGAAAAATCCTACGGACAGGTCGATTTTGGTTTTATATTAGGTCTATCTAATATTTTTCTATATAATAACCTACCTTTATATATTTATTTCCTATACTTCAGTATATTTCGCGTAATCATGTAATATTTGAAAAAAAAACAAAATATTAAAAAATATTCCTGCAATGTTCACTGTATATTTTAAAATAAATGTCATTTTTTGTATGTCAAAAGTATATACATAATATTGTACTGAGGAAACATTCCATTTGTACGTTATAAAGATATACGTCTATAAACATAGAAACAATATTCTGAATTGAATATTTATGTAATATTTGAAAAAGATAGTAAATGATTGAAATGATTCCTGCAATGTTCACTATATATTCAAAAATGAATATCACTTTGTGTATGTCACTAGCATATACAAGAATATCATGTTGTGGAAATATTCCATTTATAAATTATAAAAATATTGATTTTAGCACGTGATATAAATATAGTCTATTGTATACCCAAATAATATTTGACACGACCAGTAAATTTTTGGGAAGATTCGTACAATATACAGTGAATATTTCAAAATCAACATCACATTTTGCACATCGCAAGAACATGTAAGAATATTGTACAACTTATTTGAAATATTCTACGTATGTTGGTATATGTATATTGTAGGCCGAATGTTATAGATATATGTAAAACAAGTTCTGAATATCGTTTGAATGTAGACAACCAGTTTTGAATGTTCATTTCATATCACATGCTATGTGGGAAATTATTAAATCAAAACATAAACACATTTCCCCTAGATTTAAATGAATTATTGTGCCTACGGAAAAGTAATAAAAAACGTATGGCGTGATTGATATCTACGTATTGTATTAATATAAGTAATTAAACGCCAGATTTGATATGAAATATATTAACCAATCAAATATTGTGAAATCAAATGACAAAATAGATAATCAAAATAGAACAAACTTTTGAATTAATTTGAATACCTAATTTGAAGTCTTCAACTAGCCATCATAATATGTGAACACTAAGCTTCATTCTAGTTTCTCACCTCGGTGAAAAAAGACCTCCATAAAAACTATAGCTGTCCATCCTGTTTTGGTATTAACATGATAAAATCTCTATTGTTTGATGTTCCACGTCAAACCTTAAGTAATTAATCAAGGATTGCGAATGAGCTTATATTGCGCAGTGCTTTGTTGATCCGGCAAATGCGCTTGACAAATTTATATCCAAATCCTAACCGATGGTGTGTGTGGTAAATTGAGTTAAATTTAAAGTGTTGTAAAACTTTTGTAGATAATTTCCAGAATTACCTTATGATGACAAAATATCAACACGGTGACTATTATAGTTATGAAGAAAACTGCAGATTTGCTTTTTTTAAACGCTTATAACTTTTTATTTGAAAGGATGCCATAAAAATTTGTAAATGAACATTGATCGCAGAAACATTGAAAACAAATTCAATATGTTTCAATTGTTCTTGAACAGAAAACATGTTAATTCATTTTCAAAAAAACCGTGAAATAATTTTTTTAGTTCATATGAAAACAGATGATTGATTGGCTTCAAATCCAGCCAAAACAACAAAACTTGATTTGCTGACAGTTTATTTGAGTCAGAGTTTCTTCATTTTTCGGCAATATAAACACTACAAAAAATATAATAGACAACCACTCCAATTTTGAGAAAATGCACACTGCTAATGCTACCTCTTATTGCACTTAGAGATATATTTTCGAAAAAGTGAAAAATTGTACTCTCAGGAGCGATTCAACCTATTTTTCAGGATCAATAAAGCACTTGTGCCAACTGAGAAGGGTAAAGAAAATATTTAACATCATTCAGTCGTTATCTAATGCAAGTTTAAACGTGGGCGGCACGCGACCCCGCCGGCCAACGGAACGTACGAGAAGGTAATAAAGTAATTGCCACCGTAATGAAAATATATTAATATATCCACTGAAAAAGTTATTAATCAACTAGATTTCATTATTAAAATAACCTCGTGGGACGAAACGTAAATATTTATTGTGGCAACACATGCGAAACTTCATTGGTTTTTATTATTAAAACCAACGCAGCATCGGTGGAAGAAAAAAAAGTCGTACGTAAATTATGCTGGTGATCCGACTGATGCACCTATATAGGAATACATTATCGACTGGAAGTTGATTCCGATTTTGAAAATTTTTGTAGAACGAGTTTCTATAAAACTATATGTAAGTATCTGTTTAATTTATTTTTCAAAAAATATACAAAAATAACAAATAATTAATATTTTCTTTTGGAAAAACTTCATAGGATACCCTAATACTGGATATGTGGCGGTTACACGTGTAGTCTTCAACCACACAATTTCAAATCGGTTTTATTGTTACAAAACAATTTCCTTTCTAAAACAAAGTCTATAATCATTGTGGATTTTGTGGTTACCAGATTACGTGATATAACATTTAGATTTGTCAGCCATAAGTGATAATATGTGAGTATATCAAAAGTGAATGTCTAAAAGTAAACAAAGTTACCTAAGATTGCTAGTTCGAATGTATTTGGGCCTAACCTGCTGCAGGCAGGTAGTAGTTGCTGTTGAATTAAAGTAGCATTTGTATACCACATACCATGCAGTTCTGTAATGCTCAACCAAACTGAGATTTTCTCACGTAAATTTAGATATATGTTTGCGTGAAGACGAGTTCCCATTACCATTTTTTGCATTCGGTGCATAACTTTGCTTTTATAGCCATTTAAACATCTCGGAAATGTTTTTTTCGATATAAGTATTTTTTTTAAATGGCATCATTATACCTCATTATGATATTTTAATAGAGATTTTCTTTACCTACATTTCGATACCAAACACTTCACCATTAGTTCTTAAATAACTTACAAAAGATACTTTATGACCTTGGTTCAAATTTATTTTAGTACGCTCTGACTAAGATAAACATTTGATATGAAATTAATAGGGAATGCCTTGAAAAAAAAAACAAATTTTTTAAACTAAAATAAATTTGAACCAAGGTAAAGTATCTTTTGTAAGTTATTTATGAACTAATGGTGAAGTGTTTGTTATCGAAATGTAGGTAAAGAAAATCTCTATCAAAGTAGCATAATGAGGTACCTATAATGGTTCATTAAAAAAAAAAATTCTTAAATCGAAAAAACCAGTTCCGATATGTTTAAATGGCTATAAAAGCAAAGTTAGCTCACTTAATATCACGATTTTATTTTTCCAATACTCAACGGCTCAGAAAGAAAAGTGTTTCAGCAGTCATGGCTCCCTAGAAGCCAACTTAAATTATCCTAAAAAAATGTTTGAGGTTATGTTTCTTCCTCGAAGTTGATACCATCGTATGCAGAATAAATCCCTGAATCCAAAAATGTAAAAATATACAGGGTGCCCCATTTAAAAAACAGATGTTACGGTCATTTCCGGTGAAACCGGAAGTGCTAGAATTATTTTATTAACATGCATTAATTCAAATTTACTTGTTATTGCAACTACCAAAATTTCAAAATGATATTTGAAAAAACAAAAAAGTTATAGGGGTGAGCCAAATTTCATTTACACCCGGTATAGGGTGATTTATATCAGGAGGCGAAAAATGAATATTCGTGTTCGAGATTGGATTCTAAGCAAAAAAATGCGAAATAACTTTTTTCCGTTTGGCCTTTGAAGTTATCGAAGCAAGAAGTTTTACAATAAGAATGAATGAAATTTTCGTTTTTTAATTATCTATCGACGTAGATTTTCGATTTTTGCCACTAATTTAAATTTTTTTATTTTTGAAATCCTCGTTTATTGATTGCCTATAGATCTGTGTAGATTTTCGATTTTTGCCACTAACGTTTCAAAAATTTTCAAATTTCCTTCCTTCAAAAATCGAAAATCTACATCGACAGGCAATTAAAAAGCGAAGATTTGAAAAAACTTTCGGAATGCTGAAGTATTGAGTAGACTGATTTGAAATATTATAATTTCATCAAAATACATCTCTTTTTTGTAACATCACTTTACAAACCGTATTTCTTAAGTAACCACGACCAATTTTTTTTTAAATTTTCGTGTCCCTATGTTTGATTTTTCGCTAGATAAAACTAGAACTTTGTTCATTGTTTATAAATCACTACTGGTTTGTTACGGATTACGTTTTAAACTATTAAAGATTACATTTATGTGGTGTTTTTTGGGTTGTAGATCCTATTTAAATACATAACCTAAAAGTGTTTTCTTTAAATAGGACCTACAACCCAAGAAACACCACATAAATATAATATAGCTGGTCCAGAATCTTTGTTAAAAACATTAAAGATTACTTTTGCTTAAGTTAAGATTATTTTATTGATAAATTTTGTGGTTTTTTCTTTATTTTACATTGGACGAGCCTCATTTATGTGACTTGTCTCCTTGCTGTCCAGTTACAGGTGTTTGCAATAAGAAGATTAGTTTCCCAGTAGAGTATTTAATTTATTTTATTTATTCAGAATACATGACAAATTATAAATATGGTATAAACTATTAATTCTCATTATGATATCAACCATGCTTTTTATTCCTACAAAATTAATTTTCCCTAGACCCCTGGACATTGCCGTGTCTTTACTGTAGCTACCTGTGTAATAGTGTTCCTGTACTATAAACTGGCACCCAATGATGCGGATGCTGGATTGACGCTGGTTTGAGTTTGTACCTATTTATTTGAATATTTTGTTTTTGTTTTCATTTTTTCTTTACATATAAGTCAAGGGAAAATGGCTGACGTGTCACCCAAGGCCAAAAGGGGGAAAAAAAGCTGGTGCCCAAGTTCGACCCGTGTTAAAAACCTCCGTCGGCGCCGTATTAGCGTCAGTGAGGGAGCGATGAAATAATTCTTTCATATTATAAAACAATTGTTTTTTTATACAATAGGCCGCGTTGAAAACATTCCTTATATGCTTGCAGTATTTCAATTTTAAAAATAAAACAATTAAGAGAAAAATTGACGTCATAAATACCGAAACGAACGTATCCCAAGATCAACAATATGAAGCTGCTGATGCCTCTCGTTTCTTCGTTCATCAGCGCCGACTTACATCATCGGTCTTACTCGAAACACCCTGCCTTGGTGTCAATTCGGAATGGCTTAATGTCAGCAGGTCGTGACCTGCTCAAGCCCCCGGAGCGAAAAAAAGGCATCCCGGTCCCGGGTTCAATGCGGTGTTTGCGTGAAGACGTACCTTAATTATTAGGGCACAATGCACGTCCTCAGCCTGTTCCTGCCTTACTTACGTCGATGAGCAGCATACGAGAATAGATGGGAGAAGGTAAATTGAGCATAATGCTCGTAAACGAGTTTGGGTAAGAAGTTGAACAAAAGAAATAAGTTTCTCTCTTCTTAAATTGAACTGGAATTAAAATTGATTTGGATAAATTTACATTTTGTTTTAGTTTGGTAAAAACGTGCGACAAAAAAATCCATCGAGAGTTCAAGGTAGCAATTACATATGCATAGTGAAAACCATTATTACATAAGGAATGCTATAAAATATACAATAAAGTGACCGTCAAAAAGTTGGAAACATGGACAAGTTATTTTATTATTTTCCGAAGTACCTATATTTCATTTTTTTTATATGCGTACTACAAGTAATTTGCAATGAATAAAATAAGCTGGAAATTACTTTTGATGAAGGAAAAAATTACCTTTGATGAAGGAGATATTTTATGTAAAAAAATGTGAATCGTCTTTTGTCAAAGTATTATAAACAAGACGTTGACAAACATAAGAGACCGAACAAAATTGCAAAAAATAGGATAACATGAGGGCGCAGCACTATTACAACAGTAACGTTTTAAAATATTAACGAAAAACAGTTTTATAATTTATTTCTCCTCTCTATTCTATTCAACGCATATCTTATAATCTTTGATTCTACCTAGACCTCATGGTTGAGATAAGCTCAATCATGCCTACATCTTTGGGCCTCTTGACGTGGTGGTTAATTAAGTCCTTTTTTCTTTTTCTTTTACCAACGCCGCAATTAAATGGACTTTTTCTTTAGCAACTCGTCTTCCTTATGGTTTGCCGGCATCATAATAGTAATAAATTGTGGTGAAAGTGGGGTGAAAATTTTATTTTATTTAATTATTTTTTAATTTTATTTTTACTCAATACTTCCTTCCACCTATCACACACAAAATTTCTTCCCCAGCACACACTTTAACTGTTTTAGATCTTGTCAAAGAGAATGCGTGTGAAACTAGGAGGTTTTATTTACTAGGGTCAGTCTGATCCCTCTTTTATTTTAGTTTTTCAGGGCCGTTAGATGAGTTCCTGGTGCTTTAAGAGAGACTTACCTTGCTCTTACTGGTTTACTTTTGTGATTAATGACAATAAATGATATGAAAATAGATTCTGCTTAATTTTACTTGTTTTAAATTGAATGGAAAAGTCTTACTTGAGCTGGCTGCTCCCTCTAGATAGTTAGGTTTGTACTAAGATAAATTAGAGACTGCTAATTGTAACGCACTGCGCCTAGATGGCGTTTACTTTAGTCTTTTATAGAGATTTTATAGTTCCATGAAAGAAAGATCAGATTCCATTGAACACATAATACAATTTATTGAAGATTAACGACAAATAATCTTAATATCTAGTTAGAATAAACCTGCGATAACTTAATTTATTAAGTGTGCAACAAAATTTGTTCACTGTGTGAACTATAATCAAATTCTTAAATTGTTAAAGCTTAATTAAACGTGAATTAGCGATCTACACTGGTTTAGAGTTCTATGCTCGCTGGGCATTTTCAGACAATGTTTTAGGATGTCAAAACTGAAATTATGACTGTCTGTTGCCTACTTATGTGGTTTTTACACTTTTTACATGAAAAGTTAGTCCACTTTGGATAAATTAAACGTTATTTTTAAGTTAGGTAAGTACCTTGTATATTTATTTCCTTGTTTGAATATTTTCCTCTGCTTCTGGGCCTCAATTTGTTTGTTTTTGTTTTGAAGTATGCTTGTAACGACTTTTCACTGGTTTTGGATTTGAATTTCTCAGTAATTAATTAAATATTTTAGATTTTCTTAGGAGCCACGCCGAAAACTTCTTCCTCTTTTTCATTCAAAGGACGCTCTCCTCGACTGTTTGTTATTCGTCGTGAAGGTATTTTTAAGAAATTTGTGCATATTCCATAGCAATCTAGACGGATGACATTTCTGTTTCGTAAGTATTTTCTAAGTTTTTCCTCTTATTCGGATATAATATCGTGAATTATGTTTCCTTTCAGCTTGTTGGAGCCAGGACCTTTCTCTTGATGCCCCATATGTCATATTACGTTTGATGAAATTTTGATCCTCCGAACTTGGTACGTTCTCACACTGATTTTTTGAATTTCACTTTTTACACACTGTTTGACGTTTAAATTTCACTTGATTTATGTTGGTTGTGCACAGATTAACTTATTCTACTTATATTCTATTACAAATTCGTCTTAAACTACATATTTGCATTGACTGCAGGTATCTGACCTTTTTTATGACTGTTTAAACTTCCCAAGATTTGTATCTTTTTAAAGTGACACTATTTGCTTTGTAAGTAAAATCTCCTGGGTCTTTTTGAAGGAATTTTTACATTAATTTATTTTAAGTTTTATTTTATTTTTTTATTTTCCACCTGGGGTATACATGACAAAATATACTCTTCCAAGAGAACTTCATTAATTTTTCTTAATCTACCCAATTTTGTTGCGCGAATTGGTAGTATTAATGGGTGGCATTCTTGCTGCGCCAAAGTGCATACCAAATTCAGACCAGGAGCGAGGAATACGGTTGACCCGCTGGCAACTCATCAGGGCGCGACGTAAGCTATCAAGCAGATATTGGATTTCCTGTTAAATACGTTGGAGTGCGGAGGCGAACAACAAAATGCACTAATTAAAATCACCGGCTCTCATCGCTTCGTGTGCTTGTTTTTATTTGATAAGCTATAAACTTCTTGTTTTACACGTTTAAACATAATGGAGCTGGGTAGGTTTTGTTGGTTCTCGTTTGCGTATTTTATTGGGATAAATGTGGATTCTAACACTATGAATGCCTATTTTTACAGAATGGGGATTGCTACTTTTACAAAATTAATTCAATATAATAATTTGTAAAAATATTGCGTATCCTATTCTTCAAAAATCAAAAACACAAAAAATTAATTATAAAATGAAAGTTCAAAGTTTTTGTCAATAATTACACATTTCTCAACAACACAAAATTGCTAAAATTTGTAAATTTAAAATAAATTAATTAAATTAATATAACAAGTAAGAAGCTTCCATCAACATAAAAAAAATTGGACATATTGTGACCCTATACCATAAATATATGGTGTTTCGGAAGGAAAGGAAATTATTTTAAGGACGGATTCTAGAGGTCAAAATAAGAAAAAATTCCTATAAATAAGAGTCCAAAAATGCTTCCTTTTGGAGATACAGGGTGTCAAAAAAATAATTAAAAACCCTTTTTTTTTAATAGGTACTATCGCGGCCGAAAAAAAGTAATCGATTTTTTATCAAGTAGTATGTTTTTTCGTAAAATTTTCCTTTGTAAATGGGAGTTTTTACATCAGTTATGTCAATTAAATTATTTTGACAAGAAATCATTGGTGGGGTCGTATTTATTTAAAAAAAAAAACTAATATTGTTGTTGTTAGCATTTTTAATTATAAGAAGACAATTAATTAATATGGTTTTGAGAGAAGCAGAAAAAGGCTACATCATCGCCAAACTTGGAGAAGGGTGTATCTTAACAACGCATAGCAAGTGAAATTAATTGCAGCAAAAGCACGATTCAAAAACTAAACTAAAAGACAGAATACCTTCCGCTATTATCTGTTTTGTGCAAATATTCTTCATCAAACTTATGACCCCTGGGACAGTAAACTCGCAGTTGACCATTGTAGCAGGACTGAGATATCTTTTCGCCGGAAAAGTCCACTCGCTCCAGTCGCTTCCAGTAACGATCGTTTTCATTAATAAAAGTATTTGCAAACTGCATTCTTGCCTCTTTATTAACATCTGTCAGTCGGGGCTTTTTAGCACTGGCACAGTTAAATAGACCTTGCTCTCGCAACCGTTTTCTTGCTTTCCTAACAGACGCTGGGAAGTTGGTTTGCTCTTTGGCTTCAATAGACTTAGAAAATGGGTTTAACTTCACATAGTTAACCAGGGTATTGTCGTTTTCTAGAGAACTCTTTCCAGAACCCACTGCCCTGCTCAGATCATGAGTTTCTATCCACTTTTTGTTTGGTTTTTGAATCGTGCTTTTGCTGCAATTAATTTCACTTGCTATGTGTTGTTGAGACCACCCTTCTCCAAGTTTGGCGATGATGTAGCCTTTTTCATCTTCACTCAAAACATGATAAGGTATGATTAAGTAATAAAAAATTTATTTTTGCTTAATATGACTATGACGTTGACACTAATAAAAAAAATATTGAGATTGATGCGACACTGAATAAAACCATAGTTACAACGGGAAAATCAGTCGATTACTTTTTTTCGGCCGCGATAGTACATATCTCGAAAATGATTTAAGATATTAAATTGAGCTTTCTTTGGTTTACACTACACTGGCATTAAAACATTTCTTTTCGATATAACGAGTTTTGAAAATTACACCAGTAACATGCGTGACAGCAAAATATTAAATGATTTCGACGAAAAAAATAGTTCGCCACTGCTTTCTTTCAAAACAGGTATTGGTTTCTTAATCAGCAGCCAATTCTAAAAAAAGGCCTCTTGAGTTTCAAGTAATAATAATTAGAAACTGTTTCTCTGCGCCACCGATATTTATTTCCGATTTCAAATCGTTTGTAAAATAATTGATTCTGATTCTTTTATCTACTAGGGTGATTATCCACTTATCCAGACCCTTACATTAATGTTATATTTCATTGTTGTTCAATATCCACCTCAATTGCGCTCCAGTTTAGTTACCTGCTTGCAGAAAAACGAATTTTTAATTCTTTCTTTTTTTGACACCCTGTATCTCGAATGAATTTGACACCCTGTATCTCGAATAAGTAATAGGAACTTTTTTCTTATTTTGACCTCTAGAATACGTTCTTAGTTCCCTTTCGTCCCTAAACACCATGTATAAAACTACCTATATCATACGTACATCACTAATAGCTTTGTAGGTATATTTTATTTTTTATTTTTATTACAATGGTTGTAAATATTTTAATTATTTATCTGATGATTCTCAGAATGTGCATATTTTTAAATCGAAACTGAAAAAAGACTACTTGACAAAAATTGTTTTATTTAAACAATTTTTTCTCTCTATGTTTCACACTAAATTTTGTTTTTAATTAAAGCATTAGTGTTTTTTTGAGGTTATGTTCAGTTTTATTTTATTTTTTATGAATTTGATAGCTTTCATAATATATACCTAAATATGTAAAGCGTCTGTCATTTATAAACTTGTATGTACTTTTACTGACTGCATTTAAAGGATGTGCCCGCATAGAAACCATCTACCTCGGTATCTACATCAATCAATCAATCAATCAATCAATCAATCAATAAAGTTATTTGGATATTGCAAATTTCTATATCCTGTTCTCTATTTTGTGTGATCTGATTTGTGTAATACAAATTTTTCCTTTTGTTATTTACACCAATAAATTAATATTATTATTATTATTACTTATACTTATAGTATTTCAAATTCCAACACCTGAGAAAGAGCAAATTAATAGTTAACATGACTCTGTTTGAATAACAAAGGAACACACTTATAGCAGTAATTACAATTTTTTGTACTGCAAACTATCATCCATCAGTTTAAGGATATTATGCAAATTACAAGGCTTTTGTTAAATTTATAGGTTCTCACAATAGTTCTTTGTTCTTTTATGCTGCAAAAAAGGCAAATAATCTTAATTTTTCTATTGAAACATGATTTGGTAAAATTTTAAAACAATAATGTAAATATGAGTAAAGTGATGAGTTTGTTCAGATAGAATTATTCAGCAAAATATCAAATTACATCATGTGATCACATGCCACATCATGTCAACAATAATATAATAACACCACAGATAATACGACCCCCTTTATCCCAGAAGACTCTGAAAGTCTTGTGCGGGAGGGGGCTACACATTTAGAGACAAGGGACACACACCCAATATCCGAGTATACTAGGATTAATTATTTCTTTGTCCGAAAAAATCCCAGTGCCACGGCCGGGAATCGAACCCGGGACTCCTGGCTGAGAGTCTAGTATCCTAGCCTCTCAACCAACCAGCCACAATCTATGAGAAATTGTCAGATTCTGCCAACTGTGATGGAGAGAGCATTCAGTGTACAAAAGAATTCAAAATTTCTCGTGACCTGCTTGATGTAAAAACTATTTAGTTGATACAAAATAAATTATAAACCATTCATGAACAAATTACTTACAATCCGGTGTAATAATTACCTTTTGTATGGTATTGTATTGTATTAGTTTCCTTTAAAATTAATATTATTATTATAAAGAATTCTCCAAAAGTGTTACCATAAACAGTTCATAAGTATCATTCTGGCAACTGAACAAACCATTACAGTCAGATTATTATGCTTCGATCATGAACTTACATTAATATTAATACCTAAGTATTTCCCCAATGCATTAAGATTCAAGTCAAGCCAAGTAGTTCAGCAATATGTTTTCTATTCTGACCAGTCGTCAATAATTTTTACACAAGACTCTCATTCATAGATGGCGCTGACGAAGAAACTTTACAATGGACACAAAAAAATTCAATATTTGTTGCCAATACTAATTTATCCTTTGCCAGTACCAGGTAATTTACATTTCATCATCGAAGTAGTAGCATTTGGTCAAAGATTATATACTATACCTATTTACATTATAATTTATGATTTCCAATTTCTTAAGTACATCGAATTTCCTTCAGTCTAGGCGGGAAATGAACACCATTTTAATTTTTACTTTTTACCCTATCCGTAGGTTTATGATTAAGCAATAGTATGTATGAGGCATTTGTTGCAGTTGTCAGAAAGCATCCGGCGAAACATTTTATATAAGCTAAAGTCTAAAATTACAGAAGTATGCATGAGTTTAGTAACAAAGATGAGAAATGCGGACATAAATGATCTGGGACTCATCTAGTTGTATTTGCAACAAAATCTATTAGATAATGAATGTAATAAGGGGGCCATTAGTAAACCTGAGACAAAAATTTTGAGGTGCACTAAACAGAGCACAAAGAAATATTTTTATAAAATTAATAAAAAGGGTGGTAAAGTAATGTAAATAATTATATTTGTTATCTTATATCTGCGTTAGTGTTTATTAATTCTGGTGTTTTTTCATTAATTGAAAAATAAATTTGCTTTAAATTCACTTTTGATTGATTGTTTTGAAAATAATGCTTAAAATATAGAATTTCTTTTGAGTTACTTTCCCAGGTGTCAGATAAAAATATCTTACCAAACTTGTCACCACACCCTTTCAATTTATATATGTTTAATAGCAGTTTGATCATAAATATCGGCATGCACACTTACCTTATCTGAATCTGTAGTATTTCCCGACCCAAACGAAGCCAATGAGTTGCGGTCCAAATTTTCCACACTCTCATCCAGAGAATTGCATTCTTCCATATCCCTGAAAAAAAGTATATTTTTCTAATTTCACTTCATATAATTTTATCTATATATTTGCATTACTGAAGACAGCAAGTGGTAAATATGCTTCGTGTGTTTAAATATTGATATGCCACTGGCTATTCAAGAGGCAGATTAGCTATTAACGGCATGCAAATATTACCCTAATTCCGGATTAAGCTGAACAAGGCAAATAAAAATGTCAGAATTGATGGATAACCAAAACTTTGCTTCAGTTACATAACCCCTAATTAATTAGTGTAAATTTATATAAATGTTTATCAAATGCATTTCAATTTACCGAAGCAACTTTCTAAAATATACTAATTTAACCATTATTGCCATTAAAATAATCCAAGTTTAAAATTTTACGAAAATTTTGATGACTAATTTCCAGTTGTTACAATAAAAAATGTGTTTATTATACGTTTCTTTATATTCTTTGAGATCATGTCAATTTAATTCAAGAAACTTTTTTTTGTCTTACTTAGATCCTATATTTCTGACCATCATGTAAAAAATTCAAACCTGAGAAAATTATCAGTCGTTTTCTTTAGTAATCCAATAATTAGAATTATGGAACCAGAAATGCAGAAATGTGTTAAATGCATTAACCAAGACACGAGTATTAATATCATTTGCAGATTGGCTTGGAAACATAACCACATTATATTCTCTATCACCTATCTATCTGTCTTAGGGAATTTATGTTTTTATCCCAATATTACAAGAGAGTTGTTTTTTGAAGTTACTTTTCGAGACACATTAAATTTTAATATCTAGATAAATTTTTCCAAATAAGAGATATGTGCTAAATCACAATTTAAAATTATAAAATATCAATATCAATCAAAACTATACCTACAAGTCCTACAACGAATGAGGAATTCTATTATATTTGCTTTATGGCTTTGTAATTCTGTCATTTTTACTCATTAATAACAAAAATTATTTTTTTTAGTATTGATTACAATTTTAAAAACAAAAGTAATTATAACATAAGTATATACCTGCTGGATCGCTGACTCTGTGGCTTAAGTTTGGCAGGGCTCTTGGGCAATGATAAAGGCAAGGCTCCACTGAAGTAAGTCTCCTGAATTACTTCTCTGAGTTTCTTTACCCACAACTGCTTAGTATCCAGGGAGGAAGCTCTCAGTACAATACGGTAATCAGAAATTGGGGCACGACCTGTCCACACAGCAAATTTGCACTCATCACCCTCCATGTGTTCTGTAACGCCAAGTTCAGATGTCTGTAAAAAAATAAATGGGTTATAATTGTTTCCATAGAATACTGAGATGGTAGCGGCTGACCACTACGTATCTTGAATTCCAATTTAAGAGGTAAATGGTGCTCCACACAATATTAATTGTGTGCATGTTACAGGGGTGCCACTATAAATGTGAACCCCTGTTAATTTCTATATTTTTTGAGCAATTCAATCGATACTGGTCTTATCTGTTTCTAATTTTTATGTAGAATCAAGCCTTGTCGTCAGATTTGATATAAAACGTCAAATATACAGTGTGTTTGGAATTACATTGGGTTTTTTAAATGGAACATCCTGTATTCTTTACATATTTAGATTCACCTTACCGTCCTGATTTCAAATATATTACATATTGTATGATTGCTCTATAAATAAATGAGTTATTATGAAACTAGATGTTTATTTTTAATGGAACACTCTGTATTTTTTTACATATTTAGATTCCCCTTACTGTCCTGATTTGAAATATATTATATATTGAATGATCGCTCCATAAATAAGTGAGTTATTTGATAAAAAGTTTTAAATAAATTGATATGCAAAGTTTTTTTAATACAAAATAGAGATGTGCCAGGGAATAAACGGTCAACAGGTTTATATACAAAATTGTATTTAGAGGTATTTACTAATATTATACCCGGTGTATTCAGACATTTCACTTCTGTTTTTTTTTTTAAGTAAAATGACAGTTAATAAATCTCCCATTTATTTTTTATATTTCTTGTTGTTCTTGTTGTGCATTTTTGGTTTGATGCACTACTTAAGTTGTTTAATGGTTCCAAACAAGTAAACAGTTAATAAAAGGCCAAATAATAATAATTACACACTTTACTTTATTTTTTATTAAGTTGGATTGTTTCATTTCATATTAATCTTATTTTACTGATATTACACCCGATGAAAACCTATCACTAACATAAGATATTAAATGAACCGAATTTCAAACTGAGGACGCTAATAACTATTATTCAAACTTCAAAATACATGTTAAATTTAAAAACAATAATTGTTACTTTGATTCGTTTAAAAAAAAATACAAATTATTACTTTCCCTTCAGTAACTTACCATTAATTTATTTTTATAGATATATTTGACCTTCCCAGCGGAATCTTTAACCTCTTTGGTAAACAATAGATACATTTCAAATAGAAAAATGTGCCTGTCTCTCCCCTTTCTGATTAGTTGTTTGGGATCCCAAACACTAAAAGCATCTTGCAGAACAACCTCTCCTAGCTTGTCTGAAGATATGTCACAGCCCTCGAGGAGAGACAAATGCATAGCGTCGTTCGCCTTTTTTGGGACATTCAGCATTACTTCCAAACCATCCTGCAAATATAAATATTAATGTGAAATAATGGTAATAGAAAAAAAAATTAAAACAGATCAAGGAAACAGATCAAAGAAAAAGTTTGTATGACTACAATTTTCTTGAAAAAAAAAAGACATGTACCTTCCAACAGACACATTCTACTCCGGTTCCTTCGAGAACAGTCGTTCTGTATCATTAATAAATTCTAGAATTTCCCTTACCTTAATTTCACCTTGTCCTTCTTGACAGCAACTTTGAAGGTCCTTCAACAACAGCTGGTATTTTGTAATTCTCTGCACAGGCTTGATTAGGTAAGCGGCAATCGGGTGTTCTACTTTATGCTTCTTCTGCAGTTCCTCATAATAACCCCCTCCATGAAGGACCAGCAAGCTGTTAGATTCAGGTTTGTTTTTACAATAGTGCACATACATGTCAAACTTTTGAGCCCACGTTACGAAACAATGGCCTACATCTTCAGGCATCGTTTCATACTTCTCCAGCTCCTTGAGAAAAATCGAATTGTGAAAATTGTAGATTTCTTCCATATTGCCAAAAATTATTTCTTCTTTGCCTTGGAGGGCACTGGGGGCAGTGCCACTGTTCCTCATTTCCTGTAGAAAACACGTAATGCAGGTCTCTAGATCCTTGACGTAAGTTCTTTCAGTCTGCAGTAGTTCAGCCATAATAAATCTAAAATGGGATAAAAGTTAGACAAAACATAAACATGAAGATTTCTATCAATTTGGAAAAAAAGCGAAAAAGTGAAAATTGATTTGGCAACCCTTCCTAGCTTCCTAGCAAAAGCTTCCTATAGCTTTAAATTTAATCACAACGAATAAGCATATCAATAACACCAATAAGGTTGTAAATTATTAATTCCAACAATGTAAAATTTAAATACAAAAAGTGATACTTACTCCTTCCGTCTAGCAGACCTCCTTTTCTCCTCATTTAACTCCTTCAGTTCCTTAGCAGCGGCCTCTTTAACTTTAGCTTCCAAACTTGGATCTGAATTCCTATCAATAGATAACTCCTTTTTCTCGCTTTCTTCCTCCTGTATACCTAGCGTTTCCTCCAACTGTTGTCGGTATTGTTCCATGCGGGAGCTGAAATCTTTGTAACGGTTGTCCACTGCTGCCACCCATTGTTTAATGGAGCAAGCATGTGCATGCCCTTTTTCCACTAGACTGTCAGCTAGCTGAATTAGTAGTTTCACCCTCTCTCGAGTTTCTTTGGCTGTGGCTTTGAATTCGTTGTGTTCACGAAGAAGGCTTTCAGTCTCTTCGATGTTGTTTCCCAGATTCGTTGCATGGGTCGTTAAGTAGCACTCGCCTAGTTAAAAATAAGTATAACATCGTTTATTCAAATATAGACCAATTCCTAAAGAGTCATACGTAAAAACTGGTGATAGCAAAAAGACACAATAAATCTGATCTTAGTTCTTACCTGTCTCATGGATCCACTCTATGGCCTGCTTTGCTGACCGCTCGAACAAAACAAACTGCTGGCATTGATCCAACCTCTTTTTGCGCTGTGTCCAGTGTTCTAGAACTTTATTCTCCTGGCTCAAAAGTTTCTCCAAAATTCCTTTAACTCTTGATTCGTGATTACCGCTGGTGTTTGGGTAATTATAGAACTGTAAACTCCTTGTCGTGTATTTCAAAAAGGTTTCCGCAGTTCTTCTAGCCAAAGTGCAAGCCTTTAAAAAGGCCTCCTTCTGTTCTTGGTGTTTGTTTATCAGCTGGGAAATGGCAGTGGCTTTGTCGACATTTTGTTGGCCGGTGGAGCACCAATCTTCATCTCTTCGGTATTCCCTTTCAAGACTGTCCAGGACAGAGCACACCTGTTCGGCTGTTTTATAAAAATTTAAACTAGCTGTTACGAGTTTATGCCTTTCTTCAGCACAGGTCACCAACTGCTGCCATCTTTTGGTAACCTCTTCTGAAATGTCGCGAATACTTTGAGGGTCATAGTGGTTTCCATTGATGAGAGCGTCAGCGCGATGTTTTACCTAAAAATATTGCAATAAGGATAAATTGCAGAGAAACAAGCATACTAATTTCAGAAACATACCTGTACAGCTGATGTATGAGTTTTCTCTATTGCCACCTGAAATTGCTCATGTTCTTTCTTCAGCAATTCCGCATCAGCTAAGCTGTTGGGAATAGTAAAACTCGCCATAAGCATCGATTCTCCATTTCTGATCCAACTTATAACTTGGTTGGCATCATTTTGAAATTGTCCAAGCTGAATGCACTGCTCCAACTTCACCCGCTTCACTTCGGCTAGGTCTTCCAAGTCCATCTCCCTGTCGTGTAGAAATTCCAGTAACACCTGCACTCTAGTCTGGGCATTGTACTGGGCGTCGGCCATGACGCAAATTCCCGAATTTTCAAAAACCTGCACTAGTTCTTGCCCCTGTTGCAAAACCTGGTAGGTGGTGTTTTGCATTTGACTCACACTCTCGTTGTGAAGCCGCAGAAATTGTTCGGCTTTCGCAATGTCTCTGGTTAGTTCACTGTGTTGGAGTTCCTCTGACCACATCTCCAGTTGGGAGGACACTTCTAAGGCGTCTCTTTCGAAAAGGCGCAGTCTTAGGCACAAGTCAAGACGGAGTTTCCGAGCCGCCCAGAGTTCTTCTAGGTCGTTTCTTTGTTTGGCTAGCCGGTCCAGAGCTGATTCTACTGCTGAGACGGACCCAGTCGAGTCCATTTCCCCGATGGATCTGAAATAATAGAAACAAACGTTTGAACTAGATCATTAATAATGGTTTTTCTTGTAATTGATAACAACTCTAGGAGTAGGACGCTGTTTCAACAATAATTTGCAGTTCGTTATCTCGACTTTTACTAATGTTGAACTTAAAAAAGTGGAGGAAAGGGAGGCATACGCAGTAGTGGCAGTTTATAGAGAATAAAATCCTTTTAGCAACTATAAAATAAAAAAAAAGTAAAAGAAAATTTGATCGATTCGTCGTCTTTTCAAAACAAGAATAATCCAATAGAATCCTGTTTGGAATATCGGTTATTCAGAAAGTGGTCTTATGGAAATTCCGGGATCAACATACTCTATCAAATAATGTCTCCATTCAAAAAAAAGTGTAAAGGTTTTGTTTAAAAAATCTCTCACACAAGGGAGTGTTATAAATCTCGCTGAGATGACACGTCGAAATATACATTATTTATGAACGATGTGAGTGGTTTTAAACTTGGAATTCTCCAAGCTGCGACCAATCGAACATAAAATCCGACGGAACCTAACAGGAAGGAAACATTTCAGACGGTAATTTGTAGTATAAAAATACAATGTTACAATATTTTATATTTCATCAAGCGTATTATGAGCGTCAAATGATGATTACGTCGCTCTGGGAAGAGAAATCAGTACAATGGAGTGGATTTATCAAATTTTACGACAAAATAATAACTTTGTATATACTTCTATTATTGGGCAGTTATTAAAAATGTTGCTTTTACTGATGATATTTCTTGTGCACAGGATGGTTTAATATTTAATTTTCAAGCGTATTTTTCTCCTCCAGACAATTAATTTTTTTCCGTCTAATTTTTTTCTAATTTAAAAAAAAATCTTCTTTAGCCCATAGTCAACTGTGGGTTTCATTAAAAAAAAAACGATATTAATATTTATGTTTTCTCATATTGTGCTCGTTCCACTGATTTCATAATTTTTATCGACATAATAATATATAGGTTAGGCATAATATGTCTGAATTAAATAAATACTAAAAATGCGAGTTTAGCGACCATAACCCTTACAACAAACAAGTAATTATGTCCACTAAAGAAGCGTAATTTCCGAGATATTTACTAGATTTTATTTAGAGGAAATGAGAACCGTTACACAAAATCTAATTTAGATATAACTGCCAGATGCAATTTTAGACGTTAAAAAAAGTCCAAGAGAGAACTGCAAATAGCGGTACAATGGAGATTGGCGTCTGATTACAAAAACTAAACGTTGTTGCCTACAATCTCAGGATGTTTGTATTAAATGCACGTTTCTGAAACAAAATCCAGATTTCATTTTATCCAATACGAATTAAAGATAGTTGTGATACAAAGTAAACGATACGTTTTCGGAGGATGGGTCAGAGCCGTATCAATGTTTTTGAGGCCCTAGCAGATACCAAAATGGCGCCCCTTTTTAACTTATTTTATTTTAAGTAGCAGAATAGAGAAGCATTGTTTATGAAGTATTATAGAATTAGATGAAAACTGAAGTATTGACAATGTATGATAGTTCCTAAAATAAAAGCAAAAAACTAATACAAAATTTTGACTTCAACAAACAAAACGAAACAATTAGATCGATTTTGATATATGTGTATTGATTTTCACTTACTTTCCATTTTATCTCGTTTTCGTGACATACTTTCATAAAACACGTTATTTAAAAAAAGAACAATCCATTAGTTAAATATATAATAATATTCCACATTTATTAGCTTTAATAGTTGCAGATAAAGATAACAATGACACATAAATTTCTCTGGAATTTATTAAGCACAAAGAATTCGCATTTTTTACTTGGAGAGCTCCATCTTGAATAGATATCATTATCATTCAACTCATTGTAACTGCTTGCTGCAGACATTAATTACTTGCGTTAAACACAGTGTTTTATTAATCATGGTTGTAATAAAAACCGCATAGTTTCCCAAGTAACAAGACAGGATCACTTATAATGACGGGACAATCATAAAATATTTCAAATAATATATTTACGACTGCATTATTCAAAAGATGTATTATTATCCAGGAGTTGGAATATACGACGTAATAATGTATAATAAATTCAAACTGACATGGATAAAAAATGATATTAATTGCAAGTTATTTATATGCTGTATTTATAGACCATCCGCTTACTCTGGTAAAAAGGACGGATTGATATTAATTAAAGCCATCCGCAATAATAAATAGTATCATTTAATAAAACGTATCTGATCTAGACACGAAAAGAATTAAATCAGTCCAAAGTTGTATATTGGCAGCAATATACAGGAGAAATAATATGGATACTCCTCTAACCACATTGATTTAATATTTACAAGTCAATTTAAATATATGAAACAAATAGACATCCTGATTAAATCAAGATGAATATTGGTGTTCCACAAGGCAGTTTTTGGCATTACTGTCATTTAGTAAATATCAATGATTTTTCTTTTTCCACAGATAGCACAAATTCAATAATCCTATTTGCCGATGATACAAATTTTACTGTAGATAATATTGGATGTTTTACTGGAATTAATGTCGTAAAAATCTAAGATACTTCTTAATTGGCTTATTCCAATCCAACTGATTGTTAATACCAGCCATGAGACAATGATTTTTGGTTTCAGAATTGCGAACTATTTTTTTTCTATTTACTGACGATTCAGTTTTAACCATCTTAAGTAGAGAAAATTTGTGTGTTAAATTACATTATAATGAACGTTTTACAATTTTTTTCTGCTTTAGTGATCCTCAAACCAACCTTTACAGTTGTTTTATTAAAGATCTCTTTAAATTCTCTTCTAAAAAGCAATTAGGATATTTTAATTTCTTTTTCATTTAATACGGTACATTGAAATTTTCTTTTCTTTTCTTAGTTATTATTTTCTTTTCCATCTTCTTCCTGTATTAATCCTTTGTTTATATTGTTTAAGTAGCTTTTTAACTTCTCCGCATTTTATAAAGTCCTTAATAGTTCATATTACATATTTTTTCAAAAAAGTTAATTAGGGTAGCTTTATCTCGACTTTATTATATACGCAATTATTTTTCTGTACCTTTTTCATTCTCTTTCGTCAGTTCAGTTTCAGGAATACTTAACTTATGCTTCCAAACACAGTTAAATTTTACTTTACCTTAAAACGGTCTCGGTTCTTGGGCTGTTAAGTGCTAACTAAACTACTATATTATACTTGACGTAAGAATGTAGTGATTAAAGAGAGCAAAAATATGGTACGGAGAGCTCTTAACACTACAAGGAAAATTTGACATGTACCTTATTTTCTTTTAAGTGCCTCAGGGAGCGGCTCAAGTAAACTGCAAAAAACGCGGCTTAAAGTTTTAGTGTCTGTAATACCTGAGCTAGCAGGAAATTTCATTTATTTCCAACCACCTAGGAGGAATTAGGACGGTAGCAGACGTGTAATGAGATTAAGTTTAAAGCAACTCCTAGGCTCTGACTAAAACAAACTTGTTACAGACTACATTGTATTTAATATCATTTAAGATTTAAGAAAGTCATTTGCATTAAGAGATTAGAGGAAGAGATTGTTAGAGTCGAGGATTTATATCCGGGGTAGAACTAATACTGATTAAATTGCAGCCATTTCAACTTATCAATCTAAAACGCAAAGTTTCGGTTTTGCAATATTAAAAAATATCAAATAAATTCAGTGTCAAATATACTTAAGGGTCTGTATCAGGTGCAAGTCTCGATTCTACCACACCCCGCACAGATCAGTTTGACATGATGCAGTCAAACCAAAACTACCGCGACTGCAGGTTGCAGCAGGTGCATATTTGTTTTCGTGAATTCCTGCGTGATGGCAGCACTTTTAAGGCATAGATTTGCATTTTTTGTTCTTCGAATAAATTAATTTACAGCTGATACCAAGAATTGGGGAAAATAAATTTAAAAATTAGAAGCAATGAATAATGCCGAAAAGTTAGTAAATTTGGCCAGAAAAAATATAAAATGGATGCAAAAAAATTTTTATTTTTTTTTTAAATCACTTTCCGACATTTTGTACTTACTTTAGATTAATCTGATAAAAATTGCATTCAAATCGGATAAATTTAAACGCGATATTTGAAAACTACGATTTAAGTGGGTATATAAGATTAATTAAAAGAAAACAATTCATTAAAAATAAAAATGCTGCACAATGCAAATACAACGATTAACGAAAGTATTTGCTCATTATAGTGTCACATTAACGTTTACTGTCGACCAGAGAAAAAAAAAACAAGAGAAGCAATTGAGGTTAACGGTACAGATGTGCCTCGGCCCTCGGTAGTCATCTATTGCCTTTTATGACTTATTTGATTAATAATTTGAATTTTACACCTTCAGTATGAAAACACAGCCACACAGAGAAAGTCCACTAAAAACTTTAGTTCCGCAATATTTTCTGGCAAAGGCCCAGATAGTGTAGGAATCGCCTTTCAACTTTTTAAAAAGAATTTTTTGGTCTTGTAAACTATTCTTTTGTTTAAACCATAAATATGTACATTTTTCTATCGTGATTTTGATGTGAGAATTTCAGTTTGACAGCTGCCAACTGTCAAAAACTGACAGTATGAAAATTTCAACATTTTTGGAAAGAAGTTTTTTATGTGTCTTTAAACCATCAATACTTTCGTTTTTAAGGTCGCTGATCACGATTTTGATGTTGGACTTTCATTTTGACAGCTTCCAAATGTCAAACACTGACAGTATGAAAACTTCAACAATTTGAAAATAAGTTCTTTGATGTGTAAACCATCAATACCCACGTTTTTGAGGTCACTGAATTTTGATGTCGGAATTTCATGTTGACAGCTGTCAATTGTCAAACTGACAGTTTGAAAATTTCCACATTTTGGAAAGAAGTTCTTTTGTGTAAACCATCAATACCTATCTACGTATTTTAATGACGATTAAAAAAAAATTACAGATTGTTTTGATCGTCAGGTGATTGAAGATTATATTAACTGGAAACCAAATATTATATGCAACAGTTGCAGAGTAATGCTGATACTGACAGAGTAGAAGAAAAGGAAGAAAAATAAAAAGTAAAACAACATATCAGCAGGAAAGAGAGGGAATTTGTATAAAAGAACCTATAAAATGGATTCGACCATGGTAGAGATATAAGATGGTATGTCACGGCGCACATTTTGACTACCGCTAGGACTACGTCATCAAGTAGAAATCTTGGCGCGAATTTTAAATATAAAGTAGAATAATTTGACAGATTTTGCCGTTTCTTCTAATCTTGAAATCAAGTACCACAAATTGAAAATCTACCTATTTATATATGGCCCGTGCTTATTATCGTGGTGTTTACCTGCATTTTTAATTAGAACGTGTTTGACATAATATGAAATAAGCTTTGAAATTAATCATGATTTTTAATAAATAAAAGTTGTAACATTTCACAGTTGTGGACTTTAGTAATTGAAAATAATTTAATATAATTATAATTAATAATAATAAATAGTTTCATTGAATATTATGAATGTTAGATAATGTTATTTACATAATTGTTCATAATATTCACTAAAAGAATATTAAGAATATATAATTTAAAGTAATGAAGGGATATTCAACAAAGTTGAAATCTACTTACTATTAAAAAGGACATGGGACAACATAATAATAACTACATAATATAAAGCATATAATGTAACTATTTTTTGAATCCTGTAAATTTTGTGATCTTGTTTGTTTTTCTAGAGTTATCTTGTATTTTTCTGTTGATTTCTCGTAGATAAAGATAAATGTAAGTAAGTTATCTTGTCCAAATGAGAGAATGAATAGCATAGCTGGCAAGAGTGGCAAGCATCTTTTGCTACATTGTCAAAGATTTGATCCTCTTCAATTTCTCGCCGTGGTTAAAGGAGTCCTCCATGACCTTTGTGCATTTTTCAATTAAAACTGATACCACCAGACTAAATTAATAAATTCAAATAACCAAAACTTAACATTCTTGCAGATTTGACAATTTGTTATTTGACAGTTGACAGTTCCAACTTTGCAGAAAACATATACCTATTTAGTGGCACTCAACAAGTTTTTCTACTTGCGCAGTACAGTACGAAAATCGAGCCGAGATAAAACTAACCATGTTTTATCTCAACCATGGATTCGACCAGAAAATAAAGAGGACTGTTATTTTCTGGTCGATTTTTAAGTCGTCAATAAAAAAAAACGTATTACACATTAATAAATCTTCTTTTCAAAATGTTGAATTTTTCATACTGTCATTTGACAGTTGACAGCTGTCAAAATGAAATTTCCCCGTCAAAATCGTGACCTCAAAAATTTACGTAAGTATTTATAGTTTAAACAAAAAAAAAATTACTATTACGTAAGAAGTCCCGAAAGAGGTATTTTACTGGACGAGTAGGTAAATTCCTGGAGTCCTGGAAGCCTGCGAGTCCAGTAAAAGAACTTTTGGGACGTGTTATGTACAGGGTGTCCCAAAGTTGATGTCTCGGGACTATATCTAGAGAATGAAAAAATTTATCACAAAACCGTTTACGTGGTTTAATTTGGGGTGCACTAAGGTACATTTTACGCCATAATTTTTTTTTTTTCGAAATCTGGAAAATGGCGAAACTGACGTCATCAGAACTTTTTCCCCAGGAACATACACTTTTTTTATGCTGCCTGGAAAGTGCTATTTTTTCTGAACATTTTCTATGGAAAAAGTTTTATCGTATCTGTCTTATTTAAAAATATACAAGGTAAAATATTTTGGAAAATACCCTCAGTTGCATACGAGTTAGCCATGATGTAATCGAGTGGCCTATGGAAAACAATGAACTAGGGCTGTTGACATGTTTGTTTAGTGAATATATTGTTTGTGTCAAATAGTTTACGGGTGTCAATTAATTTAAATAGCGCCGAAATGTTTACAAACAATGAAAAAGTTGACATGATTTTAATCATTTTTTTTTCTCTTCCTTTTCTTTTTGGGATTTATTACCAGATCTCTTGAAATTCCTATCCAATTTATATTAGGTAAGTGTCTAAAAAATATTCAAATTAACCAGTTTAAAACTGGGAAATAACCTCTACGCCTTTGACGTAATGTCAAAAACACTGCGCTGTCGTTTCAGAAACTATATCTGTTTCCTTTTCATTAGGTTTTTTATGTAACGTGTAGAATAACACGGCATAAAATAAAAATTGTTTATATCATTTCCATAGATACTTACCATAGAAATGTTGAAAAATATACTAAATAATATTAATTTTATTGAGTTCTTCTCTCAACATTGGTAACCAAGTTGAACAATATTCTACCGAACAATTTGATTAACTAAAATTATTGCAGATTCTTTGATTTGTCTCTTTTTGCTGTCTGCTTATTTGGTCAAAATTTTTGCTGAATCCCATTTTATCCTGTGGTCGTTTTCCCAAGCATGTTCAAAAATTTTATGTTTTTCTATTTTACCTTTTCTAATATAACTTTTGTGTTCGCCCAAACGTACATTAAGTGGTCTAGATGATTCACCCACATAAAATGTTTATTACACTCACATGGAATACTGTAAATACAGTTCTTTAAATTTTGTTCAGGATTTAATGGTGTTACAAATCTTTGATAAAAATATAAATAGATTTTGTTCATTGTTTTCCATAGGCCACTCGATTACATCATGGCTAACTCGTATGCAATTAAGGGTATTTTCCAAATTATATTGCCCTGTATATTTTTAAATATAAGAGATACGAAAAAACTTTTTTAATAGAAAATGTTCAGAAAAAATAGCACTTTCCAGGTAGCCCAAAAAAAGTGTATGTTCCTGGGAAAAAAGTTCTTATGACGTCATTTTCGCCATTTTCCAGATGTCGAAAAAAAAAATTTATAGCGTAAAATGTACCTTAGTGCACCCCAAATTAAACCACGTAAACGGTTTTGTGATAACTTTTTTCATTCTCTAGATATAGTCCCGAGACATCAACTTTGGGACACCCTGTACAATATTTTTTTTAAAACGGGCACAATATTATACCATTAATTCATATTCGTCATTTCTAAATTTCAGTTTATAACAACTGTCACGTTTTCAACTAAACGTCAAAATATGTCAAGTTACCTATTTTATAGTTTTAAAGAATACAAACACTAGGGTGCCATGGTGTGTGAGTGGCCTGTAAAACTTTTAGAGGACTCTCATCATCATTTTACCGACTACAATTCGATAAATTGAGATTTTTCTGGCTTAAAGGTAGGAAAATGCTACTTTCTGTCCGATTTCAAAAAAGTAATTTACAGGTCCAAAAAATTATTTTAAATTTAAAAGAAAGTTAAACTTTTTAATAATATAGGTGATTTCTACACTTGTAGCCAAAAAATGATGCGAAACTAAAGTTTTAGTGGCCGGATTCGCTTCCAGGACGTCAAACTACATCGAAAAAATGAATCCGGTTTTTGGTAATACATTTTTTTTCTTTTGTGCTTTTGTGTGGTTGTGAAATTAATGTATTAGATCGAATATTTACAAGACAATTTTTTATAGCGGGGTTATAAATGTAGAATTAAATCGTCACACCACAAAATTTAAACAATCTCAAAATTCAAAAGTAAAGATGTCTGGGAGGAGGTAAAAAAATTTAAACTTATACGTCAAATTAAAGCATTAGCAGTATGGCTATTTCTTTATTTCATAACCATCTTGGTGATCATCGTGAAAAAGTTATAATTAATGACATCTCTAATATAGTCAACGTTACTAAGGATGTGCCACAGGGTAGTGTTTCAGGGCCTCTGCCTTTTTACATTTATTTATAAAGAGGTTATAACCTTGGCGTTTGGTTTGATTTTATGATTTGTAAAACACGTAAATAAATACGATAATTCAAACTCTGCTTTGTACAATCGTTCGTTTTCTTACAGAGCCCTTAAATTTTTATTGTTATTTGCACAACTCCTTTGTATGCTAATTTACTATTTATGCGGGGGTGGTTATATGGTATGCGGGGGTGGTTATATGGAAGAGCACTAACATGAATATCGCCAAACTTATTTAACCTATTTATGTTTTATTTCTGATTTGAAAAAAAAAAATAAATTGAAAAATTCAATCAAGGAACAAAAAATAAGTATCCTATTTTTTGCGATTTTCGTAACTAATAGAGTATTTTAGAAAATCCACACACAGGTACCAAAATTTTGCAAAACCTCTTAACACTGCAATGTTTTAAAGTTGCTGAAGCAGAAAGAGACAACCATCGAATATATGCTAAATTTTTTTCTTACCATATACCGAGCCATACATACATTTTTTGCGTGCATATTTCGGGTGAAATATTAAGAAATTTCGTTCCATCCACATTTTTCATTTCGCAACTAATTCGCCAGCGTCCCATGAAAATGACATTTGAGAAATTATAAACGCTTTTTAATTTAATTTGCAACAATTTTACAGCAGCATGGCCTTCATAAAATTTATTACGACATCCATGCAGAATAAGCACCAATAACAATAGCAACGGCAACATAACTATATAATACTCGACGATATTTTAATATAATTTAAGATGATTAAATCACGAACACAATGAGAAAAACAAATGACATCCATTGTGGCCGTCCATGTGTCTGTAAAGAACCCATTATAGAAAATTATACGTAAGGTAAGTCTGGTTTTGTGTTTTGTTAACGAGGATTTGCGAGACATAAATTTTGGAGCGAAGGCAGATACGGTAGTTGTTTTAATGTTAAATGGCAACATTAAGCATTATTATAAGCAAATTTGACGACGCAATACAAGGGTGGAAGAAATAATAAGCTAAACGTTCCTAAAATAGAATTAAAATTTAAGTAATTCTGCCATAAAATTATATCCCTATTCTATATTCAAGTATACAGCCTTTAATTTAGATGGCTGCTTAAATGGAAGAATTACTTGACTCTCAGTGAGCAATAGAATCAACTCTCCCTTGTACAACTGGACCGAGGTGCTATGACAAAAATGTTAATCCTTCGCAAATGTTATTCGTTAATCATTTTACAAGCGAAAGCCTCTTGAAAAACAAACATGTTCTTTTAGTAAATAATAACGTAACTAGACGACAAAATTATCCAAGTCTTCCACTTTTAGACAAAACTAATGGTTTGTACAAGGCTCGACATTTTTCTACGGCAATCAGTTTAATTCTTATGTAAAACTCTTTGTTGAGAATGTGCAAAAAGCAAGCAAAACGAGTGAGTCATCGTCATCGCCACGAAGACCATCGACTGGTTCTTGATTAAAAAATAACAAAAGTCGCGGGCACGTAGTGGGTTGTACTTTTTTTTGTCTGCTTGTTGGGGTGTTGCAATTGATGTCTTCGATATATCAACTTTAAAATAGCAACGCGGCGGAATTTTTTATTGGTATTTATTTTTGGGTTTCTAAATACCGCTAAATGGCTGTCAAATTACTTGTTGCGTCACTTTAATTGATGTGTATTATTTATAATTGAATTTAGCTGTCTTGGGTATCAAAAGTTACTTAGTGGTAATCATTGCGTTTATATAACAAAGGTTCCAATATTATGTAATCATCTCGTCTACACTATTGACGCGGGACCGATTGGATGCTGTACAGATTACAAAAGACTTAAAGTACGTGTATTCATCTGCTACCTTATAAATCGTGCTGTTTAATTAAATGGTAAGGAATAACTTTGAAAACAGTGAAATAATTTTATTTAGCCAAATCCCGAAGAAGAATGTATTATTGGTGAAGAGGCAAATTGTTCTGAATTGGTCACCAAAGACGTAAGCAGAATTTTTCGTAAACATAGTTGTAAATCATTTAAGCTCATCATCAGTTACAATAACATTTGTACGAAAATTATCATGCATAGAGGATTCAATATTGCGAATGGATTTTACAAAATAATACACAACGAAATACTGAATTTAGGGAAAAATTCTCAGATTTACGATTTTAGATTTTTTGAGCATTTATTGAGGGATTTACACAAACAAAAATCTCCTGGGAGTAAAGACCGGACCAACTTTTTCTCTGAACACACCAATCGGGCATTTCCATGACTGTCTTGAGATTCAAATTACTTGTCTGAGACATTTACTGGTAAAATTACAATTCCACTGCAGCAACAAAACCGGGTTGATTAAATTAGATAATGCAAATAAAACGGCTGCATCGACGTTGGAAACTAATTAGTTTCTATTTTTTTTCGTCGTGTGGTTTCGTAGACGCAACTAATTAACTACGGAGCTCCTACTATTCTTGCTATGCTAGTTCGGCGTTTTGTTTTGTTTCATTCTGTGTTTGATGGCAACGAGCAATTATCATTCAATGGCTTCACTGACGTTATTCGAGCGAATTGGGATTTACCGTTCCACCAACATTTCATGCATAAGAAATGAAGATACGGTGTACTTTTTGTACGGATTTAGATTAAAATTTAAATTGCAGGTTTATTATGCGGGCTGGAATATAATTTATTAGTTGAAACTATTGTATTAGCAGTATGGGCTCGGCGCAAAACTTTACGGCTATTAATTATGGAAATAAATAAATAAACATAAATAGCAGGAGAGAGATTTTAGGTGCGGTATAAATCTCAGAATTTGTTTCTCATTTTTAAATTAATAGCATATATTCCGGTTTCCAGAACTTAAAACTGCCTAATAGTCAAACCCGGTGCTGAGTGAAGACATACTGGACCAAACGCTCGAGGTACGTTCCTTTGGTAGTTTTGGAAACTGCAAGAAAGAAGCAACTTCCAAGTTGTTGTACCAAAAGGCGCGCAGCTGATCCTCGAAAATTCCTCAAAATTTTAAAATTTCAATCAACGTTTATAGTTTTAAAATGGAACTCTATTTTATTATTTTTGAAATAAATAAAACTGGCTTGCAGTACAATTTGATTTGTTAATTATTTTCTTTTTATCTCAGTGAAATCAGAAATTATGGGGCTGTAAAAAATAAATCACCCGCATAAATACCCATACTTTTTGAAAGATCCAAATTTGATTTTGGTCTAGTTGGAAGGAGGATAAACCAGCGCTCATCGTACGGGCTGGGTTTGGAGTCTGTGATGCACAGGGGTGAAGTTACAGGAGTGTAAAGTTGAGGTACGTTTTTAACCGGGTAATTTTCTTTGTTGATGTTTTGATGAGCAAAAAATGTCGTTCTGGGTTTTTAGCATTATGTGAACGAATCTGTGGGTTTTCAAAATTTTCTGGCAGAATTGGATTTAGGGGTTGAAAATAGGAAAACGTTATAATTATTGGAAAAAGTTGGATTTGGGTCTTGCAAAAATATCATTATTATCAGAAAATGTTGAAAATTTATATTTATGTGAAATTCGGTGTTTTGAACTTTTACTGGTCGACTGTAATTTTTCAGAGAATCCGGGATGCGGTTGTGGGGGTGGTCGAGGGTAACTTTTTTTGGTGATGTTTTGGTTAGCAAAAAGTGTCGAATTGCGTTTTTGGCAGTAAAATTTGGTGAGAAAGTGTCGAGTTTTTGGCAGTATGTGGACGAATCGTGAATCTGTTGATTTTTAAGAATTTTTGGCATAGTTGGATTTGTAATTATTCAAATTTTGTAAAATCGAATGTTTAATTGATAAATATAAATTAAACAAAATTTTTATTTAAACTTTTATTGAAAAATAAATAGTAAAAACGCGGAAAACCAAAGTTTGATAGCCCTGAAGATGGTTAAATACATAACTGAAACGTCGGCAAATTGAAAATAAATGTTTTCTTTAAATAGGACCTAGAACCCAAAAACACATCTCATAAATATGATATAGCTGGTCCAGAATCTTTGTTAAAATCAATTCTAAAATTTAAAAAATGTATGATTTTAAATTAAGCGCTATACCAGATAAATTTTAACGTAATAAATGCTTAAATAGACCTCCATGTTGCAATATCCCACGTGACCTTTAAATTTCTTGGCGAACATTTCTCTAAATAACAGGGAAACAGTTCGACATACATTTCTAAAATTTAAAAGTTCCTGCAAATTGTTGGTCCTGACTTCTTTGAAACCATAAATTTTTAGTTTTAAGTAGCCGCACAAAAAGAAGTCACAAGGTGCAAAATCTGGTGAGCTTGCTGGTCACAGGATATTACCACGTCAAGAAATAAGTCCATTTGGAATTACTTCCTCCAAATATTATGAATTATTATGAACAGAGCAATTTAAATTTCATTAAACCTAGCACCTACTAGTACGAAGGCGTAGAAGAGCCAGAACAAAAAAAATTTTTTTTTAATGTAAAATTCTGATTTTTATCTCAGAATTCTGCCTTTTATCTCAAAATTCTGACTTAAAACTCAGAATTCTGACTTTTATCTGAATGAATGAATTCTGAGTTTATCTCAGAATTCTGACTTTATCTCAGAATTTTGACTTTTATCTCAGAATTCAGAAATAGAACACAAAATATCTGCGGTAGGTATATTGTACGACACTGATTCCATACTCTTGAGATGTATCTGTAACTCTATTTTTACCATACAACGTTCTATTTTCTAATCTAAGAATTGGCTGAAGAGGAGTCAGATAACACTTGAAGTGTTGCAACCGTGATGTTCTAAATTTTTATTAAACGGCTTGGCTCCAACCTATACAAATTTCTTCATAGGTATTTATGTCTAAAATAAGCCTTCGTCTAAGAAAACTAAAAATATGCTCTCCTAAAGAATTAGAAGCTTTTTAAGCACACTTCATTTTACGGATAAAAGTCAGAATTCTGAGATAAAAGTCATAATTCTGAGATAAAAGTCAAAATTCTGAGATAAAAGTCAGAATTCTGAGTTTTAAGTCAGAATTGTGAGATAAAAGTCAGAATTCTGAGATAAAAGTCGGAATTTAACATTTAAAAAAAATTTTTTTGTTGTGGTCCTTCTACGCCTTCGTATACTAGTAGTCCTAGGAGTTGATTCATCGGTAAAAATAATGTTCCTTAGAAAAAGTTCATCCTTGTTTGGCTTTTCCATTAATGATTACAGAACTTCATTCTTCTGAAATGGTCCGCCTCAAAAATTTTTCCTTGAACGATTTTGTCCAATTTTTCGTCAGAACAGTTGACAGCGTAGAATCGGTTTTAGTAGCAATTTAGGAAGTATAGTAAGTACTGAGTTGTTGGTTGCCAGTTCTTGGTAGTGCAACTTAATAATTTGCAATTTTTCGGTTCAAAAAAACATTTTTTCAACGACGAGCTTACTCTTTCAGATTGCAAATCGTACTAGTTTTCTAGTCTGATAATTCAACGTTGGAGCTTGCGCATACAGTGTTAGCATTTTGTTTGGTACACATTTTAATCAGAATTTGCACAGAAATTGTTTATTTGTAGAGATTAGAAAAAAATGTCTTATACAAGAGTTGCAGGGTATTTACTAAATTTTTATTTGGCAGCAATAAAAAAACAATTGAATGCCGATGTTTTTAGATATTGACATAACCTATGTTTTTTTAAACGGAACACCCTATATATATGTTTATATCCAGTTAGATTTCGTTATTTTTTTCTGATTACACTGATATAGCGTACTTGACAGTTTTATACAGAATGTTTTGAATTATCAATAAAAAATAAACAGATTGTAGGTAAATATTTCTACTAAAGTTCAAACTTTTTGCGTTAGCAAAGAGGGCTGTGGATGAAAACAATATCAAAACAATAACAGTTTCTATTGTTTTCATCCACGGTTCTCTTTGCTAAAGCAAAATTAATTATCTTAGTCAAGCAAAGATTAGATTCTACAAAAATGAGGGTCACTTAGTGTGAATAAATTAGATCTGTCAACGCTGGATATTTCTGACATAGACAGTGGTTAAGTGCAAATTGCGCTCGATTTCTTTTTTGATTGAAGAATCTTTATGTTGTCTGTATAATATAATATGTATATGTATAAATATGTAATCAAACTCGCTACATATAGGTACAGTCATATAAAACGTATGTATCCCAAACTTCTCTAACTCAACAAATTGACAAAGTTAATTAATCCAGCTGGAAACTTCCTAGAAACATGCCACTTACCGAGTAACAAATGATGATTTATACCTATTAGCGAAAGTAAAAGGAAACCGAATTAACGAAATAATTTTCCTTCGCCCGAGTTTTTGTTCCCTTCACGTCAAATCGGTCAAAATAAATAACGACGTTAATAGGATATTACCCCAAATGTCAGTCGAAACGGACGAGAGCTGCGCTCACAAAGTAATTTCACGTGAATGATTGGGAATATATTTATTTTGATGGCTTCGGTGATCTTTTAACCCAAATACGTCGTATACAGAGTGTTTCGCAACCGCGGAAAGCTTCAACGCCCAATACGGCGTATTTAATTTCAGGTCGTTAAAAATAATATTCAATAAATCGCAAATGCATGTAACACGATATGATTCGCGCAAATTAGAGTGATAGTTTAATTACCATCGTAAAAAATAATGATTACGAACAACTTTCTTCGTCGTGGTGTACGTGTAGGAAATGCTGGAACGGTGCAATTTATACAGTAGAGGAATGTTGCCTTCAGCACGAAACGGAATGCCATGTGGAATATCCGAATGTCCTAAAGTACTATTATACCAATTTTTGCCAAAAAATTATAAATTAAGTGATCCACAAATAGGCTGGAATTGTGGAATGATCTAGAGCTATACATAGATTATACTAGAAGGTATATCTGCAGGTATACAAAGGCCAAGATGGTCCACTGCAGGCACTTGAATATTGGAAAATGAACAGTGATTAGTAGTGGATATTTCACAAATATTTAGTAATTTTTAACTATTTAATGCCTAAATTTTTTCATCATCATTTATGAGTGTTTGTGTAGTTCACTTTGGTCTAAACTCCCTTCACTAGAATCTAATTACATTATGGGGTTATCTGGTTACGAGGGCAACAGAGCTTCAGGTGAAGCAGAGGATTCAAATATGAGAGGAAACATCAGGTTAAAATTAATTATTAAAATCTTTTGTGCACGACGAACCGGGACACCATTTAGGAAAGTAACAACAGTGTCCGCCCAAATTACAGCGTGCGAAAACAATGTAAAGATTAATCGAATCACTTTTACGTGTCGGGAATAAATTGAATAGAGACACGCGAGACCGATCACAATACACAAAACACTATTTGCATTTTTAAGTTCGCATCAATCACCAGTCTCTGTTGCTTGTACGGGTCGCGAATATTCATGGAACGTTCATTATGTGGCAGGAAAGTTGCAAACTCATCATCCCTTCGGCCGCCTGTCGAGGCCCTTGCAGGCGATTAATTTATGTGGGTGGCCGTGATTTGGAACGTGAATCGACACAAAAATTCCCAAGCTGTCGTACAAGATTTAATAACAATAATCGTGTAAGGCGAAAACGGGGGATGGGCGATAAATCAAATATACGTGGTATTTACGCAAGAGAGGGGATCCTTGAGGAACACATTGTTTTGGTGTAAATTCTGTTAAGTAGCTCTTGTAGACTTTTATTTCTTTATTTTCAGTTTTGTAGGGAGTTTTTAATTAGATGTATTAGATATTGAGGTAATTCTAGTTGTATCGGTATTCTTTTCTCATAATTTTCACTGTTGTTGTATGTGGTTCAATTTATTTTACTGATCAAAATGTAAAAGAAACAGGCCATTAATACTTTTACAAAAATCAACTGGTAGCATATTTGCTTTCAAAGAACGACATACATAAAGAAACAATCCCACCAAATGATCCTGAGTGGATGGATATTAAGGAACAGGCGAGGGAACAGGTCTTGAATTAAGTAGAAGCTTCCTGCAACTACTATACAATTCGTATTCCAACAAGACAGAGAAAAGCATTCAACGAATTTAGTGCTCCTGTATTGTACCAAAACAATTAAGTTTTCCTAGATAACTCAGCAATTTCTCACTTTCCAGACGATCTACCGCATCCAGAGTGCTCAACTGTGTAAATCACAAGGTAGTTTCACACGATGAGGAAGAACCAGATAAAAGCAACCCAGAGACTACCGCTATTATCTAAGCGTTCACTTTATAATTCTTCATGTTTATGTTACTTATCATTGTTTATGTTAGACAGAGTATTTTTAGTGCTTAACTTACTCACTGGGATACAATTATTTTTGTAAGTTTTTATTTGTATGCATTTTTAGACCTAAAGTGCATTTTGATGTATATATGTATGGTGTGGCATTTCACGTTCATGTATTAAATGAAAATATAGTAAATGGCGAAAGGATTTTTAGCGGATTTTATTCTGCATTATTCAAGTAACGTTTTTTATACCAGAATTTGGTATGTATTTAATTTAATAATGTGACGCTCTTTTTACTTTACGGGAGCTGTTTGTACAGTTCCAGACAGTTTTTTTTAAACGGAATTTCGGGCTCAAGTTCCTTATGTTCGAGTGCAAGGAACAGCACTTTCTTTCTCAACGGCTTTGAAAAAGGCTGAGGTAGCTACAGTAAAGAAACGATTTTGTCCAGGGTCTGGTGGATGGTTCCGCAGTCGTCCCAGAGAGGCCACTAAAGGTACGGAAACGAATTAGTAAACTAAAGAATTGTAGAATGATCTAGAACAACATCTGGATTATGCCAAAAGGTATCTCTGCAGGTATTTACGGGCCAGGATAGCTCACTGCAGGCAGTAGAATATTGGAAAGTAAACAGAAAAGGAACGGTGACTAGTAGTGAGCAATAGTGGTTAAAAGTTGTAATTACTGTTATAGTTTAAGTGACTATAATTATTGCAAGTAATTAGTGAGTTAATAAAAAAGTGGTTTAATTGATTCCACGCTTAGAGTGTTTACTAAGGGGTGTAAACACGTAACAGTATTCATGATTTTAATGACCTATATGTATGTATTTGAAATTTATCGATTATTTAATTTCTAAGATAATTGTAACAACGTTGAGTTTATTCCGCATGGAAAACATGTAAGAATCCTTACTTAGGCTCTCACAATTAAAACGCCTGTTAAAATAAGGCACGTGGCGGCATTATAATGGACCGGGAGCTAGCGACATTTTTCATTGTCACATTTTTTAAACCTTGGTTTATCTTTTATTTTATAATATTAATGATACTTATCAACAAAATGAACTCCTGCCATCCCGTTGGCGGGACAAAGATTGACAATGATATGTTAAAAAACAAGAGTAAATGTTAAAAATATTAAAAGCTGAAAGTTTTTCAATTTGTTAATAATATTTTAATAAGATATAAATCGACCTCCTGCCACTTCTCTCGTAGACCGGTCTACTCCTGCCATAATCATATTTATGTGAAAAAAAGTATATGAATTGATGCAAATATTAAAAGCTGGAAATTTTTTTGTCACTTCTTCAATAATTAAGATATTTAAAAAACGTATCCTGCCGGCCAGTTGATGGGACCTGGCTTCGGCAGGATACATTCTCCAAAATGCATGTATTCAGCTATTGAAACAAATAAAATGTTTGATACTCTGGAGAAAGTCATTTGTGAAATGTACAGTTATAAAAAAAATAAGTAACGTGAATGAAGCACGATTAGCTACGTTTATGAAAGCTTATAAATGTAACGACACCCTGAAACAGCTCAAACTGCAGTCGATAAGCAAGGTGGAGTTGCGACAACAAATTTTAAGGGTAATTTATATTTCCAGTGTGTGGTGCAACGCACACTCCCAACCCCCAAATTTATTATCTCCTTCAGATTGTGGATGGAAAGAAGTTGAAAATAAGCTGTAATTTCTATGGTCTGAAGGCGATCAATTACCAACTTCTATCGGTGACGTAATTATTGATAAAATTGCTGAAACCGACGTCGCAGGTAATAACACTTTTCCTACTGAGTAATTAATTAAAAAAAAAACAATGTCATTAATTTTTAAATTGTTCATAATGTATTTAACACAATCTGATGCGGTGACTGATGAACAGGATGACAATAACACTATGGAGCATCTTCAACGTGACAGTGATTCCAGAGATAGTGAAGATTCCGACATTGAAGACTTATCCACTTTTGTGAAAAAAGTTTATGAATACCTATATCGATGAAAATACGTGTTTGTAAATTTTTTAAAGCTACATATTTTTTATCCATAAATAAATAGAAAATAATCTTGTGCGTTGAAACAAACTATATTCTGTTTTATGTGGTGTTTTAATACTTCCTAGCTCCTGCCGAACCCAAATCCCATCAAATGGCCGGCAGGGTACGTTTTTTAATTGTCATAATTATTGAAGAAATGACAAAAAAATTTTCAGCTTTTAATATTTGTATCAAATGATATATATATTTTTTTCACATATGACTATGGCAGAAGTAGACCGGTCTACGGGAGAACTGGCAAGAGATAATTTTTTATCTTATTGGAATATTATTAAATAATAGAAAAAGTTTCAGCTTTTAAAATTTCCAACATTCACCTTTTTTTTTTAACGTAATTGGCAGGCCGCTGTTAATCGCTGTCCCGCTGGTACCCCTGAAGGAGTCGATTTTAGGGTTTTGTAGCTCCGATATGACGCAAAAAAAATAAAACTAATGTTTAAAAAATCTTACAAAATTTAGTGTCGCTAGCTCCCGGTCTATAAGAAGTATTTTATGATTCTCACATTTACATGGAGATTAATAGAAAACAAGGATATCAAAGAGCACAACTAAATCGATAAAAAACCATCTAAAATGTTTGTCAAAAAAGCAGTTCAACAAGTGTGAAGCATTTAATCCCATAAATTCAGGATGTTGAACTTTACTTTTAATACCGGGAAGGGCAATTTTTGGGTGTTATTTAAACTCACATTGAGTTGAAGAAAATATAAAATCATTTAAATTATTTTAATTTTTATGACAAGAATCACACTTAAAACAAATAACTTAATGAACTAATTTTCTTCGCAGAATCCTAATTTTGAATTAGGAAAACAATTGCACATCGCGTTTAAGAAATAAATATAACATCGTGTTTTGTTTTTTAAATACAACACCCTGTAACATTTTAAATAATTCGATTTTTCGCATTTTTCTGATTTCATAAATACCAATAAGTGTGTGTTATTACAAAAAAGTTTTTGAGATATTTGGATTTTGGCATTAAAATATCATTAATGATTTTGGTAAACATAGTTGCCTTTGAAAAGAAGAAGAATTAATCATGACCATTCTGATTTTTGAGAAATATTTCGACATTTTATTACATAATATTTATCATTATTATATCCTAAGATTTGTTTTTTCAAGTGTTGTCGTAATGTTCCTTAAAATATCTTATTATGGTATTGTCTCTTCTTCGACGATTGGGGATAATTCTTTTTTATTTTTATTGAGCCAGTTTCGTATAATTTTCGATTTATTGCCCGGAATGCAATAGGTGGAGGAAGCCTGCTATCTGGGTATAACCTAGCATATTCTCTCCGTGTTTAAAAAAATATTTATCAGATTTTGCTATTTAACAGGAAAATAAATAATTTTCTTATCTTACCTAAATTCGTATTTTTGTTATTTTTTAGATAAATAGAAAAAATACCTATCGTATCTTTCCTGTTGGGAATACATTTTAAAGTAAAAAACACCTAGTTTATTTACTTTGACAAGTAAACTGCGCTATTTTGTTTTCAAAGGCAACTAAGTTTAACATCATTAAATGACATTTTAATACCAAAATCCAAATATCTCAAAATTTTGTTCTGATAACATGAATGTTAGTATTTTCAAAATCAGAAAAATGAAAAAAATTGAATTATTTAAAAATATACATGGTGGTATATTAAAAAAAAACAAAGTATGATGTCGCATTTGTTAAACGCGATGCGCAATTGTTTTTTGATTCAAACTTAGGATTCTGCGAAAAAAATTTGTTAACCATGCAAGGTCTGTGTACCATTTTCATAATTTCAAAAATAACCGACTTCAAAAAAGGACATTTTCGCGTGATGACCCTTTACATACAGTACATTAGTGTATAGGGTTTTTCCTTATAATTAGCCACCCCCCCCCCCAACACTGTTTATTTGAAGAAAACTAGAAAAATGTTATATACAAAAGTTGTAGTATTTTTTATGAATTTTAATAATCTGCCAAAAAAAGAAACAAATGACAATTGCAAAATGGCGAAATTCTATAAACTTAGTTTTTTTTTTAATGGAACACACATTATTACATTTTCGAAATCCTTATAATTTTCTGATTCCAAAAACATAAGTTTATATGTATACCTACATGTAAAAACATGATATTTTCTATTTCAATCCATGATAAGACAACAATGGTGTGCCCAGAAATTTTGTCTGAGGGGGTTGCCTACTGAGACTTGCATTTTTTACAACAGATTATATTTTTCTTAGTAAAACGTAATTTTTTCCTTCGGGTTTTTGTTTTTAAAACCCTATTTTTAAGGTGTCTTGGGGGGTTTAACCCGCCAAACTCCCATGGGCACGCCACTGTAAGATAATACATATTGTACTGTATTTAGTAGAATTTGATATTTGTTTTTATTTAATTATTTTTATTATTAAATTTACTTCTCTTTACTCGCCCCACGTTGGGTGCCAATAATTTTGTACTGTATTTAGTAGAATTTGATAATTGTTTTTATTTACTTATTTTTATTATTAAATTTACTTTTTTTTACTCGCCCCACGTTGGGCGCCAATAATTTTTGTTACGTTATTTTATATGGAGTTTAATTTTGTTTTTTATTTATTTATTATTATTAATAGATTTATGAATTATTTTAATTTCTGTTGATTAATAATATTTTTACTATAAGAAAATTTCACACTAAACACAATACAAATTTCTTTCCCGGGATATACCACTATCAATCTTATTTCGCTATTATTATTATATCATACCTATGAACGAAAATGTGTACGTTACCAGGAGGATTTACTTACTAGGGGGATTTACTTACTAGGGTTGGTTGTAATCCCTTTTTATTTTATATTTTTAGGGCGCTCCAGGGGTTCCCATTCTCTAGGAAAAACTTACCTTGTTCTAGAGCCTGTTTACTTGTAGCTAATGATAATGAAGTTTTGTGTAACAAGATTTCAGAATATACAAAAAAATTATAATTAATAAGAGGCAAAACCGACATAATTAATTAATTAATTAAATCAACATATTTCAGACCATTCATAGATGATCATTTATTTGATAATGAAGTTAAAACCCCATGTGGAAAATAAAGAATTGCCATTTGCCGTATTAATATTAAATCTGTATTTTTACTTCCTTTAGTCATTGTTCTTACTTCAAGGACTCTTAAGTATACTTGTCTATATATATCGAAAATGTTCCTGTTAACGTCAACAAAAAACGTTTACACACCAATAAACAAAACTTTACATACTTTTCTCAGATGGACGGTTCCTTTATTCAATTTTCCCAGAGTAATATTTCAAAATCTCACGTACCTTATTTCCTGCAGAAGCGCTTCTCCTTGGGCGATGGTTGAAGCACAAGCATCCACACTTTGATCTCGATGTTGGCCCGTCTGCTCCAGCAACCTCTCTGTCGCCTCTAGGCCTTCGGCAACGCTCTCATCGCCCTGGAAACAAAAATGTAACGTAACTTTGGACGAAAAGGTTAAAGTTTGAGGAGCTCAAGATTCGTACATTGTCTCCTAACGCTATCGAAATCGATTAATTTACCTTTTCCATTAAAAATGTAAATACCAAAAAATTGAGATGTGGTAGGAAAAAATGCAAAAGATGTACTAAATCAATGATAAAACACTGCAATAATGAAGATAAGTATACTGCATTCACATGCTTTATTTATTAACTTTTGATTACATTTTTCGCTTGGGACGGTAAAGGAATAATATTAATTTAATATTTAAACTGTATCATATTATTTATTAGCCAACATTTACACCAAAGAAAACAAAGTTTATTTTCATACTACAAAGACTATTCACGAAGTCGAAATGATGTTTACCACTGGCAAATAATACATAAGGTACTTATTATGCTAAACCCGGCGTGATGCATTGTAAATGCGTTTAAAATTTAATACGAAGAAAGGTCTCCTGTTTTACTCAAGAGGAACTAAGTACATGTAGAGCAGTCGCACTTAACCTTAAACTGGGTCAAGTGAGGCATTCACGACAACGGACTTTTCAGTTCTAATAGATTCAAAAATCCCTTTGTTCAGTACACCAGAAAATAATGACGGCGATAACATGAGGAAGCTCATAAAGTTGAGACTAACGACATCATAGTCAAGTCATTGGGGAGTTTCTTTATTTACTTTAAAGCTATTTTTACAAATTTTATCTTTCAGCAACAATTTCTGTGTTTTGTAAAAAAACAATTCTTTTTCTTTTAATTCTGGAAATATCAATAGATAAAGTATTGTCAATAATAAAAACCAAATTACAAAACGACAATAATTTGACAGATACGATTAAACTTAGGGTAAATAGTATTATGGAATTATTGACAATTTTCCAAAGGTGTTCTTTCCAACAACTCGGATTGCACATTTCTGCCTTTTATTTTCTTTTTTTATGTATTAGAAGCTTTGGATTTTTGACTCAAATATACCCACAGACTGCTTCTTCAAAATGGCAATCATTTTGGTATATCTGGAAACGTCTATATGATTATTGGAAACGTTGCTCTAAGCATAAAACAGACCACATTGATGAAGATTTCTTCGTCGACTACAAGAATCGTCTAATGTAACAATAAACTCACCTGCAGTTCTTGTCGCAGTTCATCCACCCAGTTGCTGAGCTCCTTCTCGTGGGTGTAGAAGAGGACGGCCAGGTCCAACCGGCGGCGTCTCTGCTCGACCCTGGCAGCGAAGGAAGTCACATGGGCTTCCAGCTCGTGGGCGACAGAGTAGATTTCGTCCGGATCACATTCGCCCGTGTGAGCCAATTCCTCGGCGGCCGCAAGCAATTTGTCCGCGTTGGTGTAAGTATTCTGAAAACAACAGAGTCGAAATTTAATCAAAAAGTAATTTACAACTGAGTTGCTGCAAAGTCAACAAAATGTGATAAACGTCGGAAGGCCTCGAAGGACATCAGAAACGATTAGGGCTGTCTAGCCAACGTGTGAACGAGGCTACTACTGGGCCAAAGTCAATGTGTATTTTATTTGGCAACAAAATAAATAAATAAATAAAATAAAATAAACTTTATTTAACCTGACGGGGTGTCAGCAAAAGCTGGTATTAATGTAAAAAACACTTGGTATACTTTAGATTTCATCTGTTCGCATCTGCCTCACAAATATTTTCCAGGGAAGGATTATAATTCAACTTGCTGTTACTAACTGCCCATTAGGGTGATCATAATCGCAATAACAGTCGACATCAGAGAACCAACAACAGTCCGCGTTCCTAAAATAATTAAATTTTACACGCTTCGGTTCCTATCAAAATTATTATTGCATTCAGCCATTATTATTCATATTATAATGACTCGTTTATTTCATTTAAATCGATGATCCGAATTTTCAAGAGAATAAATCTCTAATCTCTATATAAATAGCAACATTGTCCTCACACCACATGGAACCTATCTCTGCACGAATTTAAAACTTTTGGGACACTAATTTTTTAGTAGAAAACACAGACTAAATATCACACCCATTAGGCCTTGCGGACTCCTGCTTCTAAAAGATTTTTTTGAAAGTTGTGAATTTTAAACTTTTGCTTCATACGCAATTTATTGGATCAATATACACATTTAGCAGGAATAAACGAACTAGCCCAGATAACACAAAAGAATTTTTCTCATTAGATTGTTTAAAACGGCTGAATAAATACCACTGACGAAAAATAAAAGCGATACGGCCGTTTAATTAAAACCGTACTTAAATGTAAAGACTACGTCTGAGCAGCTGTGCAGAATATCCGCGGAGAGCAAAAATTCAATTTCCTCTTAACAGTGGAAAACATCGGTTGCGTATTATATTTATATACTAATGTTCGTTAAACAAACATGAATATTTCAAAATGGAAATGGAAAATGTTTCATAAATGCTCACTTCCTCGCAGGAAAATAACATTTCTATTTAAAAAAAAAAACGTAATATCTTGTCTGGTACTGAAAGCGGAAAATATGAAATGTTGAATTTTATTTACATACAATTTGTATGAATGCCGCTGAAGGTTTGTAGAAATATGAATTTATGAAACTGTCTGTCACTCAAAAATTGGAAAATGACATTTAGAAATCTTCAAGTTGTGCAGTGCTTTGAAATCTTAACTAGGTATGTGAAATATGGTTTCGAGATTATATATCCCACCGTAATATTAACACCACAGAGCTATATTATCTACGAATTTGGCATGTAGAGATGGTCTAACGGTTCACGAAGGTCCATGAGAAGGTTTTTGGATTGTTTAAATGACATAAAATTGATGACATATAATTAATTACTGTCCAGAATGAGGACGTCACGTGGTGCAAAAATTATCGATTTAGAATTTAGAGTGAAATATGGAGTCGAATGAAGAAGGTGTCATTTTAAAGAGAGTTAAATACAAATGGGTTTCGCTGAAGCATTTCGTCCTTTTGTGCACTGTGAGGGGGGAATCTTTGACCTATTCATAATATTACAGATATTCGTCCTATATAAAAATTAAGGAACAATCTTTCTATTAAGGACAAAGTAAAAAAAGAGTGTTCAGTTTGTCCTTTTTTACCTTGTTCCGAAGGTATGATTCTTTTGTCTTGATTAACAGAAAAATTCTTGAATTCGACGGAGGTCGAAAAATCTTCAATATCGTCAAATATTGGTGAAATCCATAAATTTTTTGCACATTTAAAAAAAATGATTCTCTAAATTTCCTCAATCTTTCCAAATATACCAGTTTGCTTCATCTCCAAAGAGCACTGACTTATTAAGCACGAAAGTGGACGTGTTTGGCGAAAATCGACAAAAATTAAAAAGCCTCACGAACTAATAATTTTAAATCGCTTTGTATGAGAAAAAGACCTTCCCTGGATAAAAATGGAAAGAGCTGAGGGTCAAATTTAGGTCAACATCATGAATTCCGATGTTCCCAAACAGTTTCGGCGTTGGCAGAAGTGAATGAAAACGGGAAATTTTTAAATTTTTTGACGAAAAACAACAATTAAACTAAACAAATTTTGTATCTCAATATAGAAAGGACTTCACGCGAAGATTTTATGCGATGTTATATGCAGCAATCACTGATAAAAACTGCTGCCTTATAGGTACAGGACAGGTATTCTGATATTGTCTTGACAGACCACAACAAATCTGTTATAAGTACTTAAGATTATTATATTAGTATTATTATTATAATAAGTATAACATCTCTTGTAGCATTAAAAAGATATTTGAAAAAATATCTTAGTTCAATATTAATTTAGAATTCAAGTAAACCGTGCTTCTCAGTACAAGAGCGCTTTTCAATTGTTGATGTCTTACGGGAAAGAAGAAGAAGTAAACAAAATTGAACATGTATTTGAATAATATTAATCCCATAATTAAAAATAGTAGATATAGACAATTTAGAGAAAAGATATCGACTGTGTTTTGAAAATAACGGAAGGCATTTTAAACAATGTTTATAATTTTTTTCTATATTACCTATCAGCTATATGTTATTTTGTTGTAATGTTGGTTTTATATTTCAAAATAATACATTTAATTCGTTAATTAATTTCGCTTCATCTGCTTCTCATTTCTAGGATTATTTTTTATTGAACAGTTTTTGTGTGCCTTTTGTTTGAAAATTATAATACAAAACAAGACATTCAAAAGATGCCGCATTTTTATTCTTAACAATAGGTATATCCTAACACTCAACATCAGAATATTGCATTTTTTTGTTTAAACGGGCAACTTGCTATCAGTTACTGAAATGCCATTTGAAACAATTGAAAGTGAGAAAGTTTACTTGAATTCTAAATTAACATGGAACTAAGATATTTTTCCAAATATCTTCAAAACTACAAGAGATACTATTAAGTACCTCGATAAGTAAGTAATCCTATTATTTTTTAAATCAGAAGAAAATTGAAATTTTAAAAATACAAAAATATAGAAGGTGTTCGGTTTTAAATAGGGATGGGGGCGGATGTGCTTTTGGCCGGATAACCGGATGCAGTATATCCGACCAGTTCAAAATCCGGCCCGGCCGGATTATCCGGCCGGATATCTTGATTTTCCAATTTTTCGATGGCATATTTTATTGTGACAATTACAAATTGTGTAATTCTGACAACCGTAACTAATGTGTTTTGTTTTTATACCGGCAACTAGAAAAATTTTCAAAATTTAATGAATTTTTGAACACGCTTTTATTAGCTTCACCTGTATGTTTGTTTGTATGTAACGGAATCTTTCAACGAGATTTTCACCCACTTCAAAACGCAGATTATACTGAAACATTGCACACTTATCAAGGATCGATCACAATACAATAATTGAAAAAAATTTGATCAAAAATTTTGAAATAAATTTGATTTTAAAAATGTCAAAAAAAATGGAATTGAAAAATGTACAAAAAAATTTCATTTGAAGAATTTTGAAGAAATTTTGAAATGAAAATTAAAAAAAAAATTTGAATTGAAAAATTTTTAAAAGATTTGACTTCAAAAATATAAAAAAAAATTATTGTTTAAAAAAATTTAAAAAAACACGCTTAAAAGGGAAACCGAACTAAAAAGTAAAAAATAATGTTTATCTATAAAGATTTTGTTCAACAGTGATAAATATTACACTAACTCCGAGACTAACTCAATATAATTAAATGCTTTTTACTAAGTTTAAAAATAAGAATATATAAGTGATTGACAAAAAATAATTTTATTGTAAAAAAGCGTGGGGTGCTAACTCTACTTTAATCAATAGCTACCAATGAAATATCTATAACAATTGATATCATGCACCCCACGCTTTTTTACAATAAAATTCGAGATAAAATTATTTTTTGTCAATCACTTTATTCTTATTTTAAACTTAGTAAAAAGCATTTAATTATATTGAGTTAGTGGAATATTTATCATTGTTGAACAAAATCTTAATAAATAAACATTATTTTTTACTTTTTAGTTCGGTTTCCCTTTAAAACGTGTTTTTGTTAGTTTTTTTAAACTATAATTTTTTATTATTTGAATTTTAAGACCGTTTTTCTCAATTTTTTTCAAATATAACATATTGAAAATTTTATATGGTTGGAACCAGAATAAAAACTACTACCAAAATCAATAATAAAAAATATAGGTCGTCATTTGATGACTGATGGTCGAGATGGTAGAGTATCTGCCTCTCACCCAAAAGTCCCGGGTTCGAATCCCGGTCGTGGCAATGGAAAATACTGTGAGAGGGATTTTTCCATTATACACGGATATTGGATGTGTGTCCCTTGTCTTTAAATGTGTAGCCCCCTCCCGCACAAGGCTCAGCCTTCTGGGATAAAGGGGGTCGTAATTACATGTGGTGTATTTATTATTATTATTATTATTATTATTATTATTAAAAAAAAAGTCGATGACGTCATAATTTAAGAAACAAATGACACAAGAAACTGAAAATAGGCTGAAAATAGTTGCTGAAGTTAAAATCGCTATACCCCTTCGAGATTTTTCCCAAAAAATTAATATCAACGGAATTACTGAATTTATGCGTTACTTAATTTCCACGCTGTATAATAGTTTTATGCATTTTGGACTGTTTTTATTTAGCCGGATGTTGACCGGATATTTTTTCATATCTGGCCGGAGCCGAATATCCGGTTTGGATGCCGGATAGGCCGGATGCAGTAGCCGGACCGGATATCCGTCCCATCCCTAGTTTTAAAAAAGATAAGAAAATAACACAGGTCTCCAAATTGGGGGTCGTGGAAGCTGCTAACTTGGAAACATTTCCTATGTAATTTTTTGCAGAAAATCCGAATCTGGCCTTAGAATTTACTCATCATTTTGAAATATTTGAGAATAAATGACCACAAATGGCTTTTTTGGCTATATTTGAGGTTATGTATGTAAGTATAAGAAATAAAAAAAGTTCAGCTTAAATTTAGGCTTATTTTACAAAACAATTCTGATTATATGTCATTATTACTCAAAACTAACTTTTGGTGAGTGGTAACTCTTTTGTAAACGGCCTTAATTTATGACAATTGCTAAATTGATCGGAGAACCGAAATATCAAATCAGTCATGTTACCTAAGAAGATCGCCAAATTTGAAACCATTTTGACATCTCCAATTATTGGCTTACAAGACACCTATTCAGAATCTTTTAGACAAACTTAGACAAACGCATAAAATTTTTGGATGCAAAACAATATAGATGTGTTTGAGCATGAAAGTAAATTATTAAGTGTAAGTATACAACAAGTTGTGACTTTTAGCAGTTTTGATGACTGCAGTAAATATACTTCCCCTTACTTTTCCTTTATCAATCAACTTCCTTTTTAATTAATTTTTAAACATTTATGTTAAACATTAAGAAAGAAAGTTTCAGTAAAGCAGTTATGAGATTTATGAAAAAAACAAATTTTACTATTAAGATTATTATTAAGACTGCTTCGTCTCAAAACAAACTGGGAAATCCCCTCGTGCACTCTCTTACTTAACAATCACCCTGTATATTTGTATTAATTCAATACAAGTTCAAATCAGATTAGCTTTATTAAAATTTTTTTGTCGCACACTTCATCTGCAGACGTTAATTCGATTAGACAACTCGAAAGTTTGTTAACCGCAAATTTTAACGGTTCGACACGTGACAAATGTTAATGGAACCACTTTCTGCATATCTCTTTTAATTATCTTCAAAGAAGCGCCTAATTGGGTTCGTGGAAGTTGATCATTTGAAAGTGGAAGCCGGAAGGGCCCACTTGAAAAAGCGTCAGTTCCAATGCGAAGTTAATTTTGTATGTTAAACGGATTAAGGCACTTGGGAAACTGATAAAATTATTTAAATGATATGCAGACATGACAAAACAAATCGAGTAAGTCATTACGAATGTAAAGCTAAAGCTAATTGATTAAATATTGACCGATACTAACTACCTGCTGAAATATCCACACTAGGAGTTGGACGATTTAAATAAAGCACTAATCAAATATTAATTGATTCAAAAATGGCTGATTAAAATAATTCTCAACGCTTAGTGCTGGAGGTCTCTTTATTAATTCGTTCGCTACAATTACTTTCGTTCATGCTGTAATAAGCAAGTGAAATGGAATAAGTAAATAGTAATTATCCTAACGCAGACATCTGTCCTAACGCAGACATCTGAGGACCTGAGGAGAACCTTTATTTTAATTATTTGTCATGCAGTAGATCCAGACCCAGTTACCTACACCTTCGAACGTGAAATACAGTTTATGGACTTGCCCTATGTAATATATGTAGTTAATTTACATAAAAAAAGCATATTTAATATACTACTACTAATAATTTGCTATATGATTCGGCGATACAATCAAATAATCCACAACGATCCCAACAATCCCAACTCAAATACTATTAGAATACTGATTTTGACACTACTCTGTGTCCATTCATGTCGGGTTTTCTTGAGGATTTGATTATCATGGAAACTCACAAAGCCTTATCTCGAAAATTTTCCTAGTGGATAAAATAGCAGCCAAAAGAAAATTGGGATTTCCATCAGTGATTACTAAAAACCACTGATACCAATAAATACGAATGGAATAATTATTTGATCAAAGCCTGGTTATTACATGATAGGAATACAATGAATATTCCTTCAAATTCATCTATATCTACTGTTTTAAGAACTAGCGATTAACTGCGCAGATATTTTTCTAGTATTAGTTTCTAGAATTTCTGCTTCCAATCTGAGGGCTCTAAGAGGTCAAGGTTTTTCTGGTTTCGTTTTTGCAAAGGCATCGATCTGATGATAGACTTTCCTGCAGGAGACTGAATGTTCCAGGGAATGGTACGTGTTTTTCTGAATAGAGCCATGTTGTTTAAAGAACGTTGCTACTCATTTCTGCTTTTATGTAAGCAAAAGTGACAAAATACCATAAAATTGAAAATCTGGACAATTCGTCCACAAAACTAAATTGTTTTCCATGAATTTTTAAAAATTCAAAATTTGTGGCGAAAACACGCTTCTTTAATGAAAAAAAAAAAACTTTGAGTACATGGAGTGACAAAAAACACGCCCATGCGTCAAAATCAACGAATACTTTCTGTAAAATTAGAAACTAAAGTCCTTCAGGGATTTTTCAGTTGTTTTCCAGTTTTTTCACATTTTCGACGCCATCTTTTACACCGAAAGTAGTATATTGTGCAAAGTTGTGGTTTTAGTAACCTATTATCCAACTCCCCAATTTAAGAAATCTATCTAACCGAGTTATTCCGTAAGCAATACTTTCGTGGCCACCCGGCATATGGTTTTGAATCCATAACGAACTACACTTCATTTTCGAAGTAGTACCGAATCCGGCCACTAAAATTTTGTTTCACATCAATTTTAGCTACAAGTCCCAGATAGTGTAGAAATCATCTTTCTTATCGTTAAAAATTTCAACTTTTTTAAAAGATATTTCCGGTCTTGTAAACTAATTTTTGTAATGTTTAAACCACCAATACCAACGTTTTTGAGGTCACTGATCACGATATTGATGTCCGAATTTCAGTTTGACACCTGCCAACTGTCAAACTGACAGTATGAAAACATTTTTATGTCTAAACCATCAATACCTACGTTTTTGTGGTCACTGATCATGATTTTGATGTGGAAATTTAATTTTGACAGCTGTCAACTGTCAAACTGACAGTACAGAAATTTCAACATTTTGAAAAGAAAATTTTCTTATCCATCAATGCCCACGTTCTTGAGGTCACTATCACGATTTTGATGCCGGAATTTCATATCGACAGCTGGTAACTGTCAAACTGACAGTATGAAAACATTTTGAAAAGAAGTTTTTTATGTCTAAACCATCAATACTTACGTTTTTGTGGTCACTGATCATGATTCTGACGTGGAAATTTCATTTTGACAGCTGTCAACTGTCAAACTGAAATTACCTTCCCTATCGATAAAAATTTCAACTTTCTAAAAAGAAAACAAATTTTTGTAATGTTTAAACCACCAATACCAACGTTTTTGAGGTCACTGATCACGATATTGATGTTCGAATTTCAGTTTGACAGCTGCCAACTGTCAAACTGACAGTACGAAAACATTTTGAAAATAAGTTTTTTATCTAAACCATCAATACCTAAATTTTGTGTGGTCACTGATCATGATTTTGACGTGGGAATTTAATTTTGACAGCTGTCAACTGTCAAACTGACAGTACGAAAACTTGAACATTTTGAAGAGAAGTTATTTAATTATTCTAAACCATCAATACCTACGTTTTGGAGGTCACTGATCACGATTTTAATGTCGGTATTTCATTTTGACAGTTGCTAACTGTCAAACTGACAGTATGAAAATGCCAATATTTCGAAAAAAGTCTTCTGTGTGTAAACAATCAATACCTACGTTTTGGAAACATTTTGGAAAGAAAATTCTCTTATGCGTAAACCATCAATACCCACGTTTTTGAGGTCACTCATCACGATTCTGATGTGGCAATTTCAGTTTGACAGCTGCAAACTGTCAAAAACAGTTGCTAACTTGTCAAACTGACAGTATAAAAATGCCAATATTTTGAAAAAAGTTTTTTATGTGTAAACAATCAATACCTACGTTTTGAAGGTCACAGATCACGATTTTGATGTTGTCGGAATTTCATTTTGACAACTGTCGAGCTGACAGCATGAAAATATCAACATTTTGAAAAGAAGTCTTTTACGTAAACCATCAATACCTACGTTTCTTAATGAAGATATAAAAACATTTCACACAGATTGTTATATTTCGAAACCCAATGATTTGTATTCACAGTTTAAATGAAGTGATAACTTTTGACTATGTTTAACACACAGTAGATTAAAAAAACCTTTCAAAAGACAAATTCTCATTAATTTTTTCCCAAAAAAGAAATCATCTCAAATCTTTAACATTGCTCAGTAAAAACTATCTGTATATAACAAAATTACGATATATTGAAAATTTTCACTTGACAGTAGACAGTAAAAAATGTATGTATAGGTGTACAACTTTATCATATGAAAATAAATTACAGTAAATATCTGCAATCGATAATAAATCGTTATTGTAGTTGAATACCAAATAATTTTCACGATGGGCAAAAACCGTTTACTAATAACTGGCGTACGTAATGCAATTACGAGACTGAAAATTCCGAATCGGTACAAGTCAGTTTCAATTAAGCCATCGTACAACTAATAAGTATCCGGAAACAGAAAGCCGTTAGTTTTATTTTTACCAGGTCAGCGTTATTATAGGCCAGCAGTCAGGAAGTATGAAACGCTGGAATTTGGAAATAACTAAATCGTGTAGTTTGGAAAACGCTCTCAATTTTCCATTATCGGATTTGATCCAGTAACATTGTAAAACTTTATATTTAGATATCAATGGTGGCCAACATAGTTGGGAATTTAAAAATATTCCCTGACTACCAAACTTTTCAACAACTTCAGTTAAAACTTTTTACGGATATATTTGAGGGAAATAAAAAAAAATAAGAATCATGTTTTGAGCATAAACCTGAGTAGTAAACCTTTTAAATTTCGTGCTTGTTTCCTTCCCTTGCAAAGTTTATTTCGGCGAGTTTTTCATCCCGTAATCTTATGATAGCAACCTACACCGATCTCACACAATAGGCAAAAACTTGATATATAGATATTATATTAATTAAGATACCTATTAGATGTAATACGATTGCAACCGCTTCAAACGTCAGACGACTGGCCTATTATAGCAGCTTGTTTTAAATTAAATTCCCATCGTGATTGACGCTGATTGAGCTGGTACATATTAATATTTCTAATCTCTCAGATCCTATCTGTAATTTATTGAAGTATTTTAATTGATTATGTCAAATCTGGGCGATGTATAAAAGGCACAGTAGGACGCGTTTTCGTAACGGCCCTTCTAGGGAGTTGGAGATCAATTGAGTTTACTTTTGGAGCAAATCAGATACGGGTATATGGTAATTACGCCGAAATTAATGTTTAACGTGCAGTCGATTATATCAACTGAATGATTATTTCTTCCATTTTTATTACTGCAAATGACAAAAAAACGATAATTATTGAATCTGCCCATGATGCCAATTTGGCTGGCGAAACATATATCGAGTAAATATCTGGCATTTTAGTATTCAGAATTGAAATTTTTATAATGGAATACTCGAGGGAATACTAATAGGGTGTGACTGGTAATGGAATAAAATAAATTAAAGTGGTTATCGGTCCAATATTCACAAAAAAAAATTTTTTCTGGAACTTCTGGAAGTTATGTATTTATAATTATATAATTTTAATATAATTAAATTTAGAGTCTCACCACACCCCACTAAAACTCTTGTTTATGTAGCCATATGCAGTAGCAAAATGTAGGGAGACTCACTATTTACTTTCTCGTTTACTTAACAAACATACTCTTAATAAATTGATACATTTCGTAAATCCCTGCCACGCTTCGTTATTGTCACATTTTGTTTGAATTTCTTTATTTGTGCTTCCCCTGAAGTTGATTGAGCGGGACGGCGGCCATAAAAACGTTTTGCTGCAGCTTGCTGAATGGACGCCTGTTCCATTATTTGAGCAAGATTGTTTTAGTTTCCATAATTGTGTGATTAATGAAACAGCTCTGCCTCTTGGGTTTGAATAAGTGTGATTGGGGATAACCGTTTTCTTGTCACGGAAAACGGCTACCAAAACAATTTAGGTTTAGACACAACTCATGTTTTTTTTGTAGGTAGGTATATACAATTAAAATCACAAAACCATGAGTTTCCATTTCAATAACAAAATAAATAAAAATATGATCATCGAAGAAAAGATAATTTCTCAGGAGCATATCGTTTTCATCATTCTGGTCCTAATATTAATTTCACCTAAAGCTTCCTAAAAGTAGTTTTGGACGTCCGCCGCTGCTAACGTACCAGATATTTCTAAATCATTCCAGATGGCTTAGACCACTTCTGGATTTATAGGGGTGGATTTAACTACCACAAACCCCAATTTAAAAATATATTCCCGGCTGCTGAGAGTGTATTTTGATTTAGCCACGTTGCTGCACGTCTCTTCAACAAGTAAAAGAGGGATGAAACTGGTAAACATACGGGGTAGTAGGAAACGGGTAATTTAAAGTAGAAATAAATCACGCTGGTTAGCTTTAGTAACTTCAGGAACAATTTAGGGGTAACTTGTGACGTTTTTACACACTGCCTGTTTGGATCTGGAAGTCGTTTATGGGATAATACCAGATATAATTCATCAAAACGTTAAAGCTTTCCAAGTCGGCGTTCGATATTGAACAACATGGGAGGTTTTGTTGTTTGATGTGAAAATATCAGAATATAAATATTTGTTTGGATGTTTGTTTCATTAAATAAAATGAATACTATTGTTGAGTTAACCAAATTGAATCAACAACGGATCTGCATCCAACATACTGGAATTGTTTACAATCCGTATCAAATATCGAATTCAGACCCAAGCCTTCCGATTGGAAGAATACACTGATACTCTGGTTTTGATGTGATATTTATTGAACTCAGTAAATTATTTGTATAACGTGTAAAAAAATTATTTTGAGGCATTTTAATTCAAACATGTCTCTGGTTTCTTCGACAACCGAAATACTAGAAGTTACAAAATTCCAGTAACTTTATTTCAAATTTCATTAACAATTGTTGGGCTGTTTAAACTCATGAAAAATGCGAGAGGATTACTTTAGCAAAATCAATACCAACAATTCACTGACATTATTAACGATTCGACAGAACTGAAACAAAAGAGGAAATTAATGACGACAAACAAAAGTTCCATTTCCCAGTAACGATTTCAGAGTTTGATATAAAACAACTTTAAAGCTTTTAGAGCTTGGCGTAGGGCACACCGCGAAAAGACCTTGATTGTCTCCCGTGATAAATTTGATAATAAAAAATAATTTTCTGGAACATTGTAAAGCTTTCTAGTTTGCTGCATTAGTACAATGTTTACTTTATCATCAAACATGATAAGAAAAATATGAAATCCTTCCGACGTAATAATAGTTATTGAAAGTACTTTAGAGCGCTATTATTACCGAATAATGCAAAACCAACTGCTCTAAATAACTACTTCATTCAGAATTCAGTGTCCAAAGCAAAGAACATTGAAATAAAAATAAAAAATATTCAACTCGCTATAAAATTCATTAACATAACCTAGTTATAATTTGACATTGACGTCAAAAAATTAACATAACCTAGAATTCAATTTGATTTTGACATCTACGTCAAAGAATTAACAACCCAGTTTCATTTGACATTGATATTGACGCAAAAAATTATTTATAATGGAGGGAAATTAGAAGTTGATTTTTTTTGTTTTTTGTTTTATACATGCAAATGAGACGAAAACCGAAAAAAATTAGCAAAATCGGGCTGGGGCTTCGCGAGAAAAGCGCATAAAAATGCATTTTAGATGCATTTGGAGTGCATCGCTACACTATTATATTTCTCCAGCTCTATTGGTCGTAGCAAAAATTTTAAAAAAATTAAAATACTCGCTTATCAAACTGTTGGGGTATATTTACATTAAAAGTGCATCCTAACCTCAAAAAGTCCAAGTTTCATTTATTTTTTTTACTAATATTGCAATTAGTGGGGTTACGAAAATTGGAGAAAATATGTATTTTCATGCTGCAAATACGTGATTTAATTTAAAAAGAGAAATTATTTTTGAGGCCACAATTGAACATATTCGAAAAAAATTTAAACGCTTGCCATTTAACGCAAAATGGTCGTAGTGTAAATTTCTTTCTTTAAAAGAATAGGTCTTTATATGTACTTTTTTGTGAACATATACCAGAATCTGTTTATCAAGTCAAAATGTCGTTTTTTTTTAATTAAAAAATTAATTTCAATTTTTTTGATATTTTCTCATCTTTTATGCCAGATTTTCATATAAGTTTTGTATAAAACGAAATTCTATTAAATTACGAAGATTATATGACAGTTAAAATAATTATTTGTAAAGGATAAATGTTTAAGAGCAACTTTGTTTGACGCTATCAAAAGGACATTAAAGGAGCTTTCGTAATCATCGTATCATTATTTTTTTTTTACAATTCTCTTTGCTGGATATGCATTGTTTATAAATGACTTTATTTAGGTTTCAACAAGCATAATACAAGTAAAAAAACAATGATTAAGTTTATTGGTTTAATGCATGATAAAAACTGGATTAAAAATTACAAAATTCAAAAAGTCTAAAAATAAATTACCGAAGAAAGAAAAATTTTTTTTAACTCACCACAGAATTCATTCATTCATTATGAATCCGAAACCGAAAAACCATCAAGATTGGGAAATATTTTCACCTTTTATGTGACAAAAAAAAAAGAATGAATTTTTGTAGCATATGGGGTAGTGAGCATTCCCTAACTCACTACACTAGGCGAATTCAGCGTAGCATCAGTTTGCTTCATCGTATTGCGTGCGTGCTCGTTGTATTCATAGAAATAAATTTAAATAGTAAACAGTTTCAATTATTACGGGTCGACCTTAGCCCTCAAGTTACGAGAATATTTATTGTGCATGGGGTTTATGGCTCAGTGTCTTTAAAGATGAGATTTATGGCGTAAGTTCCAGTCTGCTGTAGTTCCCCTTTGTTAAAATAATTACTGCATAGTTTTGAGTTAGTGGAATTTTTTGGCGAATATGAGAAAATATTGTAATTAAATAGGTAACTAGTTCATTAAATACAATTATAAGGGTATTTATTTCCAATATTTTTAGCCCAGTGGATATCCTTATATGGAGTAAATTGATTAACATTGTTATTACCACCATAACATTACCAGATTTACCTATCCTAGCTTATTCTGTGATTGACTGATATAATAATTTATCCTAAAGAGGCCTATTAGAAGCTACAATGTACAGGGTTTTCCACCGAAAATGATCACCCCGATAACTTTTTAATTTGTAATTTTAGAAAAAAAAGTTTCAAGTATTAAGGGCTTAAAAATCCCATTTTTAGAAAAACAATTGAACATCGTGTTTACGATCTACCGATACAAGTTATGTTTTTTTAAATGGAACACTCTGTATTTTTTATATTTTTGGATTCTATACGTTTTTCTGATTTCAACCATATAAATATGTGATATGTTTGCTCCGGTGGTTATTAAAATATTAATTTTTTGGGAAAGCAAAACTAGCCTTCTACTGTCTTCATATAGAATTGAAAGACAAGATAATTAATTAGTAAATTTATTATTTAAAATAAACTACCGGAGCAAACATATGACATATTTATATGGTTGAAATCAGAAAAACGTATAAAATCCAAAAATATAAAAAAATACAGGGTGTTATATTTAAAAAAACATAACGTGTATCGGTAGATCGTAAATACGATGGTCAATTGTTTTTCTAAAAATGAGATTTTTAAGCCCTTAACAACTTTTACTTGAAACTTTTTTTTCTAAAGTTACAAATTAAAAAGTTATCGGGGTGATCATTTTCGGTGGAAAACCCTGTACATACTTAAATATCTGGATATTCTGTACAGATTTTTTTTATCTTAATAAGTTATGCAATCTTTGCTTTCTATTATCTTAACATTATTTCGCGCACAAGGGGAAAAAGGATATTTTACTCAAGTTCTTCTACATGTTTTAATATCAATAATTTGGTATTTCTTATTATACAAAGGCATAATTAAAATAATCATTTTAAACCACGGCGTAGCAATATTGAATCGAATCCTCATTCATCTGTTAATCCTGTTACAGCAAGAAACGTACCGAGTGAAATGCGATTAATGTAGAGAGGAAAGATAGTCCTGAGCTTTATGGTCTCCGAAGAAAAGCTCCCCGAGGGTTCGGGAAGGTAATGAGTTGCTTTTAAGTTCCTGTTTCCCTTCCTTTTATCGATTAAGATGTTCACGCGCTCATTGTTTGTCACAAATCCATAAATGTGGGGATTGGGAAGGTAGGTATATACAATATGGGGAGAAAGCAATTTTTCGAGTGTCTTTTTAAATATAAACGATATAAAACAGAATTTTTCAGTCCTTAATACAACGCAACTGGGAAAACGGATTCACAAAAGTGGAAATAGATGAAATATTTAGTTTATAACTGCATAAAATATGGTGCGATGGCTAAGAGCTTAGATTAAAATCTATACGAAAACTTATTGAATTCAATCAGCCTTCTAAATCTTCGAGTAACAGCTGAGAATTACGGCAGCGTCTATTATCCATCTAAATTACATTAACTTTAGAGTCCACTTCGTGAATTTACATACTTCTATTAGTTCTTTTTGCTTCGGAAATTTATAGATTACCGCAGACGTATTCCATTGAACGAAACTATATTGTTAAAAAAACGACAGAATTAAGGATGCTATAAGTTGCTCCCCCTAAGTAATTATTGTGAAATGTAAATCAATTAGGCATCAACAATATCAGATATTCTTCAGATACCTTATACCGCGCAAATTGTTGTAAATATTGTTTTATAATAGTTACCCCATCCAATATATTATATATTAGCTGACGTTTCGAGTTTATCGGTGACAACTACATTGAGAAATGGTGGCAGATTAGCACTCCCTGAAACATGCCGTAAATCATACCACATCACTCTAAAAATAGTGTGGCAGATAGCGTAAAAATATACAATGCAAAATGTTAGTATGTATGCGCTGTTTGAAAGGATGTTTAGAAACGCGGACACACGAACTGGAATCCGGAAGCGAAGAACCGAACGGGTGTGTTGCAAAACCGTACAATAAGTGCTACAAATAGTCTGCAAACAATTAAATAATGGAATCGGATTTGCTTTAGACTCAAACCATGAAGTGAATAGTATAATCTGAAATGCCACAAAGGGAACAGTGCAAGTGGTGTCCTTGAAAATAGAGATTCTCACGCTGGTAGACAAAATCCACGACGTGCGCAATTTTCCGCAATATTACCTTACAATAGCATGTAATATGAACATTGAACATGCACTTGAAGTATCCTTTAACACCGGTTAGCAACTTTATATTACCATGTGGCATTGAAAAGTACAGTACAGTAAATGTTCAAATATTTTATTGATTTTTGACAACATGACGAAGTATTTATTATTATTATTATTATTATTATTATTATTATTAATTAAAATATTGTTCAAAGCAGCCTTAGCTTAGAGTCAGAATTTGGGAGTATTATCACGTCAAATTAAATGCTTCCAGATCCAGTCTCGTCAATAGATGCTTCATTGGAAAAAGTTCAGGCAATCCTGTGGCTATGTGATTTTCCAGCATCAGTGCAACCGGTTAAATGACTTTATAGTCAACGTAGTCTCAATTATCAGGAACCGTATAAAGAATCCTTGAGTAATTGACGTCTCCTTTTCCATAAAAGATTTCATTGTTTCAAAATATATGATCAATGTCAAAGAAACTTTTTCTTCGAACAATGGACAAATTAGTCTTAATCCGTATAACAGCTCCTCAACCCGTTTATTTATTACTGACCTCCCAATAGGAAAACGATTTCTTAGTACCAGTACCCCCATAACATTGATGTGTTCGTTCTTCATTTCGCTTCTTCTGGAAAAGTTCTTTGCTATTCAACCCTTCCCAAAAGCTCTAAATTTTCGGAAAATTGCAGGTCCTTCAATTTTAAGACGCCAACGACGTTTAAAACACAAAAAGCTTTAAAGTTTAGATCTTGGACTCTATAGTAAATGGAAAGATAAAGATTGGTTTCCAAATTAGCCTCTAAATCTGTATACTTGGTCGGAAGGCAAATACACTCTACTCTCATCTTGAGGTTTCAGGAGGGATAACTGCAAGGGAAATTTGATGTACACGTAAGAAGAAATTTCAGGGAAGCCCAAAGAAGTACGTAGAAGTTTGAGGAAGCTCGAAGGAAATTTGGTGAAGTGTCAGAGAGTTTTTAAGCAATGATGAATTGAGTTTGCGAAATCTATATTTGGAAGGAAAACATGTGTCGTAAGCAAGGAAGATGCACCATCGGTAAACAATATCTGCGCAGTAAGTGGTTTTCTCTTCTAACTGACTAGGACACATTATAAATTAATAGAATGCACCAACAACATTTACACAATGAAAATTCAGGATGATATCGAGGAAATTTGGAGAACTTCGAAAAGTTTGTGAAGTTTCTAGAAGTGCGAGGATCTCGTGGGAAGATAGAGGAGGATTTTTGGGAAAGTTTGGAGGGAGTCTAACGAAGTTTCGGGAAAGTTCTGGAAGTTTCCTGCAAAAAATAGGTTTGGTGTACGCAATTTTTGCCCGCGACTTACCTCTCGGGGTTTCCAATCGTAGTACAGAAGATAATAGGTGTGTTATTTCTAAATAAGTAAATAAGTAATTTAATTGGTGTTAAAAATGTATTGCTATCGACTACTAAATGTCACACAGCATACTTGCCCTAAATTTTCATAACTTGAAATATTGTTAAATAACAAGTATACAGACACTTCTAAAAATCGAATACTTTCTAAGGTTTACATTTTGAACATTTCCTAAAAACTAGGTCTTGATTTCCTGAACGATTACATTCTTTTTGTAACCCACATAACAAATAGCGCTGGTATAAGTAGTAAATAACATGACACTAACATGCAGTTATTAAATTTTAATTTTTCACAGAAAACGACTACATGACTTCCATAATTTAAAACACTTTTATGTCCAAACCAGTATAATTAATGTTGGTTTTCACGTAGAGTATGTTTGTATGCACGAGGAAACACTTACGTTTTTAAAATGCAGTTTCATCAAAGCAGAATAAATACTACTAATTATATTCATAGAAAATTAAAATTAATTGCTTAGTTTTATTATTTTAAATGCACACTATGCATTAGCTAATATAATTATATATAGTATAGGATGTATATAAAATTTACTGCTGCATCTATACGAAACTAGTTCTCCCGCAGCATTCGAAAAATGGTGAGCCTGGTAAGGTCGAATATTATATGTACCACATAAACGTAATTAATATTCGCTTTCGTACTGCAATTTTATTCTACATTCGGACTGACGATGACGGTGTAATAGAACCTGATAAAAACAGGAAGATGAAGATATAAGAATTCTTTGTTGGCAAATTTCCCTAGTCATTATCATGATTGTTCACATGGGTAGTCCTGTGAAAAATTAAAAAAAATCAAGACAAAGCATTATATCACTATTTCTCTAGCAAGGTCTGTGCCAATGCTCTTTGCATTTGCAAGTGCAAGTGAAATTCGCGAGAGTTAAATAATAAAGTGCGTCCCCGTATGTGGCGGTTAACAGGCGAAAAATTATTATATTTACTATTCATTTTTCGACAAAATGTTTCTCTATATCATGTTTTGCTTATTCTGAAATGTCTTTAGCAATAGCCTATTAAAGGATATACCTACTTAATATGGAAAAAACCGTTTTTTTTTTAAATAGAAAATTACGACAATAAATATAAGTTGCCAAACAATTATATTATTACATTTAACTATTAATAGTTTATTTAAAAATTTGTTTTTGCGTATTTGCGGTTAGTTATAAATAAAATATTTAATTTTTTCTCACATTTCAGTTTGCCAAACAAAAGAAACAATGGACATGAATTAGTCAAGGAAGAAAATAGGAATTTTTATACAGGGTGTGACAATAGACTTGGATATCTCGAGATCTATAATAACTAGAAATTAGATTTAAACCTTACGTAACCTATATAAATGCATATCAGTACATTCTTTGAGGTCTATTTCTAGCTTCTTTCAATTTCTATATTATTCTTACATCTTGCCCAACCAATTGGACGTAATGCTTTTTTTTTGTTGAAATAATATCGTCTACATATGCATTTTGAAAAAAATCACTAGTCACAATTACTGATTTTAAGAAAAAATATATTAATACGAAACAGCTGTCTGATGTTTCTGAATTTTCACTTCCTAAAATAAGTATGCATAATAGCCAAAAATGATTTTAAATTAATTACTCAAATTTTCTCAATATCTCCAAATGGAACATTCTGTATATTAGTCGATGGTGTGAGAAAGAATTGAAAAACATGTTTTTGTATGTGCATTTCTCTGATATTTTTTGTAACAAATTTCAACTTATTGAGCAATATAAAATTCAGCAATAAACACACCCAAGTTTTTGAAGTTAATCAAAAAATAATATAAATAATACCTATAAGTGCTTCCCATGTTTCCTTTTTCGACATTTTTAAGGGCTCCTGCTATGGGGTTTCTGCCATTTCTAAAATTGCTGGTGTGGTACTCCTTACAAAACGGTTTCAAAATCGGAAAATTCCAGAACTCTGTATTAGGCAGAGAGACCATTTGAAAAAATTGACAAAAATCAATTCAGAGTGAAAATAAATAAAAAACCACACACACAGCTATTTCGTAATTAGTATTAACATATTTTTCCTTAAAATTCATAATTGTGATTTTTTCAAAAGGCACGTACGGTATTATATATTTCAACAGAAAAAAACTCATTATATTAAAGTGGTTCGAAATGAGTCAATTATAACACTATACAAGTGGAACGAGGCTACAGAAAATGTACAGGGTGTCCCAAATTGCTTGATTTTGGCTGGTTTTCCTATTTCCAGACCAGGAATCTGTAAAATGTCAATTTTTGCCGATATCTCGGAAACGGTTAGAGATATCGAAATGTGGTTTTCACCAATCGGCGTTTCACAAAAATCGAGCTCTAGACTCATATGTCAGTTTTTCTCTACCTGGTCTGGAAATAGGAAAACTAGCCAAAATCAAGCAATTTGGGACACCCTGTACAGATGTAAGAGGCTCACTCGATCTCCTACGATTTTATTATTGAGCTAAAATGAAAAACCAGAATCTATTATAATGTATTTTTTATGAGGATTCAAAGGAACAAATAGGCGATAGAACCTCTAATATACGAGGTATTGTCAAAAAACTGATTTTTCAAATTTTTTCACCCTGTATTACGGAAATAGATATGGTATATTATTGAGGTACGCCTTGTACGCCATTCATGTCTAACTTCCGGTTTAGCCGGAAATAGCTAACATCTGACAACCTGTACCTCTTATGAAATAATTGAAAAGCAGCCAATCTCCTGATTTTAAAAATATATATAACATATATCCATTATCTTTAGTAGTTCTCTTTTTCTTTAGTTTCAAGCTTTTTGCGAGAATTTTTAGAAAAGTATACTGACCCGAATTTGAACTGAGCCACCCGAAATATAGACTAAATGTACAAAGCTGTAAGTTTTTTTATTTATTTATGGATTGCAGAAATGTTTCAATCGTTTTAATCGTAAACTCCTTAGCTTTAAATATTAGTTTCAAAATATTTTAATTTGCTTTATACGCATCCCATACAGGGTGATATTATATTCCCATGTTTTTTTTTCACTTTTTCAGTCTAGTGCCTCGTTTTTATCGAACACCCTGTATATTCAATTTGTGGCACAATGGATACCTGCAGGTGCTGCCCACATATATCATTTTTTTAATTTTGGATCTATCTTTTGCAGTTCAAGAAATAAATTGAAAAACAACTTTAATAACATTTTAATACCAAATCTATTGGAATAGTAAAAAATAATATATGTATAACAATTAAATTAACTTAAACTTTTATTTCTAATTTAATAACGCGTCGCTCTTCCTTGGGCTCTTATTACTGATTACATTGCTTGTTAATTAGGTCGCCGGGAAGAGCATCCCACTCTTCCTGAAGGGTAATGGCTAATTCTTTGACGTTATTGGCATACTTCCACATTTCGTATACCGTTCAAGGGGAAAAAAGTAATAGCATATATGAAATCTACGAAAAATTCAATGTGTAGGTTTTTAAAATTTTGAATCGTTAATAATTGACCGAAATAAAGGTGTAGTTTTAAAGGAAACGCCCCAAGTTTAAATTCAATTATTTACGCCATTTTTATAGCAAATATATGTGTCATATATTTGTAATCAGAAGGACGAGGCGAATCCAAATATGTAAAAATATATAGGGTGTTCTATTTAAAAAAACCATACTTTTTTCTGCCCCTCGTATTCGGTTGAAGTAGGAAAAAAAGTAATAGCATATCCAAAATCTACGGAAAAGTCTGTGTTAGACCGGTTTTTGAAAAATGAAAATCGGTCGGGGGGGGGGGGGGGTATAGATTTATAGGAAACACCCTGTACATGGCATTCCATTAAAAAAAAGCGTAGAATCGCCTTGACTAACCCTCCAGATAACAAGAAAAAATTTTTGGTTATATAAGCTCGTTTACCTAATCTACATGTGTTCTTAAATCAAATTTCTTAGCTATCATAAAATTCGAGATATAGAAGTCGGATGCACTATTGACCTATCCTGTATTTTGGTGATAGTTGAATAAATCGAACCGTTAAAATAGGGTTGGCACAAATTAATTCGCATGATTTAATATAGTGACTTTATTCGAGAACAAAACAAATTAATTTTTTCATCAAAAAAGTTAAATAAATCACATTTTCTCTAATGCCAACTTGATTACGAGTTGTTAGTTACACAAATTACATCTAACAACTACGATGTGAATTGTTAGTCATATTAGGCAAATTAAATTAAATCTGGGACCTGGACAATGCACACAGTTAAATGCGCATTGGGGAATCATCAAAACACCTCGCAAACATTAACGCTCGTGTTAAATTCAAAATTTTGTAGAACCAATCAAAAGGCAGAATTAATCAAATCGACCGATCAGACTATAGGAGATCCATTGGATTTAAATCTTAAGAACATGCGGAACATCCTTCAACTTCACAAAGATTTTTCATCATTTTTGGGTCAGTACATTTCGATCTCAGAAGCAACTAGTGGTGGGAAGGGACGGAAAACTAAATTAAGATACAATTGAATGAATTAAAAAAAAATATGAATAAATTTAAAAGAATTAGACTTATTTGACTTTTTTATAAAAATCAAGTCATTAAAAGAATTAGCCCAAAGAGTTTCATAATAAAGGAGATAAGCCATTTCAAAACATTTTAAATTTTGGGATCGGTTCCTTTTGCAATTGCAAATTCATCCCACTCTTGTTCAACAGGCAGGAGAACATAAACCGATGTGGAACTCTAATATTTCCCTAAGTGAGTTTTAATTACTCTATTTCTGAAATGATCTATTTTTATAGTGCCTAAGACACGTTTCAAAATGACAAAATATATGCAAGTCAAAAATAACTCCATTTTCAATAACAACTCTCATAAGTGTCTGAAAAACTGGAAGACAATACCAAATGTAATATTTAATAAAATAAATTACTTAATTTCAAATTAATAGAGAAATAAAACCTTGAGCATGATTTCGACGCTCGAGGAGGAATTTGACGTCATAAAGTGATTTTATTGGATACTTTTACCAATATTCAGTTAATGAGTGTGATGTTCAAATTATCACTTACAATTTTAAAAATAAAAAAATTATCATTGCCTAAATTGGAATCAATTACTAAAAACATTAATCAACTAATTTAAGTTAAATAACTCTTTACTTTACATATTTATAGATCATCATGAGAGTGTTTTTAAATATAGCCCAAATGTATCAAAAACTAGTGCGCTTGATTCAGCAGGCACGATTTATTATTCAATATTGTTTACCTCGCCGAACCGAACGAAAGTTTTCGGAAATACAATTAATCACCGCCATTTAAATTAAAATTCGTGTTCGTATCGGCTTTTCGGATACAGAATAGATTAATCCAACCCTTTCGCAAATAAATCCCCATGGGAGAACTTAGGGGGGTATTAAAAAACCCTAGATAGTACATTCAATTTACGGCTGTTACGTCCCAAATAAAATAAACCGGGTTTTGCCTCTTTTATACACCGGGTTCGTTAAATATATAATTTTTGGTGGAGCCTACACCACACAGAAACACCAACCGGAAGGAGAAGAGATTTATGATATATTCCCCGCGAATATAAAGTCCCATTCAAAGAGAGAAGAGCTTGTTTGCTTTGAGCGTATGGATGTTAATTATTTAGCAAGGTATCTCCTGAATATTTTCATTACGTACATTGTCTTGGCGAAGACGTGGATATCATATAACTTCACACGCGACGGAATGTGAGGTATTAATTGTTCATCTGGTATCGGAGTCCCTTGAATAATAATGATTTGCTAATGTGTTTAAACGATTTGAATAATGTTATTGATATACGCAGAAGGAATGGTTAATTTGCTTTGTTGTAGATAACCGTTGCGGATTTTGTTTTCATTCATTTAATGTGTTTGTCTTATGTGTTGAACGTGTATACAAAGTTGATCGGTATGAAGCAGAAGTTGGGAATCAGGGTTAGGCAAAGTCTGATTTTTATTAAAAGAATTAAAAATATTGTTTAAATAAAAAAAATCCAGAATATCATGATTTTTATATTTTCTTAAAGAAAATATGCTCGAAAATATGTATATTATGTTTATTTTGTTTTGCGGATTTCTCATAATCTCGTTAATATCTGACAAAATCATGTTAGCTTCTAGAAATTTGATAATTTTGCTACTAAATTTTTTAAAATTATGGATTGTTGATTTTTTAGGGAAAATATGTGTATGTTTATTTTGAATGCGGATTTCTCATAATCTCGTTAAAATCCGACAAAATCATGCTAGGCTTCTAGAAATTGGATCATTTTGTTACTAAATTTTTAAATTTATGATTGTTTAAAGAAAATATGTTTAGAATTTGATAATTTAGTTAAAAAATTTTTAAAATCTTGATTTTTTTATATTTAAAAAAAATGTCTATTTATATTGTTTTGCGGATTTTTCATAATCTCGTTACTATCTGACAAAATCTTGTTAGCTTCTAGAAATTTGATAATTTTGCTACAAAATTTTTTAAAATCATGGATTGTTGATTTTTCAGGGAAAATATGTGTATGTTTATTTTGAATGCGGATTTCTCATAATCTCGTTAAAATCCGACAAAATCATGCCAGGCTTCTAGAAATTCGATCATATTGTTACTAAATTTTTTAATTTATGATTGTTTAAAGAAAATATGTTTAGAATTTGATAATTTTGTAACAAAATTTTTAAAATCTTGATTTTTTTATATTTAAAAAAATATGTCTATTTATTTTGTTTTGCGGATTTCTCATAATCACATTGTTACTAACTGACAAAATCTTGTTAGCTTCTAGAAATTTGATAATTTTGTTACTAAATTTTTTAAAATTATGGATTGTTGATTTTTTAGGGAAAATATGTGAATGTTTATTTTGAATGCGGATTTCTCATAATCTCGTTAAAGTCCGACAAAATCATGTTAGGCTTCTAGAAATTGGATCATTTTGTTACTAAATTTTTAAATTTATGATTGTTTAAAGAAAATATGTTTAGAAATTTGATAATTTTTTACAAAATTTTTAAAATCTTGATTTTTTTATATTTAAAAAAATGTGCCTATTTATTTTGTTTTGCGGATTTCTCATAATCTCGTTACTATCTGACAAAATCTTGTTAGCGTCTAGAAATTTGATAATTTTGTTACTAAATTTTTTAAAATTATGGATTGTTGATTTTTTAGGGAAAATATGTGAATGTTTATTTTGAATGCGGATTTCTCATAATCTCGTTAAAATCCGACAAAATCATGCTAGGCTTCTAGAAATTAGATCATTTTGTTACTAAATTTTAAAATTTATGATTGTTTAAAGAAAATATGTTTAGAAATTTGATAATTTTGTTACAAAATTTTTAAAATCTTGATTTTTTATTTAAAAAAAAATATGTCTATTTATTTTGTTTTGCGGATTTCTCAGAATCTCGTTAATATCTGACAAAATCATGTTAGCTTCTAGAAATTTGATAATTTTGCTACTAAATTTTTTTAAATCATAGATTGTTGATTTTTTAGGGAAAATATGTGTATGTTTATTTTGAATGCGGATTTCTCATAATCTCGTTAAAATCCGACAAAATCATGCTAGGCTTCTAGAAATTTTTTTTTTTTTTTTTTTTTTTAATCGTCTTATTTAAATTAGATCATTTTGTTACTAAATTTTTTAATTTATGATTGTTTAAAGAAAATATGTTTAGAATTTGATAATTTTGTTACAAAATTTTTAAAATCTTGATTTTTTTATATTTAAAAAAAATATGTCTATTTATTTTGTTTTGCGGATTTCTAATAATCTCGTTACTATCTGACAATATCTAGTTAGCTTCTGGAAATTTGATAATTTTGCTACTAAATTTTTTAAAATGATGGATTGTTGATTTTTTAGGGAAAATATGTGTATGTTTATTTTTTATGCGGATTTCTCATAATCTCGTTAAAATCCGACAAAATCATGCTAGGCTTCTAGAAATTAGATCATTTTGTTACTAAATTTTTAAATTTATGATTGTTTAAAGAAAATATGTTTAGAAATTTGATAATTTTGTTACAAAATTTTTAAAAATCTTGATTTTTTATATTTTTAAAAAAAATATGTCTACCTATTTTGTTTTGCGGATTTCTCATAATCTCGTTACCATCAGACAAAATCTTGTTAGCTTCTAGAAATTTGATAATTTAGCTACTAAATTTTTTAAAATCATGGATTGTTGATTTTTTAGGGAAAATATGTGTATGTTTATTTTGAATGCGGATTTCTCATAATCTCGTTAAAATCCGACAAAATCATGTTAAGCTTCTAGAAATTGGATCATTTTGTTACTAAATTTTTAAATTTATGATTGTTTAAAGAAAATATGTTTATAAATTTGAAAATTTTGTTACAAAATTTTTAAAATCTTGATTTTTTTTATATTTAAAAAATATGTCTATTTATTTTGTTTTGCGGATTTCTCATAATCTCGTTACTATCTGACAAAATCATGTTAGCTTCTAGAAATTTGACAATTTTGCTAATACATTTTTTAAAATCATGATTGGGCAGCGAGCGGAGGACTGACTTCACTCACTTCATAGCGATATTAGGAGTAAAGCAACATTTACCGCGTGTAGTACATGGATGGGGACTATCCATGGAAAGACGCGGTCTCGCTTCCCTACTTCTAGCGGCTTGTATATCAGCTATATCGCAGAAGCAATACAACTGTAGGCGAGAGGTGTATTGAGGATATACCATCCTTCGGAGGGGATGTAAAGCAGTCGGTCCCTTGTCTATTAAATGTTAGGCAAGTAAAAAATCCCTACTCTTAGTAAGATAAGAGGTTCGGCAAAATTTCCAGGTTGGGGGTTGCTCGTCTCCTGGCGTCGGTGATTGGCCTCCGTAGCGGAAATAGGCCGACGTTAAATAAGTGATTAAAAAAAAAAAAAAATAAATAAAATCATGATTTTTTGATTTTTAAAAGAAAATATGTCTAAGTATGTTTATTTTGTTTGCGGATTTCTTATAATCTCGTTATATACTATCTTACAAAATCATGTTAGCTTCTACAAAATTGATAATTTTTTCACAAAATTCTTAAAATCATGATTTTTTATTTTTTAAAGAAAATATGTCTGTTTATTCTGATTGAGGATTTCTTATAATCTCATTACTATATGTCTTTTAGACATAATTTAATTAAATAACAAAGTGGTTTTGATATTTGTTATATGAGATCATTGAATTTATATGTCAAATTCTTCAGCTGAGACAGTCAACTTAACTAAAAGAATTAAGGGTAACCCTCAGTGTAACCCTTCTATGATTATTTTGTTTGCAGATTTCTTATAATCCTGTTACATCTATACAGGAAAACTTATTTCTCTAAATGTTGCTAACAATAAAGGAAACAGTTTCCTCTCAAAGATTTTGCAGAGAAATTTGTAGGAATTTTCTTTATCCAAATAGAAATAGAAAGAGACGACTGCAACAGCTCAATAAAATTGACAATGAAAGATAGACAATTTTGCAATATGAGACAATAGTCTCTTGCTGCTCTTAATTTGCTTTAAACGAGTCACAACTTGGGACTCATTCATAATACATTACATGCATAAATATCAAAGCTTTACTTAGTGAGTCTCTCCCCTACCACCATTATAGCTGTCACGCCAATGTGGTACTGTTTTACTGAATTCTTGTTTTTACATATTCTGTTTGCATAAAATAGACTAAAAATGAATCGTTTATCCATACATCAAAGCCATCGTTCGGTTCAAGACTAAATCAAACACTCGTTGGAGAACGTTTAAAAGCAAACAATAATTAGTTTGTCCAATTTCCTAAAAGAAATCTTTATCCACGATTCACGTCGAATGGTATTACAGCTACGCTGAGGAAAACATTAATAAAAATACGAAAAGGGGAAACATCCTAAAAAAAGAGAGCGAAGAGGAAATTCTCTAGCCTTGACATGACACTCACTGTCTGAAATATTGCACAGCCGTTACCGTGCCTTTGTGTCTGCAATCGGAATTAAATTTTTTGCGTCAGATTGGATTTTTATTAAATTTCGCACTGTCATAATTCTAAATTGTTTTCTCTGTCCGCCAAGACTAAAGGGGTTAGCGAAAGTAAATGGGTCAGAGAATCAGGTTAAATTTTTAGGGCGAAATCGATAATTTGCTGCGTTTTAAGCTTGCAAACAAGGCGATTAAAACCAAACCGCATGATTTTTCCCAGGAACGAAGACGAAAAATTCATACTAAGATGATAGAGTCATTATGGAAGTAAACATTTAAGCCATTGCGTTATTAATTTGACTGGCCATTAACATTTTATCATTGTTTATATCAAAAGCATTTCTGCATTAGCAATTAGGAATTTGTGGAGTATATTTAGCGTGGAATTTCTCCCACATCTTATCTCTCAATGGTTTGAAAGCCTTCGACAGATACGATTTAAAATATTGTACAAGTAACATCGTGAGGTTGGTATTAACTTTTCAGATAAGAAGGATAAAAATTTTTTCTGCACCTCAGATTATCATGAAAAAGAAAACTAAAGATAGTCGATTGTTCAATGGACGTGTCATAATAATCAATTCATAATAGACAAGGATCTGCTTTGAATTTCCTTATGCGTAATATTGGAGAAGATTTTTTTTCTGGTAAGGTAGTAAAAGATGATTCAACACTACTACCTTTCAAGATTTAAGCTATGTACTACAAAATTACAAAATCTTCATATATTTGCAACAGCTACGTTTTTGCTGGTTCAAATTATGAATGTAAACCGCCGGCATAAATTTCCCCAGTAAGTGTCGCATGGAATATTATATTTGAGCTCGCTGTCACGAATGCAAATATTAATTATGATAATATGATTTCCGTGTACGTTTTGCAAATATGTTTCCTTTTCATGAAAATCCAAAATCCATTAAGCCGATTTCACGCAGGCTTTTCATTTACGCTAGGAAACAGAGAGATAAGGGTGATTGGCCGTTGACCTTGGACAACTGCTCCGAAGCTGATCCTGGTCTCCTTGGGGAACCGACGCACTCCTCGACATCAGCGGCAACAATCAATATTGCTAACTGCCTGCTATATTTCACTCCTCATTCCTTACGATGCCGTGAAACGTTTATTTATCCTCTTAAAATTTTCACATTTTCGACGGAAATTGTCGGGTGAAATTATTGTCCTTGCAAATTGTTCGGAAATGTCTACTTGGAAGGCAGTATTTGTACAATCATTTAGTTGAAGTGGAAAAGAAGGAGCCCGTTCTGTTTGATTACCTACTTATACATTAGTTTTTTTTAATTATGGCTTTAGGAAATAAACAATTTAAAAAAAAACATTTCAGTCGATTAAAAGAATATAGGACAGTTTAAGTGTGAATTATACAGAAGGTTGGATGACCTTTTTGTCTTGCCATTTTGATTGACAGCAAAAATATTAAAATAAGCAAAATTGCAACTTTGAATTGTAAATAAAAAAATTGGCGAGGATTATTTTGCATCCCCATTCGTGTGACGTGGGCAACGCTAATATCTCAGTAATTAAAGAAAAAACTTCAATTAAAGCAGATCGTGAGAGAATAAATAACTAATTAGGGTATGTGCTTCTTAAAAGGTTTGTTACAGACAATTTACGATTTTTATTTCTTGCCTTTGTTAAAAGAAACAACACGAGAACCTCGCAAACATGATCAGATAAGACAATGCCTTGGGGGCGATATCAAATAACCTACTGGCGTTTCAGGGATAGTACGTACCTTATTAAATTCATTAGCGTTTCATTCCCGTCGAAACCAAAGTGGAAAACTGAAGTCTCCCTTTGCTCGCGCTATACTTAACAAAGAAATATACATTTTGCTTTCATCAGACGCCGGCCGGGGTTATATATTAATATTCGGAAAAACGCTTTTCAGTTTCATTTTCAGTTATTTCATTCCTCATTTTTGAGAGTGGCAGGGTTGGCGATGCAGGAATATATTACTTTGGCCCGTTTAGAAATGCGCGTACAGAATCGAGCGGGGGAAAATGAAAATCCGAGGGACTTGAAAATATTTTATTCATCAAGGTAAATTAAGATCAAATTTAAAAGTCGGCGAAAAGAACTTGATCCTGGCGAAGCTTTCGGGATTACTTAAGATGGACGTTTTTGTTTCAAATATTCATGCATTTAAACACGGCTGGGGAGGGGGGGGGGGGGCATTTACGGTTAAATAGGAAAAAAGTTGCATAATTAAATGACTTCTCAAATTATCTACTAGAAATCCTTGATTTGATTTCTCGTTTTTGTTATTTTGAAAAAACTGAATTTCCGGATTTTTATTTTATTTTCTTCTGGTGTTAATGGTAAAATTAGGGCGAATGGCAAAACTTCCTTATGGAAACTTTAATGAACTTAAAAAATGCGTACCAATTTTTTTATTTTACTGGTGTGATATCTTTTATTTCAAGAATTTTTTTTAAAATTTTTTAATATGTCTACTCTCGGGTCTACTCCTTCACTAAATTTTTGAACTCTCAAAAATTCAAGTAATTATCGCATTTAGTTAAGGAAACAAACGTTTAATCACTGCCATAATGGATTCAACAATAAAACGTTAAAAGTTGCAACGTCGAGTCCTTCCAAGCCTATCACATAAAAAAACACACAAAATTAATTAGCAATTAAAAGGAAACAGACACCTTCAAAATTAGTCAACAGACATTTACGATGGAACGAAGACCATCTATTATTTTGATTGCCGGCGTTTCTCTCTGCAGATAATCTTATATAATTATTTTCAGGAAGTCAACCAATGTATTATAATTGGGTTCATAATTTTACTGCAAAAGTTATAAAAAAATACTTTCTTGATAATAAAAATTTGTCCTCACGATTTACTATCCTTATCTTTGATCCCCGTTTGAAGTTACAGTTATGACACAAACGGAACCAAGCACATTGAAGCTGGTTTGCAATTCGTATACTTGTTTATATTAATTAATTTGGTGGTATTTAAATCTGAATACTATAAAGTGATATTCTAAACGTTGGCGTTGTATAATTATGTGTTTAAAATAATTAATGGTTCAAACGTTTAGGGTGATCCACTACGCTGCAGTTTTATTGAATATTATAACAGTTAAAAAAGAACTACCAAACAAAAATATGAATGATTAATTATTGATGGTCTCGATTCCCCATTTCATAAACAGAACTTATAGTTTTATAACTATAATTATTATATACATATTTGATACATTAGAATTTACGTTTTATGATAAAGTTAGTTCGACCACTTTAGTGATAAGTTCGAGAGTAGCATATATTTAGGAATATTTAATGAAATATCTGAATACATTCAAGTTACCTTCTTTATAGATAAACGTGTCGAAATTTTTCCAATAAAAAATCGGAGACATTAGTAGTCATTCAACATTTGTTGGAAATTGCTTTTCGTAAGTATTATGGCTTTCAAGTGATCGCATTAAGTGCTGGGAAATCTCTTGCGCATAATTGTAAAGAATGTGGAAACATAATTGTAAAGTATGTGGAAGACCCAGCTCCCGCAATATGAATATAGCTAAAGCTTTCAAGATATGGCATTTTTAATTTCCATAATTTACGTGTTAAAGCAAAAAAAAACACATGAGAATGCAATTTTCAGCATAAATTAAAAATACATGAAAAGCATGTGTAGGAGGAAAGAATAGATGGAAAGGTATTTAAAACTTGCACCAAGTAAAAAAATAAGCAGCAATGGAAAATATCATGGATGCCATGATAAATAGCGCGAATATTTTTGAGAAAATTTTATAAGGCGTTCAAATTGTTATACAATATTAATGACGTTATGACTTCTATAATTTTGTTTCATGTGCCAAAATATTATTAATCACATGTTTTTTAAAACATACCTACCTCGTAAACTATTAAACTAATATATTGTTATGTAAAGTAGGTTTGCTATTTAATTTAATTATTTTGATTAAAATTTTATTTTAGTATTATTGCTTTATATTAATTACCCACATTACATACAAATTTATTCATACCTGAGATACACTGCAATTACTACTATTTATAAACGACACTACCAAGCCGAAGGACTTACTTGGGTTAGTTATAAACCCTTATTTTTTTCCTTTCAGGGCGTTCCAGGAATCTCATTAATGGAGAAACTTACCATTCTTAAATTCCTATTTGATTTGTAATATTAATAAAGATTTATTTAAATTATTCTGAGTTTATTGGTTTTATTCAAGAGCACTTTAAAATCTGGGTCATACCAAGATGTAGTGACTTATATTTGATTCTCTTAGAGTGAGGAAACTTATATCAACTATGCACAGCTTGTGGCATTTGAATACAGATGTCTCTGTTATGAGTTTTCATACCTCTTTCTAACACGAGACGAATGAATGGGATATACTTTTAAGCTTATAAAACATAGGTGTCTCTATAGTGAACGACATTTATTGAACAAATCCATCGACAAATAAGATATGATGGTGAAATAATTGTAACCTGAGACAATTTAAAATTAGCTTAGATTTAAAGGACAAAACTGGTAGAGTAATGCAATTTAATTAGAAACGTTTGTAACTCATAATATTAAATGCTTTCTATCAATTATATAGTTTATGATAATGTCACTGAGGTCGCGCGTATTCTACCTTATCAGTTCAGTGATATATAATTTTAATGGCGGCTCGTGCTGGAATGTTCTGGGCTATCCAATTAAAAGTTGTGAAACTAGCCAGCTTGGATAATTTTGATGCAATATTAATAATCCTTCTTGACTACTGCATAATAACTTCTGTATATAATGGAAGAATATACCTTCGCCATGTAACTGTTTTTTCCTACTTTCTAAACGGATTTATTCGAAATTTTCATACTTTTTTTAGGAGCAACGTAGATGTACGTCTTTCCGTATATCTCACAAAACTCGTTCTCCCCAGTTGTTTTTGTTGATGTTTCCAAGACATTGCCAAGAAAATTCCACTTGTCACAGCATATTAAGACGGAAATATGTCATTTTTGGTAAGTAATTTCCCTATTATCTGCTTTATTTTAAGTTACTTTGCAGAATTAATCTTGTTTTCAGCATCCTTGCCAGATAACTTTTTTGTGGATGCCCATTATGCTATATTACGTTGAAACTGATCTTTCACACTACGTTAAATTCGAAGATCACACATTATGTTTTATGATTCACTACACTGTCACTACTTATAGTCTAAATTTACAGCATGTTTAGCCATTTTACACAGATTATCGATTTTCCATGAATCCTTATAAATAAAGATTACCTTTGGTTATGTTTAAAGTCATTTTCTGATTAGTTTTGTGGTTTTGGTTTTTCAAGTGTTGGACGAGCCCCATCTACGAGGACTGCTTTATTGCTGTTTGGTTGCAGGCGTCTGCCAGTTCTCTGGCAGATTTGTTTCCAAGACTATTATCCTTTAAAGCCTTTTAGGTTTAAGCTCATTTGGTTTGCAGAGTAAGTCCTTCGTCGAATTTTATGAAGAAAAAGAAGTTTCATATTGACATTATTTTTGATTTATTTAATTTTAAAAGAATTAATTTTTATTTTTTCCAGTTAAAATACATGAAAATATTTACACAAACGTGGTAATATATACAAGAAGTTTTTAAATTGCTGATTCATAAAAAAAAACAATAGAAAACTAAAAATACAAAAAGTTTATATAAACAACAAACAAAATCGCGCCACCTCATATAAAACAAGCAATTACGGGCTCGTGTTTCGGAATATAATAATTAGTGTTTTCTTTAAATACTTAATCCAAAAACTACATGAATATTAATAAAAGCGTATGATTAATCAGTGAGCAAACTCATTAACTCGCGTTCAATCTGTATGTACATCACTAGTAATCATCAAAGGATGTTCCAGGATATTTGCGTGTCGATTACAGTTTGTGTAACTTCTGATTGAGGTCTGGTACTAGGCGGGCATTAGACATTATTGATAGATCACTTAACCAGTTTGAGGTTTGATGTAGCTTCAGTTTAAACACAATTATCAACATTCATAGAGCTGTTTAAATTCTGGCTCCTGCTGGGATTTTTAGAATGTCCATTTAAAATATTAGGGAGTAGTTTATCTTATGTGTAAAATCATACGTAAAACAAATGAATAAAAATTGACGACATTAGACGTATTTTTACTGTCGCCGGCCGCTTCTGCTAACGCCCCGAGTAATAGTAAAAATTCCGTTATTTACATTTTGTCGCCGCGGAAATTATACGGCACAGTCCGAGTAGATCTACTGCGATTTCTCCCACTCTGCCATTTTAATTCTTACAGTTGAATAGTTCGCAAGCGGAAGAACACAGTTCAGTTCCTGTTTCCAACCCTGACAGAAAAAGATTTGCTGACCTGAGGAAATCGAGCAAGTAAGTAAATGTTTGAATATAACGAGTCGATGATAGTGTACAAAAGTTATACTTTTCCGTAATTCGTAAGTTGTGTTTTGCAAATATTTATTAGTGTGTAAGACCAAGACTAATTTTGAAATGCATTTTTTATAATTTCTGTGATATTTATCAACTTGCTGGAAAGTCTAATTTCCCACAGACCCTTGGTCATTACCGTATCTTCACTGTAGCTACCCGAGAACTGGCGTTTCAGTACTATAAAAAAAATGCCCATTTATACGTGAAAAATGAAATACCTACGTCACAAATTGGGACATGTCAACGCCTTTTAATAAAAATAGTTTATATTTAGATGTTAGTTATTTCGTCGGATAAAATGGAACAATACAGTAAATTCGTTGCTAGTTAAATGAAATGTTCTCCCCCCTGAACGATATTTCAAGTTCAACAGTTAGTTTAGTCAGTCAGTGTAGAATAAACTTGGCCGACAAATACAGTCAATTGGAAACATGTTCCACTGAATCGATATTAATTTATGACGAATGCGATCGACTGCCATGGAAATGGAAAGTGAAACTTTTCAGTAGCTCCAATATGTGCTGTTGACATTTCATTTCAGTGACGGTTGCCTATACATTGGGCCACTGAAGCAAGTAATAACACATCAGTAATTTTCTCGCAACAGTTGAGGGGACATATATTTTCTTTACAAAGAATAATTTCGTCTCGAGATATTCTTTTTTTCTTACTACTATTGTTCTTTTATAATAAATTGTTTTCTTTTGTGAAAACTATCTTATTATGTGTACTACGCAATTAAGTTACCAGAAACTTGTTATTATAGGATTCACTGGTTTAAAATGGAATGTGTTTGTTTATTGACGGTAGGCATTTGTCTTTTAATCGCGAGTATCTAAATCTGCTGAGATTTAGGGAATTTATTACTTGAAATCTTTCTTGTGGTAAAGCTTATTTATTATTAATATTTATGTGATTTTTGAGGAACATGATTTAAAAGGAAGTTGCTTCTATAATATGTCAGGGTTTTAATAAAATTTTTATTTTAGAATTATTTTATTGCTTTATATTAATTACCCACATTCATACAAATTTATTCATGCCTGGGATACACTGCAATTACTACTATTTATAAACGACACTGTGTAACTACCAAGCCGAAGGACTTAATTGGGTTAGTTATAAACCCTTATTTTTCTTCTTTCAGGGCGTTCCAGGGATCTCATTAATGGAGAAACTTACTTTTCTCAAATTCCTATTTGATTTGTAAGTTTATTGGTTTCATTCAAGAGCACTTTAAAATCTGTGTAATACCAAGATGTAGTGACCTATATTTGATTCTCTTAGAGTGAGGACACTTATATCAACTATGCACAGCTTGTGGCATTTGAATACAGAAATGCTCGTAACTAATATTAAATGCTTTCTATCAATTATATAGTTTATGTCGGGTGAAAATTCCTTGGAAATAAAATATTCATCTCATTTCGATGATAGAACTTAATTATATCATAATTATATCAACATGTAATCAAATGAGGAAAATTTAGTTTTTTTTAGGATAATCGCAAATTATCCTTTCCATGACCACAAAACCAATTAAACCTTAATACCCTAATTCCTCCCCTTACTTACCAACTATATGCGTCTATATGCTGAGCAACTGAAGCTCAGTACTCACGTAATACAAGGTACATAATGGCCGGTGGGTTGCTGCAAAAGGAAAAGACGAACATAATCCCGCCCGAACTCATATAACGATTATGGTCCGTAGTTAGTGTTATTGGAAATCATTAAAAGCAAGCAGTATTGTATTTTATCGATGCTCGCCCTAATGACTTTTTAAGAGTTATTAGTATTTCAGCGGGACGATACTTTTATACGCCAGATTTAAGCGTAGTTTGATGCATTTAATTTATCGTTGAGTCGTGGCAGCTGTAAAGGCATTGGAGGGTAGCGGTGGTTTTGGATTTGCAATTTTATTGTCAAAATAAATACTAAACCTTTTTCAGATAAAGAAATAAATCAATGTAATTGTATGTATCTCAAATGCGTAAATTAAAGTCAATACTGGTATGTATATGCAGTATTTCATTAAAAAACCTCTGTTCGCCCCAAAAATACAATTTATGAAATTTGTTGTAAATCTATATTTTTGGATTTTTTTGTTATCTCGAATGGTTACCAATATCAGGTGGGGGAATCTTACAATCCATATTCAATCACCCTGTGCATGAATATGATTTAACACACGAAAACCTAATGATCATTCGGTTAGTTTATTAAAAATCATCCAATACATCAAAATATGACAAACGAGAGCCACTCTAGGGGGTATGACCTACAAGCGATGAAACATAAAAAATGAATTCGTCACGTTTTACAAAGTATCCTTTAAGATCGTTATTTATGGGCCAGATCGCACGCGCCAGCCATTTTTTTGTCACCAATCAAATAACTATAATGCCTCGCAACCCCTCTTTATTCGACGTTGGGGAGGGTGCCAGGGGGGATAATCTAATCTTTGAAATAATTCTATATATAGTAGTATAAGGGTAGAAGGATTATTAAATTATCGGTTGATTTGTTAGTAGTATTAAGTTCGATTTCAGTTAACTGGATGTAATACGTGATGTATCCTGATCTAAATTGAACTCTGGGATAATTGGAGATGATAAATTCGGATTATGATTTTTTTATGAGGTAGGGGTGTTATACTGGCCCTACTGATAGACAAATGACAGCTTTATTGTGAGCTCATGAATAACGTTCATATTTTATTTAAAATTTAAAACAGGGAGCACTTGATTGTTTTCTCACAAGCCTTAACTGAAACTTTTTAAGACCCTTAGATGCTGAAAATAAACTTATCAGCTATGCAGATAATAAAGGCCAGCAAAACTTCTGAATATCTGGGTTTTCATGACGAAAATGCAGGAGACGACTTCTTAGTAAATATAAAAATGCTTGAATTTATAGAGACTGAATTATTAACAATTACGTTTCTTTTATAGATTCAGACGCATTATTCAGATGATTCCATTTATTTGCTTGGCCAAAGCAAATACTTACTCGTAATATAAAATAGAAAAAAGACCGTATTTCAAACACATAAGACGAAAACACTATCAAACCGAGGAAAAAGAGCTTTTATTGTTTCGCAATAATTATACAAACATCTTGCACATAAAGCACCTTCCTCCTTCTAGTATATCACAACAGATGTATATAACTACGAAATTATGCATCAAATTCGAAAATAATTGCATTTCGAAACCAGAAATGAACGGCAGTAATTCGCGATAATTTAATATTAATTATGACTTCCACCAGCAGATGACTGGAATTGTCGAAAACAGCGTGTAAGCTCGTGGGGGAGCAGACCATAGAATGCAGAACGGAGTAGAAGGAATTCGGCGTGATATTTGCATACGCAGTGAAGGAGATTAATTGGATTTGATAAGCAATGCAAATGCTGGAAACGAAATTAAACTTGTTTTACGACTCTTAATTAAGGCAATCGCAGAGTTTTTTAATTGTTAATATTCTCTAATTCTTTCGGCCCTAAAAGGAAAGAAATCTGATCAGACCTGGATCGGATTCAGCCACACCTTCAGTCTACCAATTGATCAGAATAAACTTTCTTACACACACGTGTTCATAATATTTTTTAAACATCTATGACTTTTCTGTCGACATGGAAACATATCAATATATCTGTTTGTTTTTAAATACTCTTGAAGTATTGTTTTGGTGCAGTTTCTTCTAGTTTATAAATAAAAAAGCCTTTTTCTAACGAAGAAAAGAGAGATATGATAAAATGATTTTATTTTTTGAACATAAATTCAGTCTCGACTAAACAACGATATTTTGAGTTATATCCAGAAAAGCAGCAAATGTTTCTATGGCGTCAAAAAAATCATAGGTTACTTAAGTGCGTTAATACGAATTTGTGCATTTTTTGCAAAAAGTTATGAAGTGTGTTATATTTTACATAAATGTTAACGCAAGGTTTAAATATTCAATATGGCGGCCATATGGAAAACGAGGTTGCTATGAATAAAACAATAACCGATCAACATCTCAAAAAAATGAAAAACGTTATTAAATCTAAAATAAAATGTTGTAAAAACTTATATTTAGATTAAAAAAAATTATGAAAAAAACGAAAAACATTTCTTTGTTTTTTCATTCAGTAAAAGATTTTTGATTTTTTTTTTTTTTCGGAATATTATAGGGATAAAATTTAGCAACTTTGCCAAATTGAAATCTATCCTCGATCTTTTAAGATAAGCGAGATGCCTGTGGTGGGGGTTCAATTTGAATCAGCCTGTATACTGACATTTCCAGTGAAAATTCACACGTGGATCACTCATCGCAATTATTTTTAATTTGCTTCGGGGGACGGCCGGCTCCCATACCACTTATCTGCGACATACACAGAATCACACCTGTCGGCTACACAAAAGCACTTGAGGTAATAATTTTCTCGCACCAGGGTGGCTGGCACAGGACGCACCCGATTCTCCCTCATGGACACCTACACCTATATTTTGTCGTTACGCTGACAGACATAGCTGCCAACACCTGCTAACCGTTTGCTCCTGGCGTTAGCGTAGGGTAAATTATTAATACAGACCGGACGGGGACAGGAAAAAACCAATTGCGATTAAAATTAGATTTTAATAAATAACGTCCATCGTATTTTACGCGCCGGAGCGCTGATTATGGTGAGGGTCGCGGGAACAGAAAACGAAAAAGAGGAGGAGGTATGGTATATGTATCATGCATATCTATAATCGAGAAGAGAATCAAAAACTATATGAAGATTTCAGATAGTATCTCAAAAAAAATAACAAAACTGATGCTATTTCCGGTCGAACAAGAAGTCGAATCATAAATTTTGTATAATTTATTTATAAGTATCGATCGACCCTTTCCAAAATATATACCTAGTTAAAATTTTGAAAAATGTGATAAATTTAGGATCCGACTCCTTTTTTTCATCGGATACTGTTTTTATGGAAAATACATATTTGGCCGGTGCGAACAGCGTGAAAATTAATAAAAAATCATAAAATAACTATTTAACATTTGATGCGTCTTTTGCTAATTGAGTCTGCATCATTGGAAAATGAAATACTGTTCTAGTCATCTTCCAGTGGTGTTAAGTATTTGGTGTCTTGGTGTCCAGTACTTTAGAAACTTATAGTTATCGCGACATCGTGATTTTATAAATGAAACTTAACTTATACTTTTAGTAAATTCTGAAGAGAATATTCGTACGTAAAACCGAAATTTGTATTTGTCGATGACGAATTTATGTTAAACGTATTCAACAGACACGCCAATAAGTCTTGCGCACAAAGTCTATGTTCCTGTCAGTATTTGATAGCGTAATAAATAATAAAAAACAAACAAATTCAATCCGGAAAATCCCGTTTCCCACATACCCTTGTCTTGAGAAATCGCTTAGAATGGATCGCTGCCGATGCGACGCTCACCTAAAATTGATTTCGGGGCAGTTCTGTGTCCCTTAATTCCCCTTCATCCAGGAACTTCTCATTTTTTACACTCCCAATAATCACCTTTATCGTAGGACTCACAGACCGGAATTATTAATATGTAAATTTATATCAGCTTTTCACAAAATGAAAGGAATATTAGTTTGTAACGAGTTCCCTGGCGTTTGTAGTTGAGAGTATAAAAGTTATATTGGAGCTTTTATGTTCTCGTAATACCGTGGCTGACAGTTTACACTTTGACAAGTACAAGGTAGCCAGGATAATTAAAGTTCTCTTTGCCATATGTATTTCAAACACAATGACTAGTAGGTACTTTTTGAATTATATGTATGATGAATACTTTATAATTGAAGAGTGGAAATTCAAAAGCGTTCAAGTGCCACATTTGTTAAATATCGGGTTTCGCTGAGTCTATGTGCTATTGTCAATGTTAAAAACAGTGCCATGTTAGTTATACACGTATAATATAGGCAATAATATATGGCGCACCACCAAACTCCTGTGGAGTGTTAACTGTTGTAAAGAAAAATCATCTAAGTAAAAAAGAAAAAGGGTTTGGAAAGTATCAAACAGAAAAAAAATGGTTAGAACTTAATGGAGTTGAACGAATAGGGACAATAACGTGTACTACCTCCAAAAGATCTCTAACGGTTACAGTATAATCTTGAGCTGCATTAATTTGAGCTCTTTTATAATATTTCTTATTTCCACAATTGTGACATTCTCAACATAAATGCTACCGACACAGAAAAAAAGGAAAAAGACATCGTCTTTTATTAAAATTTACAAACATTTTGATTTCTTCAACGAATAGAAAATTATTACCATTATTAATAGTGAGTATTAGTTGCAATATTAACTAATTGATATCTACCAACAAAATTTTTGCGCAGCTGTACTCATCTCTTTCAACATTAACACTCACCATCAGAAGAACTACTCGACATAAGTCGCCAAACAAAAAGGGGAAAAATAATCGTTAATCTCTCCGTAACAGAGATAAAAGTTAAGTCCCGTAATGCGAATACGTCTCGATTCGGGAGTGCGTATATGTATTGGGGTAGGAATGCTACGTAAAAGGGAATGTCGACGGAAACGGCAGCGGACCTGACCACCCTCTAATTAGGGTTGCATTTGTCGACTACTACAACAGACATGTCTTTCGCCGATTCTTCTGCTTGTCATTTTTGCAATTTAATGCCTCGCTCTGAACTGCTGCCAGGAGAAAGCCATTCAGTCCCCCCAACGTCTGGCCCTTTGAGGATCTCTAATGGGCGACGTGTGTCACATGTTTCCAAATAGTTGGAAACGGATAAGTAAGCAGGATTAACTGGAAATTACTTCAGTAAAATGGTTGAAAATGGCATAATACTTATCGCATTTAGAAAATACAGCTTACCATTTTATTCAATAATTTATTTTTAATACGCTTTGAATTTTGTAATTTTTAATTCAATTTTTATCATGTATTAAAGAAAGTCCAATAACTTTAATAATTGTATTGTAACGAAGTGATTTTTCCGATCAAGGAATGTTCAATTTTGCTTTAAATATTACCGTCACTTGGGTACACCCTGCCGCTGTTTTTAGTAAGTAAGTCCTGTACTAGTTAAGTTATTAATGAGTTGTTAAAAAGTCCGCTGGTAAAGAAGCAATCAAGTAATTAATTTTCGACAATCCCTCGTATAAGTAAAATCCGAGAATTATTAGAAATAAAGGCCGAGTCGGAAATAAAAATCATTCGTTACTAAAAATGTTAATCCTTGCTCGTTTTAGTCCGTTTCTTTTTGCAACCTAGTTTAGAAATTACAAGTAACTCATTCCCGGTTTATACGTTCTGAGTTGATGCACCAAATTGCATAATCCGCTGCACCTCTGCAAGTTACGCTGGGTTGTGCATCCGAGTCCGTCGTTTCAAGTCGGTGACCGCCCCTCTATCACGCGACCTAGATACGTCAAAAAGTTTACAAAAAGGGAAAGAACCCTGACTTCTCTCTCATTCCGTGCTCATTCTCATTCCAAGAAAACCGGCAGCAGGTCAGCTCATTCCGTGAAAGCCGTCCGCAGTCCAGAAGTGCCAGATCAAACCAAAGCCGTCCACAGTTTCGCGCCGCCGTTTCGAGTTAAATAGTAAATTCCGTCAAAACGTTATTTGAAAATAATTTTGGTAAGAATACACCGTAGTCTACTGCATTTTGCAGGTCCTGCTTTCAGTTAAGTATAGATATTAAAAGGTCTTTGTGTCCGTACGTATTGCTGTATTATACTGCCCAATCAAACCAGAGCTAATTAATAATACTTCCGTTGGTCTTTTGTTTGCTAATATATGCAGCAGCTGCTGAGGTTTGTTCGCTAGGGCCACCTCAAACGCCTCCCTGCATAATAGGTTACCGGAAAACCTACGCTAAACCAAATAGTCATTATATGCATCAACTGGGAGGATTTGCTCGCTAGGGCCATCCAAACGGGTGATCTGCATAGAGTTGGCTCGTGAAACTTACGTTCATTAATATAAGCATTAACAAATAGTTCTACGTTTGTAGTAGTAGTTTGCCGTGTAGTTAAAAATTCCGTATAGCCTACAATATCTATAGCTAGTCGATTTCCCGCCGTGCATAATACATCCTAGTGGAAAGGTCCGTTTGCTTGTCGTACATAAGAATTCATTAATCCCACGTATCCGAAAATTCCGACGCAAAAGCACGTAAAGATTCTTGATTGCCAGCTCGATTTGTTTTTATCATTTTGAAATAGTTTTATACACACTCGTCTGTACAGTCGTGGAGGTTTAGAGTAAATTAATTTGTTCATTATTATCACTGAATAAATCCGTTATTTTAAAGAGGTAAGATTCACGAGTCATTATTTCTGTCACCAGTTTTTGATTAACCCGTTTGAGTAGGGGTTGAAGTCCTTTAGACAGACCCCCAGCTTACGACCCGCTGGTATTTTCCGTATCTCCATCTGTTAGCTACCCCGGATGGCTTTCCCAAATAGGAAAGCCAAAAAGTGCTGTCCTTTGCACTCAAAAGTTAAAGTACTGGCGCCCGACATTTCCGTATAAAAGATTACGTAAGTATCTGGAAAGAGCAGACGTCATTACAGTATGTTTAGAGATGAAACATCAATGTGAGTGTATCAAGTTGGATATGTTTGTTATTATTATGCTTATATAAAGCCTAAATAAAGTCATTTATAAACAATGCATATCAAGCAAAGAAAGAGAATTGTAAAAAAAAAATTAATAAACCATTCAAATAAAGAGAACCCCAAATGTGTTCTTCGAGGAACAACTTCCGTGTAAACTGACTGCACTTCCAAACATTAGGTTTAGTAGCTTAATATTAATGTAATATTAATCACTTACTACTTATTTGTAGAAGAGGTCGGGAAGATTATGATCACTCACCTGTAACAAATAGAGAAAATAATTATTATATTGTGCATTTTTTATTATTTGCTATCACGTATATTTCAGATAAAGAGGCAAATAGGCGATTTTCTTTCGATTTATTAGATTTTTATAATATATATGGAACATGTACAGGGTCATCACGTGAAAATATTTCTACTGTAACTTTGTTCCTTTCGAATTTATCGAAAAGTAAAAACTACTTTACTGACTAATTTTTTACAGGAATTTAAATTTTTATAGAAAAAAAAAAAAACAATCGAGCGTCGCATTACAAGGATATAGCTATAGACTTTGTTTTTTTTTCAGAATGATTCTCCGGAATGTTCTTGACCGAAAACCAGAAGAAAATCAGACGGGAAACGCAATATTAATTGATTCATAATAAAATTTGCATTTTTCTTATGAATTTTTCGAGTTGTCATTGAAATTTGAGAAGGTCGAATCTTTATTTTGAAAACGGTTCGAAGTCTCGAGGGTGATCTAAACTAGGATTTTCATGACGTATCGACCTGCGATTAAAGATTGGGAAATACAATCATTTTCCACATCTTCCTGTAATGGACTATAATGTAAAATCTGGATGTGGATTGTGGAGAATATAAGTTTGTCCGATTTGCCCGAGAGTTTGTCACAACGACAGTTTTAATCGTTGGTTTTCCCGATTCTTATACTTAAAAAAAAAACTGGTTTCGTTCCGTGCGGATATTTAGAAATAAAATTCAGGGGATCTAGTGGCTTTGCCCCTCCGTCAAGATCCAGCATTTAAATTTGCAAGGGAAACAAAGTTACGGTCTCCTGAAGGAAGTATGTTTTTGGAAAATCCGGGAAGTCGACCGCTTCTTAAAATAAGAAGAAGAAAAGCAGAAGAGAAGAAGAAGAAAAGAAGAAGAAAAGAAGAAGAAAAGAAGAAGAGAAGAAGCGAAGAAGAAGAAGAGAAGAAGAAGAAGAGAAGAAGAAGAATAGAAGAAGAAGCGGAGAAGAAGAAAAGAAGAAAAGAAGAAGAAAAAAAGAAGAAGAAAAGAAGAAGAGAAGAAAAGAAGAAGAGAAGAAAAGAAGAAGACTAAAAGAAGAAGAGAAGAAAAGGAGAAGAAAGGAGAAGAAAAGAAGAAGGAGAAAAGAAGAAGGAGAAACGAAGAAGAAAAGAAGAAGAAAAGAAGAAGAATAAAAGAAGAAAAGAAGAAGAAAAGAAAAGAAGAAGAAACTCAAGACCATATAAGTATAATTTTCCATCACACTCGATTGGTTATTGTTATTCATATCCATATTGCCACAAACTGCATGAAATACAGCAACATTCATGGAAACGCATTAATTATCGGGTTTATGATTTTATTGATTTTGATATATTCATAGAAATAGCATGTCACCGTTGTGAAATAATAATGTCAAAACATTGAACAATTGATAGAACAGAAGAAAGTGGTGGTGGTGGTGGTGGACATGCTTGTGATTTGCAGAGATCGAGTGAGCCTCTAGGCAAGAAAAAACAAGGGATTTTCTAATGTTTTTCGACTAAGGAATAAGAAATAATTCATTACTGTGGAACTTTCAGCCTAAAGGAGATCCAGTTCTGTTTTGTTCACGGTTCTATTCCCCTATTAACCTTAATAGAGGCAGTGGCGGCTGATGAGTATTACGTCTAAATGAAGAAGTTCGGATAAAAAAATTGCTAATGAAATTCACAACTATCAGCATAATATAATGGATATATTAAAAATAAAGTTTCACTTTCTCTTTATTTCTCTTTATTTCATATCATGGACCTTTAAGACAAATATGTAATACCGCTGACCCCTGATGCTTCTGGTGTCCACATGCGATTCTAAATATAACTTGCAAGACCTCCCTCGAGTCAGAAATTGAAAATTAAAGAATAATCAAGCGACGAGATGCAAAGGGCGCGCACGAAACCGAATATAAAACACTCACACATGTCAGTCACTTTAAAAGAATGCAATTCATATGGTTTTATTTTCTTTGATGGAAGAGGCATAAAAGAGTGGCACAATAATAACATGGGCGTTTGTCGCTTATAAAGGCCTCTACATTTAGATGGTTTGGTGATAAAATTATTGCCAGAGTGGGTTTACGACAAAGACGAACTGTTCAGGTTCGCTTTGATAGCTGTTGCCCGTCTCTCTGATAACATCAATGTACCTGGAGCGCAGTTTATGCTTCGCCGAATTTCAACGAGATACAAGAATGAAAGATAAAAAAAAAAGAGAAAATCATCCGGTGATTAAGCTAGTACTTCGTGGTCATATATTAACAGAGGAATTTACTACAAGGCAAGGCCTTGAAAATTTGTCAGTACACATATCCATAGCTATCTTGATTTTGATTAATAATATACCCGATGTGTTTGTTTATGACTGCTGGTCGAGATGGTAGAGTACCTGCCTCTCACCCAAAAGTCCCGGGTTCGAATCCCGGTCGTGGCAATGGAAAATACTGTGAGAGGGATTTTTCCATTATACACGGATATTGGATGTGTGTCCCTTGTCTTTAAATGTGTAGCCCCCTCCCGCACAAGACTCAGCCTTCTGGGATAAAGGGGGTCGTAATTACATGTGGTGTATTATTTTATTTTTATTTTATTTTATCTTCTACAGCTCATGACTTGTATCGGATCAGGAAACTATTTTTATTTTTTACAAAAAAGTTTATTTAAAAAAAAAATAAAATATTCTACACATTTTTATAATTTTTTTCTCTGAAACAAAATCGTTCTAACTTTTAAATTAACAAGCCCCTTTAGATTACGTCAACGCATACTTAATCACACGAATACTTCTTTGTTACCATAGAAGTTTTATCACAAGTCCAATATCAGATCTATTATTAAAGAATGTATATTAAATTATCGATTCATCGTCTTGCTCGCATGGAACAATACGTAGCTGTAACAATGCAAGTGCCTAGAAGGCAGACAGTAAACTGGGAAAATGTACAGCGGAAAATCAAATTAGGAAACGACATGTAAATTTCGTATCTCACATAATAGGCTATACAGTTATCGAACCTACTTACTCTATATTTGGATCAGTTTAATCTATTCTTAGTATTAGACTCGTATACAAACTTATATTACTGGTATAGAATAGTCAATTAATTCGAGACTATTTTCACTTTCATATAATAACAGATTTAATAAATATTTTTTTACAGTAAAATTTTAGAGCTAGCAATAATTAGGTTCAGAAAGTAACGAAACAGAATTTACACAGAATATGTGGCTATTTTCATTATGTTCCAATTATTTCATTTCATTTCACTGAAATTGGGGTACCCATTGATATCTATAATTTTTAATTATATATAACGGAATGTACCCATATCTGAAGCAAATAGTGGAGTTAGTATATTTTCTAAATTTTATGCCCATAAAGTCCATGTATACTTACTATTTTGCTTGCTACCCTATACAGGGTGTGGCACGAGGAAAGGGACAAAATGTTAAGGTAGATAGAGTTCAATTAGGTGAATTAGAAATGACTATTGAAAAAAGCCTGACCCTTTTTTTTATTGATCTACAGGATGATTTATGAGTTTTGCCCAATACTTCTTAAGGTAATATCTTTTAAACTAATCACTAGAATCAGCTCGTATACATGTTTTCGATCATTTTTGTATGTAGTTTCATAACTTAGTATTAGAATTTTAAAATCACGTACACAGGGTGAATTTTTTCATAAGAGCCCTAAAAATAAAAATTAGTTGAGCCGGCCCTGGAATTTTCTGTCTTTGATTATGCATATAAATTGACATTTAATAGTATATTATATACCCACAATACGAGCTGATTCTAGTGATTAGTTTAAAAGATATTGCCTTAAGAAGTATTGGGCAAAACTCATAAATCACCCTGTAGATCAATAAAAAAAAAGGTTCAGGCTTTTTTCAATAGTCATTTCTAATTCACCTAAGTGAACTCTATCTACCATAATATTTTGTCCCTTTCCTCGTAAATCACCCTGTATAAGTCTTTGTATTCGATGGCACATCGATTTTGTTCAAGACTGATTCGGCAGTGAAACTGGTACAACTTTCAATTTGTTTCTCGTACATTTGCCATCGTAAAATAGGATGTGTGTGTTGTAGAAATAGGTCATCATGAAGTTCCCCCACTCGCAGCAAAATTGTACTTTTGTGTGTATATGTAGTAGCTACTGGCCTTTGATTTCCTGAAACTAGAACGCATTGTCTGCCTTAACAAAATTCCAATGTTACCTTCCTTAAGTTATTTGTAACATTCTATAATGACTCTTTCAATCCATAATTGGACTGCTTCCCTCCAGTTTCTTAATATTAACTATTTGATCGATTTCTTCATGATCTGATTTATTGAAGTTTTTCCGTTGCTTAATGTTTCTTCTATTTGGCAGGAGATTTGACATCCAATAATGATCCAACGTAGCATTCCATAAATCACATTAATTATTTCTTAATTCTTTGATGAGTCTGGATTCAAATCGGCATCTTCTTTTTCGATTATTTCTATCGGGTATTCCTTTTCATGTCCATGTCCCGAATAATTAAAATTTAATTTTGCTGAGTGCATTTGATTGCATCTACATAATATGTCTTGTGATTATTCCTTTTTGGTCCCATCAAAGAAAGTACAGATAACACCTAGCATATCAATTATGTCTTAATTATTATTTGATGGATTTAGAATCGAAAAATTCTAATCCATCCATCTGCCATTTTCTAAATAGTTCCATCGGCTATTTCTTTTCATATCCTTGCGACTTTTCCAATCCATAATCAGACTGCTTCCCTTCAGTTTCCTATTAACTATTTTACTTTTCTTCTCTTCATAATGACTGGAAGTTTTCTAATTTCTTGCACTATCTCTTTTGCTTTATGTTTCCTCTATTTATCAGGAGATTTCACATCCAACGACGTAGCATTCCACAGATCATAGGAATTATTTCTGAGCTGTTTTGACGAATCTTGATTCAAAAACTGCTAAGCGGCCTCTTCTCTTCTTTAATATTTCTATGGATTCGGTTATTACTTTCATGTCTTAGCACTGTTATGAACTGTAATACTTAAGTTTGCCAAATGCATTGCTTCTACATTTGCCGTGCGATTGTTCATTTCTGATTTACTACTAGAAGTCTAGATATTAATATAGAAATCACTGAAAAAGTGTTTTTTGACGTGTTTCAGACAACTCTGAAGCTTCCTGTCACCGTCAGCGCCAAAGAGGATTTCCCGACTTTCTTGGTAAAATATTCCTCCCAAAACCATTACAACTGATATTTGTCTGCTGGAAGAACCCGCGCTTGAAGTTGATGGTTTCAGACTATTGAACCTTCCTGACATTGCTGGCGCCCATTACCGCCAGGTTTCGTGGTATCCAGAAGGCTCATTCCACAGCAGGGTGCAAGAGATGGCGGCATAACTACAAGATTTACTATTAAGCGAATTACAGGAATGAGCAAGTAAACGACAACCTGAGTATCAAAAATAATTATTAAATATTTGTAAAACGTTTGCTAATATTATTGCTGGAATTATGATTAGCATGAAGTAAATAAGAAAATAATTATTTTAATTACACAGGACTGAAGTCTCGACGCGATCAGATAAGCTGGATGTAAGGCGACCACTTTTTCAGCTTCTTTATTGCTGTACTCGAGGCGTGTTGTAATATAAATAAATTTAATTGAAAGCGGCTACTGAAAGATTGTCATAATAAATTATGCCAATAAGTTGTCGGCTATTAGGATTCTGCAGAAATTACACACACAGCATGGTCTAGGGATATTTTTTACAAGGGGATCTTTGATTCGCCGTTTCCCAAAAATTGGTAAATGCTCATGAAAATATTAATACCATTGCCATTTCTAATACTGCTGAAAAAACTACATGAATTTCCCTCGTGGAATGCTTCAGCTTTGGCAAGAGGCAATCGAGGTAAATATTAGCATTGGACAAAAATGTGTAAAATTATTATTGCACAGCAGGACAAAGTATTATGCACTGATTAATCACGGTTTGGGCTACAGCAGTCATAGAAGGATAGGAATAGGAGTGTGTATAGACAATGTACAGGAACTGCATACCAACAGATAGAACTGAACTGACTGAAGAAAGGCTCTCGGTTTGGTGGATAATTTTTTGACGTGGCGCTTTGGTAGTCAATTAAATTCTTAGCGTGATTAGTCGGTCAATCTTAATTAGCCCAGGGTCGATCTGAAGATTTATATAGGAAACCTTGAACAAATTAGAGACAAGCTGAAATTTGGTATATAAGTTTGTATTGGGGTCCTTAAAATACCACCGGTAATCCGCCGTGCCTGTCACCCCTAAACAACCCCCGTAAGGGGTGAAAATCGGACTTTTTTTAGTTTTTTGGCAATATCTTAAAAACAAAGCTATATACGAAAAAATATGAAGACAGAAAAATTAAAGAGTATAAAATTTCCTATAAAATTACATTTAGCATATATATTTTGCTTTACCAGTAGCGGAGTTATGATATTTTTAATAACTGGGTATTTTGTAAAAATACTCCCTAGCCATTACTTATTGGATTTTGACATTAAATATACATAACAATATATATGGGTATTTTGGTAAATCCATTTAATACATCCTTACGTCAATAAATTAGAAATAAAAAGCATACCAGTGGAGTAGGTACTATATTTCTAATTTCATACATTATTTTGTATTAGCTAATAGAACTTTAACATTTTACGTTCCTATTAAATGTAACAAAATAATTATTTTAAATATCCGTGGAATTTCTGTTAGAAATTGAGATGAATTATTTTTATATTAATAATATTTAGGACATAATACCGCATAGCCCAGGGTCGATCTGAAGCTTTATATTGGAAACCATGAACAAATTAGAGACAAGCTGAAATTCGGTTATATAAGTTTGTATTGGGGTCCTTAAAATACCACCAAACCCCACCGGTAATCTGCCGTGCCTGTCGCCCCTAAACAACCCCCTAAAGGGGTGAAAATCGGACTTTTTTTTAGTTTTTTGGCAATATCTTAAAGACAAAGCTATATACGAAAAAATATGAAGAGAGAAAAATTAAAGAGCATACAATTTCCTATAAAGTTACGTTTAGCAGATTTTCACCCCTTTCGGGGGTTGTTTAGGGGTGACAGGCACGGCGGATTACCGGTGGGGTTTGGTGGTATTTTAAGGACCCCAATACAAACTTATATACCAAATTTCAGCTTGTCTCTAATTTGTTCATGGTTTGACTGGATCGACCCTGGGCTAAATCCTTAAACGTCTATGATGCACGCTAAAAAAGTTTTAAGTGATAATCTGTATTTTGAAAATCGTTCACAATTATGAGATCTTTAGTTTGCCATTCCATAAGAAGGGGGTTGGAAAACGTAATTCTAAATATAGAGGTAGATGGACTCATATGGCACTAAATACTAAAGGAGGTCATACATGTGATTATGAAATAACAATTTCTTTAAGTGTTTATAAACAATTTCAGTTTCAAAATTCTTTAACTACAAAACTCATCTTTTGACTTTTCATTCAATAATTTTCCCTTTTTCCTAATTTAATTTCCCCTACTATTCTAATCAATAATAACATATTTTTTAAGAAAGATGGTGTGCGTACATAAATGTAAAACTTATTATAATTAATGGTAATTAATGAAAAGTAATGAATGATTAGGTCTAGATATTTCGCTCTCTATGTTTTAGAATAATTTTTGCTTTCCCGCATAATGAATATTTTATCTATATCTGATGCAAAATAATCACAATTTATTTAATTACACCTTTCCACCTATAAGATAAAAGCAGGCGCCACTATGCATTATAATTGGAATTAACATATTCCGCTAGAGTGTCGCGGAATTTTGAGCTGGGTGAATCATGTACAGTTGTTATATGTGTTTGATTTAATGAAATAGGGGTGTTTCAACCAGATGTTTTTAAATTAACACAAAAAACAGAAAGTATCGTTGTACATTTATTTTTATTTAAATTGCTAAAAGTAGGTCTTCGCAAAATTAATTCGGAAAGTACTTTCCGTATGGTAATGAAAAACTACATATTTTTACATTTATTTACTAATTGCGAATATTCGAACTGGTACACGAGGTTTAGAAAAAGTTTATTTGTTGGTTAACCAAAATAACCCAATGAAACCTAGCAGGATATCTAAATTAAGAGTAGTGATAGAGATGGGGATTATTGTTAATGAAAAATTATTTGGATGGACTTGAACTCACTCCCCTAGATATGTCCAGTGCCGAACCAGATACAGCAAGAACTAAGCTAATTAATGTTAATTTGCAGCAAGTATAGTTTTGACAAATTTGAACATTAAATTATAATTATATCCACGGTTAGAATACGCAAGAATATTGCTGTAAACTTCTAAATTTTTTCGTTCGCACTGTGTGATTTGAACAACGCGAGATAATTATTATCCACTTCCTTAGAAACGGCTTTAGGGAGAACCTTTCGCCATTTCGTGGCAAAAAAATAAAAATGTATCGCGGTAATGTTTACAGTAACTTCTCTTGTTGATTTTTTGAATTAGCTTCTTAAGATATACAGCAAACGCACTACTCACTGAGTAACTTTTAGAATAATTTATGAATTGTATTATACCCTCACAAATTCACCATTTTGCAAGTTTACAACAGTAAAATAAGTAAATAAGACATTCCATTAGGAATTTATGGACACATTCAAACAATTACAAGGATTTATTCAAGCCATCAACAACCATTTCTATCATTAAACGTTAGGAGAAATACCTGGTATTGTTTCCATGAACCTGCTCCTTACAACGACTCATGTAAAATAATTTACATCAAATTACTTTATCTCTCTGACATTATGACATAGGCAAAGTATTCATACAAGTTTAAAACAATGCCAATAACAATAAATAAGAATAACAGTAACGCAGTGCGACTGCAAATAATCACTATCTCTAAACATCGATAAAATATGTTAATAAACTTAATTGGTAATAGCCATTTGAAAATATATATATCTGATATTTTCCTTGACACTTCAGTATGTATAATTAATAGGTTTTATTTAATTATGTGATGATTAGAGCAATAATTAAAGAACATATAATCTGCAGGTTTACTTATACGGTAGCTGTAGAAAATATGGTTGAGAAATGCTTTCGACACATTTATTATCGACTAGAGTTCTACATATCAGATTCCTCATAATTTTTTTTTGAACTAAAAACTTTTCAATATAAAGCAATTATTATTTTGACTAAAAACACATTAATTTCGTTATGAAGGAGAAAACAACACTTCCAATTCTCCTCAGTCTACCAAATTTGGAAATAGTATCCCGACCTTGACTCCGACCTTGTGGTATATCATTTTCAGTGTATACAAATAGAAATCAACGAAATGATGACAGGGTTCACAATATAGATCCACTTAACCTGAGATGGTCTCAAACTATACTATGAAAAACTCAACTACGAGATTTTAATGGAAACAGATAAAATTTTCTTAAGTTTATAATATGTTCACACTTTTCCATAATTCCAGAGAAGTTTAGGGTGGATATACGTTGAAATAACAAGTATAAAATTTCTTTAGTCTTTAGTAGTATGGTAATTTGTTATAAACAATACATAAATAGCAATAAATCAGAACAATCATAAGGCGTAACAAATAATTACTATCGCTAACATCGATAAAGTGTGTTATTATGAACTATAATTGGTTGTATAGAATAATGTTTATCTGATATTTTTTCGAAACTAGTCTGTACAAACTCAATTAATTTTAATTAATCATTATCGTTTGTTGTTAATTAAAGCAACTTTTGTCAACCCAATAAACGCGCAACCAAAACACGATTAAGTATGTCATTGACATCATAGTTATTTTTTGTCTAAAAAATCTGCAAAATTGTTATTAGTAGGCTACCTTTTGGAATCACAGATCTCCATTACATATATTTATTGTAGTGATAGGGGAAATTAATTATATTTTTTTATTATATTTTATTTTATTTAATTCTTTTTGTCTTCCTGTGCCCCCACGTTGTATACACCTTTATTTTTGATTGTAGGCGAAATTTTTGTATATATTTAATTTTTTTTTTTAATTTATTGAATTATTATTTGATTGATTATTTTAAATTATTAAAAGGGTAGGTGGTATTATTTATATTTATTGCATGTTAGTTTTAAGAATATTTTTAATGGCATGTCTTTAGTATTAATTTTATTTAAGAAATATAGTGATTTAATTTAATTTTAGAATTTCTTTACTAGTTTATTAGAATTATGACCTTTTTTGACTTGGTCCACCCGTGCTACTAATGCCTGCGTCTGCTGCACAGTGACCAGTCTACTGCGTTGATGAACGACCGTGTGTACTGCGCGTAGCGAATAACTTACTTTCAGGTTTCTGTAATTCTTGTTTTCTTTGTCAGGGTCCCCTTGGGATCTTTCTTAGGAAGAAACTACATCAAACTAGACGTATGTAGGTTTCAATTTAACAACATTTATATATTTATATCAACAAATTTGGTGAAAAACTTAAGCTAGAAGCCTGCGATAACTTATCTCTTTAATAAAACTATTAACAAATGGAATTCTTAAATTTTATGGTTCAAAAGAAAATGTCTCCCTTTACTTGTCTTATCAGGGATGAGCAGTCTATTGTATTTTGTATTCTATGGATTTCAACGAATTTCTAAACCAACGACCTTCACTAAAGTTCATTGACCGTGGTAAAATGGCTGTCTTATTCAATATTATCTGCTTTTCCACAATTAATCAAGACTTTCATATGATTAAGTCCTCAACCATATAGAAAGTACCTGATTTTTCTTTCTTCTGTTTATTGAATTCTGCTGTAGCCAGGGTAGTATCTCGTCCAACTTTTATTAAAGTATTTATTTTAGCTGGTAAGTAGTAATTTACCTCTACTTTTGCTCGTTTTTAACAAAAATTTCTAATTTATTTTCAGGAACGACTTCAGTTACGTGACGCCTCTCAACAGCTGGTTTTTCAACAACCTTATTATTTTGTTCCTGTATCCATGGTGATCCTGAATTCTTTTTTCATTGAGGATACTAGATGCCAAACTGTCATTTTGGGTTAGTAATTTTGGAAATATTTTTCTTACATGTAATTTTGCTGTGGAAATCATATCATTTTTGAACTCAAGGTCTCATGACCGATCTATACATATCCAATATGTCACATTTCGTTAAAACACAATTTCACTTGCCGTTCTTGGCTACGATGAAGCACTATATTGTAAGATTTCACTTCACTACACATTTGTACAATTTTAAGTTATAATGTGTCTATCCTGGTGGCACAGACGATCAGTTTTACATAGCCTTTAATATGAATTAACATTACGGTTTTCTACGTTAGTCTTTTCGCTAGATAAAACTACAACCTTGCTCATTCTTTATTAATTGTTGCTTATTTGACACTAGAACTTGTTTAATATTATCTTTCTGATGGTTAATGTTATTTTATTTATCATTTTTGTGGTTTTAATTTACTGTTTTAGGTGGTACGAGCCACATCTGGTAGACCGTCACACTGCTATCCTGTAACAGGTGTTTCTGCAACGAAGATAAGTTTCCTCGGAGTGGTATCCCTTAACTATGTGTTTAAACTTTTTTTTATTTATTTAAAGTAAGTTATTTGCTGCCTTTATTCAGGGTGAAGTTCTATATGAAAATTTTTTAATTTTTATTCTTCTTTTTAAAGTATTTAACTTAATTTTTTATTTATTAAAATACATGACAATATGGAGTATCGCAAGGTTCTAATGCCATTGGATGCCACTAAAATTGATTTCACAGGCAGTCCCACTAAAGAGTAAATTTTTTGGAGGAAGTATTTTTCCTAGTGAGTACTCTAAAATGGTATAATTATCTGATGTATACACATGGACAAAATTAATTGTAACTCATATATTAGAAATAAAACAACTTGCTTCCATTTCAACGCCCTGTTCCTTCCGATATTCAAAATAAATACAGAAATAATGGGATGATTAAGTTTTATGTCTTATGTGTTAAAAATTTGAACTTTTATTACGGAAAAACTTCACACTAATAAACGACCAGATGTTTGTGATTTGTCTTAGGCATTTTAGTTAGGGTGTCACATTACGGTTATTACAAAACCACACACGTGTTCCGGGCAAGTGTCGTCGCGGAAAGCGCACGATTTGTTGCCTCCATACAATGAAAAACGTACCTTGTATAACAAAACAGATGAACCGCCGTGAACAAAGAATCCTCGACACATGGATTTTAAAAATATTATTAGAATAAGTAATGAAGTATGAAATCATGTTTAAACCTTATCCACCACCAAAAAAAAGTGTTCTCAATTTAGAACAAGGACATCAAAAAACTTATGCATACAATTTTAGGTGACAAAAAGATCCACAGAATTTCGTAACTAAAATTACTTCCACTGTCAAGCTTTTTTTCTTAAAACGACTTTCTCATCTTCCTACGTTCGGTTCCATTTAAGGTTTATTAAACGCGAACCAACTCTAATTTTGGCTCAAAAACCTTTAAAACAGTCGCAACTTCGACGCTATTTCATTTGCATTTTGTCGGTTTTGGGACAAAGCAATTTATCTTTAAAAAATGAACGCGATGGTATTGTATAAATATACATTTAAGGTGAATAATGAATAATAACCATTAAAAACTTTACAACTACTTACACATAAAGTAGCTGGCAAGCCCATTTCTTTATGTAAATGAGATAAATATTTCAAATAATGGGCAACGATAGGACTGACGAGGTTATTATTTATTAATATATTGGGTTATTGAAGCAGACTAATTTCTTATAAAACAAATCACATAAAACAATAATTGTATTTTTTAAACCACAAGGACCACAAAGCAAGCAAATTAATTGTTATATAATTTATGCAAATAGACAACAGTTTTATTCTGGGCACATGATGAAAATTAAGTTAACGCAATATTCCATAGTTTTTAAACATCTTATTAGGAATATTAACACTTATATGGAAGTAAAAATTATAAAACTTTTGGATTTTTATTACCAGAAGCTTAGTTTTACTCAACGAAGACATTTACGACTGCCAAGTCCAACAAACATTTCTTCCCAGGCTGTAAAATAATTTTTATTAATTTTTACAACAACAATAATTAATTTTTAATTAAGAAACTCCAACTGGAAAATATCTATTGTCTTATTAAATTACTCGCATCAACATCAAACAAAATAGCACAAAGCAGCATAACCAGTAATAAATACTATAAATTTTCCTGAAATATAAACAAGGAAGTTTATTAGCTACATAGAATAGAAATAATTATTACCCGTAAATTAACAATACATTTTTTGTGTATGTAACAATAAACAACGTGTACGTTGACCCCTGAAGAGATCGTACATAATATTTTAATGTAGAATTGCGTATACAGGGGGGGCTATTTTAAGTGGACCGCTTCAAATATCTCCGTTGTTGCGTTACGTAGGAAAAAATTGAATATAAAAAATATCGGCAGTATAATGGGTCATCTTCTGACTAAAGTAAAATGCCCACTGCCTCTTTGACAAGTTATCGACAAAAAAAATCCAAATATCTTTCAAGTACTTCTAACTCTCTATTTGAAGAAGAAATTAAGTATAGCTTTTCTTTTCTTCTGCACGGCTTGAATTTCTGCAGCTTTTAAAAAACATGAAATCATATCATGCTTTTCATTTGACTGGAGATCTAAACTTTCTAGTTTTAACTTAAATCAATGGTTTATTAAAACTGATTTAAATTTAATTTGACATTTAAAACTAACTTTTGTTTGTAAAGCAATATAAGTTTTGAAACAAAAATAAAACAATGCATCTGAATGAGTAATAATATTTACGACCAAAACATAAGCTTCTTCTTCTTTCTCGACATTTTTTCTTTGTCTATTCTTTTTATAATTAAGATGTTATTAAATAAAATGGCAAATTATATAATTACGAAAACTATAAAAAATATTTTTATTTTCGATCAAAGCCGACTATGGTTTTCAAAAACAAAGGCAACTTGGTACACATGGAGAAAAAAATATTTGGTCACAATCTTTATCCAAGTGAAAAATTGCCTTTAAAGGTTTTTACCGTGTGAAAAAATAGACTTCGCAAAAAAATCAAGTATTAGCCTTCATTTTGCAAGCGGTAAGAGATATTGAAGATAACTTTTGGTCATTCAGTTTTTAATGAAAATTGACCTCAAGAATATGCAATTAGGGTTTTTATATTTAATGCATAAATAAAATGTGAAATCAGTCAATTCACCAATTTGCAAAAAAAATTTTAAAAACATTTTTTTTGGACTTAATCAGTTATAAAATTTCTAAATATGTTGTTCGACTGTTTAGGCTCCTCCGCCACTTCTTTATTTACTGACCGCCACTGCTCGATTACAAACTATGTAATTTAAAATATGTAGATTACACCTACGACACTTTTTTCATTTACTTCAAAAGATTTGAGTCCACAATATATACCGGGTGTAAACGAATAGTGTAACTTCCTCGTTTTTAAAGATATCGGGATAAAATTTTGTATTGTGAAATTGGGTAAGATTTACAACTTTTTGAGACCTATCCGCCATATTTGTCACTTCCGGTTTCACCGGAAATGGCCCCAATAGTCGCTTGTAAATGGACCACTCTGTATATTTTTACATTTTTGAAATGAAGATCACATTTTGGATACATTTATACTATTTTGAACAATTTATACAGGGTGCACGAAACCTACTTAATTCGAATTTTAGTTGTCAATCTAGATGGCTGCGAATATGTTAAAATTTTCTTTGTTCCAATGTAATTCATATAAAAAATACGAAAACGTCAATATGTCCAATACCACATCATACAGGGTGCTCTAAACTCATTAATATCACATTTTTCAAAATAACTTTTTTTTTAATATTATGATATGGGTCACCCGGATATTTAGAAAGCTCTATTTAGTAGGGGTTAAACGGTACCAAAAGTTCCATAATGTGTAATCGATACCTACAGGAATGACAATTTTTCTTAAGAAATTTATGATTTATATCTAACTTCAATTAAACTTTGATCAAGCCTGTATATTTGGGTTAATATTTTATGATATGCAATAAGAATGAGCCAGATTATCTGATTAACACAAATATACAGGGTTGATCAAAATTTAATTGAACTTCGATATAAATCATAAATTTCTTAAGAAAAATTGTCATTCCTACCGGTAACGATTACACATTACGGAACTTTTGGTACCGTTTATCCCCTACTAAATAGAGCTTTCTGAATATCCGGGTGGCCCATATAATATTTTTAAAAAAGGAGTTATTTTGAAAAATGTGATTTTAATGAGTTTAGATGATGTATTATTGGACATTTTGACGCTTTCGTATTTTGTATATGAATTACATTAGAACAAAAATAATTTTAACATATTCGCAGCCATCTAGATTGACAATTAAAATTCGAATTATTTTTCGTGCAACCCTGTATAAATTGTTCAAAATAGTATAAATGTATCCAAAATGTGATCTTTATTTCAAAAATGTAAAAACATACAGGGTCGTCCATTTAGAAAAGACTATTGGGGCCATTTCCGGTGAAATCGGAAGTGATAAAATATGGCGGATAGGTCTCAAAAAGTTGGAAATCTTACCTAATTTCACCATAAAAATTTTTATCCTGATATCTTTAAAAACAAGGAAGTTACAGGGGTGGCCCACGATTTTAAAAACACTTTTTTCGATTTAATCAAATCGACATTTTCAATTCTTGTCAATTTTTGCCTAATGAACTGCAACAAGATTGTTTGCTAGCGGCTAAAAATGAAGAAACAGAAATGGATCACACTGTACTTATAACTCGTGGAACTTTTTCAAGAAATACCACTCGAGATCAATTTAGAAAATTCTGGTGGTTTGTTAATTTGACTCTAAAAAATTTTGGACGACAAATTAAACCTTATCTCATGTCGTTACTTGCAGATAAAGGATACACCATTTTCCGCGGTATAGTAAAGCATAGCAGTAATATGTGATTCTTCTATAAAACTTCGATATTCAATGTACTATACTCATGGACTTCACTGCGGCAATTTTCGCATTTAAACTGTCGTATGTAAATTTCCATTGAATAATTGAATCGTGGTTTTCGCGATTACAAAAATGCCCCTGGCCGATTCGTCAAAGCACCCTCGTTCACCCAATTTAATTACAACGCAGGCGCACCTGCCTAAATTCCAGTTATAATAAACCCATCCGCAACACTTTTAAAAATTTATCAGGGTTCAGGGCACGCATTCATTTTTATCATTCAATCACTCTTATTTGAAAGTGATTTACTGCGTAACGTTTTTTAATTAAAATTTTTGCCCAAATAACGCAGCAAAGTAAGTATGGGTTTTATAAATTCAACTTTTCTATTTAATTATGCAAAATAAAAAACATTTGTACATGATTTTTCAAATTTCATAGTTATCATCGATAACTGCTCGAATATGTTTAAATCAAACTTTTGTAACTATATTACCAATGAATTACTATAATTTTGGTCGTTCCTAAACAAACAGTAGTTATGGAAAAAGTCTTGGGATTCCGGATAATACCCGCCACAATTCACATTTTCCAACTACCAGTACCAAATACTCCAGGCCATTTTTCAATACTGTCAACGTGTTTATAGAATAATGCAGTTGTCGAGTTCACCTCATTTCGTTGGGTTTCAGTTATCGTGCACTACATCGACTCCTTGCACTTCCTGAAGAACGGGTATTTTTTACTTTGACATACTTACTGTCACATTTATTATCAAAACAAGTAATTGCGCGTGTTTCTCTCGCAGCGTCTAGCCTAGCAGTTAATAATAATTATAGAAAAATTATGGTTAATATTTATAACAAAATTGTTGCTTTCGTAAAAGTAATCAGGATAGTTAAAACCGGATACATTTTTCCATATTATCATACTCAATTAACATAGCTGGTTGATAATTATATTATATTATTAAAAATACACCTTGGCGTCTTAGAATTACTTGCTCCAGTTATTAGCAAGATTCTAACTCCTCTTACTTCGAATTGTAATGGGTGTCATACAGGGTGAGGTTTCTAAAAATATCCATAGAATTTGGATAAAATTGATATTGCTAAAATAACGTTTTATTATTATTGTTTCAATACATTTGCATTAGTCACTTTCAGTTGAATTCTTTAATAGTGGCTAACATAATAACAATGAAATTAAGTGTTGATTTAATTGTTGACTCTATTTGGCTAAGTTTTGCTACATGAATTATTAATTATTATTTGTCTCCATATTATATACTTAGTTAGGTTCATGTGTTTTAATTTAATAAATTTTCAAAAGAAAATGTCACGGAAAATCTCTTAATGATTTATGATAAAAATAAAAATATATCAGTCAGACTGCTACGATTTTGTAATTAACAAACGTTGCCCAACAGTAAAACTGTCTGCAGCAACATATATTCTTGCTTTGTACGTTGCGTATTGTTTCATATCTCGAATAATGTGTATCTTTGTATTTCTTCTAATTTAAAATAAATAAACCCAACCACTCAACTAGGCTGATATCAATAAATCCACTGGCACTTTAGCTGTTTATATCAGAAAAAAATCGAGTTTCGAAAAACAATATACACAAAAAGGAGGAAGTTGGAGTTTACATAGATGTTTGTTGGCATTGCAGGAAGCAGTAAATTTGCTCGATGGCCTGGAACTGTTATAAAATATACTTATACCGGGTGACACAAGAAGTAGTTACCCCCCCATTTTTGTTGGCATTTTCATAGATGAAAATTTCAAAATTTTATGGTGAAATAAATACACAGATTCTCATATTTTGACATAAATTATGTGTTAAAATCACTTCCGGTTTAACCGGAAGTGGTATCAACTTTCTTATTTTAAATGAGAACACCCAATTTTTTTTCAATATTTGAAATCTACATAAAATTCCCTTTGTAATGATGAATAACACATTGACATTTGCTTTCAAGATGGCGGCAAAACATTACTTTTATACTAAATTTAAGTTGGCCATTGATTCGCCGCCAGAAAACAAAACGTGGTTGGGAGGCTGTGGAAACAAAAGAATGATTTATTGTTGCTTTGCTGATAGCATTATTTGCAAACATTTGACATGCATAATGTCTACTAGGATCATTTTCTTTTTTTCGTGTATTTGAAAACAAAAGCTGAATGTTTCACATTTTTTTAAAATAGGAACCTATGTTTTTTATGTGATGTGTGAATTCTACATCAAATTATCTTCATGATGATATACGACACGTTCCCTTTTATTTATTCATTAGCAGCCAAATTCATCTTTGTCTTAATAGAATTGAAACTAAAATTCACAATTTTCATCTATGAAAATGCCAACAAAAATGGGGGGGGTAACTACTTCTTGTGTCACCCGGTATATTTGAATATTTAATACCTATATATGCAAATAATATACAAACTAAAATTATTTTTTCTTCACTTATTTGGAATATTCTTGAATATTTTGTAAATCCAGGTAATACCTGGATTTTTTTAAATAACCTATACGTCTGTGACATTACGTTATTAAAGGTTGTTTTTATTTTGAAAAATATAAATAAAAATAACATTTTTCAGACGTTTCGGAAACTTTGTGTAATTGTAAAATACATATATTCAAATTAAAAAGAATCCAAACATTGAAAAATAAACCAGATTAAGTTTCCAAAACGTCTGAAAAATATTTCTATTTTTATTTTTATTTTGTCAAAAAATCTTTTGACGTAAAGTCACAGCTAGAGGTTATTTTAAAAAAATCAAAATAAAATATTTTCATACTTTTATTGTTTATTATTAACTGAATTTTCAAAATATTCAAGAATAAAATAATGATAAATTCAGGGAAAATTAAACAATACCACAAATACTATTCTTCTGGACGAGTTCATAAAACACGAAATTATTTTTGTTTTTTAAAAAACAAAAAAAAACTATAACTAAATATATGTATTTTTTTAAATGTCAACCGTCATTTATTTTTTAGTCAGGAATAACCAACATTGTTTATTATGATTCCAATAATAAGAACTATGAAATTTTAAAAAGAAAGACCCATTATCGAGAACACTCTGTATATTTAGATAATGCTTTGAGTTAAAATGAATCAAACCATAAAAGAGCAATTTTCTTACTTCCACATAGGTAGCACACTACTGATTTTTTTCTTACCGTTTTACTATGATACGTCAATGATATTTGTATAAAGGTTGAGCAATGTCCTTGGATCACTTTGGGTTAAACTGTGAGATATATAGAACAATGTGTACGAAGTTTTTGACCATTTCAGATATCAGGTAATCATAAAATAGGATTGGTATGCAAACAATTCATGAAAATAAAAAGTAAAATATTAATCGAAAGTAATTCGCACTGTTTTAAAAGTCTGTTTAATGCGCGTGTAAGGCTGATATGCATAAATAAATACCAATCGTCAATCTTCGTGCGATCCTAGGGATCAGGGAAACAGAAAACAGCAAGAGATTCTCATTGTTTGCTATTCTGTTATCTAGCCATATTAAATTATTATTTTTCTATTGTGTCAAACTAAAACGAATTCTAAATATTAAAAAAAAACAAGTTCACAATATAACTCAATTATGACACAAGGAAATTCCCCAGACTGGATATATTTTATGTGATATTTCGTTGGTAACTTTAAACGTTGTGCATGCGATATGATGCACGTTAAGCATCCCTACCTTCAACAAAGTGAGACTCGGTAAAATTTACAAGATAGAATAGTTAAAACAAATTTTTCAACTCGGATGGACATGATTATTTTATTAGTTTATTTTATAAAAAAACAGATGTATAGCATTGTAGTTTTTGTAGTGGTAAAATTTAATTCTGCCTGTTTTATGACATTTTTAAAATTGCCATCTCAGTAATTTGTAAAAATGTGATTTTTCGTTAAAATTTAAATCCACCCCAATTTAGATTTAAGGAGCACAATTAAATATTATTCACTGTAACGTAACAAGATTTTCTTATATAAACAAAAAAATATTAAATATACATTATTCTTGTGTTTGGGAGTATCACGACCCTCCCTAGAAGCCATTTCCAACCTCCCGCTATTGGCTTAAATATGAACTTAATCTGGGGTCACGAAATCTCCATTCAAGTAACAATAATAATAATATAAAATTTTCCACAAAAAAAAGGAAATATGTAATTTCTGTAATCTAAAGCTTCTGTAGCTGACCAGCTGTTCTTTTTTACAATTCTCTTTCTTTGCTTGATATGCATTGTTTATAAATGACTTTATTTAGTCTTTATACAAGCATAATAACAAAAAACATATGCTATTTGATATAGGTACTCACATTGATGTTTCATCTCTAAACATACAATTATTAAGTTAATTGGATCTTCTTTAACGCATGATAAAAATTGGATTAAAAATTATAAAATTCAAAACGTCTAAAAATAAATTATGGAAACATTTTTTTTTTAACTCACCACAAAATTAATTCATTATGATCACCAATTAAAAAACGATGTCCCCAGGAATATGTACATGTTCTTTCGCCTTTATTTCAGCTCATCAGGGAGAATAGACCACGTTAAATTCAAATTCTATATATATCTTGAAACTTATACTTAAAATTGCATTTATTAACATTAATAAAATATTTTGTAACCATAACAAACAAATTTTTCATACCTAAGGTAGTGGCGGTAGATATGGCCCGGACGGTCATATGGCCCAATGCCCTTAAATTTTAAACTAACCGCCTCAAACCCAACTTCTTGACGTTCACAGTTTCTTTCAATACGTTTAAGCGTCCTCTGTAAATAACAAGCCGAACTTCCGGCAATACCGGCAATACCGGCTAGTTTAGATTATGGCGTCACAACAGGTGTTCGAATAATAAAGTTTAATGAAAGTGTTTTGGTGAAATCATCGGGAAACATTGAAAAACAAACCTAAATTTTGGAGGATCGACACTCTAAGTTACGTGTTACATAGTGACATATTTATTTTACTTAAAAATTTTGCGAAAGAGTTTTTTCTTGTTGCTCATAATGTGCACTACTCAACTGGTCATATGGCCCATGTATTTATTTCGTCACATTGTTTAAGTATTTTATCTTGATAGAAAATACTTACTTTACATTAGTGGAAAAAATTATTTTGCATTTTTTAAAGGGCTCAGATTTATGTTAATTCTGTAAGTGCCATATTTTCAGATGGGTTTGATGATATGGCCCATTGACTTTTTCTACAATTTTATTTTTAATTTTTAAATTTGCAATCTTTTTTATTTTTTTTTTGTTGTCAGTCTATTTGTCTATTATGTCTAAGCTCAATTTTCTTAATGAACCGTTCAATTAAAATAAATTTTTCTAGGGCCATAACTCCAACCCTGGTTGGGAATATGGCCCATTGACTGCATTAAAAAAAAAATTTTTTTTGTTTGTTTTACGTTTGATTTTTACAAAGTTTAATTTTTTTCCTGAAAGCGAAGGTGTTTACGCTTAAGTTCCTGTAAGCATTGTTATTTTTTTTAATAAAGTTTTCGAGAAAAAAAATATTTTTTTTAAGTGGGCCATATATGCCGCCACTACCTTATAACTGATATGTCTCTTTGTGGTGAGTTAAAAAAAATTTTTTTCAATTAATTTTGAGACGTTTTGAATTTTGTAAATTTTAATCCAATTTTTATCATACATTGAAGAAGATCCAATAAACTTAATAATTGTATGTTTAGAGATGAAACATCAATGTGAGTACATCAAATTGGAAATGTTTTTTGTGATTATGCTTGTTATAAAGCCTAAACAAAGGCATTTATAAACCAGCTGTTCTATCAAGTCAAAATATTCTCTTCTTTTTAATTCAGTGAGAGAAAATAACATAAAAAAATATAAATACTACATTTACAGTAATGAGTTAGTTTGGACTAGTTAATCAATCCTTTACGGATAGTGCTTCCATTACGATTAGCAAATCAGCATATATTTTGAATTTTGAGTAAAAACATGTCCATTGAGTTTAAAATATGAGCATTTGGAAGAAACATAAGAATTTTTACGTCTATTTAATGCTAATCAACCACAGAGAAAACCTGCAACTTGGCAAAAAATGAGTAAAATCGTGGAAACCTTCGGGCAACTGGTAATGTTAAGGATTTATGCTGAAGCGTGGTCGTTCAAAATCACATAAACCAAGATTCTCAAAAATTACTTTTCAATGCAGTGAAAGCCTTTAAAATGTCACGACAATTACTTCCTCACCAAAAGCGAGGAAGGCATGTATTCGTGAAAAATTGTTATTGCATTTCTGGACGAATTATGACGATACACAAAACTTCAGACAAAAAAATTTTCTGTGTATGTGTAGCAAAACAAACTACTCTCCTATGTATAATTCTCAGTACAGAAAATAAGTTAATCATATTAATTAGTTTACACCTCAATTATTCCATAAGGTATAATAAGCTTGTTAATTTTTAGGCAAAAACTAGTTTACTTCGTTTAATTTTAATATTTAAATTGCATACTTTCTTTACAATTCAATTCAGTGTTATTATGGTTTTAATTATTAACTGTGCCTTCGCATTGTTTCTACGAATTATATTGATGATAGTTAAAGCTGTGGATTTCTTTTTATAATGGATGTTTTTCAAGAATTCCACATTCGTCAATTGAAATAAACGAAGGAGGACTGTAGATTGCATGTGTCGGCGATATGAGCACGTTACGTGCTATGAGAAGTGAGAGCTCATCTTCTGCTTCAACAAGCACAACGAAAATCCGTCAAAGAGTAGATATGCGTATAATAATAGATACATGCCTGCAATTGATTTAATTGCTTACTTATTTTTCGAATAAGTAAATAATAAAAATAAAATTATTACGGAATGGTCTTCTAATGTTACTCTAATCCTGTGAAAGTTGTAATGAAGTGGAGACGATTCACATAAATTTGTTTTTATTAAAGGCAAACTATTTGGTTTGGCATGAGAGAATATCAGTAACAAATGTTATTTTACTGCAACGGGAGTTGTAGAAATAATTGGAGAAAAATAAACAAAAACACTAGTAACTATTAATGTATTAACTAAATTATGAAAGCAAATAGCGTTTTAATAAAACACTTAATATTTAGGTTGGCAAGTAAAAAGGCATCGAATCTCGACAAACAGTTACAAAGTAATTAAAACAAGCAATAGGAAATCAATTCCACAGCTGTCACTTAACTTAAAAAATTATTAAAAAGTAATGAGTAAGTTTGGGGTACAGTTAATTCATTCTTTATGGATATTAAGATAATTAACCAGCTTCATTTTAATTGTAATAATTACTTCGGAATTTCAGAGGTGTTATTACTACGTACCTATACACTATACAGTACTTTCATTACAATTAGACCTGAATATATTTGGATTTTGAATAAAACACGTTCAATGGAGACGATGGAAGAGACAGGAGTTTGTCATCTATTTAAAGATAAACAACCAAACAGAGAACCAACCGGAAAATTCAGGTATGAATTTATACCAAAGCGTAGTCGTTCAAATTTGTCAGAAAATAATCACACTGTTGACTGAATAACTGGGAAATACCAAACCAAAAAAGTGAAGTTTAAAAAACCACCCTGAATGTTTTATTGGTTTTAAAAATGAGTAACCCCTAAGGCACATGCAGTCAGGTTGGTTTAGATGACGATATCCTTTTATCTTCTGTAAAAAAAATTAAAAAGAAAAAGGTGCCATCTCCCCCAAAAGATAAAACGTGTTTGAATCAACTGAAAGCGTAGAATTTTGACAATAATGCAATGCTGATTCGGTTTTTAAAAAATTATTTTATTTTCGGACGAATCTCTTCAAATAATTGCAATGGTTAATCGCCAAAATTGTCGAGAAATCGCCTCTACAATATAACTGACGGGGTTTTTTTAAGGTGAATTGGTGGTGGGGAGCTAATGAATGGCCGCCAAAGTACCCACTAAATTTTAACATTTTAGGTTACTGAAAAAAAGTCTTGCTAATAAAAACAAATCCAATAACGTCGACTCAAAAAACTGAATTCGATCAAAAATCCTGAGAAACAATAAATAAATTTTAGTAAGAATTAATTTCTGTACTTATATATTTGAGCCTAAAAAGATTTCAAATCTAAACCATGGAATATGACATAATTGCGCATAAAATACTTCGCCGGTCTAACCGGAAGTGACATCAACTTTCTTATTTTAAATAGAACACCCCGTATATATTTTTTTGTTCGTCATGAAATTCTATTTTCAGAGATAGGTCAAAAGTTGGTATTTGTTTAAACAAATGGCGTCGACAATGAGAGAAAACGAGAGAAGCACATCTTAGTAGACTTTGGATTAGACGCATGGGCGAGTTTTTTGTCACTCCAGGTACACATAGTGCCTTTAAATTAAAGAAACGTGTTTTCCTAGCAGATTTTGATTTTTTTAAAAATTTTTGTGTTGTTTTTTATTTGTTTATAGTAAAATTTTAGTTCTACATCTCTCTTTTCATTTTTCGAGGAACAGAATAAGTATACAAACTTTTTGCCGAACTTGGATATATTATAGGTTTAAACATAAACCCAACCGAGTTTTTCCAAAATATTTGTTCCATTTCTCCGAATTCTTAATTTATTCACACCAAGTACAGGATTGTTACAACCCGAATAGATCAGTCGAGTTTACTTGAAATCTGTAAACCAGAAGCTGCTTTATGCATTCCAACAATTACAGAACAGAAAATATAAGCAAATGTGTTGTTATCATTTTCTGGTTTAGTGTCAGGTCATAATATGTTCATTGCAATGTCTTCCGCAATATTCCTACTTGATTTACGTCCATTGTTCAAACTGTAAATTTCCTGTGCGCCAGTAACAAATATTCCTGAAATGAGGCCATAAAAACGAACACGAGAAACTTCATTACAGGAAAAGATTGCATAAAATCACCTCAGCTCAGCATATTCCTTTTAGGAGCATCAGTCTTGCTCAGTACGTCATCTTAAATAACGTACAGCTTACGTTATTTACTTAATATTCATTTCATTCTCGAACCACTTGATTGAATAATAAATACCGTACGTGAAAACTTTCCAATAACGATACTGTGAAACTTTAGTTGGCTAATCTTCCTAGAATTAATTTCCAGTTTATAAAGTTTTATTGGTTTTTAAGCGGAGGCTCTGGTTTTAATAAAGAACTATACAATATAATTACGCCGGGATAGCAATTGATAGATCCGTAAGCAATTTGTAAACTTAATTGGATGATTTATGTTTAACTCAAACTTGTCTACTGTACTAAAACCATCATTAGTTCTCAATATTCTATTTATTTTAATGAATTGTTTTATAAATTGTATCACATTCATCTGCAAATTAAAGAGGATGTCTGTCTTAATTTCTATCAGAAAAATCACCAAGCTGTTAAGACGTCACAACCTCGCTGCATAAAGATGGAAATGCAGTTCACACGTTGATTGCCTGATGAGAGAAAACACGTTTCCACCGAGGTTTCCACCTCGAAAGTACAAAAGTTTGAGTAATATATGGAAGTTTAGTCGACCAACTTATTGAAAACGCTAAAACAACGCACGTCACGTAATATTCTCAATCTAATATTTTTTCAGGGGTGGTGATAATTCCAGATCCCAGAAGTGTGCCAGCATCATAGCCATTAAGGCTGGGCATTTTAAATGCGGTGAGGGATCGAGTCTTCTTCACCACATTTCGTACATCCCGGATTGTTCCTTGCCCTTATGTTGGTCACGTGTTTATTTAATGTACAGTACCGTGTCAGGATTTCCACTGTACATCTCAGCTGTGTTCTGATTAGCTCTAGCAATTCTATAGTACACTAATAAAGGTATTCCTGGTGTTCCTGTTCAGAAAGTGATATTTTTGACTTGGAACATACCTTTATTACCTCGAGAACTTTAAGGGATGTTTGGGTTAAGTGATTATGCAGATTTTTCTATTATCATATGAACTCCATACCATGTCTTGTGCAGAGGTATCTAAAGTATGACTTCGGTTTAGTTAGAACATGGTCACGGAGGCACCTATAGGTTCAAGCGAAATTTAAATCTGCCTCTGGATGATCTTTGTAACTCCTCCTCAGCAGTACTTGACGTTATTCTGCCGGCACCTTACTATATGGTATCGTTTGGATGTCTTTGCAATTGTTTTAATCGTTCACCTTCTAGAACTACCAGGTATTTTTGCTTCAAAGGTTTTGGTAAAGTTAGATACCTGGTAGATTTTGCTGCATATTGAGTAGTCAGTTATTCTTTAAATATTGAAATATTTTTATGTAGTATTTCCTTTAGTGAAGGGGGGCACAGATCAGTACTTTCATGACTGCAATGCAGTTTTTCAAATAACGTTAAGAAGTTTTTCAAATAATGTTAAGAAATTTAGGAAAGGGCAACCAAAGAATTACCAGGATTATCCAAAATACTTTAAATATTATTGTTTCAGAAAAAGAAAGAAATACTTCCTCTGCGCTAATAAATTGAAAAAAAAAACTTATTAGAACGTAAAATTATTGTCATTTAAAGGAGGTGAACATTACAAAATAATTAGTAAGGTAGTTCGGGTTCTAGTTCCGATTTTAATCACCTGAGTTCTATACTTGAAATGGTGTTTAACAGAAAATAATTTAATACTTAAATTGAAAATAATTTAATACTTAAATTTATAGCAAAAATGTCTTCGCTTTGACCGTCAAAGGAAACAATTATATTGACGCGATGCAACTTTTTTAGAATGTGTCCGGGCATTTGCACTATGGAAATGTTACTCATTTCCTGCAATTAAACTTAATTTTCCTGTTGTTTTCCATGTATTGATTTAATGTCAATACACCAATAATTAATTTTTAGTGCAGTAATGTATTTCATACTATAGGAAGAGCTTTTCTGAGAAAAGTTAAAAAAAAATCACAATTTCTAAAGAAAAAAATATATGTTATGGAGTGCATTGTAACCAATAAATTCGAAGTTTTAGTACAATTAATAAAATAATTTTTGCCTATTCCAAGATTTCTTAAGTTTTTTTTTTTTTATATTATTTGACACAGCAAACGTTTTCATTATCGTGTATTGTATTTAACTAAACTTAGGAGGTACCTACTTTTGATATATATTTTTTCTAATATGAATTTACAACCATTTTTACGTGTTCTATATCTAGTGAAACACAGCGCCGCGTGAATAAAATACACCTGATTAGATCGAAGGATTTAAGAAGCTTATACGTATACAGCTTATAAGAATATCAATGACAAATTTCTGTTGAACACGATAGTATATTTTGTACGCCCTTTTACACGCCATTTAGAAATTTTTATAGGCATCGCACGATAAACGCGGCAAATCGTCTAATATTTTTCAATGTCAATTTTACGATGTAAAGTCATGAAAATAAAATATTAGCATAAGCAAAAATAATGTAGTAAAAATGTAAGTTATGTGATGTATAATGATGTAGAAGGTAAAAGCGATAAGTCAGTTTGATATCTTATAATATGCATGTCTTTATTTAAGGGTGTATCTCGGATATTTTATGCAAATATGTATTAATGATTCTGCTGGATGTCTCCAGTTGTATTTGTACTTTCTTGCTAAAATCGAGTTTTTGCAATATTTTATTTAATAAAAAGTTACCTACTAGATAGGTGCAAATTTGCAAGAAAGCCTTTTCTAATTGAAGTCGTTTAACAGCAAATTTGAGCAACAGACAGTTTTTTATTAATTTATTAATTAACTCCATATAATTTCGAGTCTGTCCGTTGCCTATTTTCACACTTTTTCCTAAAGAAAATGATAGTAGTTGCCAATTGGAAAAAGAAAGATACCGAATAAATAGAAGGGTATAAAAAATATATCGAAAAATTAATTAACCCAATAAGTTGTAGTACCTACTCCCACTCATAGTCCATAGACATTATTTTAGTTTAGGTTAGGTTATATAATTACTAGCTTCCTTTAATACTTTGGATTTTAACGTGTTTTGAAGTAGTTCCATCAGGATTAACGTTTATATACTTCGCAAGCATATAATTAGTGGCGTCTCTAAAAATAGTATATTATCAAGTTGATGTAATTTTCTCGAAACATTTGCACATGGAAAATTATTAAGATACAGAAAGAGAGCAAATTTGTATATCACAAAAAGTGCTGAAAGATATACTGAAAAGAAAATTGCATCAACAATAGGCGTGCTGCAAGCTGCAATTGCTTCAACAATAGACGTGCTGCAAAGAAGGAAAAATGGAAATATATCTTACTTTGGCGATGATTTTCTATACTAATTTACTTACAAAGTATGTTTTTAAGGAAATACGTACAATTTACAATTTAAAGAAGCAGTGACCCCAAAGTGACTTTTTTTCAAATCAGTCTGCAGGTCGTAATACTGAAGCAATCTGAAAGGTTTTTTTTTGAAAACTTTATTATAATCTGTAATTATATATATTATATAATTGCCTATCGATCTGTCAAGCCAGATTTTCGATTTTTGTTTCTAATGTCTCAAAATTCTACAAAGAAATTTGAATTTTCATTAAAAAAATGAAAATCAAACTTCCTTAGAAATTTTTGGAAAATCAGTTGAAAAAATCGAAAATCTATCTCGACAGAAAATAATTATAAAACGCAAATTGAAAAAAAATTATTGTAATTATTTAAGAAATATTAAAGTGATATTTACACAAAAACTATGTTTTTTTATTAAAATTCAAAATTCCTTCGAAAATTTTGAAAAATCAGAGACAAAATTCGAAAAATTGCCAGATCGATAGGCAATAATTAAGAAACGAAGATTTCAAAAATAAAAACTTTCCAATTGCTTAATTATTAAGAGCTGCAGACTGTGCCTTTATTTATTTAATTTATTTATTTTTTTTTTTGGTAGGTACCGACAGTAGAAGGGAAAGTTTAATAAATAATAAGGTATATAAAATTTGGTGATAATGTTTTTAACCTAAATAAAATGCGGATGTAGGTAGCATGTAATCGAGCATGTAATATTCAAACATTTTAAAGCACAAAATATTCGTGTGCAATTTTTACCCCCAATTTTCAACAATTGCAAAGGAGTTTTAGTAGGTACGCATATATACACAATATACAGCAAAGTCCAAACACGATTTAGGAACAGCTCCTAAGCAACATATTATCGTTAGAGATTTGTCAACTATTTTTTTTTTGATAAGGCAAGATCCATATAAAAGTTTAATAGTGAACAAACAAAATGAGATAGCAAAGCGAGTCTGACGTTGGATGGTAGTTGTTCCATTTCTTCATCCATGTGCCCTCTATGTTATAGTTTGCCACGATTCTTCTTCGATGATTCTGGACCATCAAGAAGTAACATTGGAACCGGTTATTGCATGGAACTATTGAATCACTTCCTGTCCATTACTTGGTACTATTCTATGTACAGGGTCATCACGCGAAAATGTCCTTTTTTGAAATAACTCAGCCATTTTTCATGTTATGACATAGATGTAAAGACATTCTGAACTAGTTTTTTCCACAGAATCTAAATTTTCTGTCAAAAAAACAATAACGAATCGCATTTCAGAAATACGACATAATACTTTCTCTTTTAAATAGAACACTCTGTATATTTTGAAATATTTCGATTCTGCTTCTCTTTCTGAATTCAAAAATATCAACATATCTTATGTTATATCAAATGGTTTCTTAGATATTTAGATTTGATGATATTAAAATCTGATATATAAATCTGACGATATTAAAATAACGTGACCGATTTTGTTAAATAAATTTTGAAAACAAAGAAAACATTAACCATAATGAGAAAATGATCTCTGAGAAACATAGAATGTTGATTTCATACATTTAATTAACAAAGAAAATATTAATAAACATTAAAAAAATAAAAAAATATTAACAAAGAATTAACAATGTTAAATATTACAAGGTTAAATATATTAAATAATTTTAGATACATTAATGCATATATTCAATTTAGTAATTACTCAATATGTCTACCTCTATTTTCATAACAAAGTCTAAACCGTCGTCGATAAATCACCTAAACAATCACAATTATATGATCAGGAATTCTCTAAACAATTTAAAACGGCGGTATAGACTTTGTTTGAATAAATGCATTAATGTATTATATTTAACATTGTAATATTTAACATTGTTAATTCTTTGCTAATCTTTTTTTATTTTTTTTAATGTTGGTTAATATTTTCTTTGTTAAATAAATGTATGAAATCAACATTCTATGCTTCTCAGAGATAATTTTCTCATTATGGTTAATGTTTTTCTTTGTTTTCAAAATTTACTTAACAAAATCGGTCACGTTATTTTAATATCGTCAGATTTATATATCATATTTTAATATCATCAAATCTAAATATCTCAAAAACCATTTGAGATAACATAAGATATGTTGACATTTTTTAATTCAGAAAGAGAAGCAGAATCGAGATATTTCAAAATATACAGAGTGTTCTATTTAAAAGAGAAAGTATTATGTCGTATTTCTGAAATGCGATTCGTTATTGTTTTTTTGACAGAAAATTTAGATTCTGTGGAAAAAACTAGTTCAGAATGTCTTTACATCTATGTCATAACATGAAAAATGGCTGAGTTATTTCAAAAAAGGACATTTTCGCGTGATGACCCTGTACAGGGGTATTCACGAGAGATTTTACCCCCCTTAACTTTCTTATTTTTTATCCTAGTAAAAGATGGTTAAGACAAAAGTTTCAGGAAATTTTCTTATCATCTCAATGCACCTATCGCAGAAACAAATGAAAATCGTATTTCGGAGATACTGACCAAACTTATGATTTTTTAATGAAACACCTGGTATATTTTTAGATTTTTGAAATCACCGTTTCGTCCTGATTACAAAAATATATACATGTTATATATTTGCTCCAGCCGTTTGCGCAATATGCCTAATTCAATTAAATGTTTCGAATTTTGCACAAAATCAGTATTGCCATGGAAAATGTTTTGTTATTCTGCAGGAACATATTGACAATTCATTTATTAAGTAATCTGTCGCAGAAAAAAAAGAGAATCGCATTTCGGAGATACCTACAGACCAAACTTACTTGATCTGCTTGCTATTATTTATAATAAAATACAATCGATTTGGAAAATATAAATTTATTAACAAAAAAATTTTAAAGAAAGTGTTCTATATATTCTCCACAATATCATTTTTTTCACTAATGGGGCCCGTGTAATAAGGCATTTTGACTTAAGCACAAACCGAGGCACAAACAGTAAATACGCTACTTAATAAATTTAATGTCAAATTGTCAATTTGTTGCTGCAGAATAACAAAACATTTTTCATGGCAATACTGATTTTGTGCAAAATTCGAAACATTTAATTGAATTAAGCATATTGCGCAAACGGCTGGAGCAAATATATCACATATATATATCTTTGTAATCAGGACGAAACGTTGAATTAAAAAATCAAAAAATATACAAGGTGTTCCATAAAAAAATCATAAGTTTGGTCAGTATCTCCGAAATACGATTTTCATTTGTTTCTGCGATAGGTGCATTGAGATGATAAGAAAATTTCCCGAGAAATTTCCTGAAACTTTTGTCTTAACCATTTTTTACTAGGATAAAAAATAAGAAAGTTAAGGGGGGTAAAATCTCTCATGAATACCCCTGTACATGTACGGGAATAAAAAGCCTAAATTTTGTTTTTCCAGTCATACAAATTTTCTTGCATTGCAGTTATTTAAAGGTATTTAAAGGTAAGTAAGTACAGGGTGTTTCCTATAAAACTATACCCCCCCTTATTTCGGTCAATTACCACCGATTTTAATTTTTCAAAAACCGGTCTAACACATAATTTTCCGTATAATTTGAATATGCTATTACTTTTTTTCCTACTTCAACAGTATACGAGGGGCAGAAAAAAGTATAGTTTTTTTAAATGGAACACCGTATATATTTTTACATATTTGGATTCGCCTCGTCCTTCTGAATACAAATATATATGACACTTATATATTTGCTATAAAAATGGCGTAAATAATTGAATTTAAACTTGGGGCGTTTCCTTAAAAACTATACTCCCCTTATTTCGGTCAATTATTTACGGATCAAAATTTTCAAAACTTACACATAGAATTTTTCGTAGATTTCATATATGCTATTACTATTTTTCTCCCTTCAACGGTATACGAGGGGTGAAAAAAAGTATGTTTTTTTTACATTATATAAGTATTATATATATATTTATAATCAGAAAGGTAGGGTGGATAAATATGTAAAAAAATACAGGGCATTCCATAAAAAAAACATACTTTTTTCCACCCCTCGTATACCGTTGAAGGGAGAAAAAAAGTAATAGCATATATGAAATCTACGAAAAATTCTGTGTAGGTTTTGAAAATTTTGAATCGTTAATAATTTAATAATTGACCGAAATAAGGGGGGGGGGGGGGGGGGCGGTATAGTTTTGAAGGAAACGCCCTAAATTTAAATTCAATTATTTACGCCATTTTTATAGCAAATATATAAGTGTCATATATATTTGTAATCAGAAGGATGAGGCGAATCCAAATATGTAAAAATATATAGGGTGTTCCATTTAAAAAAACTATACCTTTTTCTGCCCCTCGTATACGGTTGAAGTAGGAAAAAAAGTAATAGCATATTCAAAATCTACAGAAAATTCTGTGTTCGACCGGTTTTTGAAAAATTAAAATCGGTGGTAATTGACCAAAATAAGGGGGGGGTATAGTTTTATAGGAAACACCCTGTACATTAATAACAAGTGCTGGTAAAACTATGTTTTTTTGAACTGTGGATAGCATACACTGATGCAGTATTACTCACGCATCAGCCTCCTCAGTTTACTGACAACCTTCCTTACACAAATGATAAAAAATAGTTTGCTAAATTTCACTCAATATTTTTATATTCCCGTGCTTAAAAATCTTCATACCCTAAATATACCAAATTAATCAAATTTGAATGCCACTTTCCTTCCCCTGATTAGTTAGGTTCGAGGTCAGATTAGTTTATATTTTATAATTGATCCATTTGTTAAAACAGATAAAAAACGATTTTTCTGGTTTCGTTTAAATTTCTTTGATATACAACGTTGGACATAATTCGATAAGATTATAAAAAAAAAATGAGGAAGCCTCAGAATACAATATATTTATTAATAATACTGCGAATTCTATGTTATTACATTTTTTCTCATTTTTCTGAATTAATATAATTGTTGACGTATTTTTTATGCTGTGCTAATTTGTTCCTTTTTATTATTGCGGTATCTGCTACATTATTCGACTTACGAGGATTTTTTTGAATGAAATACAGCCATTTTGAGCGCCTAATTGAGCAAATTTAGTTAGGCAATAGGCAAAGTCGGAATCAGTGACCTCAAATTAAGAAAAAAAACGCCTGTTGCCAAAAAGTCTACAGATTTGCCGTTAGACTTCACATTATGTATTGTTCTTTACAAATCAATGTTCTATAGAACCAATTACAGTATTAATATTTTTTAAATCATTTGTGTACACTTTTGTTGATTTGATTGATTGATTCGTAATTGAATGCAATATTGTGAATATTAAATTTTAATTCAAGAGAGTTCTCAATATATAAAATAATTCTCTAAAGTTTCTGAACAGCAAACTATTAGGTACTGAAAAAATTCGTAAAACATTGCGTTACGTTTGGAATCAAACGCCAAAGTTTATTATCTCATTATTCGTTGATGACCCTAAAATGGAATAGCTATATAGACCTATTAGTTGATAAATTTGTATTTTCGAAGCAGTAAAAATAAATAAACAAAACGATAACAGTAATATAATGCTTAGTATTATATACATAGTAAGTATAGCAATGTAATAAAATATAACTGGGTAAATTGAAAGTAAAGAATTAAGTATGTAGAAGTAGGTATGTAAAACACATTTTTAAAAATTTTTGTTTTCAACAAATAAAACTGCTTCTCTTACTGAAGACCTATCAAAAAAAATAATATGCATAACTAGAGAAAACGAAACAGTTAAAGACCAAAAAAATTCTTGGGGTCCATGCTGGTAACTGAAGAAAACTCATACTAGATACTTGAATCTTAAAAACATGCATCTCAATATTTTAAAGCAAATTTTTTCAAATTAATCTAGCAGATTTATAATTTCACTAGGTATCTATTACATCAGTCATTTACTAGAACCGGTAACGGGCAAATATTTTTACGTTAAGCCATATTTATTACCTGGGCTTACTTGTCGTTTATTAAGGCAAACACCTAGGGACCCTGTGCAGATTTCAGGACAACACCCACAATATAGTTACTTATAGCACTTCCATCCACCAAACGTCACTTACTGAAAAATATCGGGCGCAGGATGCAACCCTGCTAAATATTCACCAAACAACCTCACCACCTCACATCGCAAAAGATTAACAGAATATACGTTTCAATAAAACCTCGACGAACTTTGGGCAAGATCCGAGCTCCGGAGGGCACGTGAACCGTCCACTTTTTGCTCAACGCAGCAGGAAAGACTTCAGTTAACTGTTGGTGAGGAATCGCCGGTTGCTGTTAGCCGGCTTGCGTGTTTGCGCGCGCATTTGTAAGCAGGAGGCTGCAGATTGTGTACCCGCCAGACATCATTGTTGTCTTTTAATTTCGTAGGAGTTTGGTAGATCGTATCGGCGAAACGGTCCACCGGATTTGACGGTTGAAGGTAAGTGAAATTTATATGATTCGGATGAGATACAAATGGATTGATGCGCTGGGCTGTCCCACTTTCTGCCGTGTAAAAAATACTGATATAACATCGTGTGTCTTTTCCTGGGACACTAATTTTGTTTGCGTGCCATTAACATTTTCTTAATTTCAAGGATATCGTCAAACTTGTGTAACGTAAAAGTTTGATATGACTGGCTCATTGTTCTTTTTTTTTGCAATATGAATTCTAAAAGAAAAATCGTTACTTCTTCTATAAAGAAATATCTCGAGAAATATAGTCTGTTTTGCACTATATTATTTTATTATCAACCAAAACATATTTTACCCACAAAATTTTGGGAGCCCTAAGAACGGTGTGAGTGTGAATCCGCAAGCCGTTCCTTCCTGAGAGCAAAAAAAAATTATTTTAGAAATTTCGATCTGGAACGTGCAATATATGATTTTCAAGTTGAATTTGTATGTGGACTATACCTGTTTGATGAAGTAATTATCAAATTTTCAGCGAATCGTGCTTTAAAAAAATTCACAGTTTGGACGTGTGTGAATATTAAGCGGCGAAACTTTCAGGGATCCGAGAGGAAGGCATCTGTTGCCGAAACGTACCCTTTCTCTCTAGTGTAGCATCTTTAATCTTTGGTTTCTTATAAAAGAAAGAGTCACAAAAGTGGCGGATGCGACAATGTCACAACAAATCATTCGCTTTGGACATTTTTGTAGTTCCTTGGATCAGTTTGGTTAAAGCCTTACCAGTATACAGCGTATTCCAAATTGGGGATGCACGGATTGTTTTTTTTACAATATTTAATTTTCGCATTTCTTTTTTTACTTTTTCTGCATTGATTTCTGTACGTTTTAGTATTTTTCGCCAGCGGAGAATTACATATTATTATTATTATTTCTTTGATAGAAAACGATTAAACGCGGAATTTTTTTACGACTAAGATGATAATTTTAAATCAGATCTATGTCAAAAAAAAACACCAATATTTAACAGTTTAGCTGTTCCTTTGACGTAATAAATTCACAGATGTCAAGTTTATTTTTTTCGAGATTTTTTTTTTAAATTCAGGTGTTTTTTTAGATTATATGGAACTTCAAAACATTCAAGAACACGTGGTAATAAACTCCAAATAAGGAAAGAAAAAAAATTAAACGATGCCACAAATAGATTTTACACAATATTGACCTAGTTACCTCCGTTTTCAAAATGATTTAAAAAAACTGAAAAGGTGCATTTAAAAAAAAATGCTAATTTGACGACCGACAACATTTTAATAAGTAGTCATTTTTTTTAGTACTTTCCTTGACGTTGCCAACAAAATTCTAAAGCCATTTGGTTCTGAATTAATGCCACAACTTTGGTTCTACTTTTGGTCGCCACAATGTATTTTTTTATGGTACAAGAGTTTTACGTCAAAGAAAAATTAGGTACTGGTTTAGTATTTAAAAATATATATATTTCTGAGTAGGTATTTAGTTATTACAATTTCAAATTATTGTCTTCAAATTTAGGTGAGGTCGAGGCCAATAATCAAAACCAACTGTTTTTTTAAAAGGTCAATGTTTCGAAACAATTTATTTCATGTTCAGGACATTTCTTCAAAATAGTTTGCTACTGTGTCCAGTTGATCTTTCACAGCATGCAACCCTTCTTCTCCCAGTCATTTTCTTGTAAACCTTGAAAGCTGCATAGTGGGGTAAAATACTTGTTTTTCATTCAATCAAATTAACATTCCCTACGCAACTTTTAAGATTAATAAATATTAAATTATTTTTTTTTTAATACTCCTCGTATCATATCTAACGATCCCTTTATGTGGAATTTTTATATAGTTTTCCATTTTTTTTTTAATATTTATGAAAAACCTGCAAAATTGTATTTTTTTCCTACAAGTATCCTCAGATGCTTCTAGATGCAATTATTTATTTAAAGAATTTAAAATAGGTTTTATGTGGGGTTTCGGGGTCGCTGATTACAAATTATATGGGAAAATTTCGAGATGAAACTTAGTTTAAAGAACCGTACAAAAAGTGGTTTTTGAGGTACTGATTCTGAATTTTTTGTGAAAATTGGAACATTTTTTTTTTTTTTGGAAAATCCATTTCGATGAAAATCTTATGGTAGGAAAACTTTCGAAATTTTTTAGGGCGCTGATTGAATTTCGCGAAGAAAATTCAATATGACGGATTTTCCAGTTTACAGAATTGTGTACTTAATACACATAAAACGGTTTCCAAAGTTGCTCATTTTCATTTTTTAGTCAAAATTGGAAAATGAATTCCGAAGATGCAGTTTGATGAAAATATATATTGTTTTGCATTTCATGATCCATTCCATAAGTACTATTTCTTTATTCATTAAAGCTTGCACAGTTTACACACACACAGTTTAACAATAAAATACCTAATATACATGTTCTAAAACGCACCTTTTCAGTTTGTTCTGTTTTTACTGCCTGAAAGGGAAATAAATAAAGGTACCTATTTATGTTTAGATTAAAAAAATATATCTCTAAATATAAACCACCACCGCTGATGAACCACAAAATATGATAGTCCACTAAACTTGGCTCGGTAACTAGGGGTCCCAATCCGGACGTGCTTATATTAGACTAAATAATTCAGTAATCATTAAGAATTCACCGGATATTCGGGATTCACGGAAAACCCTTTCAACTACCTAATTAAAACCAACCTTACGCCATTCAGGCAGACCACTTTTTAATTTTTTTTTCTGGCACATACACAAATGTAGTAGATGCCTTTTATCATAAAACTAGACAGATTGATTTTGTCTATCACCAACTACAGATACTTTAGTATTATTGTCAATATTCTTCTGATCCTAAGCAAACGCCATTATCTTAGTTATACAAAATGTTTGTATTAGTTACTGCTGTCGCTTTATTGTTTGAACATATTTGCAAGTAATATTCTATGAGAAAATTTTGAGGGAAGCTATTAAGAAATAAATGTTTCATTTATATTCGTTTATCAAAGTTTTGTTGAACTTGCTTGTTTTCACCGATAAATATATTTACTCGTACCATCTAGGTACGTAGTAGTAAAGCACGAATCACCATTAAGGACAACAAAATACTGATGTCCAATTTGTTGTAGACAATCTTAAATTTTCTGTACCTTCTCATTTTCGTTGGTTACATAACAATGTAGCGATTGATTTTTCTGTATTTCATTTAGCTTCATTGTTCCACTTAAAAGCTATAACGATATTGTTGATGACACCATCATTCATCAAGCATTGAACCTGATAAAATCATTAAAACCAGTCCAAATTTACTAGCGCGTAATTACTCTTCCCAATCATAGGACTCGTAAATTTATTAGCGCTAAACATTGTGTAATAAGTAATAGGTGTTGGTATTCTGTAGGTAAACTAATACGAGGACTTTGTACAAAACTTGTTATAAAAAGTTGTTCTGATCCCTGATCCGATAAATCGATATGTGGTGTCGGTTAGCTTGATCGGAAATCACGTGCTGTAAATACTAATTTAACAGCGTGAATGATTTAGACTGACTTATGATTATTATAAATCTTACTAGTCGAGATTTGTGAATGTATTAACTTCTAGAGGTTCAACAACGAGCGTTTCTGTAACTAATTTGCAATAATTTGGTTTTATTCTAATATGAAATAATAAATGCCAGAATTAACTGAAAAATAAAGGTTTTTAATGACGGTGGATTAAGGATATAGAAAAAAGATGCAGGGACTCGTAAGACAACTTCAATAACTCCAACTGCGCAGTCCCTACCCTACCTTAAACTTCATGGATTATGTTACTTAAAATCGCCGGTCTAACTCGTTTATTTTTAGGGGTAAGTGACTCTTGGCGTAGAACCAGATGAAACCTTTACCATTTTGTAGAGCATGTTTCAGGGCATATACTATGTGGTGTGATCTATAACTTTTTTTACTAGGACCATTTTTGTTAAATGGCCCTAGAGTGCGTTATCTATAAAATTCGAAAACGTGTTTTTTGGTGCATATACATCGCCATTAAAAAAACACGGCTAGTCGACTAACTGCCCTGAAATTTTAAACACTTGTGCACAAAACCTGAGCGCTTCGATTGGTATAAACACAGTAAAAAAATGTTGTGCTTCAAAACTGTGTAAGAACTGTACTCTCATTTAGTGAAAACGTCATTTGACAGGTAATTGGATGCAAATAATGTTTGAAGTTTGAAAAAACAACAATAATTTATAAATTATCTTCATTTTAAATCTAATTGAAAACTAGTATTTTTTTGTTACTTATCGTACCTAATGCATTTGTGAGAAATACCATGTAAACGAATTTTATGCTTTTTAGAGTTAGGGGCGAAATGCCTCGTGCAGCAATAAATTGCAGTAACCCTGCAAAAAAGGGCTTTTTAATGATGCTTCCCCAGAGACCCAGCAAGGAGAAAAGAATGGGGTAAGTGCTTTTTTTGATAGTACACCTACATATTACAAAAAAAATTACGTAATGTTAAAACTTCTAAAATTATAGGTACATGCACAACTTCGATATGTGGATAGCTATGTGAAATATTCAAAATTTGTATATACAGGGTGTCCCACTTAAGATGTATCCACCCTCCTAAAATCTTTATTTGTGAACCGATTTTCGAAATCTTTTTTTTGCTGGAAAACTGCATTTAAGCCATACCTTATATTTCTTAAAAAGGTATATCATGACCTACTGAGACGTATTTTTTTAGCCAAATTTCGAGGAAAACTATTAGCGATTTTTTTAGAGAAAATACCAGAATTAGATTCAGAACCTTTTAAAACCTATATGGCGTGAATTTTGCGACATTAGGATACATTAGGATAAAGAAAATGGAGAGGAATTTTTAACAACGGCAAACTTGTTTTGTAAACAAAATCGGTACTAGGTATTTTGAAATTACCAGTAATTTAACATTTTTCACAATTCTCTGGTTTATTTGAAAACGTATTAAGAAAAAATCGAGGAAAAAATCGTTTTTCAACTTTCATTTTTATATTTTTTTGTTCTTAATTCGTGTTACAAATATCAACAGAAACCCCTCCTTAAAAGGAATTAAATAAGTTGGGAGTTCACCCTGTATATGAAAAAACGAGTGGAAAAATGTAAAAAAGTGAAATTTTAATTTTTTCATTTTAACTAAAAAATAACATTTTAATTTGATAAACAGATTCACGCATAGGTTCACAAAAAGGTATATAAAAAACCCTACACTTTAAAAAAATAGTTTATCCTATGACCATTTCTCATTAAATGGCAAGCGCTTTAATTTTTTTTCGAAAATGTTCTTTTGGGGCCGTATAAACTAATTTTTTTTTCAAATTTAATCACGTATTTATAGCATGAAAATACATATTTTCTCCAACTTTCGTAGAGATATGAATCCAAATTGAGAAATTTGGATTTTTTGAGGTTAGGATGTATTTTTAATGTAACTATATCTCAACAGTTCGATAGTCTATTTATTTACGAGTACAAAAAATTAAATCCAATAAACTTGCCTTCTTAGGATCCGGCGCGGAAAGTTTCAATATTTTATGGTCTCCCCCACCTCCCCCAATTTTTTTATAGCCTGGCATCCCTAAAGGCCACCCATTAAGTTCGATAGTCTATTTATTTACGAGTACAAAAAATTAAGGGGATAATAGCACCCAACATATTTTTGAAAATTTATATTTTCGTCGGAATCGTTTCAAATTTTTATGAATGATATAGAATTGTATAATCTAGGGCTTTGTGCATGCATATTTGAATAGACCGAAAAAATAAAAAAAAAAATCGAAAAAATGTGAAATTTTCCAAACCCATGCACATGCATCTAGAAAATGTAATTCTAAATACGGTGCTAAAATTCAAATCGTTTACCTGCTGTCGTTTGCGTAGGTATAACAAATTTTCAAAATTTATGGCATTTTGTTTTCCAGGTACAAAATGCGTTTTGAAAATGAGTTTTGAAAATTCATTTTACGCAAACGACAGCAGCTAAATGATTTAAATTTTATTACCGTATTTAGAATTACATTTTCTAGATGCATGTGCATGGATTTGGAAAATTTCAAATTTTTTCGATTTTTTTTTTTTTTTCGGCCTATTCAAATATGCATGCACACAGCCCTAGATTATATAATTCTATATCATTCATAAAAATTTGAAACGATTCCGATGAATAGTAACGAAAATATGAATTTTCAAAAATATGTTGGGTGCTATTATCCCCTTAAGTAATTTTTTATTTTTCTACGACCAATATAGCCACACATATTTAAAAAATAATGTAGCGATGCACTCAAAATGCATCAAAAATGCATTTTGGTTGCATTTCTTGCGAAACTGCAGCCTGATTTTGACAATTTTTTCAGTTTTCGACTCATTTGCATGTATAAAAAAGAAAAACAAAAAAAAATCGACCAAATATAAATATAAATGAAAATCATTTATTTATAATTTAAATTTCATATCTTCTTATGTAGAGATATTTAAATCAACTGCTGCAGTTGTTTACAAATGTCAATAGGACACAGACTTTCCATCGAAAGTATTATGGACAAACGAGACTAAGTTCACTAACTGTGGTGTTGTAATAAGCATACTATTACTCGAGCATCCAAAATCCTCATGTACTCAAACCAAATTTGGTATGTCAAAACAAAACCTAATGAAAATTTTTATTTTGGACATTTATCTATGGGGCCATACAGAAAATGAGGGCTACGCATTACAGCTACTAGAAAATGTTCAAATTTTTAAGGCAACGTGTATGAAATATCTTAAACGCAGAATACAATTTTATGATGAAGAGTTTCCTCTTGAATGGATGTACTAGTACAATACAACTAGAGATACTGCTCAAAAGAAAATCCTCCACATTCAACAGCCACAAGAAGAAAATGTGTGGATGGGTATTATTATTAGATCATCGGTTCATTTGTCAAAAGGGGTAGTCTTAATGCTACAAAATAAGATTTTGTTAAGGATATGGTTCTCCATGAAATTTTGAAGCCCACTTGAATGAGATATAGGAACAAACGAATAGGAAGAAGAAGATTATGGCTGCCTGTCTCGTAACACAAATTTACTCGATTTCCCATGGTTATCATCTCAAGAGAATTTAAAGGGTAATATCAATGGTCAATTTTGCATGTATTAGAGGGGGAGGGGAGGGCAATAATGAAACAAACATTAGCTCTAACTATCCAGTGTTTGAAATAATCTTTGGTAATGAAGTTATTTGCATTATGCATGACTTCTTCCTCAGACTGTTTACCTACATACATTTTGACAGATAGCTGTATACGTTTGTGCACTTAATGACACTGGCTGAAATCAATCAGCAGGTCAAGAAATATCAGAAACAGCACATTTTGGGATTTTTAGGTGTGGAGTTACGCAACGAATTCCAGTTTTATTTCAGAAAAAAAATCTAATGTTTAACAACAAATTTCATTGCAAAATAATTATGAAAAACTAAAAGCTACATCCGTTCTGTTTTGTTAAATTAGACGCGAAACTAAGCTAAAAAAATTACGACTGGAACATTACTTAAAATATGACACGGTTTTTATAATGTAATGATTTTTTATCAAGTCAATTGTTGAAACGTATCATAAGCAATTATGATTCACTTTCACTTATCCGTTCATCTTTATTATTTGTTTGTGTCGGCTTAAAAACCCTGGTCAAGGCTTCAAATCTAACGATTGCCAAGATAATGTGTGCATTTCATTCATTTACCTACTTCATTAGTTGCCTATTATTAAATGTGTAGATTGAGCAGCAAAATTCATTTGTAATTCACTAATTAAGCGGATAAATAAATGTAATTAATCTTAGTAAAAATATACTCTATGAATTATTATCCTACAATAACTTCTTTCTTCTTCGACTGAAATATTACACTAAAAAATTTTGATGTAAAAGGTTCTTGTAGAGTTTGGTGAGGATTACAGAGGAAGGAAAAACAGCTTTTGGAAATGCTCTTTTGCCGTTGATAGAGACGAATTGTGCTACTGAATAAAACAAGTTTCTCATAGAATTGCAAATAGAGAAACCTAAATTTTTGATACGGCAGAATTGATTAAATTTTTTTGAAGAATATAACATCAACGAAGTCTTGCTAATAACGTAATTATTGTAGGTTAGCAATGTACATCCGCATGAACTTCATACAAAACGTTTAAAAAAAATTAGCAGCCCATAAACTCAATACAATATTAGCTTAATGAATATTTATAACCTGCGATGTATTTATTGCAATATGCATATACTTTTCCCTATTAAGATCACTGGATTTTTCCAAATCGGTTCACATAATGATAGGCTTACTTTAATTTGCATTCTGCATGCAAATCGCATGAATACAACGCAAAATTTAAAACCGTACACGTACAAATTAATGCTTAAACTATTAAGCTCTTCGGATTATTTACATAATGGAATTAAAATTAGCCAACATAAAATAAAAGTGATATTACCAGAGTAAACGACCAGCGTTTGTTATCTTATTTACGGTCAATTAATTTCGATTTTCGTTTATGTAATGAGATGACTAAATATATTTACTGGTATTAAAAATGAATGGAAACTAATGAGACGAAACAGATAATTCCTTTATTTTACATAAACTAAATCAATTCAATATGTATATTTATTATTTAGCCTTTATCAACGCTATATTTATTCCGTTTATGATAACTGTAAACAATACCAATTAATAAGCAAGCATACATTATGCAGTGTTAATACAGCGAATGTGTTTGTTAAATAAATTGCATTTTCCACTCTACTTCACCTCATTTGAGGTAGAAAGTAATACCACATTAAAATATTTATAATAGGAGGTACCTACCTTATAGATATTTACAAACTTTAAATTTTTCTGCAATTTCAAAGAAGGAAGTATTTCTTCTTCCAAAACAGACAGTCCTGCAGGGGCTGTCCGCTTTATTTTTTTTTTATTTTTTCAACTTCTTCAACAAATTTTCTTTTACTTTATCTACCCCCATTTTTTCCCGGAAATTTTTAATTTTTTTCAACTAAAAAACCCTGAGATCCTATGCTTAGGTACATAGCAAAATAAATTACAAAAATGTCCCACTTATTTTTTCATGAATCCGCTTATCCTCCAAATGAACAATTACTAAAACAAGAACAATTAAAACCATTCGTATAAAAATAGTGTTATTTGGTTGGTACGCTAGACCACCCATCCTACGTTATTTTATGACGTGATTAAATCGTAAATTCTACGTCGAGATGTCAAGCAGCTTTTACTACATTAAAAAAATAATAAGAAAACAATTATGATCGTTAGGCAAGCACAAGACAACGAACAGTCCCTGCGTTCTGTATCAATCGCTAAACTACTCGAGGATTTTGGCGAAGGAGTAAGTGTAGGTGTGCGACCGTGCGCCTAATTGCCGAGCAGCGTAACGTCTGCACACTTTTGATACGTCTCATTAAATTTTCTGTAAGTATTCAAAGGGATATTCGCAATTTCATCACAGGGCGAAATCGAGCGGAGACAGGCTACAATGGCCTCCATTTACATACGGCTACGCGACAAATATTTACATTTGGGTTTGCTTTTGTAAACAATTTCGTGATAATTACAGGTGGGTGCTTTAAAGGATCGTGAGGGTGCAGGGGTGCTCTGCAAGGCGTCCTACGAATAACTCAACGGATTATTTTCACAAATGACTATTAACACTTGTGGCGCTGTATTTATTGAAGAGACTTGGGTTGAATATATTAGGTATTTAAATTACACGAAATTCTCTGTCGTCTGTCAAGTAAACGTAACAGTAGATGAGTTTCTCTTCATAAACAAAAAATGGTTTATCGAACCCTTCCATATAGTGTAAATTGGATTTACGAAAGTATTTCGCATTATAAATGTGGAGAAGGCTCACTCTTTTGTGTTTATAGGCGTATTCGTGATTCAGTAATGATGCAAGAAAAAATGAGAAAAAATTCTGTTGGTTGAAAAATGACAAGGTCATGTTAATCAAAACTTAAAAATTTCAAGTCAACAATAAGCTGTTAGAAAAAAATGTACGAGCAGGTATTGTTACGCCAATTTCGCTTGACAACAATTGTTTGAAGTTAACTCGTAACGGTTTTTTTTTAATTAACGCTTTTAAGATGAATATAGAAAAACTGACGACCTATATGTACTGTTTTAACCTACCTGACCTTAAAGAGGATTAAAAGACCTTCAAAATTCATTTTGTGGATGATTTTTAGCGTTAACTGCAAAGGAGATGTAACCGAAACAAGAAGCGCGTCTCATTTTAGCAAATTACGATATTGCTCGTTTGGGGGTAATTTAGTCTCATAACTCCGTTAATTATTGATTTTTCTTCAGTCAGTATTAAATTCTGAACTTCAGGGGGTGGTTTTTACCCTCTTCGGGGTAAAAGTACATCTACTCCTTTTTAATATTTGAAGTTGAGACCCTATAGTTTAAGAATACGCAAAAAAAATTTACAAACAGCTACAGAATTAGTTCGAAGTTTGGGTACTTTTTGGCACCAAGTCACTGTGTATTACTGGTTGAAAGTTTGGATTCAGAAGCTCCCAGATACAACTTTCTCTAATAAATCTTCTAACCGTACAGGAACCGTAGGGGGAGAAAAACACGAAACGGAAGAAAATGTGATGCCAAAAGAAACTTGAAGATAAAAACTTGACCATACAACCTGACAGCAAAATCTGATGGGAAGAACTTGAATGTAAAATCTGACCAAAAAAACTCGATCTTAAAATCTGACCATAAAACCCTAAAAGGAAATTATTTTCCTATTGGTAACAATTAAAAAAAAGTAGAATATTAACAAATTAATTAACTGGAAAGCCTTCTTCCCAGAAAAAAAATACCCGGGGTCTCGTGTTCGGACTTATATCCTTCTTATGAAGTATGTCAATTCCAGTCACTCTTTCAACAAAATGACTACAAACTTATCCAAATATAACAATCCGGAATTGACTAGGTACAAATTTACAAGAACTCCCAAATAATGGGTGAATTTATTTTCAAATCTTGACTGCTGCGAGGGCATAAACGACATTAAAAGCTATTCCCGTATATAACCTAGCCGCCCGACAGAAGATTTTTTTAAATATACCTAATTTCATTTGTAAATTTACAAAATAAGTAAATGGGTTGGAAGTCGATTGACAGGAGTTGCACGTTCTAGATATTAATTTCACTTATATATTATTATCCATGCACTAGTAGTTAAGTTATTTAGATTTAAAATTTAAATTTATTTTTCTAATTTAGCTGTAAATGGTCTTTTAAAAGAAATTTTTTTGTTCTTGTAGTATTGGAATTATCGACTTTATAGCATACGATCAGTCCGCCACTGGGCAGGATTTTTTCCAATGTTTTTAACGATAAGCGACAGTGCGTATGATTTCAAGATAATTTAACGTGAAACTTACTATAGGTTAGCTATAATTACTCTTCTACCTTTCAGGGCCTTTGGGGGTTCCCTTCTACCATCGAAGAAATATCTTACCTATAAATCTGCTGATGTACAAGTTTTGAATAAAGATTATTTAAATTTTGTGCAGGTTTTATTTCTTATTTGATTAGTAAGGACTTAGAAAAGATAGATATCTTTATCAGGATAAATAATATTTTGTCATTTGACAGCTAGATGTCTCTGCTTCTGCTGTAATTTAGATATTCAGCTGAGATGAATGTTAATGCTTTAATTACTTGAATTAAACATAGATGGAACTCAACAAGTCGGGTTTATTATATGTATAAAACAGTTAAGAGCAAAAATGTTTCTTAAACTGCTCTAACTTAAACTAATCTAATCTACAACAAATATAGGACAGTGTCCTTGTGGATAATAACAAATTTAATAAAGTTAAGGTTTCAACTTTCAGTTCGGAGTACTCTCGGCACAATAAAGTTACCGTGTCGCGTTATTTACACTTGAATTGGCAGACCTGTTTTAAGTTTTGACACTTGTGGTTTGTGGTCCAGATATGGTAGCTGGCTGTTCTACAATTTAGTGCCCCATTTACTGGATTTGCATAAACTAAATAGGCCTTGAATGCCCATTCGGATTTCGACCAATCAGGTGGCTGCATATTATTTAGGATGAATTTTACCTTTTTTCCTGGTAAGTTGACGCTGTTTTTCTGGTACCTTATCGTATTTGGCCTTGAACCATCCAAAAGTACTGGGAATATAATTATTCAATTTAGAAATTATATTTCTATATTTATTTCAGGCGCGATCTGGACGTGGGTTTGCTTCTTTTACGACCCAATAACAACTCTCTATTTGTTTCTTTTCTAAGGAGCACGCCGAAAATTTGCCAAACCATGGATTTCTAGATTTTCAACTGTCATGATGGTTGGTATTTTCGCCTTCTTTTTCACTTTATTATATAATTTTGCTATGAAATTATGGTTTTTTTAGCTTCCTTATTTGAAGATGAATCTATGGATACTCATGTGTCGATATTACGGGATGTGAATTTTAGATCTGCCGTTGACTCGTACGAGGGATCACAGAACCGTATCGAAGATCACTGCACTCACTTCCTAGGATCTAATTTACATTGTGTCTGGTCATTTGACTAGACTGGAGGTTTTACGGGTTAGTCTTATGCTATTTAATTATAAATTTAATACAAAATTCCATAAATAAAGTCCATCTTTCTTTAACTGTAGTTGACAATCGTTCAACCTCGGTTTAAAGCATGTAACTGACAGCTGTTCTGTTTTTGATTATTTTAAAGCAACATAGCACAATGCATATATATATTATGTACGCCTTTAATTTGTTTACTTTTGGTTTGTTTTAGTGGAGCTGACCCTTTGTTTACATAAGGCTCGTTGACCTCCCTCGCCTCAACCGGTGTTCTACAGCTGATTTATCAGATGGTTCTTCGATATTATTCCTTATTTTTGAAATTATATTTATCTAATGAGTATACCATAAGTAAGTTTCTCGTTATTGTTTTATTAGGAGGAATTTTCATTTTACCCTGGTTTGAATTGAATTAATTTTTTTTTATTTTATTACTTTATTAGTGGGGTTTTAGTTTAAAATACATGACAATATGTAGAGAGAATGTTATTGATTTTAACCGGGAAGAATCTTTCAGAGAGATACGATTTCATTATTAGACAAAGCTTTTAGCTTAAACAATAAGCCCTCGTGCCATACCTTGTCGAGAGCCTGTTGGTTGCCCAAAAAGACCTCTGCACAAATTTTCTATTCTTCGAAGCTTTCCATGATTTTGTAGACAATTCTATTACATTGTTGTGTGGTCGAGTGTTTTTCCCGAAATCCAAACTGATAATGATTTTAAGAATGATTTTTTCAAAGATTTTCGAAATGATTGGCAATAGGCTAATCGGATGGTGCTATATTTGAAGAAAAGTCAGCGGTGGAACATTAGACAACAACCAAAAGTTTTATAATATTTCCAAACATCCTGTATGTACCAATAGTATTAAATTTTCTCCTAGTACCAAATATTAAAAAAATTATCATATGTGAATTACGACTTGTGTCATAACGGATTAATACAGCATTATAGTATAAGAATACGAACGCCTTCCCTTCAATTTTTAACTCGCATAAAGCATACTTCAGTTTTATATCCAAGATATATTTCATACCGGTCTGACATTTTAAAAATCTCAATTTATCCGCAGTAAAGCACCGCGCTACATGATTATAAAATGTTATTATATAAGTTATTGCACTTAGCGGTCCGTAATCCCGGTATTAACGGAAATTTTAGCTGAAGAGCGTAATGAAACGTGTTTCATATCGGGCTTTTAGCTTTTAAATTTTAATCTAGACATTACGACGTGGCGGAAAGTTGGAGTAGTTTTGAATATAAAGCCGCATATTGGCTTTTGTGTTGCAATACAATTATTTTATTTTAGTATCACATATTTCTTAGTATTGCCGAACTCTCTCTTAATCGTTAATAATTGTTCAAATTTACATTAGAATATCTTAAACTGTTGCGTGAAATAACTAGGGCGCGCCACCATATTAATGAAAATTTGAAAATTAAAACCAAACTCAAATGAAGAAACATCAGTTTAGTCTATTTAAAAAAAATTATTCAAAAACTGAACTAAATATATACTCCTCATCATCGATCGACTGAAGCTGAAGAAATTCCTGCCCTATTATTTAATTTACAAACGCAAATAATTCAACCTAAGGGGGTATCTTAACTAATTTTTTATAAAGCCACGAATTAATATACAGGCAGTTAAAAAATCTATACGAAATAACAAATGGTACATATTATTGTGAGAAATCTACTATTACGTCCCATAAGTCATTTTAAGTAGGACTAATAGACCAATTGTTTTTATTCTCATTAGCATATCAATTTATCACGCTGAACAATGTTTGTGTCAAAATTTAAGTTATTTCTATTAAAACTCCGAAAGCTATTATGTTCCAGCTACAGACGCTGAGAAGGACAAGTGACGGACGTTATCTAAATGGGATTATAACTTTCAAAAGACCCGTACATCTCTACTTGACTTTGTCTATTTGTCAAAAATATGCCTACAAGTATTGCTATGTAAAGATGAATGTTTTAAGCCAAGTTGGGTATTTTATACGATGATTAAATTCAGGCCTTCCAACTTTTAATTTCTGTAATTAGTGGAGCATTTTCAGAAGTAATTGCTTCGCTGCTAAAGAAAACATGCAAATTAATCTCGTAGATTTGGCCTGGGGAAAGCAGTCAATGTCAAATATTCACACCAGCAAAGTTTATTAATCATCCACACTGTGCTATCCTGAATTTTTTGGAATGAGTGTTATTGTAGTGAAGACCTTGCATAAACTCTGATATGTGGATAATATCAGTAATTTCTTACTAATGTAAAACCTCGTGTAAAACTGACTACAAAAATTACTGTAAAGCAGGCATTCTTTAAATAAATAAATTACCACCAAAATTTTACTCGATAAAGCGGTTAATTGTCTGGGGATGGAAAAAAATATGCCGTAAATGATAGAAAACAATAAATTATTGTGAATTTCCTCCATACTTCTAGAATTACGAAATGAAAAAATATTAATTATATCTTTATATATATAGAGGTCCCACACATCGGATCACATAAATATGTATATAATCCAAGGTATTTCTTTTAATGATACAATTCATTTAAATGTAAATATGATGCTCAGTGTCCTGAAAATAAACAAATAAATAAAGAAGCAAAACTCCGAGGAATGTTAAACTTTTAAAACCGCGTGGGAATATCGTTTAAGAGGAATCTTTAAAAACCTTAAATAGTCTAGTACATCTAAAAGGAATTTAAAGGAATTCGACATAATTTCTTTTAATGAATAGAAATGTGTAATTAAATAATCACTAGATTTTAACACCGCGTGGTTATCGATCCGTGGAGATAAGATAAATGAAAATGGCCTTTATCTCAACAGGATAATGCTTGTCTATTAATCTAGCAACTATAATCCAAACCAGGGAAATTTCCATTGGACATTTATCGGCCCAGTTCAACTTTTAGGCAATCCAAAAGATAAAATTGGAGTAAATGCGAAATCGAGAATTAACGAAATTCAATGTAAAGATTGCGATTTAAAATATGTTGGACAAACGAGACAGCCACATTAAACTAGGTTTAAAGAACATATTAAAATATGGAGAAATCTTTGATTTTATTATTTTTAATTGTTTTGTTGTTTTTATAAGTTTAAATTTAGATTTTTGCACGTTTTAGATATTAATTTTTCTTTTATATTTTAATGCATGCTATAGTAGAGGAAAAGACCCGAATATGGGCACCCCTTTTGTTTTTTTTAAATTATTTAAAGGTTTTTTGAAATTTTCATCTTAAATTTTACACATGGTTAGGCAAAAGCTTTACCAATGTAATTATAAAACTAATTGTTTTAAAAGGTAAAAGGAAAAAATAATTTTAACCCAAATATGAATTTTGGCAAATTTTTTATTCGGGGGCAGAAGGCTTGGAATATGGGCCCTCACCAAAAAAAGATAAAAAACATTTATTAACTTAAAATAAACCTTATTTGGTAACAAAAATCAACTGAAATAAAACATTTGTTATAATTGTTTTCTAATTAACGACAAAAGTCACACACGTACTCGTCGTTTTCGGCTCCTGAACATTGTTCGTAACATGTTGCATATTAAACAACGAATCCAAAGTTCTCCTTCCTGGTCTGCTGAAAAACGACCGTCACAAAACAAACAGGACGCGTCATTGTCATCAGGACCAAATTGACCTATTTCACCACGATCTAGGTCTTCATCCACCGCTGGGCCCCGGGTCCATATTAGGAATCTCTAAGGGCCCATATTAGTACACTATACGTCATACAAAACAAATGTTCCTACTTTTTTTGTAGGTTAGATAAGTTAACATCAACAAGAAAATAATAAACCCTAATCTAAGTATTACCTATGTTGCTAATTTCGCAATTACTTTTTGAAAAGAAAGCACTAATATCGTAATACTAACTTATCTTAATAAAAGATTCGGAATTCCACGAAACAATGTGTGCACACCTACTTATAACATTAGAAGAACTGAACTGAATACGACCTAGAAAACCATTAGGTGCCAGTTGGGCGTATTTTAAACGATGAATCAGAGATGTCGCCCAATGTATTGTTTCAATTTAAAGGGGGCCCATATTAAAAGCCGGGCCCACATTCGGGTCTTTTCCTCTACCTAATTAAGTTTTTTTTTAGTTTAGAAATTTAATTTTATTTTCTATAGAAATTGCAAATAGTTTGTTCAAGAGAAATATTTTTTAAGTTCTTGTATATAGTTTTGAGTAATCGACCTTATGGCATACGATCAGTCCGCCTCTGATGGGCAGAATTATTTCAATGTTTCATTAATAAGCGTCAGTGCGCATGATTTTATAATTATTTAACGTGAAACTTACTCTAGGTTTGCTATAATTACTCTTTTACCTTTCAGGGCCTCTAGGGGTTCCCTTCTACCATCGAAGAAATATCTTACCTATAAATCTGCTGTCATGCTATTTTTAAATAAAGGTTATTTGAAATTTGTGTTAGTTTACTTTATTATATTTCTATCGACTTGGAATTATAGAAATCTTTATCTGAATGAATATCACTTTGCTATTTGACAGCTAGATGTCTCTGAGTCTGTTGTATTTTAGATATCCAGCTGAGATGAATTTATATGCTTTAATTATTTCAATTAAACATAGATGGCACTCAAAATGTTAGGTTTTATTGCAAATATCAGATAATCAAAAGCAAAAACCGTTTCTTAATCTAGGTCCCTGCGCTAATTAAAACTAATTAAATCTACAACAGATATAGGACAGTGTCCGTTTGGATATTAACAAAATTAATAAACATAAGGTTTAAATTTCGGTTCAGAGTAAGCTCTGCACTTTCAGGTTACCGAGTCGTTTTAATTTCACTTGAATTGGCAGACCTGTTTTAAATTTTTGACACTTGTGGTCCAGATATGATGGCTGACTGTTCTAGAATTTATTGCACCGTTTACTGGATTTGTGTAAACCAAATAGGCCTTGGATGCAATTTTGGATTTCGACCAATCAGGTGGCTGCTCATTAATTAGGATAATTTTTACCTTTATTCCTGGTAAGTTGAAGCTGCTTTTCCGTTACTTTTTCGTATTTGGCCTTGACCCATCATTTGAAAGTCCTAGGAATATAAATTTCCAGTTTAAATTATAATTTTCTGAATTTATTTCAGGAGCGATCTGGACGTGGGTTTGCTTCTTTCACTACCCAATAACAACTCTCTTTTTTGTTTCGTTTCTAAGGAACATGCAGAAAATTTGCCAAACCAAGGATTTCTTGATTCCCATCTGTCATTATGGTTTGTATTTTTGCCTTTTTTGACTTTATAATATAATTTTCCTATAAAATTAGGTCACCTTCAGCATCCTTATCCCCTGACGAATTTGTGGATACCCATTTGTTGATATTACGTGAGATGAATTTTTGCCCTGCCGTTCACTTCGACGAAACATCACTGAACCTTTCAAAGATCACTACACAACACTTCTTAGGATCTAATTTACATTGTGTCTAGTCATTTGACTAGACTGGAGGTTTCACAGGTAAGTCTTACACTATTTAATTATAATTTTAAAAGAAATTTACAGAAATAAAGTCCATCTCTGTTTAACTGTTGTGTTGAAAATCGTTCAAGCTTTGTTTAAAGCATGTAACTAACAGCTGTCCTGTTATTGATTATTTTAAAGGAACATAGTACAATGCATTTACTTATTTTCGCCTTTAATTTGTTTACGTTTGGTTTGTTTTAGCGTGGCTGACCCTTTGCTTACATGTGGCTCGTTGACCTCTTTCGCCTCAACAGGTGTTCTACAACAGATTTATGAAGATGATTCTCCGACATGATATCCTTTTTTAAACTTGTATTTATCTATCGAGTATATTATCGTTATTTGTTTTATTAAGAGGATTATTTTATTTTATCCTTGTTGTACCTGAGTTTGTTTTTTAGTTTTATTTATTTAATAATCGGTTTTTAATTCCTTTTATAGTTTAAAATACATGACATTATGCTCTCTATTGGTTGGTAGTGCATGGATCTACAATAATTTAGGTATAAATAGGCTGCACTGTTGGTTTAAAAGTAATTATCTCCTGATGATTCCAACTTGGTTAACGAAATGCGCGTAAAATAAAATTGTATACAATACAAAAAAAAAACTTAAGAGACGTCAAAACTGATCAAGAGTCCTCTCCAATGGGCAAGGACCCACCCATACACGCAGCTTTAACTACACTTTTTTGTAATATCCTAATTATCCTTAAATATCACAGCCAGTCACGCTAAACACAGAATATTATCTCTAGCGTAAATTCTCCTATCGCATCCTGATCCTTTGTCGTTATCGGCGGTGGAAGAGCCACCCCGCTTTGCAACAAGCCCAGATTACTTCATTAATCTCCTCTTATTATAAACCGCGCAAAAGGCATTAATCATTCATGAAAACAACATGCAAGCATTGGTCGACATTGTCGAAAGGCTACGACGACCAACCATGGAACAAGTTCAATTAAAATATTTATGATGGGGAGATTAGCCGTTTAAATGTGGGTATTTAGAATATTAATATACATTGCTGTCAATTAAACTGTTACATTCCCACGTCTGCATGCCTCGTTGGAATATTTCGCCAAGACCGAGTTTGCGATTTTAAATAATATTACCGAATACAACGGAAGGAATATCTTACTATTTCATAAACTCTGAACTATTGCAATTTTTGTCACTAAATTTGAACGATATTGAAAAAGCGCATGGCTCAGTATACAAAATGTTGGTGAAAAGTGCCTGGAAATCGCAAAATTACAAAAATATAGTCGCCGAAATGGTTGAAAACTGATTGGAATGTTTGATGAAATTTGAAAATTTGTTATAATCTCATTTCGATTACTTAACAGAAAATCTTGAGGATTTTAGTGATAGAGGGAGAAGGAGAATGAAATGAAATGAAATATGAAGGTCGATTTTTGTAGGATGGTAAATAGAGAACAATCAGAAAAAGGAAAGGACAGAAGAAGAAACCATGTGTCAAAATTAAAATAATTGAGGTACTAATTTGGGTTGCTAAATTTTTTGAAAAATGCAATGGGTCTGAAAATCGCCCTGTACATCTTAGGATACAAATGGCATAACAATCGCCTGTATAAATTTCCAATGAATTTTCCATCTTAATCGGTCAATTCTAACGAAGATATACAGCGAGAAATTGAGACCAAATTTTCAGGTGTTCCTTGAATTTTGCACAGCAGTTTACACAGGTCACGCGTACTTCATAGAGCAGATAACTTGCATCATACTAAAATATTTTAATTTATTTTATTTTTATGAATAACAGAAACATTTAATTCATAATATTTCGTAATTGATCATAAGAACTTGGTTTCCAAACTATTATTCTCGGGAATTACGACACTCTGTATTGTATAAATAAAGTATGCGTGAAGAAATATTTTTACTTACACGTTATTTTCTTTATACGATTCTAAAAGAAAAAGTAACGCAATTAGAGTAGTGTGAAAAAAGTGTAACCCGGTTCTGCCCAGTTAGGTCTGCATCGTAAATTTCCCTTTTAATCGAATTGCTTCGTGTGCAAGCATATGATTAAAGTAATTGACATGCTCTAAACACTGAATAGCTTTGGATTGATTTTACTATTAAATCAAAAGTACGATTGATTTATTTTCGTTGTAAACATTTACTAAGGTACTCCATGATGTGCTTTAAGTTGTTGCTGAGGTAGACAGGATTGATTTAAATCCCTAAAACTATGATTTTAGTGCATGTATTCTCTCGACTAGAAAAAAATCAAAATGTACCATAAAGTAACATCCAGGATTTAAAATAAATACCAGGATTCTCTCTCTACAGGTCGAACTTCCATGTTCTGTTGAATTTGCAACTTGGTCTTTTAAGGCTTTCATGGAGTTCTTCCGCGTTGAATATTTTGTATATTTTTAACTTGGCATATGAGTAATCTTATATTATACTTATTCACTTACGTAAAGCAAAACACTTTCTACCGGACCACCCTGTACAGACATACTATTTAACGCATTAAATTCCAAAAATTGATTCCTTATCTGTCACCGTCAGGCCATAATAGTTACGTATATTTTCATATATTATGCAATCGGCTTATCACAAGGGGGATTGCTTACAGATCTATAGTGGCTTATAGACACCCCACAGTGAGAAATGCTTTGGACGAGGGACGACTTATATTCAAAAGAATATCCATCAACAAACCACACACGCTCTGATTGTATTTCTATTTCGTTTTAAATGGTATGCAGATTGGAATTCTTTCATGTTAAAAGTACGTATGACTGTCACATTATTTATTTTTCTACTTATCGAGGATGTGACTGTAAATTAGTATAAAACTAAGGGTCGGCTTTATAGGTTACGTTTACCTCAGAATTGATAATTAAACTTAAGTTTATTTTTGTAGCACTTTTTATATCCCATCAGTGACTGTCAGTATGAAGTTTATTATGATGACTTACGACTTTGCTGTTCTAACAATATCATTGCTAATTACCAATCCGGTCGTAACACAACAACAGTCCTTGCTCGAGTCGCCGAAGATATATTTAAAGGTGCAGATCATAAGGAAGTTACGGCTTTAGCTTTACTAGACATCTCCAAGCTTTTGATCCTTTAGATCATGCGTTTACATATCAAAAATTAAAATTGTACGGCCTAGATGATACTTCCGTATCATTTTTTAAGTCAAGCGGAAACAGCTAGTACGTTTGAATAATATTAGATCATCTAATGTGTCTGTTACTTCGGGTGTACCACAGGGCTCTGTGTTGGGACCCCCCTGCTGTTTACTATTTATACATCTGACCTCAGTTGAATATTATTAGTTACAAGCATAGCAATTATATTGTAGTTTGCTTTATGAGCAAGCTCCTAAAGTAATTGTCAAAAGATGATTTGGAAATAATTAGAAAAAAAAATTCTTGACCATAATTTCCTGAATTTACTGTTGAATCCAAAAAAGAGCAAGTTGCTCTTATTTAAACAAAATTTCGTTCGTTGATACTTTTAAGCCATCTTAATTATTGTGATTCAATTTTTGGTCATAGCACGATCATAGCATTTATTCTTTGCAAAAAAAAAATTTAAAAAACAGAATTCTTGCCGCTTCATCTGTAATTTGAGGAAGTATGACCACATATGTGAAGTTTACGGCGATTAGACATATTTAACCTCGTATTTAACCAATTAAGGGTCAAATATGTGTAATCGCCGTAAACTTCACAGTCTTGTTAAAACATAGGTACATCGAAGTGTAAGAATAGATAAAAGTTTATTTTTCTCAATAAAGTCGTTTATTATTAAATATTAAAAAATCAAAATGCTTCCACTGTAATAATTAGCTAAATTGCAACACGCTCTGGTATTATGGCTCCATTCAACGTTCTCAACTTTGTCTACCGATTGTAGAAAAATATATACATGCCTAAATACTGCAATGTTCTATTATGTTCGTGGCTCGGTTCTTTGGAATATATTTAATTTTGTTATTAAAATTTTGTTACTTCTACCACTACACAAAATGACTCGATTAGATCTGATCGAAGTGCTTATCCGCGTACCATAGTTTAGGTGACAAACCATAGTGTACTGGTTCAGATAAAATATTTACTGGGGTTAGTTGTAAACCCCTTTCTTCTAATGTTTCAGGGCGTTAATGGACTCACCTGGATTGGAGAACTTACCTTTGAGACTATTACTTATTGTATAGCTTATATTGTTGTAGCTCTAATAAATATATTAAACTGATTGTTTGTATGTTTTATTTTATAAGGAATTTAAAACTATTTGTATAAGCACAACGCTGATGTCGGCTGAAGAAATATACTCTATTATTAGTTTAACTACTCAAACAAAGATGTCAGGGTTTTAGTTTTAATTGATTTCCTAATTGAAAATTTTTACAAATGGACTTTGTTAACGTTAATTATCCCTACGACAACTTATCAATAATCTTAATCTAACAAAATAAAAATGGCAAGAGTCATAAAATACAACGTCTTTAGATTAGTCGACGGTTACTTAAACTAAGAAGTTCTTTATTACCGATTTATTTATTTAATTGCCACTGGGAGCGCGAGAGGTCATATTCTGCATTAAAATGGACGCCTTGGTGGACATATTTGTGTAACATCGGATTTAGCTTAAGAATCTGGATACCCGTGGCAACTGCGACGTGATTGACTAAATATAATAGGCAAGTACTGTAATGATAGGAGGACTTTTAAGGATTATTTATTAATTTTTGATTTTATTAAATTTTATTGTTTTTAATTTTTTAATTATTATTTTTGTAATTTAAGGTAAGTTTAAATTTTGATTTTTACGTTTAGATATTAATTTTTCTTTTATATTTTAATGCATGCTATAGTAATTAGGTAAGTTTTTTAGGCGTGCACTATTAAGTTTTTTAGTTTTGAAATTTTAATATTATTTTCTATAGAAATTGCAAATAGTTTGTTCAAAAGAAATATTTTTAAGTTCTTGTATATAGTTTTGAATAGTCGACCTTATAGCATACAATCAGTCCGCCTCTGGGCAGAATTATTTCAATGTTTCATTAATAAGCGACAGTCCGCATGATTTTATGATTATTTAACGTGAAACTTACTGTAGGTTTGCTATAATTACTCTTTTACCTTTCAGGGCCTTTGGGGGTTCCCTTCTACCATCGAAGAAATATCTTACCTATAAATTTGTTGTCTGCTATTTTTAAATAAAGGTTATTTGAAATTCGTGCTATTTTATTTTATTATGTTTCTATCGACTTGGAATCATAGAAATCTTTATCAGAGTGAATGTCACTCAGCTGAGATGAATTTAAATGCTTTGATTTTTCCAATTAAACATAGATGGCACTCAAAATATAAGGTTTTATTGCAAACATCAGATAATCAAAAGCAAAAAACGTTTCTTATTCTATATCCCTGCGCTAATTAAACTAATTAAATCTACAACAGATTTAGGCCAGTGTCCTTTTGAATATTAACAAAATTAAGTAAACTTAAGCTTTAAAAGTTCAGTTCAGAGTAAGTTCTGCACTTTCGGGTTACCGAGTCGTTTTAAATGCACGTGAATTGGCAGACCTGTTTTTGGTTTTTGACACTGGTGGTCCAGATATGATGGCTGACTGTTCAAGAATTTATTGCACCGTTTACTGGATTTGTTTAAACCAAATAGGCCTTGGATACAATTTTGGATTTCGACCAATCAGGTGGCTGCTCATTAATTAGGATAATTTTTACCTTTATTCCTGGTAAGTTGAAGCTGCTTTTCCGTTACTTTTTCGTATTTCGCCTTGACTCACCATTGGAATGTCCTGTGAATATAAACTTCCAATTTAAATTATAATTTTCTGAATTTATTTCAGGAGCGATCTGGACGTGGGTGTGCTTCATTCACTACCCAATAACAACTCTCCTTTTGTTTCGTTTCTAAGGAACATGCAGACAATTTGCCAAACCAAGGATTTCTTGATTCCCATCTGTCATTAACGTTTGTATTTTTGCCTTTTTTAACTTTATTATATAATTTGTTGTTGCAGAAAAATAAAAAAAAATTGTAAAAACTATAGTAACGTAACAAAATGTTTAATATACATAAAAATAGGGCTTTTGTTTTTCCTTTGTAAAAATATAGAGAATCATTTTTCTATTGTATTTTTAAAACGAATATTAAATTAATATTTCCAATTAGCAAGTTTTATTGATAACTTCAGAAGGTTATGGGCCCAGTCCAGAAGTATAATTAAGCGGCTCTGTATATTGAAGTTTAATAAGTGTCAAAAATTAAAAAAAATTTTTGACTGAATTTACTGGGTATTATGGATGTATCAAAGTGTACAATTGAGAAGTTGGAAGGGCAGTCAAATTGGGTTGACTGGAAGTTCCAAATAATAATACAATTACAAGTAAATGGTGCTATGGCTGCAGTGGAAGGAAAACTAGAACGACCATCAGAGTTGATGCCCGATGCTACTGAAAAACAAGTTACTGATCACCGAAAATTGATGACTGCGTACACAAAGGTCGAATTTATGGCTCAACATATAATTGTTAGTACTCTAAGTTCTCAAGTGAGACAATTAGTTTCTATGTGTTCAACATCTGAAGATATGTGGAAAAAACTCTTGAGTGTCTTTGAACAAAGAACGGAGCAAAGGCAAGATAGATTGTTCAATCAGTTTTTTGCAATTAGAGAAAAGGATGTGATGGATACAGTGGCTAAACATATTGCTAAGTTGGAGAAAATATGGGTTGAACTTCAGGATGAAACATGGAAGGAGGATAAGGTGAAGCTGCCAGAGTCTTTGTTTTTAAACCATGTGTTAAATACAATGCCTTCAGAATATTTCGATTTTGTTAATGCATGGGAATCTGTTCCCAAGGAGCAACGTACATTAATGCTACTAAGGGAAAGGCTATGTACAGTCGAACTTCGCTTATTGGAACGGAGTGGTAATCATGTTAGTAGTGGAAGGGAGACAACTGCGTATGTTGCAAAAGGGACTTGGTCACACAAACTAAATAAAGTAAATAATGGTCAGTCTGGTAAGAAGTTTGACAAGAACAATTTTAAATGTTATGCTTGTGGAAAACGTGGACACTTTAAAAGAGATTGTCCTAACAAATCTAGAGGAGAAAAAGACACTGGTGTACCTCGAGGATCTGCATTCGTTGGTGCTAATTTGAATGAAGAACATTCAATGAATATATGGGTGGTAGATTCTGGCGCCACACATCATATGACACATCAAAAAAATTGGTTTATTTCATTTGAGACTTTTGATCAACCTCGGTTGGTTACTATTGGTGATGGAAATTCTATTGAAGCGATTGGAAAAGGAGTGATTAATGTAGAAATGCTGGTATGTGGTAAGTGGAATCAAAATTACCTAGAAGATGTGTGGTATGTACCCGAAGTAAAAAGAAATCTTTTCTCTATCTCGTCAGCAGTTGATAAGGGTATAATTTCTAGTACAGATCAAGAATGTTGTAAACTGATAAAAAATAAGAAAGTTTTAGCTTTGGCTCTTCGTAAAGATGGGTTGTATTTAATGCAAATGCGTGTAATAATTCCTAAAGTTACAGCTGAAGTACAGTTTGCAGCAGCAGAAACTCTTCAAATCTGGCATGAAAGATTTGGTCATCAAAGTAAACGACACGTGCAGAAATTTCTTAAGGAACGTGGTATTGACGTTAAGATGGATAATGAGTTTTGTGATGCCTGTATGTATGGAAAAATGCATCGTTTAAGTTTTGGCACTCGTAAGGATCGCCCAAGTGGACCTGGTGATCTTATTAATGCGGATGTATGTGGACCTATGCCGGAAACTTCACTTGGTGGGAATAGGTACTATGTAAATTTTAAAGACGATTTTACAAAGTATCGTTCAGTTTATTTACTCAAGGAAAAATCTGAGGTCAAGGATAAATTGAAACAATTTCTTGCAGAAGCTAAAACGATTGGACATACTGTAAAGGAGCTTTTAACAGATGGAGGTAAAGAATTTGATAATCGTGATGTGCATAAGTTAGCAGAAGAAGAAGGACTTTATCATCGGAAAACCATGCCGTACACACCTGAGCAGAATGGAGCTGCGGAACAGGATAATCGTACGTTGGTGGAATGTGCCAGGACTATGTTGCATGCTCAAAATATGCCAGAAAGTCTTTGGGCGGAAGCAATCATGACGGCGGTGTATGTGATAAATCGTACAGGACCAACTTCAGTTAAATCAAAAAGTCCCTATGAACTTTGGATTGGAAAAACTTCTGGAATAAATCATTTAAAAGTTTTTGGAACAGAGTGCTTTGTTCATGTACCAAAGCAAAAACGTCACAAATTCGATAAGAAGGCCAAACGAGGGTATCTAGTGGGATATTCTGGAAACAAAGATGGCTATCGAGTTTGGTTACCTGAAAGAAATGAGGTAGTACTTTCCAGAGATGTCGTTTTTAAAAAAGAGAAAACTGTCCTGAAAAGTTCAACAGTTCATCTTCCATATCCAAAAATGTTGAACGATGAAGGAAATAATGTAACAGAGGAAGATGAAGAAAATCAGGGACAAAGTAGTGAAGAAGAAAATGTTGAACAGAAAACTGAAGATGAGAATGAAGAAATAAATCAAATCAGAAGTCTTCGTGATAAGAACTGTTTAAAGAAACCAGCACGGTATGATGAATTTGCAATGTTAGTATATGATGAACCTCTTAGCTACGAAGATGCAATTGAAAGTTCTCAAGCAAGCTTATGGTTGGATGCAATGAATGAAGAAATGGAAGCATTACAAGAAAATAAAACATGGGAGCTTGTAGAACCGGATAAGAATAGGAAACTTATTGATAATCGTTGGGTGTTTAAATTAAAACGAAAATCAGATGGGTCCATTGAACGTTTTAAGGCACGATTGGTTGTTAAAGGTTTTCTACAAAAAGCTGGTTTGGATTATGAGGAAACTTTCAGTCCTGTAGCTCGTTGGGATACAATTAGGGCAGTGCTCAGTATTGCTGCAAGTAGGAAGTTGAAAATGAGTCAATTTGATGTGAAATCAGCATTTCTGTATGGAGAACTTGAAGAAGTTATTTATATGAAGCAACCTAGAGGGTTTGAAGATGGGACAAGTAAGGTGTGCAAGCTAATAAAAAGTATTTATGGATTGAAGCAGGCCCCTAGGTGTTGGAATTCGAAGTTTAAAGGATTTCTTAAAAATTTTGGACTTAATCAGAGTGATGCCGATCCTTGTTTGTTTGTGGAAGAGAACAGAAATGTAATTGTAATTCTTTATGTAGACGATGGAATTGTTGTAGCTAAGGATGCTATTTGGCTGGAACATTTCCTAAATGCTCTTCAAAGTGAATTTAAGGTGGTAATTGGATCTGTTGAGTATTATTTAGGAATACAGGTTGAGCGCTTACATGATGGTTCTATTTTTATTCATCAAGAAACCTATGCAAGAAAAGTATTAGAACGTTTTAATATGGTAAATGCGAATCCAGTTTCTACTCCTCTTGAAAGTGGTTTAGTTTATGATCAATGTGAAGACGAATATGAAGGATGTTTTCCCTACCGAGAAGCAGTTGGGAGTTTGATGTACTTGGCAATTGTTTCTAGGCCAGACTTAGCATTTGCAATGAGTCTTTTGTCTCAAGTGCTAGATAAACCAAAAGCAAAACATTATTCAATGTTAAAAAGAATATTTAAGTACATTGGTGGTACGTTGAAATGTGGAATTCTCTTTAAAACAGATTTAGACAAAGAAACGCTAGAAGCATTTAGTGATGCAGATTATGCCGGAGACAAAGAAACTAGACGATCAACATCTGGAACTTTATTCAAATACAGTGGTGGAGCTATAACTTGGTCGAGTAAACGTCAGAGATGTGTTTCACTGTCCACAACAGAATCTGAGTTTATTGCTGCAAGTCAGGCTGCTGCTGAAGTTGTTTGGTTGTTACGATTATTTAAGGAACTCAATGGTTCTATGAATATACCAATTATTAAAATAGATAATCAGAGTGCCATACGTTTAATAAAGAACCCTGAATTTCATAGTCGAACAAAACATATAGACGTGAGGCTTAAATTTGTACGTGAAATGTTCGAGCGACAAGAAATATTGGTTGAATATGTGTCATCTGATAAACAATTAGCTGACATTTTTACAAAGTCTTTGATGAAGACGTCATTTGAAAGATTGAGAAACCAAATTGGAATGAAGTGTTATCCTGTGCAATGTTAAAGTTTATTTCAATTTAGAGGAAGTGTTGCAGAAAAATAAAAAAAAATTGTAAAAACTATAGTAACGTAACAAAATGTTTAATATACATAAAAATAGGGCTTTTGTTTTTCCTTTGTAAAAATATAGAGAATCATTTTTCTATTGTATTTTTAAAACGAATATTAAATTAATATTTCCAATTAGCAAGTTTTATTGATAACTTCAGAATTTGTCCTATGAAATTATGTCATTCTCAGCATCCTTATCCGCTGACGAATAACACTACACAACACTTCTTCGGGTCTAATTTACATTGTGTCTAGTCATTTGACTAGACTGGAGGTTTCACAGGTAAGTCTTACACTATTTAATTATAATTTTAAAAGAAATTTACAGAAATAAAGTCCATCTCTGTTTAACTGTTGTGTTGAAAATCGTTCAAGCTTTGTTTAAAGCATGTAACTAACAGCTGTCCTGTTATTGATTATTTTAAAGGAACATAGTACAATGCATTTACTTTATTTTCGCCTTTAATTTGTTTACGTTTGGTTTGTTTTAGCGTGGCTGACACTTTGTTTACATGTGGCTCGTTGACCTCCTTCGCCTCAACAGGTGTTCTACAGCAGATTTATGAAGATGGTTCTCCGACATGATATCCTTTTTTTAAAACTTGTATTTATCTATCGAGTATACCATACGTAAGTTTCTCGTTATTTGTTTTATTAAGAGGATCATTTCATTTTATCCTTGTTGTACCTGAGTTTGTTTTTAGTTTTATTTATTTAATAATCGGGATTTAATTTCTTTTATAGTTTAAAATACATGACAGTACCTTACTTTATGTCCTGGATTTCTTTAAATTCTGGCTTTTCTGGAATCCCCAATATCACGTTTGAATTCAGTTCTGGTTTGTTTACAACTTAACAACGGTTTTATTCAAATTTCCAATAAATATTTAAATTTTTCTAGGAGCGACGTAGACACGTGTAGCTACTTTAGCTTCGGAAAATGCACTCCCCGACTGCTTTGTTACTGGTCGCCAGTTTACCAGGTGGGATTTCTACTTGCATGGCCCACGAGACTCATTTGTTTCATGTTTTGGTAAGTATTTTCTATGTATTTAAATTATTTCTAACTTTTATATGAAATTAAGGACATATTCAGGTTCTTTGTCTGATATCCTGTCTCTGGACATGCACTATGTGGTGTTTCGTTTAAAATGTTTCTTTATCCCCGTTGTTCGAAACTAAGTCACTCAATTTCAGCGCAACAATGTAGTTAATTCTTAGGTCTAATTTCGCAATATGTCATGTCTTTAGACATCAATTATTATTGGTTCTAAATAGCATTTGCTTAATATACTGAAATATTTTTACACAGATTAATTCAACTTTGGTCACTAAGTGACTTGATTGTATGTTTTGACTAGTTAAACTGTGTCATCTTTCACTTAGATAGTTTCAATTTTCCCTTAACTTAATTCCTGAACAATCAGGATGCGTTTTATCAAAAGTTTGATATATTTTTTAATTAAATTTTGCTTTTTTCGGTAAGAAGACGTTTCATCTATGTAGACGATGACCCATTAAGTAGTACAACTTTTGTGTGGCTTGTTTCCCAAAACTAGTGGGGTTGCTTTATTTTAGATTTTGCATGATTTGTATTTTATTTGGATAGTATGCTTGGGGAAGTTTATTAATTGTGGTTGGTTGTATGATTATATAAGAGGATTTGTCGGTATAACATATATGCTTTTTTAATATATCACGTATTAGACACAGATATTGGAAAATATACATACAACATAAGGAATTAGTTACTGGATCCGTAATGAGTGAAGCGTAACCTGCGTATCTCTGTATCTACGCTCAGACTCGCCAAAGCAGTTCAGCCAAGTCTAATCTACGGACAGGAATCGTCTCTGAAAATAACTCCTGTAATCGTGGGCGGAATGTCGAAATGATGAATCGGCGCGAAGTCGCCGAAGGCCAACCACCTTCTTGAGATTCATACTCACAGAAATTGTCAATCAAAATTAGTGGATACCTATGTGGAATTTTAGAGCGCTTTGATGCCTTTGACATAGTAGTACATAATTCAGAACGATATCCCTCATATATATACTTACTACCGAGCTTACTACACACTTATTAATTAGAAACAAAAAATAAAGATCCTTAAATTATTGGAGTGGGAAAGTAAAGTTAGAGGTAAATTATGGATCCGTATCTAAAAATTATGATACTCTAGGTGTTACTTTTAAAATTAAGCAGTTTCTACCCCAGTTAGCACTCTGTACATGAACTCGGCGTGAAATTTTTCAAAGATAGACATTTCTTTTCTTTTTTTGGTATCAGTGACCTCAAAATATGTAGTTTTGTTAAAATATGTGTTTCTTTCTGCATCCTAAAAACCACCAAAGAGGGAAACTATCGAAACTTTTAATTTTAATATTTTTGGCTGTTTTTAATTGAACTGCTTTATTTCTCTATTTTGCCCTCTATTTGGATATATCAAACAAAACTGTTTTGGTATTAATAATACTGAAATTCTAAATATTAGATATTAAAGGAGGCACAGGCAACGTTTGAAAATTATTAATTCAAATGCTTCGGACAATGAAACAAAAACAAACACAAAATGTTTGTATAATTTTATTACACAGTCGAATAGAATAAAAAATTATACCTATAGTGTAATTATTCGATTAAAACACGAATTTGCCAACCACACAAAATAGGTATTAAATTTATTACTCTGATGCTGCTGCAAATAAAATTAATCTCCCACATTTGCGTGATATTATCAAACATATTCTATAAATTTGAAACCAAATTATATGGATTTAACAACGAACCACCTAAATGTGCTTTTTGTTGCATATTGTAGGTCATTTTCAGTATAAATTCGGTCTTAAATCACATTCGAAAGCCGCGATTTATGACTTATAAAAACAGTTCGGTCAAGAACAGTTGCGACGATATTTAGGTAACCATAATATGTTTATTATGGTTACCTAAATATCGTAGCTTTTACTTTTGTTGTAAAATTGAGAAACTACACAAATTAAGATAACACCGAGCAAGGGGACGCATGGATCCCACAAAATCGCGTTCATGAGGTGCGGAATACAAGTTTACTTAGCTCGATAGTAGTTTCTGCAAATATTTGTTTTATGCCAAATTTTTTCTATCGATATTATACCACGTACCTACAATTCATCGTCTGATTTTTTTTATACACATTTTCAGTTCTGACCTAATAATTCGTCCTGCCTATTATATGTCTTATTTATTTCAGAATAAAACTAATGGCTGGGAACAGAAACGGATAGTATAATATTATATTATATTATTCGTTATCTTAAATATTACTATTTTTCTACTAGGCATAAACTTTTTATTAAGTCATACTTTATATTCAAACAGCAAAGCTAAGAAAAATCAATAGAGTTCAAAGTACCTACACGCGAACTTTTTCAATTTCTAACTTTAATATTGGTCAGACTTCCTCTTACAAAACTGTTTACTTACTTCCGTGTTCCATGCACATAATTATTGTATTTACTGTTTTTCCACTCCGGAACTTTGCTGAGTTGATGGTAAAAATATCTTCATTTAATATATTGTCGTCAAACATTTCTACTTCAGTTTCTTTCAAGTGGTAAATTGACCTTCGTGCATATTGATTTGATCATATATCTAGTTACATTATGACTTACAAAGTAATTACAATAATATTCGTGATTCGTGGGGAGAGGGTCGTACTTTACCAAAGGATAGAGAAAATTTGAGGTGATCTTAAATCCCCATACAGTAGTGGCTAAAAAGCGGCTCCGTTTCCGAAATACAGGGTGTTTTATTTTTTGGAAGAATTTTCTTTTTGTCATATCTGTAATGCGTACACGGAATACAATGAAATTTTAACATTGGAAATGTTTTTGTTTTCGTATAGGGGGTTGAAAATCAGTTTCATGTTGCATAAAATGAAGCATGCCTTTATAGAAACAGTGGCGACAACCCAGTGACCAATTTTTGATTGGTTGTCTAAATCGCGTGGTACCGGCAGTCATGTTATTATTTTTTTATAGGAGTCTTCTTGTCGAGAAAATCCCAACGGCTATATCTCGTTGCGATTCTTTGAATATTTAAAAAGTTATTAGCGTTTCAATACCCCATGTCGAAGAGTTTTGTAAATTTTGCGAAATTAAAAAGGCCGAATGCGCGCGCAGATCCCTCCAAATTTCATACCCGTGCAGGACTTGTCAAAACTTTAAAATTTTTCGTTAACGTCACAAATGTCACTTTTTAGTTAGGATCTGCTGACCTCAAAATCGCAGCTGTACCGCACAATTCACGATGTATTTTCAAGTTGGACTTTCGAGCTTGGATTTATTGCCAGAACGGCGGCTCGGCGGCCTGTTTTCGTTTGGAAATAAGGTTTAAAATTTTCGTGTTTTAGCAAAATTCGCCAAAAAATCCATAGTGCGTCCGATAGATTACACCTTATAGTCGATCCAGCGAAATTTAATGATTTCTTAATATCGGTCCTAGGACGGAACCGATTACAGTTTCGGACCCGGGACGACTTCAGGACCCCGAAACAATTTTCTGTTTCTCGATAGTGCCTTTCCTTCACTTTGACATTTAATTGTATCGAGTATTGTATCCAAGTAAGAAACTGCATGTCTCAAGAGCAGGATTAAACAAATGGTTTTAGTTTCCTAGTAGGGGGTCGAAAATCAGTTTCATTGCAAAATGACGTAACGCGTGAGATTTCAGCGGTTTCAGAACCATAGACGTCAAAATTACACTTTTTCGTTCACTCCTATTGAGCCTAAAATCAGAGCGTGACCGTGTAATTCACGATGTAGTTCTAAGTTCGACCCTCTACCTTGGATTTATTACCAAAACAGTCTCTCGGAAATTCGTTTGGAAATAGTATTTGAAGGTTTCCTGTTTTTGTAATTTTTTCAATTTTGTCAATGACTTGTAATTTGACAAATCATAGGGGTGGATTTAGGATCGGGGTTGCTCTGGCAGGTTACCGATATCTGATTTGTACGTGTTACCGAGTGTTAGACTAGGTTTGAGTGCCATTACTTTAACATGAGGTAGATTAAGCAAAAGTAAACAAAAAAATTTATCGCTTCATTAGAAAAGTGACGCCCAACAATCTCTAAGACAACTTAACATCGAGAAGCACCTCGAACAGCTTATTTCCTTTTGTCTCGTCGAAATTTGTATAGCCGAAAACCATATGTAACTTAAAATTTTGCCGTTTTTCGCAATTTACAAAGATAGCGTGATTTGAAGCAAAATAAAATATATGTACAACTCCTTTCTCAATGCCTGATCCAATGGTATGTCACACGGTTACAGTACATGCAGAATGTACCGAAATTAAACGAATAAGCAAGAAAATTGCGAAATCTTTGTAACTCTATACTTATTATTTATGTAATTTGAAGGTGGATTTTTATTGCATCCACATTTGTACGACGTATGTTAACTACGTGAAAACCAAATTTAGGCAAAATTCAGTAATCGTAGCCCTCCCACAAGAAAAGTTTTTGTAAAATGATATAAACGAAATCCGATTAATTTCAATGTTGCCACAAATACTTTAAAACAAAGGATTGTTTGTAAAACAGCGCTGTAGATGATGTAGATTCGCCTATTGTTAAAATAGCAATTGAAATATTAAATAATAGACGAACATTTGTACTTAGTTGATGAGGACGTTGATCTCCTTGTTCTATTAATCGCTTTAACTCCAGAAGAAAAAGATTTTTCATAAGGCCAGGAACAGGAAAAATTATATGGAAAATTTTTTCTTCGTCAGAAATCCAGAAATGACAAGAACGTATAAAAATACTTATTTACATTACTAGATGCGAAAGGTACTTTAAGGTGTGAGGTGATTTTTGAATGGTCGAGGCGAAGCCGAGACCTTTCAAAAAACACCGAATACTTAAAAGGGCTTTTGCATCGTGAAATGTATTATATTTTTTCTACTATACCGAAAAAAATTATGGGATTTACGAATTTAAAACTAATTATTTCATGAAATTAATTGACGTTTTTAATAAATTTTATAGTTTAGGAGGCTGTCTGTGAAAATTGTTTCCATGGCAACGAAATATTACACATTTTAATTTCTGGTGGTTTCAAACTAAAATAAACAAATACATATGTTTTGTGGCGATATAAATGGGAATATTGCTTGTGCCTTGTTTTATCCCAAGAAATCCAAAGCAAGGTATATGCAAATTTATGAAGCGTTTTTAAAATGGAGGTAGGTAGGTAGGTACTACGTTGGGTACTACGTGCCGACAAAAATGTTGGCGTACTTCCTAGAAAGACCTTTCTTTATTAATACAAAATCGTACAAAATTGTTTAGTTGTATTAATTTGTTCAAATAGAACGAATTAATTTCGTTTAAAATTTGATTTTCTACTTTTCTGTCTTGGCCGCATAAGTTTTACTTTCGTAGATAGCAACGCCTTAGCAACCAGGTAACTCGAATGTTTACTTTCGTTATCGCGCGTGTTGCTAGGGTTGCAAAGTTCATTAATATAGACGGTAGTAGAAAAATACAATTTTACTGACTCATGCCTTCAGTGTTTATGATACCACGTCTAGAATATTTCAAAAAGAGAAATTAAAAGTCATCAAACTTCTTCGGAAAGAAATGTAGTTGGTTAATGTAGTAAGAACTTCAATGGCAAGAATTTAACCCCCTCACAAGTAAAAAACAGGCTGGTGAAATTCTTTTCCTACTTGTATACGGTGCAAGGAAAATCACAAATGTCTCACTCAACTCATACAGATTTAATCAATTCAAAAAATCGCTGCACGAACAAAAATCAAAGTTGGAAATATTGCCACCAACTTCAGAGGCAGTCGCTTAATATTCATTACGAGTATTCTACAAAATTCAGAAATGGCTTGGCAATGAAAAAAATCCACAACAGTGGGGATAGAAGAAAATTAACGGCTCCTTACAACCTGTGACAACACTTTTTGTGCCAACAGCAGAATTAATATTGCAGCTTATCTCCTGCAACCGCAACAGAAAAGCAGGTTGAAGATGCTTACAAATTTACGGAAATTGTTAGGGAGTACGATGTCTAAATTCATACATGGATAAAATTATTTATTTATATGCTATCGATTCCGATCTTCTTTAGATACAAAGTGTGTTTCATTCAATATAAATATAAAATTTTAAACAACTCGATAATCCTCACTTGTACAATGATTATGTACTTTTTCATTTTGCAGAATATACTCACAGATAAACAAGCAAAAAATGAAGGAAACAAACGAAAAATTGGTAAAAAAATTTAATAAAATTCAAAAATTAATATTTCTCTATAAATGAAAATAATCTTATTTTTTGAAAATTTCTCATGGTTCAATTGCCAATTTTTATTATGCATGTGAAAAACCTAGTTCATCCCACGATTTTTCAAGTAGGCAGCTCCGACACACCCATTACGGTTCGGGACTCTTTAAGTTTCTTGAAACATAGGTATATATTTTTAAACGTATATGTCAAGTTTCAACGAATTCACTATGTTCTTGTTCAGTTTGGACACTTTTCCTGTACTATTAGCTGCGTTTAATAGTTTGCGATTAATCGATATCGGTATTTGTAATTGTTAGGAATCACTTTTCATCTTCACGAAATTATTTTAAATTATTTTAGTTTTAACATTAAAAATGTTTGTTAGTGAAAAAAATTTATATAATACCATTTTAGTTTTCAATATGAGAATGTTTTTGTTAATAAAATAACTTTTTATTTTAATTTCTAAAGAAAACTACTGATAATACGATTTTAATTTTTGAAAATGTTTTGTGTTAATGAAATAACTATTTACTACTTTGCAACAAATTTAATTTTTATCACATCCGAAATATCACAAAATTTGCGTTCTACTTCGTCATTTCCAATGTCTCCTCTGGTTGCATCTTTGCGAAGGACTGTGAATTTTTTATTTTGATTACAGCTAGTGGTTATTCACCATCAAATGCCTGGGATATTAATAAAATATCACGGCTGGACTCAGAATAAAAAATTTTTAAATTAATCCTAGAAAATAACACTCTGTATATTGAAATATTAATTTACACCTAGAAAGATACAAAATCTCATAAAAAAATATTTTGCCACCATTTCATTGTTTAAATAAAAAATATTAACACAAATATATAGGGTTGATCAAAATTTAATTGAAGTTAGATATAAATCGGAAATTTCTTAAGAAAAATTGTTATTCCTGCCGGTAACGATTGCCCATTACAGAATTTTTGGTACCGTTTAACCCCTACTAACTAGAACTTTCTGAATATCCGGGTGGCCCATATCATAATATGTATTTAAAAAAAAAGAGTTATTATTTGGAAAATGTGATTTTAATAATAGAGCACCCTGTATGATGTATCATCGGATATATTGACGTTTTCGTATTTTTTATATGAATTACATTGGAACAAAAATAATTTTAACATATTCGCAGCCAATCTAGATTGACAACTAAAATTCGAATAATTTATCGTGCAACCCTGTATAAATTGTTCAAAATAGCATAAATGTTGGTCAGTTTCATATCCATCCTAGATAGTACATGAAATATATCCAATCAGTTCACTGGAATTGCCTACTTATCCATTCAGCAGACTGTACAGAAAACAGCAAATTTACATAAGGGAGTAAAAAAAACTAAAAAAGTCCAAAAACAACCACACATTTTCTAGGTAACGATGCAGTAACTATTAGAAAAATAACTGATAATAAATATCCTGGTAGATTTAATGTAGTAATTTTCTAGGATTTAAACTAACCATGATTTAAATTATTGTCGACCCCGATGATGCGCCCGTGCTTCAAGCGGAATACCGTTCCACAAGTAGTTTATCACAAAGTACTTTACACCTAAGCTTGTAATAATACAACTTGCTCCTCCTTTGTGCTTTGTTCCAAATGATGTCCACCCATTTTAACCGACAATGAATGAGCCTACTCAACCCTCGGGGAATCCATTTACGTCGAACTTCCGCACTTCCGGTCAATCATTTGATAAGAGAGGGTGTGCTATTAACTGCAGCTGATATTTTGCATTAAAATATTAAGTATAGCCGTCTAAAATAATGGACCGGGGGCAATGGATAGATAAAAAGTTGTACTGATTGGACAGCATGAGGGCCTGATTGTGCTCTACAAACGGAGTTGATGCGGGTCATTTTTTATTTTTTTAGGTTAGTAACGAGGTAAGTTATGGCGTCGTAAAGTTTGGAAAGTGTTATAAAAACGATCAAACTTGTGTCCGAAATTTAAATACACTCCCCGGCACAAAATTCCGCCACCCTAAAATTTTGGTCAATTTTGATGGTTTATAACTTTTTTATTTTTCATCTGACTTTCATGAATTTTTCACCAGTTTATAGATCCATTTATTGTTTTTCTTTTTAATTATTTTAATAAGGCACATTTTTCGTTTAGGCTATGTTATACAGGGGTAAATCAAAATGTTGTTTTTTGTCGAAAACTCAAAACTCCCTGTGGGAAAATTGAGGCGAATATTTTTGTTTACAGACTGTTTGATGTAATCTTAGACGTATTTCGAACATTTTGTTTTTTGATTCATCCCATTATCTCATTTCTTCTGCGAGCAGCAAAATTTTAAATGAAACACTGTTAATTGTACTGGATTTTTAGTTAAAAATTATCGACTTTGGCTAAGTATGCGGTTATTTTAACAAAATGTTTGACAGTACAGATGAATCCAGGACATGTTTAAGGTCGCCGGATGGTCGTGAACGGGTATACAGACGTAGAAATGAAAGATATGCAAACTGTACCATATCAGAGCGAATGCAATATTACGGCGGTTCAGTCATGGTTTGGGCGGGTATTTCTACCGATGCACGTACCGATCTTGTTTTTGTTGAAAATGGAGCACTAACCGCCCACCGTTTCATAGAGGAAATCCTCCAAGAAGTTGTCGTTGCTTTTGCTCATGTTGCTTGGGTAGTGAGCGAATATCTGGATGAGATTGAAATTCCAAGATTGGAATGGCCCGCATGTAGCCCGGATCTCAACCCAATCGAACATCTTTGGGATCTTCTTAAAAGAGCAGTTCGTCGTCGTCCTGTGCAACCACTAACCTTGCAAGACTTACGACTGGCGCTGACAGACGAATATCAGGCTTTTCCTCAAGAAAGAATAAGTAATCTTATTCATTCGATCCCACGAAGAATGCAAGCTATCACTGCTGTGAGGGGACGAAATATACGTTACTAAAATGTTTGTTTTGGGTTGGGGTTTGTTTTTGTTAATAAAAATAAGCTTCAAATCAGCGTTTCATTTAAAATGTTGCTGCTCGCAGATGAAATGAGATAATGGGATGAATCAAAAAACAAAATGTTCGAAATACGTCTAAGATTACATCAAACAGTTTGTAAACAAAATTATTCGCCTCAATTTTCCCACAGGGTGTTTTGACTTTTCGACAAAAAACAACATTTTGATTTACCCCTGTATAACATAGCCTAAACGAAAAATGTGACTTATTAAAATAATTAAAAAGACAAACAATAAATGGATCTACAAACTGGTGAAAAATTCATGAAAATCAGATGAAAAATAAAAAAGTTATAAACCATCAAAATTGACCAAAATTTTAGGGTGGCGGAATTTTGTGCCGGGGAGTGTATATTTAAATGTTTGGCAGTAAATAATGCCGCACAACAAAAAAACATCCTCAAGAATTTGAATAATTTTTATAAGCATAATATATTCGTAATATACAAGTGACGAACGCTATGATAGGTCGGTTTTTAATCTAACTTATACTTATTTTAATTTTTAAGGATATTTGTTGAGTAGATTTTTTAGTTCATAAAAATTATAAATGGCAATAAAAAATATAGATTAAAAAATCTCGAATTTCACCATCAAAAACGCATTGTTTTAATCTACAATTAAATGCATATTATTTATAATGTATAAAGTGCTTATTTATAACATATTTAATGTTACGTGTATGAAATATTTCAGTTTAACATTACAAATTATATTTGTATAACATTTTGTAAACATTTAAGAAAAATGTTAAAGACACATTTAAGAGAATGTATTACAATACATTTACAAGATGTACCGTTTGATATTATAGAAATATTTTCTAGTAACATCGAGTTAATATTGTATAAACATTTATTAAATATTTAACATTTTAATATTTCTCAGATATATCAATGGTAGTTATCATAACAGAAATATAATATTTCATGAAAACATTAATTGTTAAAGAAAGTTGAAAACTGACCTGCCCTACGTAAAATTCTGGTAAACTTTTGAGCACTGCTTCGTCGCTCTACTGACCCACTTATGACTCCAAGTTCTAACGTAAAAAACGTGACAAAAAACGTCTAATAAAGTAAGCCGCCGTTTGACGGTCTTTCATAAATTTGCGGTCAGAGACAAGTTAATTGACAGTGACAGCAAAAACTAGTGAATTTATGATTGCAAAAAACAAGGTGAATGCCAGAGGCAAAGACCTATCCTGATTTATTTTCTGTTGAGATAAGGTCAGTTACGAAGTTCTGAAAATGTTGACGTATTTTAATTTATTTTCTTTCTCGAAAACTACAAGGTATATATTTTTTATTTTTGGTATATGGCCTTATCATTAAGGGACCTACCATCCCATAAAATTAAAATGAGTTATCTATTGGTATTCACCCTGTATATCACACAAAAGTACATAAGATCTACTATTTAAAAGAAATGTTTACTCAACGACCATTTTGCATTAAATGGCAAGCGTTTTAATTTTTTTCGAAAATGTTCAATGTTGACAGCAAAAATATATATTTTTTTAATTTTAAATTTAATCACGTATAAATTATAGCATGAAAATATATATTTTCTCCAATTTTCGTACAGATCAGAAGATTTTTACCCCACTTATTGCATTATTACATTATTAGTAAAAAAAATAAACTGAGACACTTGGATTTTTTGAGGTTAGGATGCACTTTTAATGTAACTATACCCCAACAGTCTGATAGGCTATTCATTTACGAATATTTCGTTTTTTTTTTTAATTTTTCTACGACCAATAGAGCCGAACATATCTAAAAAATAGTGTAGCGATGCCCTAGCCCGATTTTGCTAATTTTTTCGGTTTTCAACTCATTGCATTATAAAACAAAAAACAAAAAAAAAATTAACTTCCCGATTACATCACTTTAAAATGCTAATTTCCCTCCACTATTAACTTAACTTGCATCTGCTAAGTATGTAACAGTAGTTTGTTAAAGTGACGCTCATTTTGCTAATTGTTAACTAAAAAATAATTAAAGCACAAGTGTCTTAATTGTTTTAATTACACATTTGGACTAGTGTGCAGACATTAACCAACAAGAACTTTACGTCAACAAAACCTATTAGTAAATTTGTGCTCAAGTTAAGGTAGGTAACAGGAAAACTTAGTTTGGAGTTGCTTTATTTTCTCTAGTTTCTGTTGTACGTGAAATCGCCATATCCTTGTATGGACAGAGCGATAAAACTGTTATTGGTTCTCACATTGCCAGCTTTTTTTTTCGAAAATGTTAATAACAAAGAACAAGAAATTCTGTAAAATCACTTTTGCAGCTTAATAATTTTTGGCCTTTTAAGTGATACTGCAGACATTAAATTAAGAAAACTGGAAATACAACATACATTTCTTTAAACGGAACGCCCTGTATTTCCTATAAGATCAGCGGTTTCCTCTGATTTCAAAAATATTTCGATTTACGTGTTTATATTTTTTATTTTTAACATTTATAGAATAAAATCTATTTCTTATTTCACAAATGAAAATTATTACCTAATTAAATAAATAGATTAGTTCAACAAAGTATTGAATTCATTTAATAATTGCAGTATTGACATTTTCGATAGCATCTTAATTATTACTTCTGAAAAATGTGTTTCCACTTTAAAACGCGAAAAAGCCATCCTCAAATTAATGAAATCAAATGATTAAAAATTAGCTGTGACTGTTTGCTTCCAGAAATATCTCCAGTAAAAACTAAAGATAAAAACCAGATTTTTACAAGAATACATTTCTGTAATTTTAAATTGTGGCAAAATGTTCCGGGAGTTTCCCGTTTCTGCTTATCACTACCATTATATTAGCCCATACTTGGATAAACTTGCGAACATCAGTTCTGTAGTATAGTTACTCAAAGCCTGAATTGCATAAGCCGCCGGCAGTTTAAAATAACAAGAAAGTGCCGCTAAAGGCTGTCGCTCCCTCAAACATCACTATTTACTTTTCCCTTTCGACAAACTATAACACGCGACATTTGCTACTTTACACCTATTTGGTAAATAAACACATCGACCATTTCAAGTGTCACAAACAGCTTATTTACCGTGAGATTGATATTCTGTTTTTGTTATCATAGAAAGATAGACTAGAAGATTGTTAAAAATAGGACGTTAACACGTTTGCAATATTGCACGTATTTGAGTTAATGGGGTGTACATAAATGAAGAAAGGGGGAGAAGCTATCAGTATCGTGTGGCATATAATTTGGTACTTCCATTATGGTAGTATAGATTGTTTCTTAACCACCTTCCATGTTACCAAATTGTATGAGACGAAACAAGAGACGATGAGGCTCTACGGTTTATTGTGGTGTCTGGACCACATCTTGATATAGTGATATATACAGGGTGTTAAGAAAAAGTACGTCAAGCCGTTAGCCACAGATTCTTTGGACGAAAATAATGCTACTTTTATGATGACATTTTTTATTTTGACACGTAGTTTTCCTTATACAGGATCTTAAAGTTCAAATTTTTAAAATTATTTTTATTAAAAACTGTTATTTTTTAAGTTTTCTACATGAAATTTTGCACAGATTTTTATCTGATGCAGATGCACTTTTTGTGTAATTTTGGTTAAAATAGTCAAAGGGCAGATGGGGAAAAGGGGGGTTGTGGTACCCATTAACCTCCCCAACTTTTTCACGCGTACGTCTATGGTCTGTAAATATTTATTTTTAGATTAAATACTTATTTCTCTAACTTTTCCCTCTCTTATAAAATTTTAATTTAGGACTTTATTAACGAGAGATTCCAAATATCTAAAGACCATAGGCGTACGCATAAAAGAGTTGGGGAGGTGAATGGGTACCACAACCCCTTTTTCCACGTCTGAGCTTTGACTATTTTACCAAAAATACACAAAAAATGCATCTGCATAAGACAAAACTCTGTGCAGAATTTCAGGTAAAAATCTTAAAAAATAACTGAGTTATTATTAAAAATTATTTTTAAAATTTAAACTTTAACACCCTGTATAAGGAAAACTACGCGCCAAAATAAAAAATTACACTATGAGAGTAGCATTATTTTCGTCCAAAAAATCTGTGGTTAACGGCTTGACCTACTTTTTCTTAACACCCTGTATATAATGTTGGAATTATCGGGTATGCAGTACAATAAATGCAACTAAAACCTACTCTTACAATGTGTATATTAAGGCAACTGTAATTCCTGACTTTGGAAATCGAGATTGACGTTGTCGTTGATTTAACGAATACTTATATCTGAACGACAGAATTTGTTGATTACAATTTTTTTTATTGATACTGACACTAAAGACACTATTATCATATATTTTCGTTATGAATAACATAGATGTATATTGATTTTACTCGTAATTTTCTTCTTGGTTCTCCTCACGTGCAGTAATCGATTTCTATATTTAGCAGGTATATTTTGCTTTATTTTCATAGAGCTAAGATCAACGTAAACGATTATTTCAATTTACCGCTATAATCGTATACATACATTATCCATGTTTATTATTGCATTACTATATTTTAAAATGTATTAATTGATTTGGCATATCAGTAAATAATGTTACTGACTAGCAACTTGTTCTGAATAATAAAATTAATATACCTTCTAACATAAGGCTAGGAAATTAACATTAACGTTGACAAAGACATTATCGCCAAGATAAATACGATTTGGATACTGGATACACGAATTTTAGGACTGAACCAATTACAATTCCGACACTTAACATTATTTTCGATCAAATTAAAATTATTTCCTACTTTTACGTTTTGATTAATACCGATCTCATTTAAATTTTCGATTAATATCAAATATTTAATATTTATTTATAAAATGTCTGTGGAATAAACCGAGGGACTTTCTGCATATGAAATATCAGCTTTAAAAATGGTTCACAATAATTTTCAATGGCTTTGTATATTTATATCCTGAAGAGATACTTCATGCGGATAGAATGGATGTGGAAAAAATTTATAAATCGCGTTAAACTTAAACTTCAAGTATGCGGTCAAGCTTATCCTAAATATCTAAACACATTTATATAACCGCCAAAGTATAAGAATGGGCTCATTTAGCACTTGTTTTATTAGATCATCGGAAAGATGTTGAAATTCTAAGATACTGTACAAAAAAGCAGAATTCTGTGGGACCTATAAATCGTCTAAAAAAAAATCATAAACATGGGCCGCATTTGCTTTGTCGATTCTTCGCCGTGACGTCATCGGATATGTACCGTTTAGCCCGCCTGCTACGCCTTATATTATAAATCAGTAGCATTAGCACAGTGTGCGTTGAAATTTAAGTGTATTTGTGACGAATTTTGTTTTTTTAAGTTATTTTTTTATCAACAATGGCTAAGAGTGAGCTCAAAAAGAATTATAAATTAGTATTGTTTCTGAGTATGAAAGCACCATGGTGAAAACACCTATTAAAACATTTATTAGCGTTGCTAAAGATTTAAAAAGGTGAAAAAAATTGAACCAAATTACAAAAAGAGCAAAAAGCTTACTACCAGCATATTGTGTTTGTGGGGACCATTTCAATATTAATAATGTTTGTTAAATTATTTATTATTTTCTGACTATCTATTCTTAAATACGAACGTAATTTTTTTTTTAAATTTACATATTACCTAATATTTAAAATTGTTTTCCCATTTTTTTAAATTTAAAAATTTTTCGTGAAAACAGGGACGAAACGCTATTTTGTAAACATTGAGTTGCTGTTGTGTAACGTAAATATTATAAATGGAAATGATTATTTAAATTTTGATTGTAGAGAAAAGTGCATTTTTTTAGATTTGAAGGTTCGTATTTTAAAAGGTACAAAGGTACTTCGTTGTTTGTCTGTCTGTACGTCAGAGTCGATTTTCTCAGGAACTACATATGCTATCGATTAGAAATTTCGCATACCTAGTTAGAAAACTTTACCGAGTTTTTATATACTGTGTTAAAACTTATTTCTTAATGTTCTGATACCTGTTATTTTAATTTTTTATTAAAAAGGCTAGCATGAGAATAAGAAAAATATAAAATACTATTTTATTTTAGCTTGAAACCGACATGAAAAAACTACGTGTATTTTAAATTAATCGACAATGTAGGTGCCAATAAAAATAAGATCCGACGTTATACCACATATTTATTGTCAAAAAATCGGAAAGTTTAGAAATATTTAGTGATTTTGATTGAAAAAATCCATAATCATTAACAAGTCCACTTCTGGGAGATTTGAAAGTCTGCTTTATTAAAATTCGCTTCACACATTTCTTAATCTAATCGCCACAAAAAAGACAACAACAAAAGATTTAACAAGTACTAATTTAACAAAAACGCTGAAAAAATATTCGATGATCTCAAGCGGAATGCACGACCTATGCTATGAGCGCGATCTTTCCCTACGTATCCGATGACGTCATGATACTGGCCGCACCGCAATTATTTATCATTAAAAGTCGTATATTTCGAAAACAGCATACCGGATTAAGCTAAAATTTTCAGTATTGTCTAATTTTAAGTATTACATTGGTCACACGAAGTGACAAGTCTTAAATAAGTGTATTTTAAGGGAAATGTGTAGTTCATTATAGAAAATTAAACTTTATCTCTCAAATGCTTTATTAAAAGCAACTAGTTTAGTGACTTCTTCATTAGTCACATCTTCAGGCTGCAAAATTTTGAGGATTTGTAAAAAAACTTTACTGCCTGAAGATGTGACTAATGGAAAAGTCACGAAACTAGTTGCTTTTAATACAGTTTTTGAGAGATAAAAACTATTTTTTATAGTTTTCTACAAGTTTTTCAGTACATCATAAAAAAAAACGGAAATATCTGAGAATTGTCCGAGATCAATAAGAAAAATTATCTTAAAAATTATGCTCAGATACTGGTGTGGTTGTAATTGAATCTTCTTAAATTTAATTAGAGTTCAGTTTGAATATCATACTTGTTTCCTATCGATTTTTTAAAAATAATGGAAACATACAAAGCTCCAACTAGGATAATAAATCATACAAGTACTTAAATTCACTGGGAAATATTATGCCACCATTATAATTAATGGTTGACATAAATAATGCATAAAATCGAAATAATATTTTTCTTTAAGAATATTTAGAGAATAAAGCAAATAGTGTTTCCTCACCTACTTCTAAGATACATCAGTTCAAGAAAGTTAAACGAGCAACTCACCTGTGCAACATTTTCGAAATGCTCGTGACTCTTCTGATATACTCTCGCTTTTTGAAGGTTTCTTCCTATGCCGGTATTTTTTCTAATAAATACTTCCCCATGATTAGACAACCAATCCAACACCTTCAGAAAGAAAAACATATTTACCATATATCTTAATTTTTTCACTGAAGTAACTGAGCGAAAAATTAATCGGTACTACACGACAGATTTAGGTATCACCAAATATAAAATACTAAATTTTTTTAGTTAGTTAGTAATTTAATAATATACCTGTTTAACGTCCTCCTGAAATAACCGCAACGCCAACCTCTGGTGCAGCTTGATCTTCTTCGCATGCCATTTCTGCTCTAGAGCCCTGTGGTGGTTTAGAATTTGGTGTATTACAGCTAAAACATGACTAGCACCCTCGCTGTAGTCGGCGGCGGGGTTACCACCGGGCCTATTTTCAAAATTCGTTCCGTCGGCCTGTGCACGCGAAATAAACAAAGAAAAAATGTAGCAGTTGTTTCGGGTACTAGTTTATTAAGAGACAAGAAAATATTCGCTGTTATTGTTTAATATTTTTGCAACTGAAATATAAGAATTTAGTCTTGTCTCCTTGTTACTAAATAGATACTTTTTTAGTAGATACTAAAGTAAAAGAGATCAAATCTACAAATTTTCACAAAAACCAAAACGTCAAAAAGAGGAAGAAGAAGAGCCGTTAGACAAAATTTGGAGTCTGAGATATATTAATAAAGTAACATTTTCCATCTGTGAGATCTGGTTTGACCTCTAATTTTGTCGAGGTTAATGTATGTGGGAGGTATATGAGATCGTTACGAATTTAGAATAAAAATTTGGATATTCTAAATGGGAACCAATATGAATATTAGCAAAACCTGACCAGGCAACCAGTTATAAATATGAACGTCAAAAATTGGAGATTTGATCCCTTTCTTCTAATTAATGAGGCGAAAATGTCGAAATGAAATCGTGTTATGATTAGTAAAGAAAGTAATATTTACATGTTTTTTCTCAGTCCCAGGTTGATTGCAGACTTGAACCAAGTGGTCCAACTGATAGAGAAGTTTCTTACTGGTACTATGAACCTGCCACCAACCAACACCAATTATTAACAAAACTACATTTTACACATTTCAAAAATTGTCTATGACTAATACAGGAACTACAAGTGGGCAAAACAGATCGCGTGTTTTGCTATTATTACGTAAATACAATTTGGTAACTACAAGCAATAACTTTTTGCCCACTCACGTAAAATAATTGTTAACAGGAAATATACAAAATGCCAGACCCAGAGATTTCCTAAATCTGAAAATTAAAATAGAATCGTACATTTATCAGCTTCGACTCCTTATCGGCCGCCTCCACAGGGGTGGGTAAATTATGGCACACTTGCAACATCACATCCAGTCCGTTCAATAGAGATTGATAGGAATTATAAACCTAGGATAAACAAACATCAAACACTAGAAACTATATATCGTGAAATTTTTTGGAAAGGATTTAATTTGGCTTGAAAATGGATATTGTAAAATATATCATAATATGCAGTAATTCTGACTATTTTTAGGTTTAAGTGTCGTGAATATAATACTTAAATGATAAAGGAGAAAATAAATTGCTTTGCTGTTTGGGAAAAATACACCTTAGGGATTAAAATATTAAAATTGTTTTTTAACTGAAATTCTATGGAGTCATTAAAATAGAAAATTAAAATTAAAAGTTCAAATTCGCAGGTCTTAAAAATTTACTTCTCCAGAAATGTATACATTTCCAACATGTGGCGCCACCTCTGGACCAATAGCTGTAGTTATTTATCGTACAGAGCCGGCAATTCATATTTCTCGTCATTTAAATCAATACAAAGCTCATAGCGCCACTAATGGGATGAGTCTGAACTAAACACACTTCACACCATCTATTTATGAAAGAACGAATCACTTCGGGACGTTGGTAAATTGCTCCGACTTCTTTTTTTTTAAATTATATTTAAATGGAATTTGGACAATACTTTGCAATTTGTTAGAAAATTATTTATTTTAATGCCTATACTCTAATCTAATGGAATAGAATTACCATTAAACACTCATTTGACATTAACTATGTTGAATTTTTGGCATTTCTGTGCACATTCCAATATCATCCACATATCAGAATATCTTTATAAGACAGAACATCTTAACCATAGATTATGAGTTAAAAAATTACCTCTGTGTACGCCTGACACATCGACTCGTACAAATTCTGGTGCTGATGGATCGAATTCTCCAGCATCATAATCTCCGAGGGAATGTTCGTACTTTCCGAGGCCGACTTCCACGTCGGCACGTTCTCCACGTACTGCTCCGCCTTATGGTGGAAAATCACCGACAACGCGAGCACTGCTGTCCTTTCGTCTAAACCCGCGGCGAAATCCTTCCACGTCCTGTCCAACCGACTCGCGACCGACCGAATGTGCGACGCGGCGTAATGACCGCCTTCGATAAGGCGGCTCGCGACCGATAGTATCCGATTTATATTCACATACACGTTCATGGAGCTCATGGTGAAGTGCTGGTGTTCCTCTTGGAGCTGTTTCGCCAGCTGGTAGGTATGGCCGATCTCCACGTAGTTTAGTAGGAACACGTCGCGGTTGTGGCAGATCCATTCAAACATCTGGAAGTGAATGAAATGTTGGTGTAAAAATTTTACTTTACGTTAAAAAATTTCAAGATAAAACTCAAATTAATTTATTAGAGTAGTTAAATCCAACGAAATATAATATTGGTAAAGAATATAAAGAAATATATGTTATTGCAGTTTTTGGATTTCGTAAAAAAAATATATAATTTTTTATTTTACAATTATCTTTCTTTGCTTGATATGCATTGTTTATAAATGACTTTGTTTAGGCTTTATACAAGCATAATAATAACAAACATATCCAAATTGATATACTTATATTGATGTTTCATCTCTAAACATGCTATTATTAAATTCATTGGACTTTCTTTAATACATGATGAATATTGGATTAAAAATTATAAAATTCAAAATGTCTAAAAACAAATTATTAAAAATTTTTTTTTTTTTAACTCAACAAAATTCATTCATTATGGTCACCAATATATATATAAAGCCTAAACAAAGTCTAATATATAATTTTTTATCATTAAATGATTTTCGACTTGAATAATTCTGACTATTATAATTGGATCAAATAATTTCTACATTAACTCCTCGGATTTTTTCAGTTTTTTTTTTCAAATCCAGTCTAATACAAACTAGTTGGCTATAATTGGACCGCTACTTTTTGCAAGAAATTTTATTTCCTTCTTTCCAACTAAGACCTTACGAATTGGAGAGAAACTTTGAAATATTTCCACAAGGAAGTAAAAAATTAACTGTTATGAGCAAGCTAATTTATGAGGAAAATATTTTTTTAAAACAGGCAAATTAAAATGAGTTACCTGGCTGGAATTTAATATTTAAGAATAAATTTTAATTCGAAACAGCCTCTCCGAGTGACATATTTCAATATTTTCAAGTTAGTATTTGAAATTTTTAACAATTGAATGGTAGATGATAAAATCGACGTAATCCTATACCGCGAATAAAACTGCTTCTACACACTTCTAACAATGTTTCTTGTAAAAATCAGAGAGGGGCTCCATTAAAACCATTAAAGGAAAAACTTACTTTCTCACAGTCCTGTTCAAACAGCCGGAGCTGAAAACACTGATCCAATTTCAGCTTTTTATGGTGCCAGAGTTGTAAAAGGTGTTGTTGGGACGCGTGGACCGCCTCTAGGTTTTGTAAAACTAAATTCTTTATGTCTATAGTGTCTGGATTGGTACTACTAGGTGATTCTGGTTCCCTGCCTCCCCCGCCGCCCCCACCCCCTCCCTGGCCGGTGTCGTTGCCACATGATTTCTGTAATAACCTCTGACCTAAAAAAAATTATAATTAATATGTAAATGATTTCGCTTTTTTTTTTTTTTAATTCGTTTATATGTTCAGATGTGTCAGTTGACACATCTGAACATATGCAGTGTAACAAAGTAATAGTAATTTTATAAACGATATTTATGTAATCCACAACGACGATACAACCGAACTAAATTAAAACTTTTTACAAAAGGGTTTATTTAAACGTGAGGTAAAAGAATATATTGAAATATATAGGGTGGTCCGAATTGTAGCTTCTATAATTTGAGAATTAATAGAAAATGTGAAATGAATATGAAATGACTTTTCTTAACAAACTTTTATCGACAACTTAAATGTTTCAGAAATACAGGGCGTTGAAGTAAATTTGTCTTTCACGACACGTTTTACGGAAAATTAAAAGAGGAATTTTTATTCGTAAACCACTGTAGATTTTAAAAATGAAATAAAAAAATATAATTTCGATCATTGGCTTTTTTCTTTAAGCAAAGGGATTCACAGCCCTGTGGTTTCGCATCTGATTGAAGTAGGAAAATGAAAATAATGATTAAATGTCATACTTATTCAGAAATATGTACACACAAAATTTTAATAATATATTTCATTTATTTCATGATATAAAAAAAATTACAAAAAAAAAATGTTGAGCTTTCGATATAAGTTTATTAATAAAACTCATATTAATTTCACATTTTCTATTGCGATTCTCAAACTATCGAAGGTATAATTTGGACCACCATGTACAGGGTGGCCCATTTTCGAGCCTCATCATTGTTATGTCGGAAACCTCAAGAGATACAGGGTTGGTTCAATTGTGGCAAAGTTGCGCTATTTGATGTTTATCAAAATGCTGTAAGTATTGCAATTTGTAAAATTTCAAATACTTTCGGAAATAACCAGAAATAACCGAAGTTTCTTAAAATCTTTTTTATTTTTTTTTTCGACGTTATTTGAAAACAAATTTTAAAACGAATAACACTTTATCATTGCCACGTTTATCCTCTAGAAGATGGAACTGTCAAATTTGAAATCCGACGTTTCGTCTTACAGAAACCATCAGCAACTTATTATTTTTTAAATACGGACCTGGATTTTTTATTTTATTTTTTGCTACCTCTGGACTCCCTGAAAGCTATGACCCATCGCACGAATTGCATACAATATTTTTTCTACTACCAAAATTATGAGGCGCAGTTTAAGACATTATTAGTATTACAAATATACCAGGTGGTCCAAGAAAAACCGGAATTTTTTATTTCTCTAATAGTTTCACCAATTTTTAACCGATTTTAATTATTCAAAAACTAAATTATAACTAAAAGATCACGTTATGAGGTAATATAAATATATTTTAATGCCGTTTTGACTAAAATAAATATTGGTGTTTAGACGAGTGGCATAGAATATCAACAAAATTGTGATAAAACGGTTTTATGTTACGGACTATATCTTCGGAACCAACTGGTCGATTTTAGTGTTTGATGTCTTAAAATATTCACAAATGTTTATTCTATTATACTTCCTCAATCTTTTCATTGTTTATTTATCAAAAAAAGTTCCAGCCGATCTTAAAGAAGGCCCAAGTTTGATGACTAACGCCATTTTAATAATAATTAAAATATATTTTATATTACCTCATAACGAGATATTTTAGTTACAATTTAGTTTTTGAATAATTAAAATCGGTTTAAAATTGGCGAAACTATCAGAGAAATAAAAAATTCCGGTTTTTTTGGACCACCCGGTATATAATAATTATTGATATATGTATATATATTTTTTCATTAAATATATTTATTTTGTTAAAATATTTATAAGTTTTATAAATATATATATCTTGGTAAAAATATATACAGGGTGTATTTTAAAATCACCGACAAACGGAAACTGGAGATTCTGTGATCCAAAATAAGACGAAAATTGTTATAAATGTTTTTCCGAAAATGCTTCCTAACCGAGCTACAGGATTTTGAATAAAACTCCACATTCGTGATAAAAAGTTGAACTTTAAAGCCTTGGCACATAAATAATTATTATTATATAATAATTAACTGCGGTATTTTGATAAATTTTATTTAAAAAAAAAAACAAATTTTATTTTTTAAGTTGTGTGGTCGTACGTTAATAGAAATTATCTCTAAAACGAAGTGCTTAATCGATAAAACACAAGGTATAATTTTATTTGCAAAATAGAAAAATCTATTAAAAAAAATACAGGGGCGTACGTTCTTTTTGTGATTTAAGCGAGTAACTTAAACGGTTTTACGCCACTGGATTGAGCCAGCCGACTCAAGCTCGCCTGATTAATTGTGTTCAGTAAGACATTCGAGTGTACCAAATCTCAACATAATATCTTATCCAGTTTTTGAAAAAACTTAAAAAAACTAAAAAAAATGTTTTATTCAAAACCCTGCAGCTCGGTTAGAAAGCATTTTCGGAAAAACATTTATAACAATTTTCGTCTTATTTTAGATCAAAGAATCTCCGGTTTCCGTTTGTCGGTGATTTTAAAATACACCCTGTAAATATATATTATTTCTGCTAACATATATTTATATAGAAATGCGCTTTTATCGTCGTACGCTAGGTGGCGCGATGCTGATTAAATTTAGGTAAAATGCGGCTCGAAAATGGGCCACCCTGTTCAAGCTATTTGTTTTAATAGGATAATTCTGTTGTGTTTAATATATTGACCTCGATATTGACTAAAAAAAGTGTAGAGAAAACGTTCATGTTAATTAAAAAAGACAGAAAATAATGGAACATTTAAAAAGCGCACGTGTGCCAAAAAAAAAGAAGATTTATCTAAAATAATTATGGAAACGTATTACTAAACTACTTTTCATCGCTATCAATTTTTATTTCCTTCGTACTCCCTTAGTCTCCGCAGATTAGTATATTGCATTTACCAACACATTTTTAGAATCATAAATGTAGGTGGAAAAGCGAATTTTACATTGAATTTTGGACATATTCTGTGCGTCTGTCTGTCCGTCCGTCCACCTACTTGTAAGCGCGAAAACTAAAAAATGAAAAATCGGTTCCAATTGAAATTAAAAATGTTATCTAGAGAAAAAAAGAAAAAAATCTCAACTAAACAAAAAATTATGGCGTATTTTAGCAAAAATAAAAATGGTTCTAAAGCTTTAAACCTCGCTTCAACCTTTAATATTATACTAACAACGCAGTAGCCCTACAAAAATAAAAACAGTGCACAATATATTGATCATCATGGGGAGATGATGTACCCCTACTCTCACCCAAACAATCTGATGTTAAACAACACCCTACTTCCGTCAATAATTATTTTGAAAAACTACCACGAGTATCCGACTATTGACCTGCCATCTTGGTTAAATAAAATCCATGTCTATGTCTATGTCTATACAATCAAACAAGGTTATTCGTCGGTTATTGGATAAAATGAAAAAAAAAACTGCAAATTTTCATTAAGACTTAAGAATGCAATAAATCCAATACCTGCGAAAAGTAGGCCTTACAAAATTCGTTCTTAGTTTTGTTTCTGTCATAATTTAATCCTTATGACTTTCTTCTGTTTGCCCTTGGCGCTATTTTGGAACAACGTCTTATCTTATACTTATTCTGGGTTAACAGTATTGACTGTAATAGTACCCATAAATATATACATGGAAGATACACATCATTTTTTAAATATAAGACCACAGAAAATTGGTACGTTATAGTAAATTGGTAATGATCCATCATAAGCTCTGTACTGAATATTAACACGATTTATATATACAATATATATTTGTACTGATTGTGCCGTTGGATATAGAACAGCAGAAATTGATTAAATACCCAAATAGGATAATAACCTATTTTAAGTTGTTTGAGGTAATAGAGCATGTCAGTTAATAGAATTTATCTTGATTAAATTATTATCGAGAGTTATTCCCAAGCAACAAATTCATAGAATTTCCGATTACAGTAATACATTAATTATGAATACTGTACAACTGTATAGATTTACGAATAAAGCATTGATATGGGTAAATAACTATAGTGATGAAAAGTATACTCTTCACAGGTGCAATTTATTCCCTCAAGTCAATTTTTCAGGAATATTCCCAGAATTTCAAGAAACGTCAAATAAGTTTTCGACCTGTTTCGGCATCAAATTCCTTTATTGCAAGACGTTTTGCATATATTTTTATCAACAGATCATCCGCACATGTCAATGTTCAATTACAACTTTTATCGTTTTGAATTCTTGAATCTTTAGTGCCTCCTCCGACTATGTTCGAAGACCTCGCCACCCACTTGCATGAATGGTACAGCACAAATAATGCGTAAAACATAACAATATTATAATGAGACTAATTTCATGATGAACATGCAATAGTGGTATTTATAATTTGGGTTTATTTAACGAACCATAAAAGAAGTGTAAAATTTAACTGTTTATTTTAATTAGCTGAATATACATTACAGAACTAGACCATCGTCCATCAAAAACTAGTTAAAACTATATTGATGTATAGTATGTTGATTAATTACGCGGGCAAGTAAACGAATATACTGAACATAATAATACAGTAGATACTTACACACTTACACGCATCTGAAATCAAAAAATTTAAGTTGCGATTTTATATTATTTTGCTTTTAAAACTTGAAACTCTCAGTTCGCTTGCGTTTATCAATTTTATTAGGTTATCTAGTTTCATAATAATAATAACAACAAACGACTTTAAATCGTTTTGATGACGAAATAAATTATTTCCAAACGTCGACTGTATTTAAATAATTGCTTGTTTTTGCACATATTATTATTTATTCCTAAAATTTCATTAGATAAGTTAAAGCACCACGACTATATTATTGACGGGGAGGCACATTACGAATCTAAGCACCTGCTGTTTTAACCCTCTTATTATTTACTTCCCCCTCAACAAGAGTTGACATGCAACAAATGAGACGCCGATTAATTATGTTATACCACAGACCAAATGTAATACCAATCTCTAGGGTTCTAGATCGTATTTGCTGTCAAAACTATGTTATGTTGTCATAATAACAGTAATGTTACTTGTAAGCGACTTATCTGTGTATATAGAGAATGTGGGGGGGTTGACTTTCAGTTTGTTGTTGACCGTCTATTTTAACGCCTCAGACATAAACGAAATTTTACTTAAATTCTGTTACATTGTTAATTATAGATACCTATTTCGTTCAGCAAGTTTCATCTTTATGGTCTCATCTTAGCATTTATCATTGGAGTTTTTCAGTAAGAACATAATTGTAATAAGGACGTACTTTAAAGGAATTTGTGAACAGACGTGTGAAATCGCTTCGAATTTATGTGTTCGAAAACGCTTATTAAGTAGAATACGCCCTTGTTTAGTAATATATAAAATTTTCATTTGCATGAATTAGGAAAAGGAAAACGGACATCAATGCTATTTTGGCTACTAAGTAAGTGGGAGCAAAATTTATTAACTGTACAATGTACGGGGTGATCGGTTGAAAATTCTACTTTTTAAATCCTTTTATTTTGCTTAAAAATATCGGTTAGAAAAAAAATTAAAAATGGATCTGTAGCATATTTTACTAAGTTTTTGTATATGTTATGAGTCTGCATCTATCTTAATAAATATGCAGGGAGTGCCACATAGTCACATTTGTTTAAGCGGAACACCCTGTATATTTTTAAATACTTTGAAATGAAAAGGGCTATCCCTTTTCATTCCCTTTATAAATATAATTATACATTTCATTTTCCAATAACTTAGTTATTCAAATAAATAATATTCTTAAAAGTTTGGGATAGGTACAGGGTAAGTCACATAAAAGGTCCACCCCATTTATTTGGGTAATTTTGAATATATTTTTGGTTTTCGGGACTCTATTCTACATGATTTTTAACGTAGATTACGATTCTGATCAAATATTTTTTATTCAACCAAACATATACAAGGTGTTTAAAAATACGTGTTTATCTTAAATGGCACGCCCTATATATTTCTACACATTTCGATGCGGCTATTCGAGAGGATTTCAAAAATATATAATACCTGTATGTTTGTATCATAAATATCGAAGTTATGATAAAAATAATAATGATAGTACACTAAATTATTTTTTTTTTAATATTTAACATAAATAGGTAACAAACAAAAAAATATAAAAAATCAATTTAACCTAGCTATATACCATTTTCTATATACCCTCCTCGTTTTTCAGTGCAAATTTGATATCGTTTTATAAAATTATTGTGGACACTTTGTAAATTGTGAGTGTTTAAGGATATCGCTTCTCTAATCTTTAATTTTAAATCCTCCTCACTATTTATTTCCATATTTTTATACACTTGCTCTTTTACAGCACCCCATACAAAATAATCCAACGGATTTAAGTCCGGACTTTTTGCTGGCCAGTGAATGGGACCGCGGGCACCAATCCATAATTCGTATGAATTATTTAGAAAATTTGTCACGTTTCCAACATTATGAATGGGAGCCCGCGTCCTGCTGCCAGACTAGATTATTATGATATAAAATGGGAATGTTATCCAGATGTTCCTCGATGTCATTTTGAAGCATGTTTAAATATTTTTCTCCAGTTAATACTCCGTTGATAAAGATTTGCCCAATAATTTTCCTCCTATAAAAGCCACACCACACATTGACTGTCTTCCTCCCTTGTTTTTTTATTTTTCCGATGCTATGTGGATTTTCTGAGGACCACACGTGTTCATTTTTTCGGTTATATACACCAGCTGTTGAGAAAGAAGTGACGTAACGTGACAAATTTTCTAAATAATTCATACGAATTATGGATTGGTGCCCGCGGTCCCATTCACTGGCCAGCAAAAAGTCAGGACTTAAATCCGTTGGATTATTTTGTATGGGGTGCTGTAAAAGACCAAGTGTATAAAAATATGGAAATAAATAGTGAAGGGGATTTAAAATTAAAGATTAGAGAAGCGATATCATTATTAAACACTCACAATTATTTACAAAGTGCCCACAATAATTTTATAAAAAGATGTCGAATTTCCACTAAAAAACGAGGAGGGTATATAGAAAATGGTATATAGCAGGTTAAATTGATTTTTTATATTTTTTTGTTTGTTACCTATTTATGTTAAAAATTAAAAAAAAAATAATTTAGTGTACTATCATTATTATTTTTATCATAACTTCGTTATTTATGATACAAACATACAGGTATTATATATTTTTGAAATCCCCTCGAATAGCTGCATAGAAATGCGTAGAAATATACAGGGTGTGTCATTTAAAAAAAACACGTATTTTTAAAATCCCTGTATATGTTTGGTTGAATTAAAAATCTTTTATCAGAATCGTAATCTACGTTAAAATTCATATAGGATAGAGTCCCGAAAACCAAAAATATATTCAAAATTACCCAAATAAATGGGGTGGACCTTTTACGTGACTTACCCTGTACAACTAAATAATTTTTTTAAACAAAATTAGATAAAAAAGTTAAACCTTTGTTTAGAAAATAACGGTGGAATTTTTGAAAACATGTTATAATTTTTTCTTATTTGTTATGTTATTTTTATTAAAAAGTTGTTTAAAATCTAAATTTGTTTTTCTTGCATTTAGGTGTATTTATTTGAATAACTCAGTTATTTGAGGATGAAATATAAATATATACATATATTTATAAAGGGTATGAAAATGGCTATCCAAATATCTAAAAATATACGGAGTGTCCCGTTTAAAAAAATATGACAATGTGGCACTCCCCGTATATCCATTAGGTAAGGTCGATTCAGACTCAAAACATATAGAAAAACTTGGTAAAATATGCTACAGATCTATTTTTTATTTTTTTTTTCTAGCTATATTTTTAAGCAAAATAAAAGGGTTTAAAAAATAGAATAATTAAGCGATCACCCTGTACATGCAATGTATTAAGATATGGACATTGTACAGTGTACATTTCTTAACATTTCTAACATTTTGATATAATTAAATTAATAGATTTTAAAATTCAGTTCAATGGAATATTTAGTTCAATTTACTATGATATTCTGATTTTTTTATTTCTGACTATTTAGTGAAAATAAGTAGACCCCGCGTGATGATTTGTCCTTACTACGTGATTTTTTGGTATTAAATAAACGCGTCGTTTTTGTTTTATTTAAATTTGTCTTTATGCTAACATACCAGCATTTTTATGGTATTATCGCGTTGTATGTGGAAAAGTTATTGTTGTTAGTGGATATTTTCTACTTGTAGGTTATGTTTTAACCGATTAAAATCTAGCTAAGCGAAAGAGGAGACGCTTTAAGCACATCCCAGACCGGTACCAACATTTACGGGATCCTGAGTACAAAAATATATGTTTTTTGAGCGAAATATAGGCACGGGATTTTATCATTAATTTATAAAAGAAATCTGCTATTGAATTTCGTCAAAATTAAAACCAGATAAGTGAATTTCTGTTCTTTTTCTCACATGCATGTAAGCGATTGTACGTTGTTCGCGAATATGCGTATAACTTCAGAAGGTATATTGTTAATTTTTTACAATCCTTTGTAGTCCATTTTCTAAAAGCTAAAAATTCGTCAAAGTTCTAACATCGTTGACTCAAAAAAGATTTTGATGACTTTTTTAAATTTCGGAAAAAGTTTATAGAAAAGTGAGGTGTGTTTTTATTTTCTCAATTGTTATTAACAATAAGTGTTTTTGTATACACTCCTATTAATTAAAAAAATTATACCTTTTATTTATTTAAACAATTGGATAGGATAGGAAAAGTGGCCTTTATTGCTCGGCAGTTTGCCGCAATTGTGGTGGCAATAGTTGCCTTAATTCAAGACCGGCGACAGCGTCTATGGAAGAAGTAGAGGAAGAAGAAATTAAAAGCTTTCTTGCTTTTAAATGTATTTTGGGTTAATTTTATTAAATCGATTAAAATATAATATCTTTAGTACTCATTTAACTCTTCTATCATTTTTTTCCCACCATTTTTCAGACCCCGTTTTCCATTATTGATAAATTATAACATAAAATTTGTGATCAGCGACCCAAACCATCCCTATATAAGAAATAAAATCCGAATAAAAAATTGGTCTTTTTCCAGCATTTTTTGGTTTTAGTTGAGTTTTAAACAACAATTAGATTATTACTAAAAAATTATTATTTTCACTAAGAAGTGAAGAAAACGATGGAAAATGTAATATATGTGATTTCTAATTATTGTGTATTAAAAATAATTATATTGATTATGTTTCTAAGTCGGTTTAATAATTAAAAACAAGAAAAATATCATTATAGTCAATAATTGTTCATATAAATTGTAAAATCATATTTATCAATAATTTGAAAAGCGACACTTATATGCTTGCGTCGCGTATTGGGTAACAAATATTTCTCATTTTATACACATAATTAATTATTCAATTTTTATGCTAATTCGAGACATATTGATCTAATGTTTCTAAAAATTTACCCGCTTGGTACAATATTTTTTATTTTACAGCTGTTTGTTTCTTTTAATTTTTCGAGCCTCGTTGATACGTTCGTCGTGAAATTATTTACTGTGCTCAAAATATTTATTAAATATTTATGCAATTTTTCAGAATCGTTCAAAACACATTTATTTAATTGTTCAAAGGTGTTTAGCATATTCCATGTTCTTTGTAATATTTATGTTTTCTGTTTTATATATAATTATTCTATTTTAATTTGGATTTGTTCGGTATCTAGAATGTATTGATAAACCGAATCTGAAAGATTCAAGTTTTTCTATAAGTATTTCAAAGATTTTTTAACATCTTTTATTATTTATATTACAGAACCAGCAACAAAACACTGCAGTTTTGGATATTTTTGTGAATTATTTCTAACATTAATAAACAAAATTGAAATATCAATATTCAAAAATATTACAGTTGAATTCATTACAAATCCATTTATTCCAAATTTTCCACTTCCCAACTGGAATATCCTCCACATTTAATTTTTGAAAATTGTTAGTAAAATTTCGTAGATAATGTTTTGTATATATTTCGTAGGAATACCTAATAACGATGGTTTTGAAAAATAATTTTCAAAAAATTTTTTGAAAATCCTGTTTTTGACAATGTACCTATTAATTAGTAATCAGTGACCCCAAAAACCCATACAATCTTTTTTTTCCACGAAAATGCGAGTTCATCTATGAAATTAAAAACAAAAAAGATCACAATTTTCAAAATTAGAATTGAAACATTTCCGCTCTCCGAAATGTTTCTGATTTCAAGTAATATGGTACAAGAAATATTTAAAAAAAGTTTCATTTTAATCGGTAGGTACTTTCCTGAGAATTCCGAAGTTTCGCCGGTTTGTAGGCTTCATCGACTCGACTAAAATTTAAAAAAAAAGATCAAAATCGGTTTTGAGTCAACGAAGTTCGAACTGTTTTTTTTTATAGTAAATGGACTATTGGAGCTGCTACTGAGTAGACGAGTATATTTCGTTAAACTCATTTTAATTAACTACAAAGACGGTGGTTTATGTTAAATCTAGGTATCTCAGGATCATTAAAAAATACCCCTTTGATCAATTTAAGTAAGTATTCGTAAAAAATTGTTCTAAATAGGTACAACTATGGGTTTGACTAGTAGACACTAAAAATATCAAGAAAAAGAAACTTACCATTAGCAGGATAAGATTTATATATTTATATTCGTGGATTTACGAAAATACTATAATTTTTGATAATTTATCAAATTTATTCACCACTACCAAATGATAGCTAATAAGTGCCCAATTTGATGATTTTATCAATACACCGATTGATACTTTGAGGACAGTGATTTTTTTATGTATTCGTAACAGTTGACAGTCTATGGTCTGCCGTTGCCGTAATTATATCCATTTAAAAAAAATAACGTCAATCCAATTCAACCAAAGAATAGTTTTCAGATTCTCATCCTTGTTGCTCATTCTGAATTCATGTCGTTTCGACAATCTTGTGTTTTTTTCTGAAGCCTGAAGTCTTCTTCGCTTCACAAAAAGACCGCAACAGGAAGGCGAAAACACAAGCATTCAAAATATTCAATGTGAATGGGAATCCGAAAACCCTTCTACAAATCATCAGCTTCACGAAAAGTTTAGAAATAAAATAATTGTTTCTATGTCAACATAAAGTCTTTACGAAATCCGAGCATCAAAACATTAATTTTCCATCAAATTGGTGGCATCAGACAAAATTGTTAAAAATACGAACACTTTTTTATATTTCCAGCAGCAAATTTGCGAATTTCCCATTCTGTGGTTTACACAAACATATACGCTTAGCAAGCAGTATTGTTTGTAAAATATTTTCAGCAGAAAGAAACAAAGCGACTATGTCAAATCACATGATGACATCAAAGCCGTAAATTAAACTTCCCTGAAACTTAACTTTTGTTATTTAACTTTTCATTCGATTTGGAGACAAATAACGGTAACAGTGAAGATACAGATGCTTGTGCAGATGCAGGAGGAAATGAAATGAATATCGTAAATACTAAACCAAATAGTGCACCGCCAACACCAACAATAAAAAGCAAAAGAAGCGAAATAGATGAAGAAGAAAATAGTACAACAGAAAACATTTCAAAAAAAATTAAAACTGCAACAGGGCCAAATCCGTATACCAGGAGTACTTCTAGGAAGCAAGAAAAAGAGGATAAGAATAAGAAACCTGAAACACCAAGGGAAAAGAAAACTGACCCTCAAAAGATGCAATAAATAATAAGTAAAATAATAGTGATAAGTATATATATTTTGCCTTCCCATTCTGATTCTGTTTTTGTTATTTTCCTTAATTAGTTAAATTTTATTCAGTAATAGGCATTCCCTTAATTGAAATAATTGAAATAATACTCAGACTGTATTTATAAATAATAAGCATGAATCCATATATACGAGATTTTGATATTTCTGAAATTAAATCAGTAAATATAAATAGTAGTCATGATTTTTTTAGAGAACTAAATAATAACGATATCACACATCATTTCTCAATATTCCACTGCAACATACGTAGTATAAACAAAAACTTTAATGAAATGATAATTTTATTGAGTGAATTTATTCAAAAATATTTTTATTTTGATATCATAATTTTTTCAGAGACGTGGAAAGTGCATGACACAAATTTTTTCAAAATAAATGGCTACCGAACTTTGTATAACGAAGGGGACTTCAACCAGAACGATGGAGTGATGGTTTATGTAAGGGACACTTACGAGAATAATTTCAAGTACGAAATATATAATTTAGGAGAAGTAAAACTACTTAATGTGACTCTACAAATAAATAGAGAAAAAATTCTCGTAAGCGCACTTTATAGGCCACATGCTATTTGTCCTTTTGTTTTTAACGACAATCTAAAAGTTTTTCTGGAAAATAAAGCTAATCATAACGAAAATATCCACTTTATTGTTGGCGATACAAACATAGATATAAAATCTAACAAAGATTACTCCCAAAATTATCTCAATATTTTAAGTGAATTGGGCTTTAAATCTCTAATTAATACTTATACAAGAGTTCAAAATGGATCAAAGTCTTGTATAGATCACGTTTTTGTTAAAAATTCAAAAGCATCTAACTATAAATCCTACGTATATGAGGCTGATGTAACAGACCACTATCCCATCATAGCTCTCATGAACTTCAAAAAAGAGGGTAGCACAGAGGGTCCTAAAATAAATCAGATTTTAAAATTAAATGAAAATAAACTAAAAAATATTATAAAAACAGTAACTTGGCACGAAATTTATCAATCTAATGATTTAGATGTGGCAACTGACATTTTAATCAATAAAATTCAAGAAGTTACAAAATCCGCTACTCAAAAAGTAAAAATAAAAAATAAAATAAAGAAGAGGCAACCTTGGATAACAAATGGTCTGATCAAATCTGTTCAAACAAAACATGAACTCTATAAAAAATTCAAACTAGACCCAAATAATCAACAAAAAGAACGAGATTATAAAAAATACAAAAACAAACTAAGTAATGTAATTAACCTAACTAAATCAAACTTTTTTAAACGAGAACTAGAAAAAAATAGAAACGATAGCAAAACACTTTGGGCCACAATAAACAAATATACAAACAATAAAAAAGATAACACTCCCATAAAACAAATAAATTATAACCGAAAAATACTATCTACAGAAAAAGAAGTCGCAAATTCCTTCAACGAATATTTTACGGGGATTGGTAAAAAACTTGCAAATGACATTTCAAAACCAAGAACATCGGTAATAAACAAAAAAATGATAGAAAACTCTCTCTTTTTCAACCCGACAGATAATATGGAAGTTGAAAATGTTATTAATGAGTTGAAGGTAAATAAGGCTCCAGGTTTAGATGGAATTAGTTCCAAAGTTTTAAAAATGTTGTCCAACCATATAAAACACCCTATAGTATACATTGTTAATAAAATAATTGAAACAGGACGCTTTCCCACTTGTTTAAAAAAAGGACTAATAAAGCCATTGTACAAAAAAGGAGACTCAATGCAGATATCAAACTATAGGCCAATAACTTTAATTTCAAGTATTGCGAAAATTGTAGAAAAAATTATAAAAAAAAGAATTGTTGCGTTTTTAAACAAATATAATTTGATATCTGATAGACAATTTGGTTTCAAACAAGGTGTGTCGACTGAAAATGCAGTCTTATTCTTAACAAACTGTATTTATAAAAAATTGGATGAAAATAAGTCTGTGCTCTGTGTATTCCTCGATTTAGCCAAGGCCTTCGATACGGTCGATCATAAGATTTTGATTGATCGCCTCGAGGAAATTGGTTTCAGAGGAATAGTTTTAAACTTAATAAAATCTTACCTGAGTAACAGAATACAGTATGTCCAGATCGGGGAAACTCTAAGCGAAGAAAGTCAGGTAGAATTCGGAGTTCCACAGGGCACAGTATTGGGGCCAGTTCTTTTTTCTATATATATAAACGGACTTCTTAACTTAAATAGCATAGGAACAGTGTCATCATTTGCAGATGATACTGTTATACTATACGAAGCTGCGACATGGAGAGAGGTAAAGGAAAGAGCCGAAACTGATTTAAAATATATTAAATCATGGTTTGATGAAATGTCGCTCACAATTAACTTTGAAAAAACAAAATATATTGCATTTAGCTGCAACAAAACTAAAATTCCGGAATATAAAAATCTTATTTTACAAATGGACACAAATCAGATAATCATTAACGAGGTCAATCATATCAAATATCTAGGAATTGAAATAGACAGATACTTAAAATGGGATGAACATATTAAGCTACTCGTAAAAAAATTAAGATCCATTCTTTATAAATTTAGACAACTTAGAAAAATCCTAGATAATTATCAACTGAAATCAGTCTATTATGCCTTAGTAGAATCACACATTCAATATGGCATTTCAGTGTGGGGAGGAACATATAAAAACCATATAAAGCAGTTGGAAGTAATTCAAAAATTATTCATAAAAATCACATATGGGAAAAATAATACTTACAATTCTGACCTACTTTATAAAGATAGTAACATCTTAGATATAAGGCAACTGTATTTATACAGAATTTTGATCCTACAACATAAAACAAAACACGAACTAGAACTTATACAACATAATCACGATACAAGGTATAAAAAGGAAAATAAAACAAGAACTAAAAAAGTAACTAAAACCCTAGGACAGAGGTCGTTCTCGTTTCTTGCCCCACATATATATCGTCGGATACCTGGAAAAATACGAGAGTCTATTTCAGAAAGACAATTCAAAAAAAGGCTAAAAAATTGGTTTCATTGCACTCCACGTGTTGTATTTCATAATTTTGTAGAATTAATTTAATTAATTAAAAAAAAAAAAAAAAAAAAACAATTATTATTATTTTAAGAACAGTTTGGATGCGTAGAGAAGATAGATGATGTTATTTATTCTACCTTTATATAGTTTAATTTTAATTTAGCTGTTAGGTATATATTCTAATTTTAATTTGTCTAGAAATGTCTAGATACGTTTGTTGTTTATTGTTACTATTGTTATTATGTAGTTTATATCTCATATTTAACTGCTCGATGGTTTTAATACTCATTTTTCTAAATTATCAAATAAACACTTGCTGTCTAGAAATAAACTAGAGATATTTCCCGTGAACTAGTCTACGGACTTCAGCGGAGTTCCTCTATTTATTTCCAAATTGCATATTATAACGATTATTAAGTTAAGTAATGTTTTGTAAATCTCTAATTACTTTTGGAAATAAATTATTATTATTATTATTATTATTATTATTATTATTTAAGTTTGCCGGCGTCGGTTTCTTGTTCTATACGCGTATAAAAGCATTTTCGATTAAACTATTGTACAAATCTCGTGGTACGCTCTAAGAAATATACGGCTCGGGTACAATATATCTGAGTTTTTTAAATATTGCTTCTATATTCTGAAACCCATAGAAAATCTTATTTCACGAGTATTATGTTAAAATTTTTTACCCGAAACAGAAATAAATCTTGGGGTTTCGTTTAATTTCGTGTATGCTATATCGGTCGACTAAAGAAAAACAGTAGGTACCTATTATTTTTCTGCATCGAATTATATTAAATTAATAAATTTAGATCCTTTATCTGTACCAAAATATCGAATTTACAAATGTTTGCCTAATCTTTAAAATACGTATATTTCTTTCATTATTATATTAAGTATATTATTATAGATAATTTATTTCATTTAATTTTGCATACTTTCTTGTAGTCACTACTCAAATGAAGGTACTCATATGCAAATTGTCAGCTACATGATTCATTTTGTCTAATTCAGTAGGTCCTGCTGTAAAAGACGCTTTTTACAATTAATAAATGTACCTAGCTACAATAAAATAGTAGACATAGGATGGACATATAACCCGCAATAAAATGCTATTTCGCAAGTTTATTTAACGACAAGCCTCGAGAAACATTTCATTAATTTCACACCAAAGCACGCTTTAATGATGGGGCTCTTGTGAGCGGGATCTATTGTTTAACTTAATAAGCAGGTATGGATTATATGTAAATGGGAAAATGTAGTGCCAAATGCATAAAATTATAGACGCGCACATGTAGAGGCATATGATAGGGATAAACACTGGTAATTGGTTTTGTAATCGTTTATTCGAGCATATATAAAAAACATTAATCAACGAACATGTATTGAAACGTGGCATATATGCAAATTAACAGATCATGAAAACTTTGAAATAAGTAATTAAATACAGATAGTGCTCATTACTCTAACAGAAACTGATTTGATTTTCATAACAGAAATCAGTGATTATTAATTATTAATTTATCGTTATCTGATTCTTCTTCAACGAATGAAAGGAGGTATCCACTAATTTGTACCTGTTAATATCGGTATCCACTAAACGGAGCGGATAAATATGCAACGCTATAATCTACTACTACTTTTTTAATGGAATTTTTAAACACAAACCAATTTTATCGAAATCATGGCTGCAAGAGATTTTATATCTGATGCAAAACTAATGTATAGTCCAGGGGGTTGCCCTCTCAGGGCTCCCAAGGTGAAGTGCATATCTCCGACCCAGGTTACTGTGACCCCCGTAATACTCCGTGTTTCTTTTATTTCTTCGTGTAGTTAAATGTTATTATTGTTGGGACCCTTGCTGATGAAGTTAAGCAGCACTACCATGTAGAGTAGAGTGGAAGAAAGGCAAATCACTTTCCATAAACTATCCGGTGTGCTATATATACTAAACAATCATAAGATTCAAGATTTTACGTGGCTTTATTCTAGGATCGTACATCACGGTATTATTTCAAAATGTTAATACGACGACAGGAGCCAGGAGAGCACTCAGTAGTGCGGAAATGCACTCGAAGAGCTCGTTAAGCATAAAGAGACAAATATTGTGTGGGTTCTGTCACCCAGTGTCTGAGAATGAGAAGACGGATGAACAGATTAACCATCAATGCGTGGGCTTACGGTACACTGAAATAATACTGGAGGTCGGGGTTGAACAAATCAAGACCCGTCTGGTTATTAGTTGGAAGTCAAGAGACCTGGCAGGCTTTTTTCAGTAATCGCGCGGTACCACATAATTAATATTCATTGAACTTAATTCTGGGAATCACGTCAAATTCTAAAAAAATAAATAGAAATAAGAAAATTGCCAAAATATGTCAAGATAAAAGTGTAGTATCAAAGGCAAACCTCAACAGTATGCCCCAGAAAACCACTGTATATAGTTCTAAATGAATATTATTGTTATCTAAAATTCGTATCAGTGGTTTTCTAGTATTTTACACTAGAAAATATAACAAAATGTATATTATATAAGATATATATATATATATATATATATATATATATATATATATATATATATATATATATATATATATATATATTTATATGATATGTAAAAAATAATTATAAAACAATAACTTATCTTAACAGAACGTTTCGAACCAAAGTCTAGGTCCTTTTTCAACTGTGATTACAAAAAATTACTTGTCAAAAAAGATCACTTTGACACCTGACACTGATTATTAATTAATGCATAGATCACTAGATAAAGAATTCTAATTTATTTTGATATTTCCGTCACGTACTTCTTTTTGGAGAATCGGTAGCCAGACTTCGTCTAGCAACACTGAACTAGTAGAGACGCAGTCGGTACTATTTAGTTGAATACAGGCACTCTCTTTAAGTTTTCGTTTATTACAATGTGTCTCCGTTTGAATTATTTTTGCCTGTATCCAACTAAATCTGTGGCCATTACTCCAAGCATGTTGTGCCAGTGTAGATTTATCAACTTGGTAATTTTTAACGTTATTTTTGTGTTCAGATATTCTAACTTCTAATGGTCTAGACGTCTCACCTATATATAGCTTTTCACACTCGCATGGAATGCTATAAATACAACTTTTAGATTTTTGAACACTGTTAAAAGGTTTGGTTTCTGTTAAGAATGATCTGATGGTATTGCAAGTTTTAAAGGTGGTTCTTATATTGAACTTATTACATTAGTTTATTTACAAATGTCCTAGTTGATAAAACTTTATCTGTAGTTAGAGAAAGACTGGAAAATGACAGAACACTTAATAATAGATCCAAATTAAGTATCAATACAATTATGGAGTTACTTACACTTTGTATAAAGACTACCTATTTTCAGCTAGGAGATGAATTTTTTCAACAAGATTTTGGAATGGCAATGGGATCTCCTCTATCTCCGATCATGAGCAATATTTTTATGGAATATTTTGAAGATAATTATGTAAAAAATTTTATTAACAAACCAAAAATATGGTGGAGATATGTGGATGATATATTTTCAATATGGCCCCATGGCCAAGAGGAATTAAACGGTTTTCTAAATTTTATCAATAATAAAGAAACAACTATTAAATTCACCTTAGAGATTGAGAATGATAATAAATTGCCTTTTTTAGATGTATTAATTAATAAGACAGATATTTTGGAAACTAATGTATATAGAAAAAAGACTCATACAAATAGATATTTGAATTTTAACTCCAACCACCACCTAAATGTTAAAAAAGGTGTAATTAAATGTTTGTATGAAAGAGCTAAAATAATCTCTTCAACAAATGAAATTTTTAATAACGAAAAACTTTTTATAAAAACTGTCTTAAAAGAAAATAATTATCCACAGGATTTTGTTGAGAAATCATTTCTTGAAATTGAGAATAGACAAAATCAGCAACAACAGAGAATTTTGAGAGAACAACCGGTAACCACAATGACCATTCCATATATTTTTGGTTTTTCCGATAGACTTAGACGACTTGGTAATAAGTTCAATATAAGAACCACCTTTAAAACTTACAATACCATCAGATCATTCTTAACAAAAACCAAACCTTTTAACAGTGTTCAAAAATCTAAAAATTATATTTATAGCATTCCATGCGAGTGTGAAAAGCTATATATAGGTGAGACGTCTAGACCATTAGAAGTTAGAATATTTGAACACAAAAATAACGTTAAAAATTACCAAGTTGATAAATCTACACTGGCACAACATGCTTGGAGTAATGGCCACAGATTTAGTTGGACACATGCAAAAATAATTCAAACGGAGACACATTGTAATAAACGAAAACTTAAAAAGAGTGCATGTATTCAACTAAATAGTACCGACTGCGTCTCTACTAGTTCAGTGTTGCTAGACAAAGTCTGGCTACCGATTCTCCAAAAAGAAGTACGTGACGGAAATATCAAAATAAATTAGAATTCTTTCTCTAGTGATCTATGCATTAATTAATAATCAGTGTCAGGTGTCAAAGTGATCTTTTTTGACAAGTAATTTTTTGTAATCACAGTTGAAAAAGGACCTAGACTTTGGTTCGAAACGTTCTGTTAAGAGAAGTTATTGTTTTATAATTGTTTTTTACATATCATATAAATATATATATATCTATATATTATATAATATACATTTTGTTATATTTTTTAGTGTAAGATACTAGAAAACCACTGATACGAATTTTAGATAACAATATTGTATTTATATTCATTTAGAACTATATACAGTGGTTTTCTGGGGCAAACTGTTGAGGTTTGCCTTTGATACTACACTTTTATCTTGACATATTTTGGCAATTTTCTTATTTCTATTTATTTTTTCAGAATTTGGCGTGATTCCCAGAATTAAGTTCAATGGATATTAACTATCCGCCACAAATAAACTACAAACACTATTCACATAATTAATCAATTCCTATGGTAACGGAAAATTTAATAAATCAATTGTTACTTTTAACTGCATATATTTGCGCGTCTCGGTCTTTATGCACAAGTTTAATACAAATCTCCTTACCTAGCAAATCGATATCCTCTACAGGCGCCTTCATAATTTTCTTCTTCATTTCATTATGGAGGTCGATCTTGTGCTTGGCTCCGCTGACGTCGTCCGCGAAGTCATTTCTAGCGAGATCCTCCTGAAAGTGACAATATTAAACGTTCTGAACTGAGTGTAATCTCAACTTTGCAAATACTCCTTTGAACGGCTTTCTCATTTTAGGCAACCGTTTAGTTTGGTATAACGAATTCATGTAAACATACAAATGATATATTACTGGCAAGTATTTTGCTTGATTAAATTTTAATTCAGCATAAATTAATCACTTGTATTTTGTATGCCTAGAAAATAACCCCTGAGGAAATTTTACAAAAATAAAATGATAGTTTTAAAAAACAAACAAAAAAGGTATTCCTACATCTTAAAACTTAGCAAACATGTGGATAATATCCTTAACAGCCACCGCTAAAAGGAAACTGATAAGATATATTTCAAAAATCTAGCTAAGCTAAGAAATGCTTTTCTAGATTTTCATGTAAGCGTTTTACGAGGCGTTTTACTAAAAGTTACACATAGAACGTGATCATTCTTACCTGCAAATCATCCAACCTGTCCAAAAGGTCGGCAGCTTGCCAGGCGAACTCCTCCACAGCCAATCTGGTTTCCAGCCAACTTGCATGGTCATAGCTCAGGGTGCCTTCTAAGTCGGACGTCAGTTGGGCAATATCTATTATTTTTGGCAAGGCTTCTATACTTATCATATTTGTCTAAAAGGAAAGAAAGATTTTATTACGTTCAGTTGAGCAAACAAATATACTATTCATAAAATTATGAACCGGTAAAATTTATTCTCGAATTTATATAAAAAACCAATTCATGTATTTACCCCACTTTACAATTTTATTAAAAGAACACTTAACAGTCGTAAATAAAATAGTGTATTTATTTTGATTAAAGAAGATAACGAGCAAGTAAACATAATTGTCTCCTGGCGCCTTCGCCATAATCTCGAAACCTATAATTCACACGGTAACCACTGGTAAATAAAGAAGTCCGTTTAAAGTTTTTACTCTTGGGGTCGATTTCTTGAAATACAAGTATTCTGCAAATAATGCAATAAGGTATTGCGTGTCTAATTTTAAACAATTAATTTAATTCATAATTCTTGACAGTAAAACATTGATAACATTTTGTTTCTGGGGTGGGTAATTATATAAAATATTTAATGAACTGTATAGACAAATTCTTTTCTTAAATCACAAATATCCTCTAATGAATATACGCTATATTCTTCGAGGCGTATCCTAAGCTTATTTTTATAATTTTCTATGTTGCCATAAATTTAAAATAAAATGCAAATAAATTCAGCAAGCATCACCTGGATTTCTTTAAATGCAATGTTTTCGCCACAAACTGTTTTGACATCAAACTATTATCCAGCATAATATACCTAAGATCTCATAGCGGTTGAAGAATTTTGACCAAATTACCCTTGAATAAAAATTCCTGCTTTAAACACTATCAATACCCTTCCTTTTTATAGTCGACCGGGTTAAACACAACCGTTTTGCATTTTGTGAAAGAAACTTGAAATTTGGCAGAGTTGTTATTTAGAGCATTCTAAGCGATTTGAACCGCAGCACCAACGACATAAGAATTACTAGACAAGTAATGAAATGGACTCGTCCACGTACCTACTCAGCGTCTCATTGGTTACAAACACGTGGCGCACCAATGACACGCTGAGTACGTTGGACGAATGCAAACAAATCGGAATCATTACTTGTCTAGTAATTCTTAAGTCGTTGCGCAGCACACTCATGTTCGACCCCTACGGCCAATATGGCACCTATTTTTGAAAATAGCGTGCACAAAAATTCAAATTCAATACTGATTTTGATGTTGATATGTCTGTTTCTACTAATATAGGGATCTACAATAATCTGCAAATATTTATGGCACTATAGACTGTCGATTTTCGCCAAAATAATAATAATAATAAATATACCAGATTAGGTTCAACCTCGGGTTCAACTTGTCTACTTATTTTCGATTTTTCGACAAAAAGTCTTTCTTTATAAAAACTGCTTATTCTGAAAATAATATTTCCGCTAACGTACAGGGTGGCCGAAAAAATCAATAATATGGAAAAAACTTGTTTTTTTTCGATCTTTTGAAAAATTTGTCTCTGCACATTAAATATTGATGATCCTAGCAAAAATGCTATTTTTAGAATAAGCAGGAGGTTTTATAAAAGAGAATTTTTGTCGAAAAACTGGAACTAAAAAAGTTTTTTCCAGATTATTGACTTTTTCGGCCACCCTGTACATTAAATATTCATGCCCTTAGCGGAAATCTTATATTCAGAATAAGCAGGAGTTTTTATGAAGTACTTTTTGTCGAAAAATCGAAAATAAAAAAGGTGAACCTAATCTGGTATACTTATTTATTATTATTATTATTATTATTATTATTATTATTATTATTTTTGCGCAAATCGACATTCTATCGTGTTATAAATATTTGTATATTATTGTAGATCCCTATATTAGTAGAAAAAAACATTCAAATATCAAAATCAGTATATTTTGGATTTTTGTGTCCGCCATTTTCAAAACTAGGCGCTATATTGGCCGTAGGGGTCGGACTCATGTCCTGCGGGTCAAACCGCTTAGAATCCTCTAAAGAACAACTGTGCCAAATTTCATGTTTCTTTCACAAAATGCAGAATATGAGCACTTATTAACTTCATAATCTTCATGCTTTACCAAACACCACCCACCTGTGTAGAGCCGTTTTTTTTTTTCTTTCAAGAGCTGATTATTTTTGATTGCGGCAAAACTGCATAAGCCTTATTAAAGTTAAAGTTCCTTGGATAGTTTCCACATGTACTGTAACGTAGTTCTACTAACTAGAGCTAATATAATGCTGCTGTTTATACATTTTGGCGAAGGCGCTAGTGATAATATAGTTCGGCTAGAAATTCTGCAGAGTTAATCTATTTTGTTTGGCTTCCCTTAAGTACTATACTACGTCTGTTGGCACATATATTCATTATATAATAGTATACAGTTCTACACAGTGGTCGCTGAAAGTCTCCTCTAACTTTTTAACGAATTAAACAGTAGTACATGCATATATAGAGTGTTTCATTAATAATTGTACATAAACCTCGACATAAACTAGCTGAGCAATCCTTGGCCCAAAATAAGAAGATGTAACCCAAAACACTTAGATAAAATGTTCCTCCTTACTGAGATACAGGGTGTTTTATTTCAAATATTTAAAATTATTTTTGCCCATTAATGTTAATGTTTAATATATATATTTTTTTCATATTTGGCAGAACGTTTAGGTATTTTAGGAAACATCAAACCATGGTAAAAAGACAGATTTTCCCTATTATCAGAGGCGCACGGCAGGGGCAGAGGAGTAGTTTCACCCCTCTAAGTTCTACGCCACTGGTGGAATCGTCTTTTCAGTATAATTTAAAACCTTTTTTACGAAAATAATGTACTCTTACTTCATAACGATAAAATCATTATTTATCGAGATAATTAAAGTTAAAGGCAAGGCTGCACTCAGTAAGGAGGAACATTTTATCTAAGTGTTTTGGGTTACATCCTATTTTGGGCTAGTGATTGTTCATTTAGCTTATGTACAATTATTAATGAAATACCCTGTACATAGATATAATGAGGTGTCAATTATTTATTCAAGCGGTTTTTTCTAGTGATATATAGGCACTATCGCAATAGACAAGTTCCAGTTCCAGAGTGCAACGAACAGCACTTTCTTTCTCAGCGGCTTTGAGAAAGGCTCTACAGTGAAGAAACGGTATTGTCCAGGGGTCTGGTGGAGGGTTGTCGTTGCTAACGAACTGGATATTTACCCTTCAGATTTAATTAGTTGTACACAGCATTAATGAAAACTCAACGGTTTTAAAATAGTATAAAAAGTCTTTATTCGCATAAAGAAATTAAACAACGTGCTGTAGCCGTTATACAGGGTGTCCCAAATTTAAACGGGCATAGTAAAATGGGCGATACAGCACACTTTGCTGAGTTCAAGACCCCTACACTTACCCTTGAAAGTGAATGGTTTTCGAGATACGGGGTGTTTTATGGTTCTTGACCAATTATTCATACCGCCATATTTTTGAAATGGCTGCACCTATTGGGAAGAAATTTGGTATAAATATGACACTATTTTAGTTCAATCACAAGCATTATTTATTTGGGAAAATTCCAGGACCGGACTTATGTTTTGTATGTTGCTCTCAGTGCCCCGAATAACACTGTGTACATCATTTACTGGAAAATGTTAGTTAACATTTAACAAGACAGATCGGTGTGTAAAATAATGTCATAATGTTTGATGGCACATTTAAAGTAATTTTTTAATAAATTTTCGAAATTGTTGATTGACCAAATTTAAATTCTACAAATAAAGTAGTCAGCTATCTAACGTCATTATATTAATAATTCCACTTAAATAATCTACAAAAGGATTAATTATTTGTTTTTCCGTCAAGGACCGTATCTCGAAAACCATTCAGTTTTAAGGGTAAGTGTGGGAATGTTCTGAACTCAGCAAAGTGTACTCTATCTCCTATTTCACTATGTCCGTTTAAATTTGGAACACCCTGCATACTAATCTATCATCAGACGGTTAGTTGAAGTGCAGAGGCGAAGCCGCGGCGGTGGCTAGATTAAAGATTAAAAAATAGACAACTCGGCAGGTCCTTTTAATTCCTGCTCCCGGCGAATTTATTAAAAATTTTCCTGACGTGTCCTTCGTCTGGGGAGGCGAGGAATTTGGTTCCTATTCGGTTCCCACAGCCCGTTGGTAGTGGTTTTGTTCATATCGGTCCCTTGGACTAAATACGTTTCCTAACCAAGCTCTAACGCGTTGCATAACTTAATCAAGTTACTCGGTAATTCTGAGATAAGAAATAGTTTTATCGCAATCTTTCTATTATTTTACAAAAAGACACGGATTAACGTTTTAACAATTGTTAGTAATGAATGATTTTTACCACCAACTTGGTTATTTAAATTATACATTATTTTTGACAAATAGCGGATTATAACTATACCGAAGATATGATTCGAAGGTACCTACTGTGCTACTACCGGTTTTTGCAACTCACATTAAACTATTAAACCTTAACAGAGTCTACAGGGTGTACCGAACTGACGGAAATATTTTCACAGGAAACAGGAAATCCTTGACGGAAAAATCACTCCGTTACAATCAATTTTAACGTTAAGGCAAACAAACCATCAAATACAAATTTCTAGAAAGGATCACAAACAGAAAAACTAAACTAGCTCCGAAAAATTCTTACTCAATAAACGCAAACTGTATAACATTGACCAGATATTTGACTTACTTATACCTACACAAAATTTTAAAGCCTAAAAGCTCCTCATAAAAAAAATCATGATTGGGAATGTAATACGGTGAATTTCAAATCAATATATTCATATTAACGCTCATAACTAGACTAGTTTCCCCAGTCTCTTTTCTGGTGTCAGGACAAGCTATGAAGGTAACGTCACATATTTAAAGTTAAACAATTAAGTAAAATGGTTCTTTAAATACTGTAAGCTGTTTAGAACATTTCTGCAAAAAGCCGCCTATATATGCCTAAGTAAAATTTTCCCCTCGATTCCATGTCCAAGCACTAAGTTGGTATCAATTTTCCTCAGTCAACCTTGAAATCGCACGCGGAAGTCCCACTCGATATAAGTTACCAAACACAGGGACATAAAACAGCAGAAACCCATTAGTTAATCCGCTATCTATTAAAGAAACCGGCACTTGCCGGGGATCAGAAAGTGTTAATAACAGGATCGGTTTAAGAGTTAATAAAACGCATCTCGCTTACCTCGAATTTGTACTTATGTGAACCAAGCGACGTCCGTTGCTTCTGCCAGAAGTTGTCCGGCTTCACAATGAGCGCTTGGTGAACGGCACCTGGTGGGAAATGTTCGTGTAATGCCTTCAGAATCGGTTTCACCGTCGACCATGTTGCCCCTCTCATGTCGACCAGAACCGTAAACCCCAAAGCACGAGCCTCATCACTGAAACAAAGGAAAATATATTGTCACCTGCGTAATTATAACGTATACAGCTGGCCACATTTGCCATTTCAAAAGGATCAGTATACACAAGACGACAAAATTTTAGACAGAAAAGTAACATTTTTGCAAGTGCCACACTGATTTACTTAACTAATATACATATTATTACTGACAACAATACAAATACTAACTGTCTTTGTATATCATTAACGATGTTCATTAACCATTTCTTTTTATCGTATATGAAACTGAGACTGCTATAGGCGCATATAGGTATGTATAGTTAACTATAAACGAAATAAGAATACCATGTACTAGCGCAATATATTGTTATGTTAGGTGATTTTTAGGGAAATAATAATTTTTTATTTTTTTTAATTATTATTTTTGAATTCTATTGAGGTAAGTTTCGATTTTAAATTTTTTATTTTCTAAAGTACCTAGTTGTAAATAGTTTTTTTTTTAAGAAACATATTTTCAGTTCTTTAGCACCGTTTACTGGATTTGTTTAAATCAAATAGGCCTTGGATGCAATTTTGGAATTCGACCAATCAGGTGGGTGCTTATTAATTAGGATGATTTTTACCTTAATTCCTTATAAATTGGAGTTGCTCTTCCGTTACTTTTTCGAATTTTCCCTTGACTCACTCTTGGGAAGTTCTGGGTTCAGAAATTTTCAATTTAAATTATAATTTTATCAATATATTTCACGAGCGATCTGGACGAGGGTTTGCTTTTTTCACAGCCCAATAACAACTCTCTTTTTGTTTTCGTTTTTAAAGGAACATGCAGAAAATTTGCCAAACCAAGGATTTCTTGATTCCCATCTGTCATTATAGTTTGTATTTTTGCCATTTTTAACTTTATTATATAATTTCCCTATGAAATTATGTTATTTTCAGCATCCTTATTTCATGACGAATCTCTGGATAGATACCCACCCATTTGTTGATATTACGTGAGATGAAATTTTGACCTTCCTGCCGTTCACTTCGACGAAACATCACTGAACTTTCGAATCTCACTACACAACACTTCTTAGGATCGAATTTACATTGTGTCTCATCATTTGACTAGACTGGAGGTCTTACTGGTAATTCTCATACTATTTAATTACATTTTAAAAGAAATTTACCGAAATAAAATGCCTCTTTGTTTAACTGTTGTGTTGAAGTTCAAACTTTGTTTCAAGCATGTAACTAACAGCTGTTTTGTTATTGATTATTTTAAAGAAACAGTACAATGCATTTACTTTATTTACGCCTTTAATTTGTTTACGTTTCGTTTATTCTAGCGTAGCTGACCCTTTGTTTACGTGTGGCTCGTTGACCTCTTTTGCATCAACAGGTATTCTACAGCTGATTTAGGAAGATGGTTCTCCGATATGATATCCTTTTTTTAAACTTGTATTTACCTATTCAGTATACCACACGTAAGTTTCTCGTTATTTGTTTTATTAAGAGGATTATTTTATTTTATCCTTTTTACCTGAGTTTGTTTTTGTCTTTATTTATTTAATAGTTCTTTTATAGTGTAAAATACATGACAATATGTATTTTACAGAAAATTTAAAAGAAAGACAACGGGTTTTCAAAGAAAAAAATTAATATGGTAATGCACCGTTAGGCACTTATTTTATCTTTAGATTGCTGCGTCAGTCATAATATATTTTTCACACATTAATTTTTATCACACTTAATTTAATTTCAGATCTCCACTCCGACACATTGAAGCTTTAATGAATTCAGCGTACGCTAGAGTTTATTTATTTTATGATTTAATTTTAGAATGTGTTATTTTAAACAATATAAGTTTGTATTATTTTAACACTTTCGACACAAATACAAGCGTGCTCTTTTTCGGAACTGTGAAAATACTTGTCAAACTAATGAAATACATAAAAAAGATATAAATTTTTCAAAGCAACAATCTGACTATTTGTGTACAGGGTAGTCTCATATATTTTAACACCGTTATTTTTATAGATATGAAGAAAGTGTAAAAATAAAAAACACCCCGTATATCTATTCCATAATTTTAAAATAATATGATTAATTGCAAACGAAATGACGACTGTATTTAAAAATACATAATTGTAAAATTTAATTATACCAGGTAAATAAAATTATTTTTGATCGAAGAATATTTTTTGTCATTTGTCATCAATAATTAGTTTTTGCACAAATAATAGTATGGATACTTCAGAATTTTCAACATTTGTATCATAATAAAATAATATAGGCTCATAACATGTATCAGTATCAATGAAATTTTATGTTAGAAAATAAATCTCAAACAAATCGTGACTCGTTACACGATGATTGCCAGCGTCACTACTACAACGAACATCCAAGGAAGAGGCTGGTGGGATCCCCATCTGTCACTTATAAGCGACATGGTGTAAGAAAATCAAATTATTCAACCCCTTGAAATCAATTACTGAAAACTAGCCAGACGTTCAAATGTGCGATATTGAATTGAATTGAGAGGGTTGGAGTTCCTTCCATTTCAATATGGCCTAACGATAATTACATCAATTTTCAATGATTGAGATGAATACGGGCAAGATTTATGATTGGCGTCTACGTGGCAGCAATTAGTACTAGCACTAAAATTCGATATTCTCAAGCTTGAATATTGGACAATGCAAAATTGCTTGAAATTTGTAAACGAAAAAATTTATAAAGCTCGCAACCTCTATGTTAAACATTTCTTTCATAAATGAAACAGTTAACGTAAAACTTTTAGCTGAGTTGGTAGCTGATTTATCCATCGAAAGAAATTTAATGTGTGTACTACCTGTTGTGTAAATACGTTAAAGATACCCATCTCACAACAAGGTCGTCAGATGCCAACTTGGCTGGAATTTTTAAGTCCTTGGAGTTAGTGGAACTTTTGCAAATGTCGGAGCCATATCAATTTCTTATGGGGCAAGGACAAATACTTCTTCCCTCTAATCCAATTTTATGACGACACGTGGTAAAAACGTCACAACAAATACGTTAAAGTTAAGCCAAAAAAATTATTTAAATGAATGCCTTGTCGGATGGCTTCCCGAAACTATTCTGCAGACATCGAAACAATTCCCACTTTATTACCACAAAGTATGCACGCATTCTCAAGTTGAAATTACCCTGTTGTTCAATATTTGTGTCCCGTAACGTTTACAAATTAACATAAACGTATACTAAGAAATTTTATTATTTGTATGAGGCACAAAATTAAACGAACTTGCTGGAAATAGTTATAAATGGACAAGTTTTGGCAGAAACTGCACTGCATTTCAGTTTTAAGGTCGATAACAGATGTCCATAAAAGCTTTTTTACGAGCTACATTGGTGATGCAGCGCGTTGTACTGCTGATTTTAACTGCTTTTGCAAATAAACAGGGCCTTGGAGGAAAGATGTCGGACGCCCACTGATTACTGCAGGGATGTACCTATACCAACAAAGAAAATTGAACTGAAAATAATATGTTGTGAAATAAATACTGACGATAGCAAAGATGGACTTTTTTAAAAAGTTTTAAATTTTAACTCAGTGTAGGAAAAATTGGCATAGGTAAGCTGTCGGTGTGTTTTGTGAAATGATGATTCGTAGCAACAACAGCAATCCTAAAAGTCTATTTATGAGAGAAGAAAAACAATTGGAAAAATAATAATTTATGAAAATACAACAATCTTTTTGAAAATATTGACAAAAACTGGGAAATTTTGCTTTTCAGCAAGTTAATGTTTACATTGTTTTATATATTTTATACTATAAATCGAACAATAATATAATTAAGGGTGTGCCAAGAAAAGAAAGAAAATATTCAGTTCACCTAATTTTTCTTTAGTCAGATAGTTGAGTTCGCGTAGAATCCGTTAACCTATTTTGTTTAAATCAAGTTAGTCACATCAGTCGATATAGCTAAATTCGTCAAATTAGTTCAATTAGGCGAATTAGTCGATTTCATATAATTAATCGATTTATTTGAATTTGTTAATTTACTCTATTTCTATGCCATTGAAGCAAATGGGTCATAACTCAGATCTCTTTATTTATGGGAATTTTGTTTTATACTCGTTAGAAGCAGTTTTATATCAGAAAAATCCACTATACATAGATAAAAATTTACAATTCTCTACATTAAAATGAATTTTGTCTAGAAAAACGGATAACTTTTTAAAAACTACGGCTGATCGATTCATGAATGCAAGAACTGCAGTTTGCATATTATTATGATACATATATTTATAATATAACTAGTAAATTATTGCCGTCCTTAAGTAGGTTGAGCTATTTGGTAATACGTTGTTGGCTGATTATGCTATGTAGATTTTATGTCCGCATTGTCTTCGATTAACTGTTTCCGAGTCACTTGTAAAATCAATGGAATCGGTTAGACGGCACAAGCGGACAGACCTATAATTTATATATTATTTTATACTTCATAATTTATTTAAAAAAATACTATGTATTTCCATTTATATTTTAACTGATATAATATAAGAATCGTCGTCAGCCAACCCGAAAACCCCGGGATACCGATTTCTAACCGAATCCAATAACAAATGTCGAATTTCGTCCGCCATCTTGAATTTCAAATCTAACCAAAATATCGTCGTCAGCCAACCCGAAAACCCCCGGATACCCATTTCTAGCCGAATCCAATAACTAATGTCGAATTTCGTCCGCCATCTTGGAGCCGCCATCTTGAATTTCAAATTTAATCTAAAATTCGTCATTCACCTGATGCCAATATAATAGGGGTTCAATGTAAAAACATATTTTGTTTGTTTTGAGCGAGGTTTTGAGCAAGTGGAACTTTTTCTTTGCAAATTTTTATATTTTAGGAAATAAAACTTACCTATATCTTAATAAGAAAAATTATTGCTTTTACCCTTAAGAGGATAAAACCATCCCTAAGCCAAAAAATTAATAAATAAAAAAGTACTGAGAATAAATTATTAAAACTTATTTATGATTTGGGAGTCGCTGATCAGGAATGTGAAGTCGAAAATTAAAAATTATACGTTGCACCCTCAATATGGAAGATATAAAAGGGGTAAAATAAATGAATTCATTATTTTTGGTTTATTTTAAGAAATTAGGACTTTCTTAGCAAATTGTTATTTTGAGACATAAAACTTATCCGCATTAATAAGAAAAATAATGGATCTTACTCCCAAGGGGATGGAAACCATCCCTAAAGTTAAAAAACCAATCATTTCAGAAGAGACTAAATTACCGCCAAACGAGCAATATCGTCATTTGCTAATACGAGGCGCGATTCTTATTTCGGTCATATCTCCTTTGCAATTAACGCTAAAAATCTTCCAAAAAAAGCATTTTCAAGGTCTTTTATTCCTCTTTAAGGCCAGGTAGGTCAAAATGGTACAAAGGTTGTCAGTTTTTCTATATACATTTTAAATTCGTCAATTTAAAAATAATAAAACGTTAACTTCAAACACTTCTATCTCCTAACCTACTTTCTTTACCTATCAAAAAATAAAAACGGTAGCATTTTCCTTAGTTTATTTCCGTCATTTTTTGTCTCTGGTAACATTCAGCTAATCCTATTATTCCTTGCTAAGCTATTTAACCTCAAAGCCAAAAAAATTCATTATTTCAAAAATTTTCGAAATACATTAAGTGTAAGATCTTTTAGATAATGCATCCATCACGGGCAAAAAAAATTGGGCGTAGGTATACATAATAGTGAAGACTAACAAAAAACACAATTTGAAATTTTTCTTTTTAATTTGGAATTTACTGAAGCCAAAAAACGGGCACTTTTTTTTGTAAAAAATCAATATTTTTGCCTTTATTTTCCTTGTATCATTTTTGATTTAACATACACGGTGGCGAATTTTTCGATGCCCACCATTGGTATCTCAAAAACTGTAAGATATAGAGGATCGGTTAAATTAGACAAAAGTTGCGCTATTTTATACTTTACAATTTCCTGCCAAGAAACGATGGATATCTTGATTCGTCCGCGGTTTATCCTGGAATATTTTAAAATCGTGATTTTAAAAATAATAATATCTTCTAGACCATTCACGTGAATTTAATGAAATTTGGCAAGGTTATATTTTTGACCACTACCAATAGAATTGATAGAAATTTTCTAAGCCTTCTAGATTTTGAGCAACGAAAGTCAACTTTTTATTCTTATGGCCGCCATATTGGAATTTTACGCCATTAGTTAGAGAAAATAATTCTCTTTTCACCTACGTCATCAAAATAGACTGATTTTTTAAAAACATGTTGATCTTCGAATTAATGTAAACATAATTTATAAAATCCAGTATGCTTTGGAAAAATAATTGCAAGCAACATTGTAATCCAGACGCTATTATTAAATTGTACACTCATAAAAAAATTACAGAAAAATGTCAGGTTACTAAGACTTAAACTCCTATTTAAATATAAATTTTTTTTTTGAAACCCTTGAGTTGGGGTGAAACTCACTCCCAACGAAAAAGCACCCTTATTCCTTTTTAATATTTGACATTTGGCCAATTTTGAATCAAACTATCCAAAAATATTTGAATTTAAAACAGCTATAGAATTATGTACTATTATACTTGCGCGTAACTTTATTTGGGAATCCAAATTCCTAGTTCCAAGGTAAAAAAGTCCTCTCCCATAGTTATAAATCGGTGCGCTAGTTTTCAGCAATGAGAAATTTCATTAGGAGTTTCACATAAATTTTTAGTGCTCGCTAAATTATGATTATGAGTTAATATTGTCCCATATGTCAAACTATAATTATGTAACGCTCAATATAAAGCTGGAATAAATCAAAGGTTACAAGAATTATTGATCTTAAAATAGTTATTTTTGTATCCAGTGCGTGAAATACTACTTTGGTGGTCGAGAGTGATAAATCATTCGTGATGATGAGTTTAACGGTACACCACCAAATATATCAGATATAGCCAATTCTGTAATTAATCGTTGGGTTTTGCTTTATTTTTATAAAGTTATTGCGTTGCTAGCTGGTGTGCAAAATATTTTGCGCAGGCATGTAATTTAAATATTAAAAAAGTAGTAGGTAAAATTTTGCTATTTAGAATCTACTACTTGGTTCTCATCCGAATTGAGTTGAATCAGATTCTGAATATAACAAACCAGAGTAACCTCTTTAAAACTCTTATGGAACTAGGACCAGCTTCACAGATTAAACAATTTTGAGTTTTGGCCATCTTATGTATTGTCTAAACTAGACCCTATAAGGAAATCAGCCCAGATTCCTTAAAGTTACTAAAATGAATAAAATACACGTGGCGTATTTGTACAATTTTATACGCGTATGACTAATATTTATGTAAATGACGCTCTCAGGTCTTGGGTATACGGATATGAGTTGCCGGCAAAGCCGTATACTTTCGAGCCTTTTACGATTTCTTTAAACATCAGATTTTAAATTACTAAAGGAATTTTTCTGCGAACTCCTAAACATATTGTAAATACAATTCTACGCTAAAATTTACTTCTTCAGGTCGTTATATTAGCTTATATCAATTCCCAATTTAACATACTCTTTTTATTAAATCACCTTATCAGGAAAACTTTCACTGCTACAAATAGCATTCAATTTCTCTATTCCGTGCAAAAAGTAAAACGCTGGAGCGAAACAAACTATAGAGGAAATGTAATTTGAAATTCAATAAAGAACTAGTCTTTATTGTTATCGACTGTAGCTAGAAATAAATGGAGATACAAAATTATACCAATTGTTGGAACAGTTTAACGGTATAACAGTAAAGTATTTTTGTATCAAACGTGTAGAAAAACTGACTAGAAATAAATTATTCCAATATTTATTTTCATAGGGTTGCCGACACTGAGAGCCTTCATAAATGGTCGTAAACCACGTGACTAAAAATAGGCAACCAGGTACAATAACCAAGATACAGGGTTTCAAAGTTTAAAATATTTTAAAATCAAAAAAATCGTCACACAATTTCTGTTATCATTCTTCTTCAGTATTCACTGCTTCTTCATATACACTAGCGATTTAATGTAAGTATCCTCATCCACAAAAATCAAGTGGATTAAAATAGGGGCTTCGAGCCGGCCAAGGCATCTGGCTCCCACAATTTTACTTAATAAAATTGAAAAATGTAATACATATTTTCATTCAAAACGTAAATATACTGAGACGCAAAAAAGTTGTGACATTTTAGAAAAATTTAAATTTACCGTTCTAAAAAAACCCAAACACCAAATTTTGTGCAAAAACGTTTGTTTTTTCCAAAGTTCCTTAAAAATATCGAAAATGAACTATAAACTTTGACACCCCTGTATCGTGGTTATTACCAACTTTTCAACATAGGTAAATTTAGTTAAATCCTAATTTTCACATAAGAAATTGTGCCATGGCTTTCCTTATCCTTGTGGCGTTAACAAATAGTTTAAAAGAAGTTTCAATGAAGTATATTGTTTAAGTACAAGTCTCGTAATGTAGCTTGATACGCGAATTGCGCAAACGAGGAAATGAGTCATCCGATGTGCAACAAAGATGAAGTGTACTGGGTTCAGAGAAAGTACAATCCGCGGCACAAACTTTTGAACAGGTAATTATTGGATTAGTATTTCTTTCTTTTGTAGGTACATATAAAAAAATAATAGCGGACCTAGTACGGAACTTTGTGGAACTCCGAATTTTACTTTCGCCGATGGCGACGCGACTGGTACATACAACAATGCATTTCATTTCTGTTGGTAATTTTGTTAAATACATTAGGTCTGTTCCAACACTGCCGAAAACCGTTCAAGGAACGGTCCCGGTCATGCGCATATGACCAAAAACAGACCAATTGGACCGTTTTTGGTCATATGCGCATGACCGGGACCGTTCCTTGAACGGTTTTCGGCGGTGTTGGAACAGACCTAATGTCAATTCGTTAATGTCTATGTTATGTTTATGAGTTATTTTTTAGTATAATGAAATCGTCCCAGAAGCGCTCTCTACAAGAATCACGTATACTTTTTAAAATGCAATCACGGCATAAAATAAAAAAGATATGATCCACGAGACTATAAAGTCACCGTGCATTTGTCAAACATCTGATTTCTTACTATTGCGGCACATAAAAATGTAATAAAAAATGCGGAGCAATGTTTGAATCTAACATAAAACGTATTTTATATTTTTCTATTAAAGATAATAGCTCTTCATAAAGTACTGTATTTTAGATACGGAAATTTTTATATAAAAATGTGCCTCATTTTGCAAAGCCATTTTCACTTAATATTCATATTAACATATTCACAAAATACTGTAAGTATAGCACAGAGTGGCAAATGAGTATAATTTTTTACGCAATAAACATTCTGATAAAATATACTGTCATGGTGGAGGGTTTTACTTAATACCTCCACCATATGTCATGATCCTCATGACCTTGTAATGGTTTGGTTTACTTATGTCATGGTCGGGTTTACACCCCAACCATATGTTACGTTAGGGGTTGATTTTAATGAGACAAATATTAAGACACTTTAAGTTATTTTCCTAATAGTTGACTCGCTTGGCATTAATAAGACAAATGACTCGCTTGGCACACGAGAGGGTTTTACTTACTAAGGGTGGTATTTAATAAATTAAAACATAGCGGCAAGGTTCCAACAAAACAATATTTAATAAATAAAGAAACAAACGAAATATACACAATTAATACAAAATATAGAATTACTTACAATAGGGGTCAGAGTAGCCTGAGGAGATATGCACTTAAACCTAAGGGGCCCTGAAGGGGTAACCCTTGAGGCGTCTGGCCTCATAAGCCCCAAAAAGGCAACTGGCTGCAACGTCCCAGTCTCTCCGCCACGGTCATGAATTTCGGCATCAGCAGTATTTTCTATTACTCAGCAGTTCATTTGTTTACCATCTTTTCCTAACTTTAATAATATGGTTCTACTTTCATCACCCGGTTTTGATTAAATTAAAAATAAAATAAAATTATGTAATATACTGGGCGTTGCAGCAAGTAACATTTTAAATAGATAATTACATTGGCCATTTGTGACAATACGCATAAAATACATTTGACGAAATAGAATTTTACATATAAAACATAAAATAAAAATGTCATATCGGCCTATACGCTTTATCACTTTGAATAAGTGACACCAAAAAAGTATCATCCCCCTCCGTTAGTAGGCAGGGAAGAAGTGCCTCTAACCGTTTAGGTCTTGCAGGTCTTCACAGTCGTTATCATAGAAACACGATTTCTAAGTTTACATTTATCCATTTATTTAAATTAGACAGAAAATGGCGTCTCTACAAAACTTACATTTTAATATGTATAACACAGCGACATTCTGGCACCAACAGTTGTTCAAAAACTCTTATTGAGAAACCAACTATTTGCAGAAACAACATGTATAATACATAAAACTATGTTTTGTTTCTTATTGCACAAACGTATATCTGCACAAAGAATAACCAAGAAAAGTTATCTGAAGTTCAGTAATAACTATATCGAATTTATTAGATACGGTAGTTGTTTAATATTTTCCGTACTCTGAAACTTCTTGCAAAGTTTCAATATCTATAATGGATAACTCGGGAGAGAGGTTCTTCACTTTATTAGAACTCCATCGACTCACTTTTATTAAAATTAACTACCAATAAAAATTTCTTAATAAAAATATGCGTAAACACTTTTAATTAAACCGGCGAAATATAACCAATAAATGTTAGTAAAACATATACTAACGACATCGCATGCACAGTTCAAAGATATTTCGACTAAATTGGGTACCAACTACCAATTAAGACGAGCTAAATTCTAATTTAAAGTTAATTAGAACGGAAGATATTAAATTTAATTGTGAACGTTAGCTTGTACGACTCGCGTGTTATTCAAGTGCGTAATATACCTAGAAGGAAAATTAAACTAGAAAACGATGAACCTAAAATAAATACGGCAGTATTCTATTATGGGAATTTCAAAATCATTTCTGAATAGTGCTCAAGAGCGGAGGACAGACGATAATCATTAACACGTTTAACAAACATAAATAGAACGTAAAGTAGCAAGGTTGATATTTTTTGTCTCTAGAATCACGAACCCTTAACAAACACATCCGCAGGTCCTTAATTGCTGCACAGTCAACACGAAAGTAACAATCAGAAGAATAATTTGATGACATTTCTGGTGTTTAGGAATTATCGGTACCGACTCCGCCTTTAAAACGAGGCAATATTGTTATTTCCGGAGATTCTGATTCTTCAGGATCTGATCAATTGCTTCCTGAAACTTTTCAATGGAAACTCTTAAATGATCCACTTTTCAAGGAAGAACTAAATGACAAAGAACTAGGCGCTTGGAACTGTTCTGGAAATGTAGTAAAAGGATTTTTGCGCAACAAGAAGTATGAAAACTTCGTCGTAAATGAACTTCTAAAGCCTACCAGTCATTAGGATGTTGCAATGTCTTTAAAAATCCGCAGCATCTCCGGCACTCGCATTTGAATCTTTTCTGGAAAATCTGGGCGCAATCAGTGCTACAATTGAAAGACAGTTGCAGAAACTATAAGAAGCAACTTTCGTGGAAAATTCAGTACCTAAGTCAAAATTATCAGAATTTACAACAATGGATTAAACAATACGTTATTGAGGGACATAGCCGATAAATTCAGTAAAAATGACAAATTCCAAACCCCTGCAATTCGAGTGTTCTGCAGAAAATTTGCAAGTGATTCATTTCAAACTAGCGCGTTTCAACCTCGTTATCCATGAATTTTTCAGTAGATGTTTCAGGGAGTCCACCCTAGGGGAAGGGCTCTGGTCCCTTGCCAAACAAGCTCCCTAACAATTCAATTATTACTAGTTACTTGATTTCAGCTCAATACGATGTGATCACTGACCATCATGAAGCTCTGTAAATCAAATTACGCGATTTTCAATTTCGCAAGTTTCATTTAAATTCATCCAATCGGGGGTTGTTTAATATGGAAACTACGAAATATGTCTCTATAGTGGAAGGAAATTAGAATTCTAAAGTGATGTAATTTGGAAATTGAATTTTTTTGTTTAAAAAAATATCAAAATCGGGCTGGGGCTTCGCGAGAAAAGCGCATAAAAGCGCATTTTTTATGCATTTCGAGTGCATCGCTACACTATTTTTTGAATATCTCCGGCTCTGTTGGTCGTAGAAAAATTTAAATAAAAACTAAAATACTCAACAAATTGAAACGCTTGCCATTTAATGCAAAATGGTCGTATTGGGTAAACTTTTTTTTTAAAGAGTCTTCTTATGTACTTTTTTTGTGAACATATACACCAGAATCTGTTTATCAAGTTGAAATGTCGTTTTTTAACTAAAAAAAAAATTTAATTTCACTTTTTTCACCTTTTCTCATATCTTTTTTTTTATTAATGGAATTAGGTCATTGACCATGCAGCCAGTTCTCATATCTTCTATGCGAGATTTCCTCTATTAGCATGGAGTTCCAAAAATGGGAATTTATACACGCCAAAAATAAGCTACGGGCATATATATTTTTTGCCCCGCTAACTGTTCCACCATTTATTTTACATTTGATTGTATGTGCTGACTCCTTTGAGGTTTCAATGGTGCACAAATTAAGTGCTTCTTCCGAGTCGTTTATTCTTTTGCTGTATAGCCTTCATAGAACGACCATGCACACAGAAATATACCTATCACTGCATCAGTAACTGAATATACTGTTATGTATTGGGGAAATGTTTGTAAAATATAATTATTTTATTTTATTGATGGTTTTTTGTTTCTTTCTGGCCCCACGTTGGGCGCCAATTAATTGTTATGTAATGGAGACTTTTTTTATGGATTCGTAAATTTTATTTTTTATTTTAAGGTATGTTTAGATTTTAATTTTTATGCATGCAACTGTCATAAATTTAGTTTTGAAGTTTATTTTAATTTACTTATAGTAGTTGTAAATAGTTTTTTCAAAAGAAATATTTTAGTTCTTATAATATATGATTATAATTTTTGAATTAACGACCTTATGGTATTCGATCAGTCCGCCACTGGGCTGAATTATTTCAGTGTATTATTAATAAGCGACAGTGCGTATGATTTTATGATAATTTAACGTGAAACTTACTGTAGGTTTGCTACAATCACTCTTTTTCTTTTCAGGGCCTTTTGGGGGTTCCCTTCTACCACTGAAGAAATATCATACCTATTCTATGAAAATTAGAGATCTTTATTTAAAAAAAATGAATGTCACTTGCCTAGTCGACAGCTAGATATCGCTGAGACTTCTGTATGCTTGATATGCAACTGAGATGAATTTAAATGCTTTGGTTGATACAATTAAACATAATGTCACTCAAAATATAACGTTTATTATAAATATCAGATGATCAAAAAGAAATAACGTTTCTTAATCTAAATCCCTGCGATAATCAAATCTATAACAAATTAAGGACTGTGTCCTGTTGGATATTTACAAAATTAAAGAACTTAGTGTTTTAAAAATTTAGTTCAGGGTAAGTTCTACACTCTCTGGTTACAGAGTCGTTTTAACTGCTTTTAAATTGCCAGTCCTGTTTTTGACACTTGTGGTGCAGTATGATGGCAGATTATTCTAGAATTTCTTGCACCGTTTACTGGATTTGATTAAACCAAATGGGCCTTGGATGCACTTGGAATTCGACCAATCACATGGGTGCTTACTAATTAGGATAATTATTACCTTTATTTCTGGTGAGTTGGAGTTGCTTTTCCGTTACTTTTTCTTATTTGTCCTTGACTCACCTTTGGAATGTCCTGGGTATATAAATTTTACTTATTTTCCAGTAATTTTACAAATATTTTCAGGAGCGATCTCGATTAGGGTTTCCTGCATTTACTACCCAATAACAACTCCACTTTTGTTTTCGTTTCTAAGGAACATGCAGAAAATTTGCAAATCAAGGATTTCTAGATTGCTATCTGTCATTTATGGTTTGTATTTTTGCCTATTTTTCCTTTATTCTATTTTTTTCCTATGAAATTATGTTATTTTCAGCATCCTTATTTCATGACGAATCTGTGGATACCCATTTGTTGATATTGCGTTATATGAAATTTTGACCTGCCGTTGACTTCGACGAAGCATCACTGAACTTTTCAAATTTCACTACACAAACACTTCTTAGGATCTACTCTACGTTGTGTCTCGTCATTTGACTAGACTAGTGGTTTTACAAGTAAGTCTTACACTATTTATTTACATTTTTATAGAAATTTACGGAAATAAAGTGCATCTTGGTTTAACTGTTGCGCTGAAAGTCGTTTAAACTTTGTTCAAAGCATGTAAATAACATCTGTTCTGTTATTGATTATTTTAAAGAAACATTGTACAATACATTTACCTTATTTACGCTTTCAATTTGGTTCAGTTTGTTTTATTTTAGCGTAGCTGACCCATTGTTTGTGTGGCTCGTTGACCTCTATTGCAGCAACAGGTGTTCTACAGCTGATTTAGGAAAATTATTCTCCAATATAATATCCTTTTTTAACTTGTATTTATCTATTCAGTATACCTTACGTAAGTTTCTCGTTATTTGTTTTATTGTGAGGATTATTTTATTTTATCCTTGTTTTACCTGAATTTATTTTCAATTTTGTTTATTTAATAATCGGGCAATTTCTTTTAGTAGTTTAAAATACATGACAATACTAACCCTTAAAACTGATTTACTTATACTTATCTATCCCAATTGCACGGCTTACACTAAAAACCCAATCACTTGCCTGGAAATAATCTAATATTTCTTAAAGTAGCAAAACATTTCCATTCTGTAAATAAGTTATGTGTTTATTTAGACTTCCATCGAGGCACCATATCAATCAAAAACAGCTACATTCAATCCTAAAAGTGTATAACTTTCTAAATCGCCTCGTAACAGAGCTATGGTAGGTATATAGATAGGATTGGATAAGATTGATGTGTATAGCATTCTAGACAAGTCTACAGACACTTTAGCAACTTACTTCTCACTGTATCGGATTTTGTTTTGTTTATAATCTATACTACGACGTTTGCGTGTTACTTTGCTACGTTAAAAGTGCGTTAAGTGCTGTGTATGTTGGGTAATTGTCGTTCTTTGTCAGAGTCTATGCTGCATGTCTCGCACGTAACTAATCTAACTTTAAAATAACAAGAACTTGTCTCTAGAGAAAAGGAGAGCATAAGAATGTTAACAGTACATTTGTCGTCAGATTTGCATTTCTCGCAGGAATCAGGACCAAAGCATGGGAAAAAAATATGTGAACAAAATTAAAAATAATATTACGAATATCAATTTAGAATTCATCCATTGTAATTGTAACAGAATTAATATCTAACTGTTAGTCGAATTCAAACACCTATACATATATTGATTCAAATCAAATCGCAAAATCAAAGCAATTTAAAACCTGTTCACCTGCGGTCTAATGTTATTGCAGATTTTACTTTCAACATAATTTGTTATGGGAAACAACTCAAAAAATTTTACTCGAAATTTTACCATCGCCGTGTGTATATAAATTTATAAATAACACCGAAGGTCATAACAATAAGCTACGACCACGCACATTAATAAGGATCCCACGTTCAAATTGAGGCGAATTAAAATTGGTAGTAATGCACTTTTGCTGTGTGGGAATTGAATTGAATTTTAAATTAAAACGGCCAATTACATAAATATTCAAATTTATTAAATTATTTAACGAATGCTGACAAGTGAACAATCATACGTTGCATAGGAATACTAATGGTACAATATTCGCAGAAAAAAATACATACAAAGTGATACATACATGATGAAAGTGAAAACAAGGCATGTTTCTCCTTAAGCACAACAAACAAGTTGTGTCCAAAAATTATGCTATCTTCATGGTAGGAAAACCTCGAGGAAAACATATCCTCCAACAAGTGTTCTATAAGGAGATCTTATTAAGGTAACATTTAATAGAGTAATAACTGGTCTAGTAAGTATCTTGAATTATTAACGTTAGCTAATAATGTTACGATTCTATTAGCACGAGACTCGGAACATCAATTCCTTGTTTCGAAAACTAATAGCAACTTTATTAAATGATTACCCTGCTACTGTTTAAAGCGATATTAAGTGGCACAAATTGTATATTATTGAAGTATATTGTACCTCATTTTCTTTCGAAACTCAATCTAAGTTTCAGTGTAAAGTTTCAATTAACTCCTATCTCAGTATATACCTGCATAATAATGTAATAATAACTTTCCACCAAAGTTAAGATCCACACCACACCTTTTTCTTATCACTTAGTAGTTTTATTAGATTTCTTTCGAAGCTGTTTTATATCGCAGTTGGGGTGTTTGTTAGCTATAACGAGGGTATCTCGGAGGGTATATTCTATTATTAAATTAGGTATATTAGTCTAGTCCCGAACCGGTTTCCAGAGGCCAAAAATCGACAAAATTCTTCCACTATATGGATGGTCGGAAAATTTAGGATTAATGGTAGGTATATAAATGGGGAAAAATCGATTGCACCCCGACAAATAACAAAAACTAGGGCGGGGTGGGAAAAGGGTTGTTTTTAGGGGTGATGTGTTTTTTACGATTCCCGGCAAAACTAGACCTCCTACCGAAAAAGTTAAATGCAAAAGCTGTAGATAATTGAAAGATCTACAACTTTTGTTTCAACCATTTTTCGACACAACCTCAAAACTATTAAAAAAAGACCCAAAAACGAATTGTTTGATTTTTTATTTTTATCTCCCACAAAATGATTCGATTTTAATGAAATTTGGGGATAATGTATTTTTGTGTCTCAAATGAGGTGTAAGTATTTCTTTGAAGCGAAATATTTATTTTTTGATTTTATTACGAATTTAATGTGAGAAAAAGGCCTAATTTTCAATAAAAAAGTTGATTAACAAAATGTTAATTTTTGAAAATTTCAGGACGGAATATTTTTCATTGAAACCTCTACTTTAAAACGGTGTAAAAAAAATAATACTGTTACTATGGAAAGACATTGTCAAAAATGGGAAAACCAAAACAATGATCTTTTCAAGATCGATTTTTCCGTAAATGTCACGAATTCTTCATTGTTTATTGAAATGAAGTGTTGAGAGTGATGCAAAAGGGTAATTTCGTAATTTCAATGTAATATCAAATAAGGGCAATTTGATTAACCGTTTAAGGTTCGGAATGGTGAAAAACAAATTGTTTAAGCAGTAATTTTGTTAAAAAATTTTGCTAAAAATTACCGCTTTTGTGCAAAAAAAAATTTTTATGCTTCAGGACAAAAATAAATTGAAAATAAGTTTATTAAAACAAATATTTAAAATTATTTCAATTTATTTTCAGTTTATTAAAACAAATAAGTATTTAAAATTATTTCAATTAACAAAGCAGGAATATACAGGGTGGTCCGAATTTAAATCGGGAAAAAAATAATAATTTTTTGTCATATAAACATATAAACGAATAGATTTCAAAATACAAGGTGTTGAAGTTGACGGAAAAAAAAATTTCCTTTCAATATCTCAATAACGAATAAAAATTTTTTATTCAAATTTGACATAGGTACCGGTATAATTAAGGCAAGCACACCCGCTAAAATAAATTTTGTCCAAAATATTACACTGGATGATTATTTTTTTCTGATCGATTACCCCTTAAACCAAAAGAACTTTTTGTTTGTACGCCACTGGTCAAATTTAATACAACAATTTTATTCTATGTTCCTTTTAGAGCAAAAAAGTATTTTTGGCTTCCTTTCGAAATTCTTATGGTTTTTGATAAAATTGATATTTTCTACAACCCATAAACGATGGGACAAAGCAATAATGTTTTTCATCTGGACAAAAAAAGAAGTATGGAGACCGACTAAAGTGAACCTGGCGAGTCCGAAAAAAAATACTAAAAAAATTCCAAGTCAGAGGCGTCGAAAAAAAAGGGGCGCTGCAGAGAAAACGGGGAAAAAATTCGAAAATGTTTCTCGCTATTTATCTTTATTTTTCGGCGACCTTTACACTTAGTGGGTTGAAAAATTTTTTGGGCGCCCGGCCTGACCTTTACACTGAACTTTCAATTATCTACAAGTTTTGTCGGATATCGCAAAAGCCACGTTTCACCCCTAAAAACACCCCTTTTCCCACCTCCACCCTACTTTTGTTAATTGTTGGGGTCCAATCAATTTTTTCCCATTTATATACCATTAATCCTAAATCTTATGACTATCCATCCATATAGGTACTGTTAAGAATTCTTTTTTCGAAAAAAATTATTGGCACTGGACTAAGTATATATCTGGATAATGATGTAAATTAAAATGGCACATTGATCATTGTTGGTAATTTTAATTTTAATTTATCTAAAGACAATTCTTGGCAAAAAAGTCTACAAGAATTATAGATCACAGTTCTACATTAATAGATTATAATTAGCAATACGTTTGTTAGAGTAATGAATTTATTGAATACATTATGAACCAACCTTAGAGCAAATTGCGGATTTTTAAATAAGCAAGATTGCAATGTAAATATTAAAGAAAAAAGTTAAAATTATGGGTCTTACTACTATAATTAAGTTACTAGTATTGTTTTGAATTAAAACACTGAAATCACAAAATGACTTTAACATATTCATTCGATTGCATTTACCTCAATAATTAAGCCATCATACAATAGGGGTAATTTTTCCGAGATGGTATTAATTAAAACCGATAACAATAGAATGCGAAACAGTGACAAGTCTATTTCGCAACCGCATTAAATCAAATATGCCTCAGATGACCCATTTTTGTTTTACGACAATTAAATTTAAATCTCGCATTTACCGTAAACTAGGTAAACCGCACAGTAAACACAATTGTTTTCCAAGTCATAACAACCGTCTCTCAGCTAAGCAAATTATCATCTGCTAATCAATAACTGCATTGCAGGCGTCTCTATTCCGCAGTTGATATAAATTTGAGCACAAGTCTTGAAATGTAAGCACAGTAAGCAGTTACTTACATCCATCTGCGGGAGATCCGTCCCAATGGCGCCGACTTGGCCCGCCGAGAGATTTAAGACGCAACCGTTCCAACAAAACCCGCAGAACACAGAACTGACAGTGGCGGCAGGATTGTTGATAGTTACGGGAATGGGAAACCCCAAATGCACAATTCTGCCCATGGGACATGGTTACTGTGATTAAAAATCAATATTTGATTAAGAGGGAAAAAATGGTGTAAAACAACAAGGGAAGAACTCTAATGAAGAAAAATACTGTATTTCTCTATAGAAATTATTTTTAAAAAGTTGAGGATCACAAAATATGATGATTTATTTCACAACCAATATTCTGATTCTATTTGCACTCATCGTTAAGAGAAGAAGGATTTTATCGAATTATTGGAAGCTTGCTTCTTAGTAAATCAGCTGTTGAACTATTTCTACTGAATCTTTACATTTAGCGAAAGAAGGAAAAAATCTGCAAGTATCAACCTCTGACTCAATCAAAACAAAAAACACTTTGGCATGGCAACTACTTCATAGAAATCTGATAACGCGAAATATGAAAAAAATAGCCATTAAAGTGAAAAAATTGTAACTGAGACTGAGCAGTAATTTTAAGGAAGATTGTAGGGCACGAGAAGCACTTACATAAGAAATAGAATAGAAGGTATGAAGTGGTCAAAGCTATGAAATTATTTTATAGAAATTGTCTGTCCAAGTTTTGGATGCAAGTGATTCATACTTTTCTACGCAAAAATATCATACCTATCCGCTTTATTTGCTACGGGAGGTCCCAAATTTCTTATGCCCAATTAATAATCAGCAAAATTTTAATTTAATAAAATTCATAAAATGATTATATTATGTTACCTCTTTATGTATTCCACCTTAAAAAATTGTTTATTAGTATTGTAATAATTTTAGTACCAGTTAAAAAAATACAAATGTACAAATAAATCATTGCTGCACAGTGCATACTACAGAAGAATGGGCACAGGGTTCACAAATCTTTGTTGGTTGTTGGCGGGATATTGCGACAGCAAATTTACAACAGATAACAAACTTTAGTTAATTTAACCTGGCCCTATGACAAGAGGTCGAACGCGTGAGCAGTCAACCGCAGATCTGCATGCAAATAATCACAAGGATAACAGGGTATTTAATCATCCCACATGTCAGTTCCCAATTTTAGAGCAAAAGGCATATTAGGCCAAAAAAAGTATTAATAATTTAGCCAGTATAGGCATGAAAATCTTCAAAGTCTGTTGAATTTATTGGTTTTTAATTTCGCAATGTAAAATAGGAATATAAAAATTTTGATATAAAATGAGCTCACGACAAAAAGATTGGAAGTTAAAAATATTTAAAAAAGAAAATATTTTTTTTAATATTTGCTTTTATAAATGACTTTGTTTAGGCTTTATACAAGCATAATAATAACTAACATATCCAAATTGATATACTTATATTGATGTTTCATCTCAAAACATATACATGTTTCATCTCTAAAAATATTTTTTTAACTCACTCATGAATGAATTTTGTGGTGAGTTAAAAAAAAATTTTTTTTAATAATTTGTTTTTAGACGTTTTGAATTTTATAATTTTTAATCCAATATTCATCATGTAGTAAAGAAAGTCCAATGAATTTAATAATAGCATGTTTAGAGATGAAACATCAATATAAGTATATCAATTTGGATATGTTTTTTATTATTATGCTTGTATAAAGCCTAAACAAAGTCATTTATAAACAATGCATATCAAGCAAAGAAAGAGAATTGTAAAATAATATTTGCCTTTCTTGCAAAAAAAGCAAAACCCCTTTCATACAATCATGCATTTTGTATGATTATACAAAATGCACACGCCTTGCTTTTCTTACAGTCGTACATGAAATTCTGTGCCAAAAAATAAATTATTTTTTGCTTTTTAGTACATTTTTAAGAAAAGTAAGTATAAAAAATGATATATATATTATATTTTTCTACTTTTTAGTTATACTTTAATTAAATTATTATTATTAACCGTGCAAAATTTCATAAATTATTTATTATGTCAGGAAGGATTTGATTTGAATTTGAAATCATATTTTCTCCAACTTTCGTAAAGATCAGCAGATTTTTACCCCACTTATTGCGCTATTAGTAAAAAAAAAAAATAAACTGAGCAACTTGGATTTTTTGAGGTTAGGATGTACTTTTAATGTAATTATACCCCAACAGTTTGATACGAATATTTTGGTTTTAAAAAAAAATTTTTTTTAAATTTTTTAATAAATAGTGTAGCGATGCATACGAAATGCATAAAAATGAGTAGATATGGTATGCCGATTCTGGCTCAAAGTCCCATGTTATTTCTTATGGAGGTTCATTTGGGACGTTTTTGTCTGATTTTACCCCCTCCACTTTCTAGCTCCTCCCAGTCAGCCAATGAGAGCGAGCCTCGCCCACAGAGGTCCCCACTCCAGCTAAGCTCCACCCAGTCAACCAATCAGAAAGAGCTCCACCCCAGTCAGGTGTCAGCCAATCGGAAAACAGGTTTGTCAAACAGGTACTGAACAGAAATACAGGTTTTCAAACAGGTTCTGAACAAATTCATGACCATGTCATGACCATTCATGGTCATTCATGACCAGGTCATGGATAGTACAGGTAACAGCTTTTTAAACAGAACCATAAAAGACTTTGAACGGCTATGACCTGGTCATTAATGACCATGAATGGTCATGGCATGGACATGAATCTGTTCAGTGCCTGTCTGAAAAACCTGTTTTCCGATTGGCTGAAACCTGACTGGGGCTAAAGGAGGAGCTAAAAAGTGGAGGGGGTAAAATCAGACAAAAACGTCCCAAATGAACCTCCATAAGAAATAACATGGGATTTTGAGCCAGAATCGGCATAGCATATCTACTAAAATGCACTTTTACGCGTTTTTCTCGCGAAGTTCCAGCCCGATTTTGCTAATTTTTTCGGCTTTCGACTCATTTGCATGTATAAAAAGAAAACAAAGAAAAAAATTCAACTTTCCAATTAGATCAATTTCATCAATTATTTTGACTAATTTTCCCTCCACTATTTCTGGAACAGCTCATTTTATTGTATTTAGAACATCTTTTCGTTTTTATAACATGAAACTTATGTCGTTATCGGTTTCTACAAATTACTACATTAAAAAACAATGCATGGCCTTGCATCTAACATATTTATTGATCATTTTTTGCAAAATTTGGAGTTGACAAATCTATACATAAACCAAATTTCTTCAAAATATTTCGAAGCGTCTGCAAGTGAATACGACATACAGACGTAAATTTTTTAAATTGGTAATTGCGTCACGAAAAATCGATTTCCTTGGGATTATTAAAGCCTGAATGATCAATTATGGAATATGGATACTCACAAGCTCCACTTCGGATCTCGCAATTTTCAGTTCGTCAGGTTGGTTTTCGATCGACCAAAATAATTTAAGATAATTTGTTTTAGGTACTAAATCACTATAAAGGCTGCAACAGAATAAAATATATTTCACTATATAGGGCGCTACAATACCTGCAATAGCTTTGATCGAAAATGTTTTTAGATTTTGAACCAGTTCTTTGGGAAAAATGGTCTATACTAAATTTTCAATTACACAAAAGGATTCCCATCAGACCTCACCTTGGGCTCTTAATGCTTCACCATCTGCAAAATTACATCTCCCATTTTTATGCGGACGACGCATATATACATATATGATTTATCACCTGACTTGACTATTTTAAATAATGACTAAATATTAGTAGGTATCAGCAAATACAATTTGTCTCTAAATAACCACTTCTAAATCTGCTTTTGTTTGGGAGCTTGGTTGGAAAAGTCAGATTTTGATCACTAAAAATTCCAATAACGAAATACACAATAGGCTAATGAAAAAAGTTTTCTCAGCACGTTATAGTTTCACCTCCGTTTGATAACCTTCAACTAGTTAATAATAATGGGAGAATAATAGAGTTTTGAAAGTCATGTGACTCACTAGTTCTGTCTCTTCTAGGTTATGTCAATGTGTACACCTTGGGCTACTGTGCATGGACCTGGACTTAATCCATCAAACTTTTTTCCTCCTAGGGCTCGCCTGTCTAAACACTGACGGCACTGCAGCGCCCTGGGCTTATTGTTCACACATTTCAGTATCTTTGTACCCCTGATCAAGTGATAAAAATCCCTAACAGAATGAGTAGCACTTGAAAATGATATGGTCCACTGTTTCAGGTTCCTTTTCGTCAGATTATTCATTGCCTGAAATCTCGGAATGTCCTGGTGGAGTTCTTTGTGGCATTCCCATACCAATTTGGACAATACCTTATTAGAGGCTAATGTCTTTAATGCGGCCTGACTGTCCGATGCGATGGTGAGCTGTAGTCTAGTATATTTTTTTCGCATATACACTCAAGTAGAGCAAAATTCTGTTTGGAATACAGTGGAGTAGCAGCCCAGAGAGTGACTTATACCCTTGGTCTTTCTTCATGTATTCCGGTTTCGACCTTGTTTCTGTCCTAGATCCGTTTGCATACCAGCATAGCACTTTCTGCAATATCTTTTCTTAGCCATTCTTCTCTTTGTCTAATAATGATATCGTACAGGATCTTCTACAATGTTCACCATTTTTATGAGTCCCGATCGTATTCCACAGGAACTTGAGTTCCGCAGCCGACATAATAATAATAATAATAATAATAATAATAATAATAATAAATGGACTTTATTAGGCGAAAGTTTAGTTACAAACTATTCTTACACTTTAACCTAAATGCCCCCTTCCTGGATTCCCACTGAATCACTCTCAAGTTTTCCAAGGCACATGTTTATTTAGATAAAATTCAAGTAAGTTAAAACGTTCGAATATAAAAAATTAAATGAAGATTGGTGGATATCAATCATTTTACAGAGAAAGACTGACTGAAAAAAATATTATTCAGAAGCGTTTCCATTAGCAGAAAATTTGTATCATAATTCATTTGTTTATCTTTTCAAAATTGAAAAAAAAAATTAAAGAGCTTAATCCTCACCTATGGATATTCCAGACATCCATCCATTCATCCATACATAACTTATTTCTTATTTTGATTCAGACTTTAAATTTGTCCAGTTTATTGTAAATCACCTTACATCATAAAAAATTATGAAATATTGTTAATAAGTAATGAAGGCAAATCGTGAGTTGGAAGAAACATATTCCTGATAAAACTTCTCAAGTATATCATTCCCAAGTCCGAATATTTAAAGAATGTGACTGAAACACGGCTAGTGCTTGATCAACAGGAAAGTTAAACCCTATTACGTCATTTATCGCACATCTACACACTCATTACATATTCATGTCCCATTTTATTTTGGTGAAATATTTAAACGAGTTAGCGACTACCCTCGAAGCGAATTAAATTTAGTTACCTATAAACGAACTTCTGTGGCGCATTACAATATTGGAGTTGAGGAAATGTTACAATAGAAATTAGGTGATTAATCACTTCAACTTCGATATATTGTCGCTCAGTCAGTCAGTCGGACATTTCTAAAGTTCAATGGACTTCACTTCCCTTTATGAGGCATTACTCCCTTGTATTTAAGTTAAACCAGAGTGATAAGCTATTTAGGCCTGTAGAATTAGACGATGTGAACGGGAATCTGTAACTAATTCGTTTCAGATAGCCGTAGGTAAAAACAGGTGTATTTAGTTATAAGGAATATACCTCTGCGATACCTCCCAAATCAAATAAACAGAACATTGTTTAAAAATCACTTTTATGTGAAAAAATCATGAAATTTTGAGTTTTTTAAAAATTGCAGCAAGACTGCAGTAGATTAATTTTTTTGAATGTTTCTGTTTACTAGGTATTCCAAACCGGTTAATTTAAGCCCCGGTTGATTTCATTTCATTGATTATTTATTTAAATAATTGCCGAAAACCATCGAAATTTTCGAAAATTTCAAGCATTTTTTACTCTGAAAGGAAAAATGCTAGACTCTTGAAACTTTGGTGGAATATGTGGCTCATTACCCTCAACTTCCAAAAAAAATTTTGTTTCAAAATGTTTATTAGTTTTCGTGAAATTCGATTTGTTTATTAAAAAGGTCCCAAATGTTTAATGAAAAATTGACCTATTAACGTTATCAAAAATAATTCAACCACAGCTCATTTTTTTCGCCAAGACGTCAATTTTACGAATCTGTTATGGGCGTATCGATTTTCAATAATTCTGACCGTCAAAATGGCGTTAACAACATTGCTACTTTTCGGAGCAGTGTTTTTTGCAAATAACTTTACAACAAATGAACGTATCTGCACAAATCTTTCATATTTGAGTTGCTGGTATTTTTCTACAAATTTATAAAAAAAAATTATTGTTGCTCTGGGACATGTAGGAACCGAGATAATTTTTTAAATTGTTTAATGCGCCAAACGCTTATTTATTAATATTTATGGCCAAGATTGAAACTGGTTGTTAATAAGATCTTGAATTTTGTGAATTCATCAAGTCCTATTGAAAACGGGCCCTTTTTGAGGTCAAAATATAATTTTTAATAATTAGTGATTTTAGAGCGTCTTCAATTTGTTTGGCTCAAAGGACAGGTGAATTTTTTATCAAACGATTTTCAAATTGGGGTAGCGAGAAAAATTCGTCATATCTCCGTTATTTTCCGGCCAATTTCGACGTTTTTTTTTTTTAATTTGGGGTAGCTCACGAAAATAATAACTATGGGCACATTTGCAATATCCAAATAATAAACATATAATTGTTATAAACAATTTTTTTTTTTTTTAATTTTTTCTTTTTTGGGCTTATGCAACTTATAATGTGCTAATGTATTAAATATAAATTTATAAAGATTATATAATGGTAACAATGCTGTAACATCGTATATTGTTTGATGGAGAAATAGTTTGTGCATACATTTGTTACCATTATATAATCTTTATAAATTTATATTTAATACATTAGTACATTATAAGTTGCATAAGCCGAAAAAAGAAAAAATTAAACAAAAAAAAAATTGTTTATAACAATTATTTGTTTATTATTTGGATATTGCAAATGTGCCCATTGTTATTATTATCGTGAGGTACCCCAAATTAAAAAAAAAAACGTCAAAATTGGCCGGAAAATAACGGAGACATGACGAATTTTTCTCGCTACCCCAATTTGAAACTCGTTTGATAAAAAATTCACCTGTCCCTTGAGCCAAACAAAATTGAAGACGCTCTAAAATCACTAATTATTAAAAATTATATTTTGACCTCAAAAAGGGCCCGTTTTCAATAGGACTTGATGAATTCACAAAATTCAAGATCTTATTAACAACCAGTTTCAATTTTGGCCATAAATATTAATAAATAAACGTTTGGCGCATTAAACAATTTAAAAAATTATCTCGGCTCCTACATGTCCCAGAGCAACAATTTTTTTTATAAATTTGTAGAAAAATACCAGCAACTCAAATATGAAAGATTTGTGCAGATACGTTCATTTGTTGTAAAGTTATTTGCAAAAAACACTGCTCCGAAAAGTAGCAATGTTGTTAACGCCATTTTGACGGTCAGAATTATTGAAAATCGATACGCCCATAACAGATTCGTAAAATTGACGACTTGACGAAAAAAATGAGCTGTGGTTGAATTATTTTTGATAACGTTAATAGGTCAATTTTTCATTAAACATTTGGGACCTTTTTAATAAACAAATAGAATTTCTCGAAAACTAATAAACATTTTGAAACGGAATTTTTTTTGGAAGTTGAGGGTAATGAGACACATATTTCACCAAAGTTTCAAGTGTCTAGCATTTTTCCTTTCAGAGTAAAAAATTCTTGAAATTTTCGAAAATTTCGATGGTTTTCGGCAATTATTTAAATAAATAATCAATGAAATGAAATCAACCGGGGCTTAAATTAACCGGTTTGGAATACCTAGTAAACAGAAACATTCAAAAAAATTAATCTACTGCAGTCTTACTGTAATTTTTAAAAAACTCCAAATTTCATGATTTTTTCACATAAAAGTGACTTTTAAACAATGTTCTGTTTATTTGATTTGGGAGGTATCGCAGAGGTATATTCCTTATAACTAAATACACCTGTTTTTACCTGTGGCTATCTGAAACGAATTAGTTACACCGTTTTTTCTATTTCTACAGGCCTAATTGTAATTTTACTTGTGCCCATAAAATGGTCTAAAAAAGTATGAGATCAAAGTTGAAAAACATAGATATCACTTGTTTATGTAATTTTTACGGTCCCTTGGTACACGTTTAGAGTAACTGGTATAAGTAAGTAATAGACTTGAAATTAGATAAGATTTTGTATGTTAATTTGCTGGAAAGATCTATTCACAGTAGGTATTTATTTGCAAAATTGAATTGTTGAGTATTCTTTATTACCTACTGTGGGTTTAACTAAAATTTTTCCTAAGCACTTGTCTATGTAATTTTTACAGTTGGAGGGTAAAATTCTTGAAAGATATTTTGTAAAAGCAGTTACTCTTAATTCAAGAAAAATCTTGTCCAGAAAGATTCAGAAGCAGGGGGATTCTATGATATATGGATCCCGATCACTCAGATTGGATGACTTTGTTATTTTAAAAAGGAACATCCTGTTTTTTATTACAACTTTAAAAACTAGGTAAATTTACTTAACACTCACAGTTTTTGAGATATTTCATATATATTTTACAGGACACTAATGAAAAGCTGAACAATCGGATAAATAAGAACCGTATCGTGATATTTATCATCAATTTTCTTCGATCTTTTGTTCTGTGATAAACAGTTGAATAGAAACACTTTTCTAAAATAAAATACCCCATAGCGAAGAACCATGGCTAGAAAGTCGAAAATATTTTTAACTCCTTGATCATCATTTCCTTAATGTTTTAACAATATTTTTTAATTTACCAGTTCATGATTTAGTTAAAATAAATTCAATCGTAATGATAAAAAAAGCCTGCTAAACCTCACATAGCTAGTGACATAATATATACGTATGTATTGGAGTTTTAACCCAGCAAAACCGTGTTAAATATTTATATTTTCGTAATCAAAGGTTGGCGAGGCAATATTTCAACTGACTTTGCATTCCAGGCGGCTGTCGATTGGAATATTTTATGTCCCAAGCTCATTTCAAAACCTCTTGTTCAATTGAAATCTTTATTTCTCACGAGTCGCCGCTGTGCACCCAGATTTGTGCTGATGAGTTACGGCCGCTGGCATTGATAAAAATTACTTATCCAAGTAAAAAGAACCGCAAAAGTGTTTGAGAGAATATTGAATGGACGAAGGATGAGGATTATTTTAATACTATTGGCGTAAAAAGGAATCTTCGCCGAAACTCTGAGCAAACTTTGGCAATCTTAGTGGATGGCATTAACAAATGCCAAACAAAATGAAACAAAATAAAAAGGTTGTAACCAAGTTATTTTGTTCCCAAAACATTTAGGTTATTTAAATTGTTATCCGAATTATGTACATACTTATATTGATTTAACATTGATCTGTTGGAGCCTAAAATTGTAATTATCTCGGTTTCTTTACCTATACAGGGTGTTTATTAAAGAAACTGTAGGAGTAAGTTCCTTGAGTAAAAATAAATCATTTTAGCTGCTCATACCTTAGTATATAACATTTTGCTTCCTTAAAAAGTTATGGACCGTTAAAGGCAATTTTTTTATTTAAATTTTTTGTATTATCTCTATTATTAGCACGATTTCATCCAAATTTGGTATATGGGGGTTTTTGGGCCGCTGAGAAAAGTAGTGAAAACAATTGTGGCGAATAACGTAGAGGGCGCTGCGAACGCCTAATTATTTCTTTTGTTTTAGTAGTCAATCTTGCGCAATTAATTATGAATTATACAAAACTAAAAATAGCTCTTCATACTCAAATTCAAGCATGCAAAATCACGTAAAAGTAAAAACAGATGTGAAAAAAGTGGTTCCATAAATTATAATCGCATGTAACCAACCATTCGGCGAAGGTTATAAGGTCACCGAAAACAGTCGCAGCCGTATAATGTCTTTGAGTTGCGGCTCACGCGGCCATTTATAATTGATAAGAATAAATTTGGTTCGGCAAATCTAAGCAGGAAATTTATTACCGACTATTACTAGGCTCGGAGAAAGTAAATATAGCCACAAAGCTTCCATTTAATAAATTAAATGGAAGTTCCTTCGGTTCACTTAAAGCTAGTTTTATGGAAACTAAACAAATAATTTATCTGCCTTAATAAATTGGACGGGAAACAAATTGTCTGTACATTCGTTATAATACTGCAAGAGAGATGATTCTGGCCTTATTTGTTAAGTACAACTATTAGTTGCAGGCGGAATGCTCGCAGATTTGATGGTGCATTATTGTAAATGATAAACTGTTATGCTCTAAACTAAGTTTCAGATTAATGCACCAATGACTAGATTAACAAAGATAAATATCAGACTTGTAGGGTGATATACGTTCTTGTTCCGTTTTCGCTTAATTTTATTCTGTTTGAATTTTTATCTGCTCATGTTATTTAATAGGATATAAAGTCCATTAGGTGGCCATTTTATTACATTCTTTTACATGTTGGCTTGAACGTTCATTTTGGCTCTATGGTTACCATTCGGTTTGCTCCAGACCTGCTCAAAGATAATTTTTAAAATTTAATTTTAGAATTACTGTCTAACTGATTTGTTCAGTCATATTAGTAAACTAGATCCATTAAAAAGTAAAATACCTCTAAATTATTTACTTTAATTTTCCACTGTGACGACGACTACTTACGTAACCTGTAATGTTTGTAACTGGCTGCTTACAAACAGAACTCTCTGGATTTGTAACACTTTTTAGACGGAAACTCGGGCGCCAGTTCCTTAGTTTTTTAAGTGCAAGGAACAGCACTTGTTCGGTTCTCCGGTGGTGAGAACGTTTAGGGGTAGCTTAACAGATGGAGATACGGTTATTTGTCCAGGGATCTTAAGATGACTGTCTTGTCAACTGGACTTGGACAATTTCTCAAACGGGTTAATTAGAAATAAATAACTGAAATAAGAACTCGTGAATTTTACCTATGTATAACAACGTATTTATTTATTAAAACAGTAATGAACAAATCAATAAATAGGATATTTCTGCGACTTTGCAGTCGAGTGTGTAAAAATTTGATAACGATAAGAAATATACGGGCTGGCAATCAAGAGTATATACGCGTGAATTTGATTTTATTTCGGAAGGCGGTTGATAACCGGTGTCTGTTTTCACGGCTGAAACGATTTCGGACGGCAAGCAAACGGAATTTCCAACAGGATATAGTATGAACGGCGGGCAGTCGGTTAGCTATAGATGTTCTTGTCTATACAGAGGGTTTTACAATACGGCCAACTACTGCCACAAACGTAGAGATATTTAACAAGGACTATTTTTCTTAAGTTAAGTTTTCCGGTAAGCACTGAAGCCTTAAAGATTGCCCGAGCGAGCAAATCTAACCAGCCGATGCATATTTTATGAAACAAAAGACCAACGGTGGAATTACTAATTAGCTCTAGTTTGATTTAGTAGTATAATACAGCGGTACTCACGAACAATAAGATCTATGAATATCTATACTTAACTGAAGGCGGTACGGACGGATAGTAGCGGACCACGGTGTATTCTTACCAATATTATTTTCAAGAAAATTTGGTCCAATTGCATAATCTTCATGGTAATTTAGTAATAAAATCCATTCCAAAAAAATGGAATTATTCACGAATTGCATATTCAATCAGTCTTTAAATAGTTGCTAAATAATTTTCAAAACCTACTCCCTCAGTTTCCAAGGCAGAATGCCTCCTGAGAGTGACAAGGTCTATCTGTTGCTTTGCACATTTAAAAATCCTCTCTTATAAACACGAAAATAAAAAAAATAAAACGAATTTGGAGCCAGATCGTTACCATTACTTAAATTTAAATTTCCGCTAGAGTCATTTTCCACGATGATATTGAATTAGTTTGAGAAAGCCTATATAAAAAAATGAACATGGAATGCTTATGGTCCAACGGAGCACATCGGAAATTAAAGATTAATGAAATCGAGTAGTATTACATATCAGTCTATATAATATACTCGTATAATACATTAAAGGAAGTAGAAGAGCAATTTTTATTATTTATGGCCAGTATATCAAATGGTTGGCATCGGTATCGAATTTAAATAAAATAAATATAAATCAATAAGTTCTGACAAAATTACAAATAATGACAAACCGAAAAAAACTTGGACCTTTTACAGCAAGAAAGAATCGATATTTCCACTTACATCTTACATCATGCAATTTTGTGAGTATTCGAAAATTTTGCTACGGTGATGGGTTTATTTGACGCAATCTTAGCTTTCCTGATATTAAACAAACCTGCCCAGTATTATTATATCATTTTGTTCCTTCCAACGAAAAAGCTGCGCAGACAAAATTAAATTTAAAAAACGGATAATACTTCCAAACCTTTATATGACATGTCTAAGGATAATAACTAATAATGTAAATTTATATAATAATAATAATATTAAGGTATGAAAGTGCCGGGTAACAAGGTATTAAATAATACGTAAAAAACATAATACTGATGGAAAAAAAATAAATTAAACACGTTGGCGGAAATGTATTCCTGGCTTCGGCTTATTAGCGACGCGACGGTCGTAGTTGACCTACTCCTACGCTTCCAATCTTTTCCACATATGGACTAATCTATATTACGAATCATACTCACAAATTACGGAAAGTTGTAGATCCGTTTTCATTAAGCATAAATTACAACTTGAAACGGAAATGAAAATGAAAAATAAATCAGAAAAAACTGAGTTAGGTACAAGGTAAATTAGAAAACTACAACTAAAAATAACAGCAGATGATGTTGAAAATAATGAAGAAGAAATAATCGCTGGTGGAGATGATGTAGAATATGCTGATATTAGGAATATTGAAGACGACACAGACGAGGCTAAAAACCAGGTAACAAATACTGTAGAAAGGGAGGACAGAGAGAAATATTTCAACGATGAAACAAAAGAAATTGATTCATATTTAATTAAATTTTTCGTTATTGTGCTTCTGAAAATATGCTTTCAGCCACTAACCGCTGTTTTCATACGTAAAATCTTTAAGCAGACATTATACAGTACAGTACAAAGTATTATAGAATCATGCATTTTTGTTCAAAGAAATGAAAGATACTAATAATAATTTAATAAATTAAATGATTAAACTGCAGTCCTTCTTGGATCTGGCAGTACCACAACTACACAATTTCCAGATATGCTTTAGAAGTTCTGTTATGTTCAATTAGATTTAGCAAAAACCTGCCAACGGGAAAAAGCCATTGCAGATTTAAAGAAAATTGATTTTAAAATATGGTAGTTACCAGAGAATTACTTTAGATAATTCGATGATATTCTAAAATTATTTTTGAGCCCTATCGATAAAACAATATAATTTCGTCGTTGCATGTTTTATAGCCTTATATTACATAATATAATTTATTTCGTTTAAAAAATATAAAATCTATAAATCTGGGAAAGTTTCATGTGATACAAAACACAAATTTTTCCCCTTCGAATATATTTCTAATATAATAAATCTTTGGTTTGTTTATGCATATTGTCAAATGTTATCAATTACGATCTCCATGTGATTTGGACTTTTACTATTCCCCAGACAATTTTCAAAAACCTTTTAGAAGCAATAAGCCATGCAGCTCTCTCCACATCATTCTAGACATGAGTACAATGTATAGACCAGTGCCAATAATTAAAAAAAAAAAAAAATTCTTAGCAGTATATGGATGGTCGGAAAATATATGATTAATGGTATAAGTATAAAAGGAGAAAAATCGATTGGACCCCAACAATTAACCAGAAGTAGGTGGGGTGGAACGTGGTTTTTTAGGATTCTCGGCAAAATTAAGCCTCCTATCGAAAAAGTTAAATGCAAAAGTAGTAGATGATTGAAAGATATACAATTTTTATATTAACCATTTTTTAACATAACCTCAAAACTATTGAGAAAAACGACAAAAACCAATTTTTTGATTTTTTATTTTTATCTCCTACAAAAATGGTTCGATTTTAATAAGCTGTAATTTTTTTAAGCGAAATATTTATTTTTTGATTTTATTGCGAATTTAATTTGAAAAAAGGAATAATTTTCTATCAAAAAACTTGATTAACAAAATTTTGATATTTGAAAATTTCAAGAAGGAATTTTTTTCGTTGAAACATCTACTTTAAGAAGGTGTAAAAAAATCATACTGTTACTGTGGAAAAACATTGTAAAAAATGGTAAAAACCAAAACAAAGATCTTTTCAAGATTATTATAGTAAAAGATGCGGCTGTCGCAAGCATGGAATAAAATGCTCCATTTTATGCTTCAAATTTTCAAATTAATAATGGAAATAAAGATCTTGGTGAACTTGAGGATTCTGACGAACGAAGACCTTGTCGGAGATCCTGAAGAAACTGAAAATTATGTTGAATCTGATGATGTCGAACAGCTTTCCCAAAAAAAAATGAGATTAAGTAGAATTTTGATTTTATATTCCTACTTTGTAAATTGAAATAATTTTAAATATTTGTTTCAATAAACTTATTTTCAATTTATCTTTGTCCATGAAGCATAGAAAAATTTTTCTTGCACAAAAACGGAAATTTTTAGCAATATTTTTTTTGTAAAATTACTGTTTAACCAAATTGTTTTTCACCATCCCGAACCTTAAATGGTTAATAAAAGTTCCCTTATTTGATATTACATTGAAATTACCATTTTGCATTACTCGCAACACTTCATTTCTATAAACAATGAGAATTCGTGACATTTACGGTAAATCGATCTTGAAAAGATCTTTGTTTTGGCTTTTCTCATTTTTGACAATATTTTTCCATAGTAACAGTATGATTTTTTTATACCATCTTAAAGTAGAGGTTTCATCGAAAAAAATTCCGTCCTGAAATTTTCAAAAATCAAAATTCTGTTAATTAATTTTTTTGATGGAAAATTAGGCCATTTTCTTCAAAGTAAATTTGCAATAAAATCAAAAAATATATTTTGCTTCAAAAAAATTACAGCTTATTTGAGATACAAAAATGTACATTTTCAACAAATTTCATTAAAATTGAATAATTTTTGTGGGAGGTAAAAATAAAAAATTCGTTTTGGGCGTTTTTTTCTATAGTCTTTCTCGAGGTCTTTCTCTATAGTTTTACACTTTTTTAAACGGAATCTAGGGCTCCAGTTCCATATTTTAAAGTGCAAAAAACAGCAGTTTCTCTGTCGGCGGTTTCCAAGAAAGGCTAGGATAGTCTCCAGCGAAGAAGACGGTCATGTCCAGGGGTCTAGTGGATATTTGCCCGATTTTAGTGCGATGGACAATTTCCCATACCGGTCTAATTATTTTTAAACAACATAAATGATAACTCGGAGATTCTAGAATAATATATAAAGTCTTTATTTACTTGTATAGTGACAAAATATAAATAATATTCGGTAGCTAGATACAACTGCAATCTTAAAGAAAACAAGCAGTAAAACACTACTTTCCTTCAGCCTCTAAAGAATAATATTCTTACTTTCAAACGCAATCAAGCGCACATCGGTGATTAAAATTACTCATTCTGTTTTCTATTAAATAAATAATCCTGTGGTTACAGAAATATTTAGCTCAATATTAGGTATGTCCGCTGACCTTAACCAATATATTACGTATATTTCAACGAAAGTACAATTCTAATCACTACGCATATTCTCTCTACCATTTCTAAATACTGCTCCACAGCTCCATTTGTTTAAATCTACTTCCGGAAGAACGAAAAAGCAAAGATAACTACGTCTGTCAGATAGAAAGACTATATTTTATTATAATAACCCTTGCGCCCTGCAGCCTACATAACCTACCATAAAAATTTAGGAAGCGTGACTACTACAATGGCTTTTTAAATCGATACGCTGAATTACCAGTCGGCGGCGTCTGATTTAAATCGTCTAAGAAGGAACCGAATAAGGTATGTTTATTTCGTGCATAGCTGACCATAAAATTGACAAACATGATATATTTACACTTCATAGACCGCTATGCAAGCAAAAGAACACGAGACAATGTTGATTAAAATACAATTTAAAATAGTCTGATGAGGAAAAACAACATGAGTAAAGAGTGGATGGACGAAATTGATTAAAACTTAATCAAAATTTCAGGTTCATATGTCCGAGTTAATTATAAATGTCTGTGTGGACACTTAAACATTTAATTCAAGATAAAATCGTTTTTAGGCGCTACAGATTGAAAACTGACAAATTCAATTTTTGATTCGCGCTCACCCCTCCTGCGTGATGCGACTGCTAATTGGCAATATTCCAAATGATAATCGATTTATAAATAATTAACAATTTCAGTTCGTTTTCATCATGCAAACAAATAGCGGATATTGAAACGGTTTACTTCCTGCCGGTGCTATTTCACTTTGAATCTTTAATGCAACATTAATACGAAATGCCCAGTAATTAGGACGGAGCTGATGGCTGCAGCTTTAATGAACAGTTTGTTTTGTCGTTATCTGGTTAGAGTTTAATCAAAGCGGGGGTTTCCATCAGTGGCTCCTTTGAACCGCTTAAAATTGCCTCCGACCCCGATTAGCTGTTCACTATTAATTTAGATTGGGAAACTGATTTTCATGCATCTTGACCCTTAGACGCCGTGAAATTTATATCTGATTTGCAGACGGAACATAAACGATACATTAGACACCGTGTCCATTCACCAACTAGGCCCATTTTCAAATGAGGGTTAATATTCGAGATGAATAGATACACCCAAAGTGTGTTTGAAGGTCCCAAGTTATACACGACTGATAGGTAGCAGTATATTATTTTTTTTCAAAAATGGATCATAATATTTTTCTTTTTAACTATATAAAATTTGTATATCTTTACATAAGAAACAACAAACAACAACAATATGTGTATTAATTTGACGCAAGTGAATTATGTTAAAGACATATTTTTTTAAATAGGCACTTCGCAAAAGACTAGTCTATTTATCCCAATGAGTGCCAGGAATTACTGAAGATTGGAGGAGGTATATATTATCATCACTTTGATCTTAAGGACAAAAAAAATCTCTCATTTTAACCTCCAATCTAATTAAAACAGGAAATCACAGTTAAAATTATCTCAAAGGCATACGTAAAAATTCATAGTGTCCTTGGTTGTGTTTTTTTGTTAATCTCTATGTCTCAGTATATTGCGGTTTTAGATTCATAGAAATGCTTGTTTTACTTCAGAAGACCCTCAGCTCAGGTATCACAGTCGAGTCAGTTCCATATTTCTTTAATTTATCTAATTTGATTTATAACAGTTTATTTTACTTGTAAAATAATCTAAATACATGGCCCACATAAGTCGTTCATGCTTTTTAAGAAATATTTTCCATTACGTTACTGTTCCCACAAAATATATATCCACTTTCATGTATGTTTATAATAGTATATTACGTAATGAGAGTTGTAAATAGCATATTACGCATGAATGGAAAAATTGCGCACGATGCCGCGTAGCGGCGAGTGTGGCAATTCCATGAGTGCGTAATTACTTTACAACTTGAATTATGTACTATACTTTACCTACGATCGTATTTATTGAAATTAAAACACAATTTTGTATTATTTGTTGCTTATGTCAGTTTTGACAGAGCTAGAAAATTAAGTTTTGCACCTGCCATTTTTAATAATTTTAGCCTGGTGTCAGAAATATGAACTACAAGTGTTGTGTAAAGTAGGTCACGTGGTCACATTGCAGCACATCTCAGCGGCTGAACGTGCGATTTGTTTACGGTGTGTAAGGTTCAATTTACGTAGGTGGCGGAGAGTGCGTTTTCAGCTATTTACGTTAGTGATCGTAGGTAAAACAACATTATGTTACAGGAGTACCACGGGGCAAGCAGCAAGACAAAAATCCCGCTTGATCAAAATGCGAGGTACAAATCTCGCTGCAAGCTAAGAGCAATAATGAAATTAATTCCAGGATATTGCGCACTTTTTCCGGCAGCGTCATGGCAGCAGCAGGAGAACATGGCAAAACCAACGAAACGGAAAGATTCATGTACACATTTCCAACTGATATCATTGTAGCGGAATGGCTACATTAAAATTGAATGGGTTAAAATGCTACTAATGCCGGAGATAATTTCTCGAATGAAGTTGGAAAGGTCGTTTCTTAACAGTGATGAAGAAAATATAAGGCTTTATAAGAGGCAATCAGGATAAGTTCTTACATAGACTAGCTTTTAGTTCTAGACAAAATAAGTATAACAAAGAATACTTTATGCATTCCTAAGTAAATTATGTATACCTACCTATTATTTATTTTCAAGTGCTGGTACCGTAAGGTACATTACTATAATTTTAGAATTAATAAACAATTAAAAGAGTTTCACTTTTCTATATAGAGTGTGTTTCATTTCTCACATTTACACCCCTCTGTATATTCTTTATTTATTTTCGGATTGATTTCCAATTTTGGTTAATTGTATCTACCACTCTTTACATGGGTTATTTTTAAAATTTTTACATAATTTTACTGAAAGCTAGTAACCTACTGCGATCAAAAATAAATGAGAAAATTCGAAAAATCATATTTGGCATAATTTTATCGTGAATGGTGTGATATCGGGAGATCTGGGTGGCCAAAATAATAATTTTTTGGATTACGATGTTTTCCCATTTAATTCACGGAAAAATCTCAGAATCAAGATATTTCGAAAAAAAATTTGGTTTTCGACTATTTTGTGATTGCGCAGCATTTTTTAATAACTTTTTTCAAGAAAATTATGCCTAATATGATTTCTCGCATTTTCGCATTTATTTTTTATTGCAGTCGACTACTGGCTTTAATTTAATAATTTAAAAATTGTAAAAATAACTATATGAAATAGTAAAATTGACCAAAATTGGAAATCGAACAGAAAATAAATAGGTTTTATGTTTTTCTTTAACCGTTTATTTTGTTTTAAATATATAGGCTCTTTCGGCAACCGTTCGGAAAGTACCCATTTCCCGGACGCTTTTTCTTTGAGAAAATAGCACTTTCCCGGCCTGGAACAATGTGCGCGCGCAGAAATTTCTAAATTTTAACCGAGATTTTAACCGAACTTTCGCGTTTCGGTAAATGTCAAAATTCCACTTTTAGTTCACTCCTGCTGCCCTGAAAATCACAGCGCCACCGTGCGATTCACGATGTAGTTCTAAGTTGGACCCTAGAGCTTGGATTTCTTGCCAGAGCGGCCCGGCGGAGTTTTTTCGTTTGGAAATAGTATTTCAAGTTTTCGTGTTTTCGCGACTTTTTCAATTTTGTCGAATTTCTCAAACATGTCCCCCTTCCGAGCTTAATAACTGTCGGCCTCTTCGAGATGGACCGGCATTTAAATATACTAAACATTTCAAACAAATAGAATCCTTTTACTATTAGCAATTGTTAGAATTTCAATATTAATATTTGTAACGGAGTGAATTTTAGCAGGAAAATATTGTTAGTTTTAAATAAAATATAATTATAAATGTATAAAACAGGCAGGTAAAATTTAACTAATATTAATTTACTTCAAATTAATCATTCCGAACCGCGTCTTTTCCGTTTATACATTTTTAAATTATGCCGCAACGAATGTAATAATCCCGGTGTTGATCCGATCACTCCTTATGCAAGAAAACGCAGGAACTGCAGCGAACCTGCAGTGCCAGCCTGCACCGCGCCAACCTATGTATAGGACGTTTGAAGTCAGCTTTTCGTTCAGAGCGCAAGACAGGTAGGGATACGCGTCATCAACCGGCTATAAAACTAACAATCCGGCCGTTTAAAAATCAGTTGGCGATGCGCCCGATCCAGTCCAGACCTCCAGTTCGAGAAGAAGTCCGCACCGAACCAAGAGGAAGCTCCGCTGCTAGAAAGGGTAAGACATATATAGATTGTCATCCGAGTTTTTGCTAGTAACTCTTGTAGACAGAGCTTTTTAGCTGCCGCACGCTTTCCGTTTATCCGCTTTAACGTAAATTTGCTTTCTCGCTTCCACCGTATTATTTGCTTGCATTTTTCCGCTTTATAACCGTAGTTTGCCGCTTTTAGTTTTGCCTAGCCTGCCTGCTTTAAATTTTGCTTGTAAATATTTGTGCTTTAATTTTCGTAATTTATTGTATTGTACTAAATCTTGAATAAAGCTTGTTCTGTTTTTAATCCGAAATTATGAGTTTTCTTTATAGGTTAATTAGACCCCTGGCTTAACCGTATCTTCACTGCAGCTACCTGACGCCTCTATTATCCTGCTAATAGAGTAAAGTGGTGTTTCTACACTCTAAAACAGAAACTGGCGCCCGAGACACCGTCCTAAAAAGCACCGCCGCCCCTCAGGCAGTAACACCTTCTCCGAACTTCCGCCATAACGAAGGAAGGTTACATATTAATTTAAACAAGAATTGGAATGTTCCTAATTTTGTTCTACAAATAAATATTAGAAAGAATTTGTTATTCCACACGGTTGACAAAAAAATAGTATACGCTACGCAACACGCCCGGAAACTGTATTTGGACTCGCCTACGGCTCGTCCTGGAATCTCATCTACTTGTACACAAAAACATTACCTATTTTCAGGACTTGTTATGTAAATTACTATTAACTGTTTTAAACAAAAGAAAACATGTTTTTAAATAATTACACATGGGTCAACGCAATGCCTTGTTTACTACACCATAACAATATTTTTTCGCTCCCGCCATAGTTAAATTACAGCGGGTCAAAATAAAAAACAGCACAAAAGTTTGAAATTTTTATAAGGGGTTAAAAATCGAAATATTCATCTCGATAAAACTTATTATTCAGTCTGTTAGTCTGACTGACCATTTGTTACAAAAAAAATACCCGAATCCTTTATTTGACGTCCCTTAAATTCCCACTAATGAAATATACTCATAAAAATACCTTAACTCTGGAGATGGGACGTTATTGACCAACCAGAAGTGGAAATATTAGCATTTAAAAAATTTTCATAAAAACTAACTCGACCGACCCGATGTGATCGAGAACACTGTTCCTTGACTACAAAGGATCATGAAATTCATTCCAAAGTCAAAAAAAAAAAAAAATTAGATTTAAAAAACGGTTTTTTCTTTTTGGAAAATCGTAGCAGGAACACAATGCAGAAGTGGCCTTTTCATGGCTATATTTAATTTTCGAAAAAATTGAATAATTCTCGACTGGCAGTTCAAATTTCCAATCGTAAAAATTTGTTTAATAATTTTACAACAGACAAAAATTGACGAACGCCTAATCAATTCTAAATTATTATGCTCATAAAAATGTTTATAATCACTATGATCGAAAAATTAACCAACAGTAATTTATTTGACAATTTATTACCATTAGTCACCTAAGAATTACTCTTCGCTTCCAAAAAAATTTCTATATACCGGGTGTAAACGAATAGTTTGCCACCCCTGTCTAGGTCAACGTTAAATAAAAATATAAGAAAAAACAAAACGATGTGATGAGAATACATTTTTTGTTGTATTTTTTTTATATTTTTGAATATATGTTTTATTTAGTTGTGTTTATCTCATGTTACTCCCTCCCCCAAACTCAAGGCCGAGCTCCGCCCTTGTGATCATTTGATTTGGCTTTGAACGCCTCTTTCCGGATATCAAATGGATCACGTTCTTAGTGATACCAAATTTACTGTATGATGTACATCAATTAATATCTTATTATTTATAAAGTACCATTAAACAGAAAATGGTTTTAATTAAACTCATTGATTGAACACATAATAAGAAAGTAATTGATCGTAATAATAAAAAAGGACATAAACATTATCAATAGTCTATATAAAGAAGGAGTAAAATTATTTATTCTTAACGATCATAAAAACCATTAAATTGAACAATAATAGTAATATTTCCTCATACTTTCTTCTTTACTGTTATTTTACGGCCACTTATCAAAGACCGGTGGATAACAAGTATTTTTTTAGACCTTAAGTAATACCTAAGAACATAAGTATAATTACCCGCATCAGTATTAAATTGTCAATCAAAAATAAATACTTACACATATTTGCGATATTCCTGCTTTTGAGGAAAAACAACTAAGAATTAAAACTTTATGCTCAAATGCAGGAAAAGACATTTTCTAATTAACCACTAAAATAAATCCTTTTATCAGCAACACATTTTGATCACATATAGGTACATAGAAAACACTAATTTACTTCTGATAAGTTTTATGACTTCCTTCATTGAGGTCATTCCTTACTCATCGATGCACAACGATCTTTGCGGAAATACAACTGAATACACAGTTGAAGGATACTGCAAATAATTAAGTAATCTTACGTGTCAAAGCGCAAGTATCAGACAATTCCAAAAAAGGTTCGTGACTTGTTGAAAAAAAAACAATCTTTATCCGTAGCGATTCAGGTTTTACTGATAATTTTTTTATTTTTTTGCAAATCTGACTTAGTTTACTCTTCTGTATTAGTGGATTCCGTAAAATAATAATTGTTTACAATTTTAAAATAACAACTTTACTTGATGGGTTCAAAAAGATCTCCTGTATAAGTTGTTTAAATGTGCATACGGTTTGCCCAATTTATTTCAAAGGTACAACATAACCTTCTGTAGCTTTATATTTATTGGTCGACACTTCCTTAATACTTAACAAACTACACTGTCTGTCATACAATTCTAGTTTTTTTTTTAGTTCAGCAAATGAGGGGATCATCAATTCCAGATTTAACGTTTAAACCCTCGTCTTATCTATTTGGCAGCAGTCCTTACTCACAAATAACACTAGATGCGATTCTGCAAAAGGAAAACAATACGTACTTTGGTATCGACATGAGATACTGCAGCAATCGTCGGTAATCCTCCGGTTTGGCGCGTTCCCGACGAGGACTGGCCGGAAACGATAACACCGGCCCTCCTCGTCGATCGCGCCCACCAGTTAAGATGACCAGGCGTTCTTGAAGCAGAGGCATCAGTTCCAAGGCTCTTTGACCATCCATTGCTTGAGCTGCAATAAAAACAAACTGTTACAAGTTACATCGATATCTCAAGGAGGATTAGCGTTGGCAATGTTGTCGGGAAAATAGAAATGTAACGACGTTACCAGCAGTATCAGAAAAATAGAGAACATTATTAGATAAAGTAAGGGAAAACTTAATTTCGACATCTGGTAAACTGGAAAAATGACATTATTATCATTTATATGACTAGGATGGTAAAATAACCAAAATTTTGAATTATATTTGCATAAAATAACGTTGACGAAAAAGTAACTGAATTATTATCAGCTCTGCCTTGAATATATTTCAAAATTTTATACGGATCGAAATATGATGTAGTGTTTTCTATTATTAAATTTTATACCGATTTAAATCACTAATGGTAAAATCTTCAAAACAATTTCATAGGATCATCACTTTTCCAGTTTAATAAAAAGTACCTTCTAATATAAATCCGGATACTTTCTACTACTTAACATTAATCAAATTCTAATGCATTTACAAAATACTCGACAAAATATTTTAAGAGTCCAAAGCTGACAATGATGCAAGTAAATGTGTTGTTCCAACATAAACACAATAAGTTATTTAAATAAATAGAAAGTTCAAAGACTCGCGAGTTGATTACGATTAGCGATATAGGGCCCGGAATAAGTATAAAACAATGCCTGTCTTTTTTTAATTATTTGTATAATGGAAAAATTTTTCAAATAAAAGACGATTCGCTAATTTTCTTTCATCTATTCTGGTATTTTATCTACTAAACAAATAATTTAAAAGATACTGGCATTATTCCATACCTATGCCAAACCCTGTATGTGGCGCTGTAATACCTTTTGTGATTTAACAGTAATAACAAGCGTCGTATAATAATATAGGTTAATGCAATTACTATTTTGTTCTTACCACATGAATCACGCAATTAAATTATATATTGTTTATAAACGTCAGTCATTCTTTATGGTCATACGTTTTTGTGTAATAATTCATTTCAGCACATTTATGTACGACTATGAGGCATTACCATGTTTACATAACAATATCAGATCGCAAAAGATTCTTAGTCATGCAGTATTTGCTTTAAAATTGTTTTAACTTAAAACTTGTGCAAAAATAGTGATATTTCAGGTCAATTTTAAGAACACTCTTTGACATATTTTAAAAACAAACGAATAACAACCTAGCATTCGCTGCTTTAAAATTAGTTTCTAGTGAGGTTGTTCGCTGGATATTTTTGATAGAATATGTGCATCTGGAGAAGTTTGAATCATTATTATAGGCAGAAAAACATTTTTTAAATAGTTTTGGAATTTGCATTTACCAGTTGACTTCTTTCTGGTATCATCTCCTAAATCAAAACTCTATAAAGCGAATAGCCAAACCGTATTCATTATGGTACAAAATGTACCAACCAAGTACATTGTTTATACGAGAATTTCATAATTTCCCCACACCGTCTGCAAATTTGTCTGCATATAAGCTGCACTTACTCTTTTAATGTGCATGCTAGATAGCAGACTTAAATTAATTAAATTATTGATGTACTAGTGCGCCTTATTATTAACGCTAAGCTAAGACTAACATTAATAGGTCAATACAACACTATTTGAAATTTAAATTATATAGCAGGACGTACTGTTTGATTAATATTGATGGGTTTATTTAATACATCATACATCACGTATACCAAAACGTGTGCACCATTTTGATTAAATAGAGCTATTTACTGGCCATAATTAGAAAATGAAAGGTTTTCTTTTAATACATTGTCAATCACTTAATCCAGTACTATATTTTCTACAGGTTTATTCGAAAATTAGAACACTTTTGTATTAATTGCTGTTATTTTAGTACTCGACTAGTATCGAATGATCAACAATTCATGTCCCAAAGTGTCATATTATGCAGTTTCTGGGCCTTCCAAAGCAGCTATTTGTCTATTATTTGTTACATTTTTAACGAACTTTAAATCGTTAATATCTATACTATGGTTATTTTCATAAAACACTATCAGTTCTTCCATATTTAAGTTGACATATATTGTTATGATATGGGGATATTCGCGTAAATGTAATTTTTTTCTATTTTTTGGTTTTATTGATGGTTTTTTTGTTTCGTTTGACCCCACGTTGGGCGCCAATTGATTTGTTATGGCAGGGAAAATATTTATATATTATTATTTTTTTTAATTTTATTTATTGAATTACCTATTATTTGTTTGCTGATTTGATTATTTTACAATATTGAAAACGTAGGTGGTATTAATTAATTTACTATTTATTGCATGTTAGTTCAAAGAATATTTTTTATAGCATGTGTTTAGTATTTATTTTTTTTTAAGAAGTATACTGATTTAATTTAATTTTAGAATTTATTTACTAGTTTATTAGAATTATGACCTTTTTGACTTGGTCCACCCGTACTACGGATGCAAAATACTAATACCTGCGGCTTATACACAGCGACAGTCTACTGCGTCGAAAAACGACCGTGTGTACTGCGCGTAGCGAATAACTTACTTTCAGGTTTCTGTAATTCCTGTTTTCTTTTTCATGGTCCATTGGGATCTTTCTTAGGAAGAAACTTACCTTTCGAATTCTTTAGCTTATGTATATTTTATTAATAAATGAAAATTAAGTTCTTTATATGTTTTGAATTATTTTAAAGTGATTCTAATTAAAAGTTGGTATTGCATGAAGTGCAGGGACCTGTAATTATTGAATATGAATTGTCTCAGTCGTGCAGTTCTTTAGCAAGACTCGCAGATGTCGCCCTCACTAAAGCACGGACACTGTATATAATGTTAGAATGAGCAGAATCTGTCGTTTTATCAACATTTATTCATTTATATCAACAAATTTGGTGAAAAATACTTAAGATAGAAGCCTGTGATAACTTATCTCTATATTAAAACTATTAATAAATGAAATTCTTAAAGTTTATGGTTCAAAAGAAAATGTCCCCTTTTACTTGTCTTAGTAGCCTTCACTAAAGTTCATTGACCGTGGTCTTGTTCGTTATTCTGTGCTTTTCCACAATTAATCAAGACTATTCCACAATTAATCAAGACTATTTTATGTGAATAAGTCCTCAACTATATACTATGTAAGTACCTGATTTTTCTTTATTCTGTTCGTTGAATTCTGGTGTAGCCAGGGTATTATCTCGTTCAACTTTTATTAAATTATTTATTTTAGCTAGCAAGTAGTCATTTACCTCTACTTTTGCTCGTTTTTAACACAATTTTCTAATTTATTTTCAGGAACGACTTCAATTACGTGACGCCTCTCTGGAGCTGGTTTTTCAACAACGTTATTTTTTGTTCCTGTATCCATGGTGATCCTGAATTCTTTTTACTTTGAGGATACTAGATGCCAAACTGTCATTTTGGGTTTGTATTTTTGGAAATATTTTTCTTATATGTAATTTTGCTGTGGAAATCATGTCATTTTTGAACTCTGGGTCTCATGACCGATCTATACATATCCAATAGTCACATTTCGTTAAAACACAATTTCACTTGCCGTTCTTGGCTACGATGAAGCACTACATTTTAAGATTTTACTTCACTATACCTTTCTACAGTTTTAAGTTACAATGTGTCTATCCTAGTGGCACAGACGATCAGTTTTACATAAAATTTAATCTTAATTAACATCAAATATTATTACTACAGTTTTCTACGTTAGTCTTTTCGCTAGATAAAACTACAACCTTGCTCATTCTTTATTAATTATTGCTTATTTGACACTAGTGATTGATTAACTTGTTTAATATTACCTTTCTGATGGTTAATGTTATTTAATTTATCATTTTTGTGGTTTTAATTTACTGTTTTAGGTGGTACGAGCCACATCTGGTGGACCGTCTCACTGCTATCCCGTAACAGGTGTTTCTGCAACGAAGATGAGTTTCCTCGGAGTGGTATCGTTTAAAACTTTGTGTTTAAACCTTTTTTTATTTATTTGAAGTACGTTATTCCCTGCTTTTATTCAGGGTGAAGTTCTATATGAACTATTTTGAATTTTTATTTTTCTTTTTAAAGTATTGAATTTAATTTTTATTTATTAAAATACATGACAATATGCTCTTTAAACCTAACTTGAATTGACCTCCTTTGAGTCGATAAAAAATATTTACAATGAAAATTTCAATTTTATTTATTTTTACATTATTATATTTTTATATTCCAATAACACAATTTTAATTAAAAAAATCTCGTAAATATGAAAATTTCAATTGCACAATAATATTCACAGATCCGTATTATAGTAGGCACAATTACAACCTGTTGCATAAAACAAATTATAAAAAATACAAGTACTGCAGTATAAACAAAAAATTACGACTTCGACTGTAACAACAAGACCTTTTATTAGTTTACTCGCTACTTCTCGATGATATGCTCATTCACCAACTGTTGTTTTGAGTAACTCATTTGCTTAGTTAGATCATAAAATTAAATTTCAAGATCACCGCTTGAATGTTCAACGTTGCCTTATTTAATTAGAAAGTGATGTATGGGGCTCGAGTCCGATTTCAGTCTATCCACAATAAATCATCCTAACTATAATTCATCACTAAGATGAATCGCATTTCCTGGAAACGGTGTAAACAAATGAAACCATACTTTGGAAAACTAGTCGGGATTTTGGAAGAAGTAACACACCCTTACGTAAGGCACATGATTAATTAATTTGGTGAAAAACAAGAAATCTCGGTGAAAAATGTAGGAAACTACGCTTTGTTTGCGGCTCGCAGAAGCTAAAGAAATTCTAGGAATTACTTTAATATACCGAGAAAAGAACAAAACACGATTAAGGTCGCCTGTAAATTCGCGCACGCAAAACTTTAATTAGACTATTAGTATTTACTGATTTTATTGTCAGAAAAAAATCGGCGTCTGAGAAAATTCACCACCTGTACAAACCGAAAGAATTCTAGCAATATAACTTCTCGGCAAGAAAAACAAACTTCTAAAAAGTTTTCTGTCTACATGTTTCATTAAAAGCATCGTAAATTGAAGTACTGTTTGAAAATAACGAGGGTAAACGAACGTCAGCCAATCTGGTCTCTATACAGAACTTACTGAACTCAAACTGAGACAAAACGAAATCCGCTATGCGTTGATGTTCGAAAGGACTCTCGAAACCCACAGAAAAGAAACAATCTAAGAGGATTGCCCGTGATGGAAATCCTGAAAACTTCAACAGCTAATTCTGATTAGTAAGTCTTTATCTGAGTGTTTTCAGATCGATCTGAAAACGCGAAATACACTGTTTGGAACTTTATTATGCGCAACGTTTCAATGAGCTTGGTTGCTTATATTTAATTGGATGTCGCCTCCCTTCTTCAACACACAAAGAAAAATCTCAAAATTTATATAATCAAAGAGAAGAAGTGTTCGCAAGTTCATTTGTAATTATAAATGTATTGTAGGTACCAGGATAAATTAATTATCAGGGACAAATAATAAGGAAAACAGGAATTAAAAATGATAAAGGTATATACATCATTGCATGTTATATTGTCATTCGATTATTACATGCACACCTTTTTGCATTTAATGCAGTCGTTCTTTTTTATGAGTAATAAATAGTTAATCACCTTTTACTAATCCCGCAAACCTGCATGTAAATAATGCAATTCTATCCTATTCACTTTGCACTTCTATGATTTTGTTTGCGTTAATTAAATTAAAATTAGTTTTGTACCATTACTAAAATCTCTTAATAAAAATCAATTTCCCATACAAAAATTAGTAACGACAAAGATTGTGAATACATTTTTCTCTTTTTTCAGTGTAGTGTAATAGAATCTATTTGAAGCTCTGCGTTAAAATGGAATGGCTCGTATTTGCATCTCCAGCAAAAAGATAATGTAAACCAAATTCAAATCTGAATAATATAAAGATACAGTGTAATGAACAGAATAAAAGAGTATTTCTAAGGGCGTAATATGCATATAGCTTTTTTACTGCGACTACCAGCTATCTTTGTTATTTGCTAATTTGAATTTCATCTTCCCCCGTCGTAGTCTGTAGAATACATCCATTAAATTAAGTTTTTTTTTGGTAAAGAAAATTTTAATATACTGAAAAGTATACCTACTACGAAAGACAAAAATACTCTATTCGAAAGGAATGAAATGAAGCCTGATGGCTGAAGTTTTGCTGAGCAAATCCTTTTAGATTAAATTAGAAATTGTCTAGGGTTTCAAATGGACGCTTTGATATCGGATAGAGTGGTTTCTTGCGCTCTGCTAGTGTTCCTTACAGCACAACCGTATTAAAATTAATAAGCACCCCTTTCCCTCAAATCCTATTATATACTGGGCTTAATTGAGAATACATTGTAGTGCAATACGCTAAATTGTGCCCTACTGTTGGTAAGTCAATAAATTATTGTTATTAGGCTTTTTGTTTTGAATTTATTTAGGCATGATTATTTTAGAACATCACATTACTTTAGTATCTTTCGCCTGTGTTTCGTGATAATTAACACTGTGTACTGGTCCAGACGAAGATCACTTAAGGGTGGCTTTAACCCTTGTCTTTTGATTTTAGGGCCTTCTTGGGTACCCCAGGTTTTAGAGAAGTTACATAAGTTACTGGCTGTCTGTTAACTGTATTTGAATATTGTGCAGTGATTTTAAATGAGCTGTATTTTTATGTTTAATCCATTGTTTTGAATTTATTTGGACATTGCCCTCTAGGGGTCTGAATTTTAATTATTATTTGCCACACCTCGAGTGTTTTCCCTATTGAATATACAGGGTGATTCACGAGGAAAGGGACAAAATGTTATGGTAGATAGAGTTCACTTAGCCTGAGCCTTTTTTTTTGATCTACAGGGTGATTTATGAGTTTTGACTAATACTTCTTAAAGTCATATCTTTTAAACTAATCGCTAGAATCAACTCGTATTGTGGGTATATAGTATACCATTAATTATCAATTTACATGCATAATCAAATACAGAAAATTCCAGGGCCGGCTCAACTAATTTTTATATTTAGGGCTCCTATGAAAAAATTTACCATGTGTGTGATTTTTAAATTATAATACTGAATTATGAAACTACATACAAAGTGATCGAAAACATGTATTTTGTTGTTTTGCCACACTTTGGGCGAATTTTAAATAAACAATCAATTTTCGCCAAAATCGAAGGTCTGCGCAAAATAAATTTATAAAATTACATTTTCCTCTCTTATTTAAACTAAAATATTTGTTATACAAAATTTTGTGATTTCATGGTTGATTAATATGAAATAAATAATCAAAAATAAATAATTTCAACATCAGATTAAGTAATTTTTATTTCTGAGGTTTCTGTGAAAAAAATCAGTCTGTATACATTTTTTTCAAATTCTGATAATAAATTATGGAACTACATTAAAAAAAACCGCTGCCAATTATGAGATCAAAACTTCCTTACCGTGTGGTGGAGTTTATAACAAAAGTAATTTTTGACGTATTTTGTTTTTTGACGCATTTTGTTTTTTTGGCGTATTTTGTGTATTTCAACATTTGGACACTATATTATAATGAGTTGTATATCAGATCCTATTTATAATCTTTCATCACGAATAAATTTTTTTGTAAAGTTAGAAGTAGAAATGTTGGGGTCCGGTAGGCCCCATTCCAGTGGACCGATTTTGCTCATCAACGAACTCAATCTTTTCCTTGACCTCTAGAACGTGTGTACCAAATTTGAAAGCTTTATTTCAAAAAAAGAAAATTTTTGTGTATCGTCATAATTCGTCGACAATCGTCCAGAAATGCAATAAAAATTTTCAAAAATTTTTTCACGAATACATATTTTCCTCACTTTTGGTGAGGAAGTAATTAACGAAATTGTTTATTTTTTTATCACAGTAAATCAATAAACAGAACATTAATAATCCTGCTGTTATTAGGAAAGCCGTAGGAAATTTAATTTTACGACAAAGAAAATGTAGGGAGGCAGAAGGCTTTTATTTTGAAAATAAGTTATAAGGTTTTATGGTCTGTGAATGAAGGCTTTTATTTTGAAAATAAGTTATAAGGTTTTATGGTCTGTGAATTTGTTGTTTATAATGTTCTGTTTATTGATGTATTGTGATAAAAAAATAAATAATTTCGTTAATTTTTAAATGTAGTTCCACAATTTATTATTAGAATTTGAGAAAAACGTATACAGTGATTTTTCACAGAAACCAGAATAAGAGAGAAAAATGTAATTTTATAAATTCATTTTGTGCATACCTTCGATTTTGGCAAAAATTGATCGTTTATTAAAATTCGCCCAAAGTGTGGCAAAACAACAAAATACATGTTTTCGATCATTTTTGTATGCAGTTTCATAATTCAGTATTAGAATTTAAAAATCACGTACACAGGGTGAATTTTTTCATAGGAGCAGCCCTAAAAATTAAAATTAGTTGAGCCGGCCCTGGAATTTTCTGTCTTTGATTATGCATGTAAATTGACAATTAATAGTATACTATATACCCACAATACGAGCTGATTCTAGTGATTAGTTTAAAAGATATTACCTTAAGAATATTGGGCAAAACTCATAAATCACCTTGTAGTTCAATAAAAAAAAGGCTCAGGCTTTTTTTAATAGTCATTTCTAATTCACCTAAGGAACCATAACATGTTGTCCCTTTCCTCGTGAATCACCCTGTATAGCATAGCGTCATTTTTCCAATTGCACATGCAATGAAATATTTTTATGATTACGAAGATTCAAATTCTAATCCAGAAAATGAGTAAACCGATCTCAATATTACAATTCTTTTGCAACAAACCCGCAGAAGAAATTGCACGTCAATAAAATCACTAAAATAAACAATTCACGAGAAGTTACATATTTTATTTGTCACGTTATTTGAGTTCTGAAGTTTTGTAGCTCTTAAAGTTTAATCAAAATCCCGTTTCACGTTCCTTTGTTTATAAGGAACGTTCAAACGTCTACGGGTATTCCTTTGCTCGAAAATTCTTTTGTAACAACTCCACGAATGGGTTGCAAATTACTAGAATAACATAATTAGGAAGATTCTTATGCTTTATTTATCCTCAAGAAAGATAATTTGAAATAAAGAAATTTTCTTTTGTCAAATGAAACATTTGTCTAGACATCATGTCGCGCCAGGAGGAATTCAGATAAAGCATTAAACTAACAATTAAGAAATGTTATACATTTGGGATAACGAAATGCGCTGATTATATGCATAAGTCATGTTTTATTTGGCACGATTGCAGCAGCAAGCCGTCGTCCTATTTTACTGGAAGTATACCAACGTGTGCAGCAGGCATTAAAGGATATCCTGCCTTGTTAAGATCATGCGTTTAAGAGTTAGCATTATCTCCTGCGTTGCTGCACGGAGAACAACGCTTAAAAAAAATTGGAATATTAATCACCACATTGTGTTTTTAAGTCTGCTAAATTTATTTGGAATTATGTGTTCCCCAAGAATCATTATTTGGCCCCGTTCTGTTTAATATCATGAATATTATTGTTGTATGCTCTTGGCAATGTACAACTCTTTCTGACAGACCTGCAAAAGGTGTAATAATGTCCGTCAAGTTAACACTACAATTTCAAAATTTTTCAAAGCGACCATTTCGATTATTATTTGTCGCCTTTTTGTTGTGAAATGACCAAATTTGCCGCGACTTAAAAAAAACTTGGTAATGTCAACTTGTTAGACAAGTTAGCATTCCCACATTCCGAAACGGGTTAATATAGCAGAAAAAAGCGCTCTGAGTATCAAAATAATTTGTCGTGAGCTAATAATAGGCGAAAAAACATAAATTAGGAAAAAAATTTATCAATTTTTCCATTTCTGAGAAATAAAATTTCGTGAAGAATTATTTTGTGCAAGACAAATTCCTAAAACGGAATCAGTTCAAAAAAAGCATATTGCTAGATAGCTTCTAAGCCATAAGAGCTAGAAACTTGCGGTTTGCATAGTTCGATTTACCACGAATTACGCTATTATTTCCACTATTAGATAAATATGGTAAGTAGTATAAAGTGGTAAATATCGGTACCTGCATTTGACAATCTTTCAACAGGAATAACTTCTTTTTTTCAAATGGAATGACCCATATTTTTTTCCGCCGTTCGATTCAAAATTAAATTCTCTTTCGATTGATATAAGGTTGTCCATATTTATCTTTAACAGTTTTCGAGAAAAATGCAATTCTTTCTAAAGTTTGAAAAACGAGCTGCCTACAGCGTAAAAGTAGGCTTTGACAATATCGCTTAAAGCATCGTTTCAATGTTATGTACGTTCATCTCGACAAACAAATTGTATTGTGAATTGTTTTCGTTTTTCCCGGTAAAAATCCGGTCACCAACAATGACATCGCGTGAATTTAAAATTTATAAAACATGCCAGTAACAATATTACTGGCATGTTTAAAAAGTGATGTAACAAACAAAACTAAACCACTACCAACAACGAAAACAAAACGCAACATGATAGAAAATTCTAAACGCAATAAAAAAGGGTACGTGAACTTAAACTGCAATTTTACATTAAGTGTTCGAAATGTCCTCAGTCTTTTAATGAGGTGGAGCACAATCCTGTTGTAACCACATCCTTTGAAGGGTTGCTAAAGGAATGTCGCCCAACAAATCATCCAAAGTGTTTCGCAGAAAGTCTAAATAAATTCTTCCTATCAAGTGTCGATTAAAAAAGAATGGTCCAATGATGTGGCCTCCTAAAGTTCCCGTCCACACGTTCAAGGACCACCTGTATTGGCTACCGGTTGTCTGGAATTGGTACGGACTTACCGTGTCATAATAATGACAATTATGGCGGTTAACAAAGCCATTTTTGTGGAAAGTTGACTCATCCGAAAACATGACCTGTTTAAAAAAAATTTCTTCCTCTCTCAAGTGCCCACTGACAAAATGCCTGCCTCCGTTGAAAGTCTGGTAAGGATGATATTTGTGTTTCTTTAAAATCCTATGTACTGATGTTGTACTAATATCCGTCGTTTGACTAATTTGTCGCACACTAAGTTGAGAGTTTTCCTGTATGCATCCCAATACTAGATATTCGTTTTCATCTGTAACTACTGTGCTAGTGCGATTCCGTTTTTTGCATTCGATGTTACCACTATTTATAAACTTCGTATTTAAGTCAATGCGATGTTTTAAACAAAATTTGCAAAGCCTACTTTATGCTGTAGGCAGCTCGTTTTTCAAACTTTAGGAAGAATTGCATCTTTCTCGAAAACTGTTAAAGATAAATATCGACAACCTTATATCAATCGAAAGAGAATTTAATTTTGAATCCAACGGTGGAAAAAAATATGGGTCATTCCATTTGAAAAAAAGAAGTTATTCCTGTTGAAAGATTGTCAAATGCAGGTACCGATATTTACCATTTTATACTACTTACCATATTTTTCTAATAGTGGAAATGATAGCGTAATTCGTGGTAAATCGAACTATGCAAACCGCAAGTTTCTAGCTCTTATGGCTTAGAAGCTATCTAGCAATATTCAGAGCGCTGTAATCGTGAAATTTCTCAAAAAAACTTGAATATCTCGGAAACGGTATGTTTTGGGCACAATATATGATACATAAAATCAACTTAAAATTAAGTCAGGAATCCAAAAATACACAGATATACAGGGTGTTCCATTTAAAATAACGAAGTTGTATAGCGTCCAGGTGAAATGGAACATCCTGTGTATTCAAAAATATTTTCTATATATACACCGCATAATTCAGCGTAACTTTTATTTGAAACATTTTTCTCTTAAATTTATAATAAGAGAGCTATGGAAGAATCCGACTTAAGTGGAACACCCTGTATAGTGCGAACAAGAGTTGTCTCCGAGGCCTTTACAAGCATACTCAGATTATTCCTGGTATTATAATGAAAATACTTAGATTATGGATTAATTTATACCGCTATACTTTATTTTAGTTATACCGTGGTTGTCAACCTCACAAAACTGTAGCGAGTACTTGGAATGACCATTACGTTACGAAGAAAGTGGACTATTTTAACTAAAATAAATAAATTACTGTATTGTATCCTTTTTGTTAAATACAATAAATGCTGTGGTAGGTACGTAGTTTAATTTACATGTAACACGTGTCAAGTGGCCTAAGAATTTGTCGTGTCACAAAACAATTTTTCGCGAATTTTTGTTTCGCACTAACATAAAAATTAGTACATTTTTCTCCGAACTCAGCACTAGCACCTCCGATAATCTTCTAGGGATGCTTTTTTGACCTGATTCTTTTTTAAGAATTTGTCGTAAGTGGCTTAGGAATTTGTCGGGCCACAAAACAATTTTTCGTGAATATTTATTTCGCATTAATATTAAAAATTTGTAATTCTTTGTACGAACTCAGCACTACCATCCCCAAAAATCTTCTAGGAATGCTTTCTTGACCTGATGATTCTCTTTTAAGAATCTGTCGTAAGTGGCCTAGAAGTGCCACAAAATAATTTTTTGCAATTTTTATTTTGGCAGAAATTAAAAAATTTATAGGTACAGGGTCATCACGCGAAAATGTCCTTTTTTGAAATAACTCAGCCATTTTCCATGTTATGACATAGATGTAAAGACATTCTGAACTAGTTTTTTCCACAGAATCTAAATTTTCAGTCAAAAAAACAATAACGAATCGCATTTCAGAAATACGACATAAAACTTTTTCTTTTAAATAGAACACCTGTATATTTTGAAATATTTCGTTTCTACTTCTCTTTCTGAATTCAAAAATGTCAACATATCTTATGTTATCTCAAACGGTTTTTAGATATTTAGATTTGATGATATTAAAATCTGACGATATTAAAATAACGTGACCGATTTTGTTAAATAAATTTTAAAAACAAAGAAAACATTAACCATAATGAGAAAATGATCTCTGAGAAACATAGAATGTTGATTTCATAGATTTAATTAACAAAAAAAATATTAATAAACACTAAAAAATTAATAAATATTAACAAAAAATTAACAATGTTAAATATTATGTAAAAAGTATTATGTCGTATTTCTGAAATGCGATTCGTTATTGTTTTTTTGACTGAAAATTTAGATTCTGTGGAAAAAACTAGTTCAGAATGTCTTTACATCTATGTCATAACATGGAAAATGGCTGAGTTATTTCAAAAAAGGACATTTTCGCGTGATGACCCTGTACATTTCTCTCCGACCTCAGCGCCAACACTCCAAAAATCATCAAAGGATACCTTTTTGGAACTTATTCTTTTTTTAGGAATTTGTTGTAAGTGGTCTAGGAATTTGTCGTGCCACAAAACAATTTTTCGGGAATTTTTATTTCGCACTAATATAAAAATTGGTAAATTTTTGTCCCAACTCAGCACTACCACCCCCGAAAATCGTCTAGCTAGGGTTGCTTTATTGACCTAATTTTTTTAAGAATTTGTTGTAGGTAAGTGGCCTAGGAATATCTCGTGTCACAAACCAATTTTTCGCGAATTTTTATTTCGCATAAAAAAATTAATAAAATTTTCCCAAAGCTCAGCACTACCACCACCACCCCCGAAAAGCTTCTAGAGATGCTTCTTTGACCTGATTATTTTTTAGGAATTTGTGGTGCAACAAAACAATTTTTGCGAATTTTTATTTAGCAGAGATCTCGGCAGAGATAGACATTTTTCTCCGAATTTATGGTTTTTCGCATATTATTTGCTCACGACAAATTCTTTTGTTGTGAATGTGTCTTTTTTTATAAAGGGTGACAAATTTTGTCTTCTCACGCCAAAGTCACGACAAATAAAAAACGACAAATAATCCATATGGTCGCTTTGCAACATTTCGAAATTTTAGTGCTCGATAATAGGCAAACGTCAATTTTTGTTTTCACTGTTCTAATCGGCCAAAAAAACCCTCGTAGCCTCAAAAATGGCGCACATACAACAGGACACCCTTTGTAGGTGATAAATTGTTTGAACCAATCTATTTTGAAGTGTTCGATCAAACTTCAGTACACAAGGAAAAACTAAAAACTTATTACTATTGCAATTTTCTTTATTTTATTGATCTATGAAATTTACTCTTACGACCTTATAGAAACCCCCAGCTAGGACCTTTTGGTGAACAGCACACCTCAGTCTGCATCATTCGTTACAATATAACTTCTCCATAAATTACATCCCACAAAACCGCTAGACAATAATAGTAGACGAGAGGAGTGTATCCATACAAGTTATATCACGGCAGTATAAAACAGTGTGTAAATGTCTGCCTGAAGAAGCACTTAGTTGAGCAGCTGTTGTCAACAAGACGTGAGTTGTAAGGATACCCTATTCTCTATTCCGAGCCTATTCATTCTAAACGTCAGGACCGGTGTGTGCTGAGTTCTGAGTTAAGATAGCGACTGTGAGACGGTATATCGCTCCTCGATGACTCGTAGATGTGCCTTTCCTTTATACAAGAAATCGTAATGTTCGATGACAGGAGTCTCATATACAGAATTTGCATATCGATATATGGAAGCTGCATTATTAAACGTTAAATACGGCACTGCTAGTTTTATAGCTGTAGGCAAACTTGACGTGGTTTACGTATTCGTACAAAATAGCGAAGGCGCCAGTGTTAACGCCAAATTACGAATTTTTAAAACTAAGTGGAATTATAAAAGATAATAATAAAATTGGTTACTGCCTTTAATATTTGAACAGTTTTATTCACCTCCATTTGAATGGCGAACGTCGCATCAGTCATTTGTCTATTCTGAAATAGGTACCTACCTATTTTTTTAGAAAAACCTAGAATATTTATTTTGTTTAGTTTAGAATTCGCGTTTTATATATACTCGTCAAAATTTGCTTCGGGGCACCTTAAAATTGACCAAGATTATAACGTTGCAAAACTCAAAAATGTAGCGTTATAAATCTTGGTCAATTTCAAAGTGTCCCGAAGCAATTTTTGACGAGTAGGTGTAATAGAAAACAATTTAATGCGGCTAGATTACAGAATAGTAAACAGCGAGAATCTTTCGCTGCTTTTTTCGATCCTAGCTGGGATCACACAAAAATTGGCGTCTGGCATTTATTTATGCATATTATTGGATATATTTGTTATTATTATGCTTGTATAAAACCTTAATTAAATCATTTATTAGTCTTACACGCGCTAATCTCCTATTCAACAACCTTAGTATTTTACATACTATTTTTATTATCTAATACCGTACTTAAACGTTTGGTGAATTTCAAATAGTACGATATGTCAGTTGGCGTATAATGTTAATTTATTTTTCACCAAATTATACATAATACAGACGTTACTATTTTTTTTTATACTTACTCCGAGTTTGATTGCATTGGCACTCACCTGGAATAGAAAAAATAAATAATTTCAGAGATATTAATTATAGTAATATGTAGGTATATTAATAGGGAATTATGAAATAAGTGTTTTCAGTTTAATATAACGGTGCACTTGGATATCAACACTTTTTAAATAAAAAAAAAATAAAATAAAATAAAATCCTCGATGAAGTTATATCAAACACAAAGAATAATTTTAGCACAACGATTGAAACGAACATTTGCTGTTAAAACGTGGGAATAATGATCAAATTATATATGGTTTCATTTTGAAAGACCTATACTTATATACAGTGTGAACCATTTGTTTGCGGGTCACTCTATAAAATCTTTATTGGGCGATATTAACCGGATTTTTTTATATAGTAGAGCTTGATGAACTGTATTTCTGGAGCAAAAAGTGCCACATTCCTACAAAATCGAAGGCTTACTACGTCAGTTTTTAGAAATAAAATTAAAAAAATTCATAATAGCGATTTTTTTCAAAAAAATCTGTGCGCACCATTGGGTTCACCACCCCTCAAAACGGGTCTGTACCAAATTTTATCGAAAACTTTTAAGCAATAACGATTTTGTAGCCAAATTAAAAAAGCACAATACCTATTTACCTTTTCGATAAATTTATGTCAAGTTATCCATGAAAAAACGTTGAAATTAAATTTACTATAGTGGAGGGAAATTCAAATTTTAAAGTGATGTAGGTAACCGAAAACCGAAAAAACTTGCAAAATTGGGTTGGGGCTTCGCGAGAAAAGCGTATAAAAGTGCATTTTTGATGCATTTCGAGTGCATCGCTACACTATTTTTCTTCGGCTATATTGGTTGTAGAAAAAAAAAACTAGAATACTTGTAAATGAATAGCCTATCAAACTATTGGGGTATAGTTACATTAAAAATGCGTCCTAACCTCAAAAAATTCAAGTTTCTCAGTTTATTTTTTTTACTAATATTAGAGAAAATATGTATTTTCATGGTGTAAATACGTGATTAAATTTAAAAAAAAACATATTTTTACGGTCACAAAAAAAAATAAAACTTGTATTTTTTGAGGTTAGGATGTACAGGGTGTCCAGATTAAAGGTGTTTCCCCCTTTATTTTCGCTATTCTCAACATATTTTTGCCATTCAAAAACTTTCTTGATCAGTTTTTAATGAACTTTTTGAATCTGTAATAACATCTCTACGTCAACAAAATACAGGGCCTTAAAAAATTTCTATTTTGGGTTTGTTATCTTTATTATAATGATATTTGTGAAATAAATATATAAGTGTTATATATTTTTGAATTTAGGTTGAAAGGGTCTATCGAAATATATAATAAATATAGGGTCGTTATATTAAAAAAAATATATATATATTTAAGCGCCCTGTATTTTGTTGACGTAGAGAAGATGTTATTTCAGATCCAAAGAGTTCATTAAAAACTGATCAAGATCAAGTTTTTGAATGGCAAGAATATGTTGAGAATAGCGAAAATAAAGGGGGAAACAGCTTTAAGCTGGACACTCTGTACTTTTAATGTAACCGCAGTAGTTTTATAAGCTATTCATTTACGGTATTTTGTTTTTTATTTAATTTTTTTACGACCAATAAAGCCGGAGATATTTAAAAAATAGTGTAGCGATGCACTCATCAAAAATGCACTTTTGTGCGATTTTCTCGCGAAGTTCCAGCCCGATTTTGATAATTTTTTCGGTTTTAGACTCATTTGCATGTATAAAAAGAAAACAAAGAAAAAATTCAACTTCCCGAATACATCACTTTTCATCAATTATTTTGACTAATTTCCCTCCACTAAGATGGTATTATTCTTTTCTTATGTCTAGTTTTGACAAATCAAAAAAAAAATAGAAACAAAACTGAATAAAAGAAAATAGAGAAGTTAAAAAACCTACTAAATTATTGTCACTTCTACCAATCCACCATATTGATCAAATTTGGTACAGGCCCGTTTTGACGGATGAGGAATCCAATGGCGTTCACAGATTTTTTTCGGAAAAAATCGCTTATATGAATTTTTTTAATTTTACTTCTAAAAACTGTCGTAGTAGGCCTTGGATTTTGTAGGAATGTGGCGCGTTTTGCTCCAAGAATACAGTTCTTCATACAAAAAAAAAATCCGACTAAAATCGCACAATAAATAAAGATTTTAAAGAATGATCCGCAAACAAATGGGTCACAATGTATATAAGAAATTATTAAAAAATATTTAAAATAAATATTTATATATTTGTTGATCCTTGCGATCATCATAGATACAATTTTAGTACCCCTACATATGAAACTTGATTTTTATTTGACCACTAGACAGTGTTGACAAACAGGATAAAAAAATAATTCAATCCAAATTATAAAAAAAAATAATAAATTTAGTCATGTCATGAATTTATGAAGAATTTGCAGTCCTTCACTAAAGAGTCGTTGGATTGTGGATTTTCTATAAAATGTTCCTTAAAACTCTCACTGATTGAATACTATTGCATACACTTCCCACACCCACAGGGCATTGCCTCCAAAGAAACTAAAAATTTTAGGGAGAGTAAGAATATCCTGTAGCAAATAAATTGACGATTTTGAACATTCTCAATTAAGAGAACCATCCTGACTTCATATTTTTGGAGTAAAAATCATCTACCTAATACCTAATGAATGTCTGTTTGGATATACATAAATAAATATTTGCTATGTTGCCTAAAGGACACAACTGAAGTGAGTTGATGGCCAATCCAGAGAGGTTTGTCTTAAATTTACCAATCCAAATTATAGAACTGGATCCAAACTCAGACCGGTGATAATATCTTCAAATGTATAACGTAGATAACTTGTGTTCTAGTAGAAGATTTTTCGAATGGGACTACTACACTACACGTTCAAAATATCGGCGTGCTGTGAATGAAGATAGATTGAAGGATTTTCATATAATAATAATAATAATAATAATAATAATAATAATAATAAGTTTATTGTGCTAATATTTATGACATATTACACAAAAGGAAATGAGATCAACATAGTTGATTTTCACTCATTCCTTCAATAAATTTACAATACAATATATGAAAATACAACTTAATATTTAACAAAACAAAAAACAAAAAATAAGCAAATAAATTGGAAACAAAAAAAATTCAGAAATATTATGTATACAATTACATTGTTTAATAAAAAATAATTTAAAAATAATTTAAAAAGAAATACCAATACTAATACCAATAGTATTACATATATATAGTGGAAATAAATGCATTATTATAATTGATTATTATACAAATTACTTGTAATTTCCTTTTTATATGTCCCAAAGCTTAAGCCTAAATAATCAAAATATTCGTTTAGTATAGTAGGTCCAATGTAAGAAAAAGAACTCTCAAATTTTTTACTTGAATGCTGTGGAATTGTAAAATTGTCAATACGAATATTTACATTGTGAATTTCGGAACGTTTTGACAGCAGTTCAAATAAATAATATAAGATCTCATTTGAGTTGCTCCATGTATGCGAGTTTATACAAAGAAAACTCGTCCAAATACGTATCCAAGTTCCAGTTCTTGGGCATGGACTCCATATTATATACATTAGTATACCGATCGAATCATCGTAGTAGAAATAGTAATTGGGGCAGCGAGCGGAGGACTGACTTGACTCACTTCATAGCGATATGAAAGTTAAGCAACAGCTACCGCGTTTAGTACTTGGATGGTGACTATCCACGGAAAGACGCGGTCTCGCTTCCCCACTTCTAGTGGCTTGTATATCAGCTATATCGCAGAAGCAATACAACTGTAGACGAGAGGTGTATTGAGGATATACCATCCTTCGGAGAGGATGTAAAGCAGTCGGTCCCTTGTCTATTAAATGTTAGGCAAGTAAAAAATCCCTACTCTTAGTAAGATAAGAGGTTCGGCAAAAATTTCCAGGTTGGGGGTTGCTCGTCTCCTGGCGCCGGTGATTGGCCTCGGTGGCGGAAGTAGGCCGACGTTAAATAAGTGATTAAAAAAAAAAAAAAAAAAAAAATAGTAATTGTGGAAATAAAACCAACTGGTGCGTAGCGTATCAATTGTTTCTTAAACTCAAATTATAGTTGGATTCATGTACGGAATATGTAATTTGCTCTTTGACTTCATTAAGGCTCAACTAAATATTTTCTTAATATATACCACTATCGCATATCGCATTACAAGAGACATTAAACCAAAGTACTCGAAATATCAAATCAAGGCATTAGGCACGCACAGAGGGTTTGACTCTAGCGCCTTTAAAGTTTACCTTTATGTATCCAGCGATAATTCGATCGGTATATTGTATAATGTATATGTATGTTAATAAACTTAGCACACGCACCTTCACGCATTTGTCTTGTCTTCATGCTCACCATCTTACATCAAAACAAACCTCCAAGTGACACCTTTTATTTGTGATTATAACCAGACCAGCTCGTACACAAGCCTGCAACCCTATATAAATAAAACCCACCACTTTTATCTTATATGTCGTTAAATTAGTAGCTAGGAGCGAGTGGCCATCAACGTCGAACTCAAAATCCGATCCATAAAACGCAAGCCATCCGATAAATCTTTGCAGCAATTGTACCCGTTCATAAATAGATTAACAACCCAAAACTTAATTACCATGAAGGCGTTTATTCCGATGAGCTGGCGAACCCATCGAGCTGTGCCAGCTGTGCGGGCGGCGACGAGATGGGCCCCTCGACTCGCCCCCGGTTCTGCACCCCATGCGACTCGAGCAGGCCATGGAGAGCTGGAAGTTGCACTAAACTGCACTATCGCACTTCTTGAGGACTCTGAGATACTCTTTCATTATGGAGTATATTGAGTTGGTATGTGGGGTCGCGCATTATCTTCTTGCTGGGAGATTTAGAGAGTTTGGGAACAGTGGGTTAAGGTTCGATGAATTAAGTTAATGTCTTATGGGGCACGTGGTGCTGCATGTGAGTAATTGTTTTGCTATCTAACGTGGAGTATCTCTTACGGGTTTACGTCTATCAGAAAAGGATCTGTGGAGTAGAGTAGAATGTAATTTAGTTTTATATGCAGGGTTTGCCCTTCCAGTGCGTATTTGTTTTATAATTCTTTGGTTAATATGAACAGAAAATATGATTAAATGCTGGTTATTTTAAAAAAGTATTTCTCGATAAGTGGACATAATGACTGGCTTGGTCGACAGGCAAACACATTTTGAGCAAGATACTGTATTTTTTTTAATTAATTCTAGTATTTCAGGGGTTGTATTACCTAATGTATGTAATTTAGTTTAATATAGAAACTTCTAAGTAATGTATACTAAGATAAAAACCAGAATAACAGAAAGGCATTACACTCGGTAATATTATTTACAAAAGAGTGAAGATTTAAACAAGTTAACAAGTTTAAATTTGGGGTTGAAATTGTACTTTTCCTTATAATTTAAAATTCCTCATTATCTTTATGTACAGAGTTTTTATGTACGCAGAGTGTTAAGAAAAAGTTAATGTGAATTTTATAGAGTGATTTTTTATTTTGGCACGTAGTTTTTCTTGTACAACGTGTCAAAGTTTAAATTTTGAAATAGCTATTTATGTAATCAGTTATGAAAAGTATGATTTTATGTAACGAGTGTAAGTTTGCGGGACGAGCGAAGCGAGATCTCGCAATATCGCACGAGTTACATAAAATCATGTTTCATAACGTATTACATACAAGATTTTTTCTAATTTTGACGAAAAATGGGAAATTCAAGTTTTTAATTTTGATCACTTACAAACATAATTTAAATGACAATTATCTAGTAGGTCAGTGTCAGTTTAAATTATCTTGTCATTTGGCTTGACATTTAATAGACGCTGATCTATTTTGTGAATATTTATAATTAAATAATAATAGTTAACAAATAAATAATAAACTGTTTTTTATAAAATTACTGACTTAAATAAAAGTTACTTTAATATTTTTCAGTTGTATTTTGTTTAATTATTTTTACAGTTAGTGACATAACGAACTTTTCGTAACCAGTTACATAATGGTTTTCATTATGTAACCAGTTACATAAAGTAGAACGTTTTGTCACTTGTTTCAATAACAAAATATGTCACTTTATATGTCAAAATTAGAAAAATTATTTTTATTAATAATTCTTTTATTTTTTAAGGTTTTTACCTGAGATTTTGCACATTGCAGACTTTTATCTTATGCAAATACACTTTTCGTTCAAAGAATCTGTGGTTAACGGCTTGACCGACTTTTTCTTAACACCCTATATATTGAACCACCCCTTAACTTCTTTGTTTTTAATTATACAAAAAAATTTTGTTATCTCAGATGTTCAATTGTTTTGTTGAGTGCATTTGATTTATAATATTGTATTTCTATATTGATTTATTTCATTAACAGTACCTATCACAGCTTTATTTTACTGCTTTAGAGTGTTATGGGGGAAGTTTTTTTAAATTCATTTTTTTATTTTTATTTTTGTAATTTAAGGTATAATTTAAATTTAGATTTTATATTTTATATTGCACGTTTTAGATATTAATTTTTCTTTTATATTTTAATGCATGCTATAGTAATTAAGGTTTTTTTTTTAGTTTAGACATTTAATTTAATTTTATATAGAAATTGCAAATAGTTTGTTCAAAAGAAATATTTTTTTAAGTTCTTGTAGGTATATAGTTTTGAGTAATCGACATTATGGCATACGATCAGTCCGCCACTGGGCAGAATTATTTCAATGTTTAAAATGAATACATAAACGACAGTGCGTATGATTTTATGATAATTTACCGTGAAACTTACTATAGGTTTGCTATAATTTCTCTTTTACCTTTCAGGGCCTTTGGGGGTTCCCTTCTACCATCGAAAAAATATCTTACAATTAACTCTGCTGTTGTACTATTGTTGAATAAAGGTTATTTAAAATTCGTGCTGGTTTATTTTCATTTGACTTGTAAGGATTTAGAAAAGTTAGATATCTTTATCAGAATGAATGTCACTCTACTGTTTGACAGCTAGATGTTTCTGAGTCTGCTGTATTTTAGATATCCAGCTGAGATAAATTTAAATGCTTAGGTTTTTACAATTAAACATAGATGGCACTCAAAATGTTAGGTTTTATTGCAAAGACCAGATAATCAAAAGCAAAAAAAAAACGTTTCTTAATCTATGTCCCTGCGCTAATTAAAACTAATTAAATCTACAACAGATATAAGACAGTGTCCTCTTGGATATTAACAAAATTTGATAAACTTAAGGTTTAAAATTTCGGTTCAGAGTAAGCTCTGCACTTTCGGGTTACCGAGTCGTTTTAATTGCACTTGAATTGGCAGACCTGTTTTAAGTTTTTGACACTTGTGGTCCAGATATGATGGCTGACTGTTCTAGAATTTATTGCACCGTTTACTGGATTTGTGTAAACCAAATAGGTCTTGGATGCAATTTTGGATTTCGACCAATCAGAGGTGGCTGCCCATTAATTAGGATAATTTTTACCTTTACTCCTGGTAAGTTGAAGCTGATTTTCCGTTTCGTATTTAGCCTTGATCCATCATTTGAAAGTCCTGGGAATATAAATTTCTAGTTTAAATTATAATTTTCTCAATTCATTTCAGGAGCGATCTGGACGTGGGTTTGCTTCTTTCACTACTCAGTAACAACTCTCTTTTTTTGTTTCGTTTCTAAGGAACATGCAGAAAATTTGCCAAACCAACGATTTCTTGATTCCCATCTGTCATTATGGTTTGTATTTTTGCCTTTTTTAACTTTATTATATAATTTTCCTATGAAATTATGTCATTTTCAGCATCCTTATCCCCTGACGAATTTGTGGATACCCATTTGTTGATATCACGTGAGATGAATTTTTGCCCTGCCGTTCACTTCGACGAAACATCACTGAACCTTTCGAAGATCACTACACAACACTTCTTAGGATCTAATTTACATTGTATCTAGTTATTTGACTAGACTGGAGGTTTCACAGAAGTCTTACACTATTTAATTATAATTTTAAAAGAAATTTACAGAAATAAAGTCCATCTCTGTTTAACTGTTGTGTTGAAAATCGTTCAAACTTTGTTTAAAGCATGTAACTAACAGCTGTTCTGTTATTGATTATTTTAAAGAAACATAGTACAATGTATTTACTTTATTTTCGCCTTTAATTTGTTTACGTTTGGTTTGTTTTAGCGTAGCTGACCCTTTGTTTACATGTGGCTCGTTGACCTCTTTCGCCTCAACAGGTGTTCTACAGCAGATTTATCAAGACGGTTCTCCGACATGATATCCTTTTTTTTAAACTTGTATTTATCTATTGAGTATACGTAAGTTTCTCGTTATTTGTTTTATTAAGAGGATTATTTCATTTTATCCTTGTTGTACCTGAGTTTGTTTTTAGTTTTATTTATTTAATAACCGGGTTTTAATTTCTTTTATAGTTTAAAATACATGACAATACGTTATGGCAACCGGATTCCTAATAAAACTCCTATTTTATAACACCTAAACAATCAATTTGTTTTAAATTTTGCATCACTGCGCCATTAAGTAACATTTTATCTATTACCATTTTTCGAATTTAAATCAACTTCCGTATGCATCATACTCCAATTACAAAAAATAACCGGCACTAGTGATTTGTAAAGAGCGTTTAATAACTACATCAGAAGATCCCGTAAACAACTTTAATTATTCTATGAATATGCATATCATCAATAAACCTTCTTGTTTAACAGACACTTAGTAAACAGAAACAAACAAAACAATTCAGTTCGCAATTCGAGATTTAAAACGAAAGTCATCAAAATATACACAACATTAACCCCAAATACGCACGCATTTTAATAGTAATTGTTAAGATATTTTTCCAGCGCGTCGGTTTTCCGCAACCTAAAAACATCTCAAGCTCGCTAATTTCCCATTAGTTGGAATCTATTTACGCTAATTTGCTTTGTGATCTTTGCGCAAATGAACAGAAATGTAAAAACTGAACACAATAATTGAATCATGGTGGCGGTTAATAAATTATTTATCTGCCACATTTTCATTAGGCTCCATCTAGTGTGTGCTGTTTAATTAGGGAAAAACCCCGCAGGGAGTTTTAATAAATTACTCTACTTATATAAAATGTAAGGTTGCGCGTATAAAAACATACGCACATCGCAGTGGTTTAGGGATATTATCACAACTCCAACCGTGGTAAACATTTGCTTTGAGAAGATAAAATCATGAAAATAGTTAATGCAAGATAGGACACAGTTTTATTCTCAGATGAATCATTGATGAATTGTAAAAATTGTTATTTAAGAGAAATGCAAAGCAATATCTGAAAATCTTACTGGTCTAGCTCGTTCTAAGTTTTAAGGTCTGTATCCTACAAACAAAATGGGGGTTCGGTGATATTTCAAGGTTGAGAATGTCAATGTTTACCAAGAACAAATTTGACAAATCAAAAATCACTCTGTTATTCGTGAGTTGCTTACTACTATTGATCCCAAGGATATTTGTTTACAAACTTCAGTAATCCATAAAGTTGAACTGCGATCTCGCGCTGATACACTTAAAACTTTAATGAGATTAGGGTACTTACGACTGATTTAACTTGTGAAGTTGAAATTCTCTGTGCGGATTATCTCAAGAGAGGATACATAATTTTGTTTGATTAATCTACTTCACTCAAGAAAGATCATGTTGACTTTTACAAGGGTAATGTATCTTGCCACGTTCAAGACGGCTCATACATAAATCGATTTCAATTATAAACATTTCCGTTCGGTAGTCTAATGGTAAATATAAGAAGCTGTTTGCTAAAACAAAGGCACAGGTTATCATCATCGTGAGTGGGTCCATCGTGTGCTATTTCCTATGTAGTAATAGTTATGCTCAATAATCCCCGAGAATTAGGTATATAATTTTCAATGCGTCAAACGCACCCTTGGGTGAAATCGAGAAGCCCATATTATGTACAGGGTTATCCAACGAAAAGGCCCACCCTTATATTTTCTTTATTTTTCGAGTTAGGAAATAATGTTTCAAATAAAAGTTGTAGTGAATCAAATGACCTCATTTAAAACCCCTGCAAAGAATATACAGGGTGTTCCATAAAAGCGGGACAAACCTAACTTACATTTTTTTAAATGGAACACCCTATATTTTTTTACATTTTTCAAATCTGTGTTTTTTTGTGATTTCAAATATATATATATGTTGTATCTTATCTTTTACTGTTTTTTTATTTATTGCAAATTTCGTGAACAATATTATTTATACCAGCAGCATGTGCAATCTGCATGGTTATCAATCAGGGTAGCCATGAATGAAAAACAATTAATTTGACACTTATGCCTTAAAGAATAATTGAATAAATTCAAAAAGCAAACTTTTCATCCATGGCTAACCTGATTGATACGCATGCAGATGCTGGTGGTATAAATAATATTGTTCACGAAATTTGCAATAAATAAAAAACAGTAAAAGATAAGATACAACATATATATATTTTTGAAATCACAAAAAAACACAGATTTGAAAAATGTAAAAAAATATAGGTTGTTCCATTTAAAAAAATGTAAGTTAGGTTTGTCCCGCTTTTATGGAACACCCTGTATATTCTTTGCAGGGGTTTTAAATGAGGTCATTTGATTCACTACAACTTTTATTTGAAACATTATTTCCTAACTCGAAAAATAAAGAAAATATAAGGGTGGGCCTTTTCGTTGGATAACCCTGTACACATAGGGCGAAACGAACGAAAACAACCATTTACAAAAAACGAGGTACAAATATTATTTTTATATATACGTAAACGGTCCCAATAAGCATGTTAAGTTAAGATTGTAGAGCAGTATAAAGACTACAAACTATTCATTGTGTTTTAGAAAGCTTGGGTAGTGAAACTTGTTGGATTTGATTCACTTGCTATCATTTCCTTTTAAAGAAATTGGTTCATTAAAAATAGCATGTTCCAAAAATTTAACATTTAGGGTAAGATTCAACTCATATTCTTCCAACATAACCACTTTTTAATGTATTCCACAGCATAGTAACTCAATCCCAATTTTGGCATTTGGATGATTTGTCGTCACTTCCATATCTTGCGTTTTGTTCGGCAAATTTCACTTGTTCTTTTGTTTCCAACTTTATATACTTTTTTTATTCAATTTGATCTTCTCCAACTTTGCGTTTCTCAGTTGATATTTCCAGAAATATATTTTGGGGTTTAAATGTTGGATTTGAATCAGATCACTGAAATCAGCAATAGTATCATCTTATATGATTTTGTGACCTTTATACGAAACGAGTATTTTGTTGGCTAAATGCTCTACTGTCAAAATACTGATTTTATCAACAGATATTTTGTATTTGGCAACCTGAGATAGTGAGGATGCAGTTTCCTTACTGATCTTTCCGATGCCATTTCCTTTGGATTGTTTTTAGCTCTAGCTTCTTTTTCTCTTTCTAAAACTTCTTGTAAGTAGCTAAAACTTCTTCAATCAACTTTTGCGACTTTAAATTTACCCTTGGTTGAAGGCTTTGAGAAGTAGTTGCTATCTGCTGAAACCTATCAACAAAAAGGTCCACCAAGTGATACGTTTTGAGTATTAGATAATAGGACGTCATTTGCATCAAAATTGGCAACCAAAGTGAGCAGCGGTAACTTTTTCTGCTATATTTACCATTAAAATTTTCACTTTTATTATAATACTTTGGATCAATATTACCTATTATTATTATTTACGTTGATTTATTAAAAATACCACACTCATTCCTACCTACTCAATCTGATTAAATAAAACAGAAACACCTAATTGCGTTTAAATGAGTTCAACGCGTACTATTCCAAATTGGATTAAAACTAAAACTGAATTAGCATGAGGCATGGCATATAATATTCTAGCTGTAAATTAAATTAACAACCTAACGCCATTTTACTGGTTAAGTAAAACATAGGTAATTTAATTATAAGCTATTTCATTTCATATTTTAAAACGACAACATGACGAGAAATATTAAATCCTTGACTGGAACGTAACAAATTTAAAGAGTGAAATAATTTTGCATATCCATACTTAACGATTCCTAGATTACATTTTCATTTGAAATATTTGAAACAAATGCTCTTGATTTACTACCATTGTGTTTTGGCTTATTGATTAGCTTTCAGCGTACGGTATATTAGGTATCGAAAATTTAATAACACACCTGTTGTATCCAATGTTTCACTTATAAAAGACAACAAACAGATTATGATTTTCTTTTTACTCTTATCTTATACATATTTAATTATAAAAGCGACTAGACACGTCGTTTGTGATCACTATAACCAGTTAATAAAAAACTAGGAACACTTCGGCAATTATGTGTTAAAACTGAAGGACGTCACAAAATGAGAAAGGAGTTTGCGTCAAACAAAAAGAAAATGTTAATTTTTCGTCGTTCAGTTTTAGAAATCTAAGTTAAAGTTCCATCAGTTTCTACTTCCTAATTCCGTAAAAGAGAAACGTCACTTAGAAGAAACGTTTTCGTGAAAACAGCGTTGTTATTTTTCAGCTTTCGAGTGTCAATCCTCTCACGATCATTAATATTAAACAGGCTTTAAATTGGTTTAAATAAAAAATTAATTGTAATTAAGACGAAGTATTGACTTAATTTCATTAAAAGTCAGGGAACTTCCAGAATTTGAGCAGACACTTACTTTACAATTTCAATAAAATTAAATTAGTCTGAAGGAAAAGAACCTTGAAACGCAGCGAATAAAACTTTTCTTGTCAATATTCTACTTGAACGTAATTAATAATAAAAAATACTTTTATAATTATATTTTAATTATTAACTGAATCGTGTTTGGCCCCTTAAAAAAATACAGTAGACATAAAACTCTTTAAACCTCCATGGTCTTTGATAAGAAAAAATAATTTATTATATAAACCGAGGGATGAACTACTTCATTTCGAATTTGTTGCATAATAAAATACACTATATTTCTATAGGTATTTCCTGTTATTGTAGCTAATATTTGGGGAATTTTTAAACCAAATTTTTCTTTCAGTTGAAAAAATTAATTATTTGAAAACTGACACAATATTTTAAACAACTTAGAAACTCTAACCGAGGTAGAACACTAATATTGGGCCGATATTGGTTTAATATTGTTAAAATATTGGCGCAATGTAAAAGAGACAATATTGGACCAATAAAAAATGTGAACATTTCGCTATATTGATCCAATAATGGTTAAACTTTATTGGGAGATATTTAAAAACTATATTATATAATATGTAATACAAATATAAATCAATCTTTAAAATTAAATATTGACCCAATATTTTGATAAACAACTTGGGCTAATTAGCCCAAAGTAGTAAAACTATATTGGCAACATATTAAATTTAAATATTGCTAAATCCAAAATAGACAATATTGAGCCAATAAAAAATGTGAACATTTCGCAATATCGATCAATAATGGTTAAACTTTATTGGGAGATATTTAAATTCTATATTATATAATATTTAATTCAAATATAAACCAATTTATAAAATTAAATATTGGACCTAACAGAATATAGAAAATGCAAATGTCTTCGTCAAAAATCCTTCAAATTCTTAATAAATAAGAATTCAAAACCAAACTGTGACATACTGGACAATAGGTATGTCCAGTCGAACGCTGAGTTACAAGTCACTCTAAGCTTGGCCGCATTTTGTATAATAATAATCACATTTTACCACAAAATGCTAAGACTGGGACTGACTGATTGCAGCAAACACCAGCTGAAAGAATTAATTCCAATAAGGATCCTGATGTCCCAAGGTATTTCTAGGTCTTATTTAGACCGCAAAATGCAAAGATCGCCATCTACCGATGACTACTGCAATAAAATTAGTGGCATTTAGCTCCGGCGGCGAAAGGCAATAATGGATTATTGTATATATAAATAAACGAGATATTAATTTGAAATTTCTTATTCTCGAAGGTTATATAGTAACTGGTACACTTATTTTCGACAACTCTTTTGAAATGGTACGAATTACGACAATAATAAAAATACGAGTGCTAAGCACGAGTTGTATTGCTTTTCAAAAATTGGACCGGAGATGAGTTAATAACATTTAATAAGTTATACAGTTATAGATAATAACAATGTGTTATTTAAAACAAAAATAGTAATTAGGTGACAGATATTTGAGAAAAGCGACATTACAACGGTAGTGTACATTGATAAAAAAAAGACTGAAATTACATAAAATATGTCAATATGGGAAAAATCGAATTTTAATATGAAAAAACATTGTTTAAACCATATTGGTTGGAAGTAATTTCGTCAATATAGTGTCGATTTAAATTCTACTATATTTTAAAACCAATATTTATAGGAGAAAATCAATGTTGGTTGTATAAATGTATAATGTAGCTAAATAGTGTTTTTCCAATATTGTAAATCTAATATTTATTTTTATGGATATATATTGGTTAAGCAATATAGCTTTCAAAGAACATTACCAATGTAGGTTAAATATGAATTTTTCAATATTGTAAATCTAATATTTATTTGTATGGATATATATTGGTTGAACAATATTGCCTACAAGGAATATTATTAATGTAAGTTAATATTGATTATACAATATTATAAAACCATTATTTATTTTTATATATATATTGGTTAAGCAATATAGCTTCCAAGGAACATTACCAATGTAGGTTAAATATGTTTTTTTCAATATTGTAAATCTAATATTTATTTGTATGGATATATATTGGTTGAGCAATATTGCCTACAAAGAACATTACTAATGTAAGTTAATATTGATTTTCCAATATTACAAAAACCAATATTTATTTTTATGGATATATATTGGTTGAGCAATATAGCTTCCAAGGAACATTACCAATATAAGTTAAATATGGTTTTTCCAATATCGTAAGTCTAATATTTATTTGTATGGATGTATATTGGTTGAGCAATATAGCCTACAAAGAACATTACCGATGTACGGTAAATATGGTTTTTTCAAGATTGTAAATCTAATATTTATTTGTATGGATGTATGTTGGTCGAGCAATATAGCCTGCAAAGAACATTACCAATGTAGGGTAAACATGGTTTTTGTAATATTGTAAATTTAATAGTGATTTGTGTGGATGTATATTGGTTGAGCAATATAGCTTCCAAGGAACATTACCAATATAAGTTAAATATGGTTTTTCCAATATCATAAGTCTAATATTTATTTGTATGGATGTATATTGGTTGAGCAATATAGCCTACAAAGAACATTACCAATGTAGGGTAAATATTGTTTTTGCAATATTGTAAAACTAATATTTATCGACGTTCATCAATATTGTTTTGATATATCTGGATTGAAAATAGTTAAAATAATGTAGTGCCAATATTGAATTACAAATATTTTAAAATTGATATTTGTTAATATCGATACAATATATTTTTTTCGATTTCAATGTATCTATATTGGCCCAATATAAAATCGAGGTTCAGCCAATATTATGTTCTACCTGGGAATGTGACCGAAAAAACCATATTATACCCAGAAAAGTTTGGTTACACCGATAAAATCGTTTGATATTACGTTACACTTGGTTGCACTATAAACACGATAAAACACACAAATCTCCGTTTCTAATTTATTACATCCTCAGTTGACGGTATATATTGCATACGCTCAGTGCACAACGTTTACTGGCAAGGGCACTCCGTCGTTACTTATTATCTCAAGAGAACACTCAAGGATGACGAAGAATGACGGATGAAGAAGAGCTCTAATCTCCTACGCTATTGATTCCGCATTCCTCTGCGATATTCTGTCAGGAGGTAGGCCGGAAAATATGCATTGGAAATCAAAATTAGTGGTTTCATTCTTATACATAATATTATGCATGGAAAGCGAAGTTATGATTGCTTTATTTAACGTTCGTCTATTCTCGAGCGATTTCTAATTTCAGGATATCCGTGTATAATCACAATATGTAATCGCATGTGATTTTTAAACAGCCCATGGCATTTCCATGTACAGGGTGAGTCTTGTATGATGAGATCTGTTTTTATTTTCTTTATTACAAATATTTTTAAACGAATAAGAAAGAGAGGCTCTATCTTACATTTCTACTTTTTGAACATGGTCCCCAAAGTGATGCTTTAATTCACAAACAAAGCAATGAAACTACATCTGAAAAATTGGTATCCCATTTGGATTGCTGATTCTAGATCAAATGTTTATGAAGTTAGCACAACAACTTTACAAAATCGACCGCATATTGGCCTATAAATTGTCGTTTTTGGTTTCAGTATTTTGATGCCTGATAAAACTGAATTTTTAATGGTTTTAAATTCACATTCCATTGGAGTGATGAAGACGACACCACAGCGGAATCGTTCTCAATTGCTTGAGAAGACGTGTAGCAAATTTTGGACATGATCGCGGAACTAAATCGTCGCCTGTCAAGTATTGCTGTGACTTCGTTTTGCACTCCGGTAGCCCAAATTTGCAAAACATTTTCGTTTTCTTCTCTAAACTCCTCTTCACCTGTATCTTCTTCTTCTTTGAAGGTGGATTTTTCGTATAATTTTGCACTCATCAAGTTTTTGATGAATTCCAAAAATTCCTTCAGAGACGTTGCTCCCTCTCCTCACTGTCGCTTGATGAAATTATTAAAAGAACTTTACAATACGGTTGGCTTCAATATGGCGTCGGCATAGTATCAACTGACTAAACGCGAAAAGGTAAAACCTTTTCTTCTTCTTTCAGAAAATCCGCCCATCGCATCGACTCGATTCTTGACCAAAAATTCGCCGCTTTTTTCTATGTAGTTATGGGATTTCTTGTTTCGTCGCTTTTTTTTATTAAACAGTTAAGGTCTGATCCGTTGGAATATAGCGAGATAGCAAGCAAAATTGACTGAAAAGTCGCAGAATCGACGACTCGATTCTTAGCCAGGAATCTGCCGCTCGATTGATTCTATGTAGTTGTGAAAAGTTTAATTTTGTAGAGCTTCTTTAAAAGTTGCTAATAAACAATTTAAATGGTCTCTTCAGAAACTTAGCGAGTTCACCCAAAAATCCATTTTAAATGATGATAAATGCAATTCAATGAAAAAAAACGTAGGAGCACGAATGCTTCATATTAAAACAAACGAATAACGGTTAAACTGTTTGGTTTACACGAACTGAGTATCTAAATGAGCAGGCACCTGTCACGTATCGTGAATATTATACGACTCTTGGGAAGGGTATCCGTGTCAATTACAGAAATACCTACCCCGGATTTATTGGATCTTGAGACGCTATGTACGTGCCATTTTGTGCAAAACTTATTACCAACTATTCAGATAGTTTGACAGATGACAGTAAGCCTGGCAAAATATTACACGTACAAGCAACGCATCGCTCATTCTCTCCGTGAAATAATGTGGTATGTTACACATGGCAGTGCGCAATTATTATTGGAGAACCTTTAAATTAGTTGCAGGAATTTCTGCTTTTGCATTATACAGTGCATAAACATTTTCAACGGGTCTTCAAGAGGGCTGTATCGTGTAGCATCAACACATACTTTCAGCTCCTTAGGTCAACTTTGCAGATTTACGTCTTTTGATGCGCGATAAAAACATTTTCAAAAAACCATTCTTATGATGTTAACACAAATTAAATTAATTTATTCCGAGATTTATTCGTTTACGACAAAATTTGCAAAAAGCGTAGATTCTTCATTGGTGGGTTAAAATGAAATAACAGTAAAAATTATTTTTTTACATACCTATAGTCTCTCAGACTTAATCGTTTAGGGCACTTCAGACACGAAGCCGATGGCTCTATTATATAATTTTTGTCTTCTTAAATTGTTTCCTTCCCACTTTTTCGTGGTTAGATTGGACTTAAATATATTTATAAACAACCCTGAAAAACCATAAAAAATGAACCTTCTCCATACACGATGCTGTTTCATCAGAAACTAAAGGCAATATTGAAGAAGTCCTTAATTTTTGGTTTATAGTGTTCAACTTTGTTATATGGCAACGAACCGAATGAGATTTCCGAGCAGATGGGTTGATAGAAGAGAAGGCATGGATGGACCAGCCTCTTAATTTATTTTACAAGTGCATCATTTAATACTCCAGAAAGCAAATTAATGAATTTTCAGGAGTAAACTTACCAAATTTTCTAGAAGACTTAAAAATAAAACCCAATACCATTTCGAAACCATAACTGTCTATAAAGAGTAGTTGTAAAATAAACATATGACAAATCTGATCTAATCAAAGTCCAATTCTGAGTCACCGAACTGAGAATTGTCTTTTAAAAAAATGATAGTTATATATTTTCCTTAAATCAAAGGTTTAGACAAGTTCAATCAACTGAATAAAGTAAATACATTTTTTTGAGAAACAGGTTACCAGTTGCATTGTAAATTATAAACATGAGGTTGTGGTTAATGGCAAACACTTATCTTAAGGTCTTATCTGCATGAACTGCTTAGAATTATATTCAGCAACTATTAAATAGTCCAAGGTTTAACATCTTATAAGAAACATTGCGATTACATTTCTGAGAAAATACGTGTGCTACAGAGCACAAGCCGATTACTTTAAATTACCCACCACAACAACATCCATCTTAACTTCATTTAAATAAAAATGTTTACAAATTTCGAAAATTGCCTTGCGTCTTAGGTGCGCCGAGTAAAGGATTCTAGAACAATGCTCATTTGGAGAGCTTAATAAATAGCTTTCTCTCGAGTCACGGTAAATGTCAAGTTGATCTCTCGCGGGAAAACATCCCCCGACGACAGCCGGAAAAAGTGTAAATACATAAATTTATATACGGAATGAAAATGAAATGTTACTACATAACAGAATAGCAGAACGTTGGAGTAATGGTAATTTAGGCTATCAGATAAGTATTCTTGAATATGTGGATAAAAAATAGTATATTTTACAACAAGAGATGAGAATATTGTTTTTTCGTGAGATGAGAATTTGCCCTCGAACGAAGCTAGTCGGAAAAATTGCTATTTTTATATGAGTAGAAAAAATATTTTATATGTAGGTAGCTACAAACAGACAACTACGAAAATAAAAAAATACATCAAATTGGATATGACACTTTGAACAATTTACGATTAGTCGATTGGTAGATGGGATCATGATTTTACACGTTCCTTTTTGAGTTTTGCATTCTCCAAGTTTGAAAATAGCAAGGAAAATTTGATGACGATTACTTTCCTCCGTCTGCTTCAATTAAAATGATCTACCTGCCACCATAATTGCCTAATTTTGCATAATTTCCCACAACTGAAGTTTGAGCCAGTGTCTTCACTACCAAAATTTTTTTTATTTTTGTGCACAATTTGCACACCTAGTGGAGGGAAATTAGTCAAAATAATTGATGAAAAGTGATGTAATCGGGAAGTTGATTTTTTTCTTTGTTTTCTTTTTATACATGCAAATGAGTCGAAAACCGGAAAAATTAGCAAAATCGGGCTGGGGCTTCGCGAGGAAAGCGCATAAAAGTGCATTTTTTTATGCATTTCGAGTGCATCGCTACACTATTTTTTAAATATCTCCGGCTCTACCTACTTATTGTTGCTTTTCCGTTACTTTTTCGTATTTGGCCTTGACTCACCATTGGAAAGTCCTGGGAATATAAATTTCCAATTTAAATTATAATTTTCTCAATTTATTTCAGGAGCGATCTGGACGTGGGTTTGCTTCTTTCACTGCCCAATAACAACTCAATTTTGTTTTCGTTTCTAAGAAACATGCAGAAAATTTGCCAAATCAAGGATTTCTTGATTCCCGTCTGTCATGGTTTATATTTTTGGCTTTTTTAACTTTATTATATAATTTTCCTATGAAATTAAGTTATTTTCAGCATCCTTATCCCCTGACGAATTTGAGGATACCCATTTGTTGATACCTATTACGTGAGATGAAATTTTGACCTGCCGTTCACTTCGACGAAACATCACTGAACCTTTCAAATATCACTACACAACACTTCTTAGGATCTAATTTACAGTGCGTTTCGTCATTTGACTAGACTGGAGGTTTTACAGGTAGCTCTTACACTATTTATTTACAATTTTAAAAGAAATTTTCAGAAATAGAGTCCATCTTTGTGTAACTGTTGTTGTTTATCGTTTGTTGAAAGCATGTAACTAACAGCTGTTATGTTATTGATTATTTTAAAGAAACATAGTACAATGCATTTGCTTTATTTACGCCTTTAATTTGTTTACGTTTGGTTTATTTTAGCGTAGCTGACCATTTGTTTACGTGTGGTTCGTTGACCTCTTTTGCATCAACAGGTGTTCTACAGCTGATTTATGAAGATGGTTCTTCGACATGATATCCTTTTTTAAACTTGTATTTATCTATTGAATATACCATACGTAAGTTTCTCGTTATTTGTTTTATTAAGAGGATTATTTAATTTTATCTTGGTTTGATCTGAGTTTATTTTTAATTTTATTTATTTAATAGTCGGGTTTTACTTTCTTTTATAAGTTAAAATACATGACAATAAGTATATCAAATGAGATTTACGACCTAAATAGATTGTAAAGAAAGCAAGGAAAGTAGAATAATTTGTAAAAAGAAGAACAATGTTCCAAATAGCTAAATAGATGAGCAGAGGGATTGTTGCTGTAGTATTCAAGACATCTTTTGAAAGAGGTACAGGACGATTTGTTTGGTATTTGTTCAGGAATAGTAACGCATAGTTTGTAGAAACCCATATTTATTTCAGGCGACTTGGTCATTGACACAAGTTGTCAACATAGTTCATTGCCAACAATCGATGCCTCTAGGTGCAAATACGACTGGCATGTCAGTTATTGTTTTAACTATTTAACGTTTCTCGTGTGGGTCAAATGCATAACTCTATATAAAAATGAATCCACAATATATTCTTAAGATTATCTACCTTCGTCCTATCCCTTTACTCTTTACTTATTACAGCATTAGAACAACGCCACCGTTCCCTAGAAAATTGGTAAGTTCTTGATCTTTAATTTTAATTTAAGAATCAAATTTAAATGTATAAAACAAGTTATGCGTATTTTTGTTTTCTTACAAAAAACTGACAAATATTCCTCGCCTAATTAACCGATTGAGACATAAAAAGCCAGACACGTCTCGTAACTAATATAACTAATTTATGGCATAATACATACAATTAATAACTTTCGGGAATTTCAGCGTGTGGAGGCGTCATCATCAATTTTACTTAGCGTGACTTTCTAGATACGAATTAATAACCTGAAACCCAACACTTGGACTTAGTTTTAATTTGTAAACAAAACTTCGTTGTTAATGCGACTGATGACTGGCATATGAATGTCGAACGAATGATGATGTTTCTATTTCAAGCTACGCACACGTTCAGACTCCAGTTTTCAAAAGGTTTGGTTACTCGAGGGAAACCGTGCGTATTTATTTTTCTTTTTCTTCTAATTCTTCATCCATAATTGTAATATCTGTCGCTTTGGTCATTGCCTTCCTTATACTTTTCTTATTGGATTATATTGTCTTATCTTCAGTGTCTACTTTATCGTCTTCAGTGTCACTAGTATCAGAATATTATTTTGTTTCGTCCCTATCGATTATTGTTTCCTCTTTGGAACCTATAATCTCTGGTTCTACATATTTGTATGCCGATCTTCAATGTATGGACTGGACCAAGTAAGTATAGTGTCAATGCATGGACTGGACCAAGTATAGAAAGCACAATGTAGGATTAGCGGCACAGGCAGTTCATCAAATATCGTTTTTCCATGAGTATATTTATTGCCCCCGTTTTATCAAATTTAAGCGAATCAATGAACTAACACCAATTGTTTAAAACGTGTTTCTGTCATGCATCAAATGACTTCCGAGCAGTATTCTAAATTTTTTTCTTTAAAGAAATAATTTTGATATTTTTGTCATTTTTGGAACACGTCACTTTGGAAGAGATTTCATTCTTTTAATTTGGAAGTTAGTCATTAAGTGCGGCTCAAGAAATTAAATGTGACTGTTAAGCCTCCCAGTTTTGCGAATACAATTTCCTCCACAAGATCCTAAAATGCTATGACAAATGTACCAAAGAGATCGATCAAATTTCATCTGTTACACATAATAAATTTCGCTGTAACGTAAATCTAAATTAATGGGTTTAGTGTCTAACAATGACACAACCATGTAAAAGTAAAAGTATTATGTCCAGTGAGCAATTCAGCACAGATTCTGCTTTATTTAAATAACCATTTAGCATACCCACCTATGTTAAAACCTTTACAAAAAGTAAATTCGATTCTCATGTTTCGAGCGTAACTAATTTTCATTGTATTTAAATTAATAAGTACTCACGTAACACGTAAAATTATTTAACTGGACAGTGACAAAACACTTTACGCTGAAAAGTACGGAGTAAAACCTAAAGGTTTCAAAATTAATTTGCCACGAGCGTGATAATAAAGAGGCGCTGAAGTAAATTATTACGAATAATTGCGAAGTGGCGACGAGAACGGATGAGCTGTCACAGTTTCTATTTTTGTTCCTGGCGTAGGACGCGATTGATGCTAAACTTACGTCAATTTCACTGTAAAGCCCGAAATGTTTATTGCGCTCGAAAGTCACATGGTTGTTAGGGGTCCTTTGGGTTAGTGAATTGATATTTCACGAGTCCTTTAACGCACAACAGACAATTAAATACATAATTGATGTTTTTCAAAACTCAATTAAACAAACGATAAATCCTTTAGTGTTGGCGACTGTCCACAGAGTTGCTACTAGCAACACGTGACAGTACTTCCACTGCAAATATTCGAAGCTCAACCTATTAATTTCAATTTTTTTTCAGTTTGAAAAATTTATTTTTTGACGCTGGTTATTTTCTTTACCCGCCACAAGAGAAAGAAGCTTATCGCGAAATTGAACTCGAGTCGTCTGGGTGGGACACGCCACTATTACTACAGTAACAAAAATTATAATTAGTAGGCAGGTTTTAACAATCGTCTGCATAGTTTAAATTTAATCCAAACCGCTACACTAAACCCATTCATAACCACAAAGAACACTGTATATTTTGGACTACCGGAAACTGACAAGATTTGTGGCAAAGAAAATAATTACGTTGCAACACATTGTTCGGCTGATAATTGCAATGTAAACATTCCACAGAAAAAATATTCACCTAAAATAATAACGAATAAAAATAAACTCTGACAGATACTTTTATCAACTACAATAATTTTTATAAAGAGGACGAGGTCAATGCATTTTTCATTAGTGGAAGTAAATACTCGCCTCACGCTATTCTATTTTTGCTCATTCGCGTACACGCTGGCGTGTCCATACAGTGTGAAATAATTTCACATTTATAAAGATACCCCTCACGTTTGATCATACCTAAAATATTCCTGGACATTTTGTTTTTAACAATTAATACTAAATTTATAAATTGATAAAACGTTGCTCTTTGGCCTCACTGAACCACCACTCGCGAGACATCTCTGGGGAATTGGCTCTAATGTGCACAACCACCTGTTCGCATTTTGCTTTTTTTAGCGGGCCTAGAAATTCGAAAATAAAAAGAGTGACGCACGTGAACTGTTTATTATGCAATTCAGTCCAACAATAGTTGGCCAGAAAACCACATTCGTGTTTTGTTTATTATTACTATGGGGTATTGACGTTCGGTTCCATGAGCAATGTTTTTATGGATATCTGGCAGTGCCACCATAAACCATCCATATTTAAAGCTTTGCCATAGTTAAATATAGGTGAAATTTTTGAGTTATGAACCGAGTTATGAGCATTTTTTGTTTCGTAGTTAAAACCTCACAAATTTTCCAAAGGACTGACGTTATTAAATCAAAATTATAATTAGTCTTATGTTTAACTTACGTATTGCTATAGTTCTTTTGGCAATACAATATATTAATTTATTCAATTGGAACTCGCAGAATCATGGAAATTTTTTATTTCATTATTAACACCCCACAAATTTTCCAAAGGTCTGACATTATTAAATCAAAAATTATAATTGGTCATAATTGGTCTTCTTATGTTTAACTTAAGTATTACTATAGTTTTTTTTGGCAATACAATATATTAATTTGCAGAATTATGGAAATTTTAGATTTCACAGTTAAAATCTCATAAATCTTCCAAAGTACTGACATTATTATCAAATCAAAATCATAATTAGTCTACTTATGTTTAACTTAAGTATTGCTATAGTTTCTTTTTGGCTACATAATACACTAATCTATTTAATTGGAACTCGCAGAATTATGGAAATTTTTTATTTCATTGTTACACCCCTCAAATTTTCCAAAGGTCTGACTTTATCAAATTAAAATCATACCAGTCTTCTTATGTTTAACTTAAGTATTGCTATAGTTTTTTTTTGGCAATACAATATATTAATTTGTCAATTGAAATTTACAGAATTGTGGAAATTTTTCTTTTCTTCGAAATTAAAATTTCAGAAGCTTCCCAAAGAGCTGAAATATTAAATCAAAATTATAAGTAGTCTTCTTATGTTTAACTTAAGTATTGCTAAATTTTTTTTTGGCAATACATTATATTAATTTATCAATTGGAATTTGCAGAATTATAGAGATTTTTAATTTCAAAGTTAAACCCCACACATTTCTCAAACGACTGACATTAATAAATAAAAAAAGTAGTCTTCTTATGTTCTTAAGTATTGCTATAGTTTTTTTTGGCAATACAATATATTAATTTGTCAATTGAAATTGCAGAATTATGGAAATTTTAGATTTCACAGTTAAAAAATTCTTACAAATTTTCCAAAGGTCTGACATACAATCAAAACCATAATTACTCCTATTATGTTTAACTTAAGTATTGCTATAATTTTTTTAGCTATATAATATATTAACTTACTCAATTGGAATTTACAGAAAATTGGAAATTTTCTTTTCATAATTAAAATCTCAGGAGCTCCCCAAAGAGCTAACAATATTAAATCAAAATTATAAGTAGTCTTCTTTTGTTTAACTTAAGAATGCTATACTTTTTTTGGCAATACGTTATATTAATTTATCAATTGGAATTTGCAGCATTAAGGAGATTTTTTATTTCATAGTTAAACCCCACACATTTCTCAATCGGATGACATTAATAAATTAAAAAAGTAGTTTTCTTATGTTTTTAACTTAAGTATTGCTATAGTTTTTTTTTTGGCAATACAATATATTAATTTATCAATTGAAATTTGCAGAATTATGGAAACTTTTCTTTTCTTCGAAATTAAAATTTCAGAAGCTTCCCAAAGAGCTGACATTATCAAAACCAAAATTGCCTTATTATGCTTAACTTAAGTATTGCTATAGTTTTTTTTTTTTGGCAATACAATATATTAATTTATCAATTGGAATTTGCAAAATTATGGAAATTTCTCTTCTCGAAATTAAAATCTCAGAAGCTTTCCAAGGAGCTAACATAATTAAATCAAAATTATAAGCAGTATTCTTATGTTTGACTTAAGTATTGCTATAGTTTTCTTTTTGCAATAAAATATATTAATGTATCAATTGAAATGTGCAGAATTATGGTTTTAGATTTCACAGTTAAAAAATTCTTACAAATTTTCCAAAGGTCTGACATTAAATCAATACCATAAGTAGTCCTCCTATTATGTTTAATTTAAGTATTGCTATAATTTTTTTGGCTATATAATATATTAACTTACTCAATTGGAATTTACAGAAAATTGGAAATTATCTTTTCATAATTAAAATCTTAGGAGCTCCCCAAAGAGCTAACAATATTAAATCAAAATTATAAATAGTCTTCTTATGTTTAACTTAAGAATGCTATACTATTTTTGGCAATACGTTATATTAATTTATCAATTGGAATTTGCGGTATTATAGAGATTTTTTATTTCATAGTTAAACCCCACACATTTCTCAAACGACTGACATTAATAAATAAAAAAAGTAGTCTTCTTATGTTTAACTTAAGTATTGCTGTAGTTTTTTTTTTGGCAATACAATATATTAATTTATCAATTGAAATTTGCAGAATTATGTAAATTTTTCTTTTCTTCAAAATTAAAATCTCAGAAGCATCCCAAAGAGCTGACATTATTAAATCAATATTATAAGTAGTCTTCTTATGTTTAACTTAAGTATTGCTATAGTTTTTTTTTTTGGCAATTCAATATATTAATTTGTCAATTGAAATATGCAGAATAAAATTATGGAAATTTTCGATTTCACAGTTAATCTTACAAATTTTCCAAAGGTCTGAATTCTTATTATGTTTAACTTAAGTATAGCTATAATTTTTTTGACTACATAATATATTAACTTACTCAATTGGAATTTACAGAATTTTGGAAATTGTTCTTTTCATAATTGAAATCTCAGGAGGTTCCCAAAGACAATATTAAATCAAAATTATAAGTAGTCATTTTATGATTAACTTAAGTAATGCTATTTTTTTGGCAATACATTATATTAGTTTATCAATTGGAATTTGTAGAACAAATTTTTTATTGAATAGTTAAAACCCCACAAATTTGCCAAACGACTGACACTAAATCAAAATCATAATTTGGCTTGTGTTTAACTTAGGTGTTGCTATAGGTTTTTTTACTACAAAATACACTAATTTATTTAATTGGAATTTGCAGAATTATAGTATTTTTGATTCCATTGGCAATTCAAAATCAAAACTAGTCTTTTTATGTTTAACTTAAAGTATTGTTATAGTTTTTTTCGCAATACAATATATTAATTTATTCAATTGAAATTTGCAGAATTATGAAATTTTGTATTTCATTGTCAAGAGAAATTTTCCAAAGGACTAACATTATTAAATCAAAATCATCTCATGTTTAACTTACGTATTGCTACAGTTCTTTTGGCAATACAATATATTAATTTATTCAATTGAAATTTGCAGTATAATGAAATTTTTGATTTCATAGTCAAAATCTCACAAATTTCCCAAAGGACTGACATTATTAGGTCAAAATCATAATTCTTCTATTTTAACCCAGGTTTTCTTGGAAATGCAATATAATAATTTATTCAATTATTGGCTTTCATAGTACATGGTCAAAAAATATATTATTGATATTCTAAGAATGCACTTATTGTCGCAAAATTATTAATTTATTTGCGCACCTGCCTTTATTCAGCTACTGCTTCGATAAAAATCTTTTATCGATGCATCGGTCATAAAAGAGACCTAAACTAAACACGTCCAAGGTGCAATAAACTTTCGATATTGAATATTTTGCATACTTCGTTTTATCGACACTGATAACTGTTTTATCACAATAACTTTTATAACAAGCCGGACATTTTCTTACTTAATGGCACCATGTTGACAACAAAGTCGTTAAAACTGTTACTTTGTTTACACAAAGAATTGCATAGGAATTATTCATTGTAATAGATTGCATAAAAATTGTTTGTTTAACTTAGAGAAAATTTTCTTTGTGTTAAGTGATAACTGATAAGAATGGCCAAGGTTTCATCTAGACGAGTTTGAAATTCATGTTCAGTTTCAATCATTAAATTATAAAATTAGAGTGTATTCTCAACTTTGCCAATCACATCGCCTACAAATGAAAACAATTAATTAACCGACGATTGACTACATAAAACATCCAGTTACATAATAAAATCAAGTTTGTTGAAGCAGGCAATCCGGTACGGTTCCAGCTCTAAATTTATAATTTGATCAGTGAGGAACTTTGACCTTAACCCCGATTTGGCAATTGCATTAGGAGATTAAATCCGGTTCAGTTTCGGAATATCTGCTGAAACAAATCTATAATAAACTAATGACGGATGGACAATATGAACATGTTCGTATCGAACCTCATATCGTACCCATTGGGAATGTATGGAGATCTAAGTACTTCAATCTTAGAATAAAATTGAAGGTCTCTTCAGCATTTTTTTTTTTTATTATTAAAATATTGCCAATTTTTTTTGAGGAGAGGGATATTTCAGTAACGTTTATTTCCACATTCTTCAAAATCAATTAATTATGCCAATCACCATTTTGCTCTATTCATCTAAAAACGTATAATAATTGATATTTGTAAAGTTTCGCATATTTTGCATACGAATCGGTTATTTATTTAACTAATTTAGTCACAAAACGTTCGCCTGTGTTTGGCCACCGCAAAACATTAATAAACAGAGTCAACATAGCGGAAAACTTATATTCAATTAAAGCTACGAACGCACACAACAATGAACCAAAAGCCCAGTCTAATAAATATCACATAACAGTAAAATGAAAATGTTTAAAATAGACGGCCATAATATAAAGCAAAACTGCTGCTATTATAAACACGTTTAAAACAGTTTCGCTTTATTGAGAGATTACGACACAGTATTTATGTTGTTTACTTGAATGTTTAATTTTATAAACTAAGCAACATGAGAATACGCAGCGAGTAGGATTTGGTTTAATAGGAAAATCAAAAATGATACCTTTGCTTTCGATCGAGAGGTATTCAGAGTGGGCTATACTGTATATTTTATATAAAGAACAAAGCAATTCAGCAATCATCAGAACTCTCCAACTGCTATCCCAAAAAAGAAACTAAAATGGACAAACTTCGACTCCAATTAAGCCGTTTGACTGAACTTTATCAAGAAATTATACAAGTTTTGTAATAATCTCAATCTCTAATTCTCTTTGAAACTTTGAAAATAAACAGTTGAAACAGTATTCGCAAAAATGCCCTGAATACTTTATTTACTGCGGTATAATAACATTCCTGCAAGGCATAGAATATAAAACTGTGTTTAAACAATAAACTTTTATATCCCTATAATTTTAATTGAATATAATAGAATTTCTCCCAACAAACAACGAGACCGCTGGGCTTTAGGCTGTGTACCTCTTATATTCCTTTTCACAAAGGAAAAGCTTCATACATATTTTTTTTGTGCACAAAAATGGTTCTTAATTAAGCATAATGTAATGCAAATTCACCCCATTATACAAAATTCAGGTGAGTTAGAATGGGAAGAAAGTAAACACAAATCCGTTTCATAACAATCTGAATTTAAATATTGAAATACAGAGGAGAGTCGATTAACTATTTTTTTTTTGAAAATTTAAAATTCATTTATTCTAACCCGCAGGCGTTGTTATAAGCACACTTAAAAGAAAACACAACGAAATATGTTAAGGAATCAAAAATGTTTTTGTTAATCAAAGATTTTGTTAAAAATTACCACTTTTGTCTTTTGATGATTGAAGAAAAAAATATAAATCGGTTTATGGAAAAAGAACAAATTTTACTGATTTGTATGCAAGATAAACAAGCACCAACCTCACTCCCCTAATTCGTAACCACCCTGCTCCGACCCGTCATTTATCAATACCATAATATTATAAGAACATGGGAAGTCTTAAGTGTGGGGCAAACTCGGCCTGCTCCCACATTTTGCTAGTGACAGCAAAGTTGGGCGATATTGGATCAAACGACTTATCGCTAAGCCTGTCAAAACATCGCCAGCAGACAGATTAAGCTCTTTTCAGGTCCCCTTTCAGAGGATATAAAATTATTTCAGCTAAGAAGACGTGTTATGTCATACCTTAGTCGCAATGAAGTTATGAACTTTCAGCCTCAATTAAAGTTGCGCTTTGGAGGACACAGAAATTTGATTCTAGTTAAAATGGAACAAATATTTTTTGAAGCGTACGATAACATAAAATGCATTTGTTTTTGAAAATAAATGGGGATAAGGACAATAAAATATCACCACAGCCATATTAATATAAAACAACAGAAGTTAAAAAAACCCTGATTATTAGAAAAATTTTGGATGAATTTGGTCAGGCAAATTTAAAATTTTCAGATTTTTCTGAAATTATAATGAGAAATAAATTTTAAGCAAAAATAGTATTCATACACGAATTTTCTATGGACAATAAAAGGAGGATTACTAACAACGTACTTGTTCCTTTTCGAATTATTTCTGATGATTATTTTTACCTTAAATGCGAGAAGTTCCAGGACAAACTAAAATAAATTCTCATGGACCGATATAGGATTTCTCGTTAAAATTCTTCAGCATCAACAGCCGTTACATAAAGGGGATCCTTACAGATTCACTTACACATTTAGTTTACTTTTATATTATTGTATTTCCGAACTAGAATACAAGAAACGCCCGGGACGAGCCGTAGAAAAACGGTAACGTAGACACTTTTTCTAGATTTTGCAATTTGAACGCGCACAATAGTTGTATTGTCAGATATATTTCCAATGCGAGTTGAATAACATATTTTATTTCGCCATTTTATTCTATCCCAAGGAAATTGAAAATTCGATCGTGTTTCGTTATTGGGTCTATAATTTTTTTTCCCATATTTTTCTTCTACACACGTCTGGGTAATATTTTTCCAGAAAATCTCAATTAGGTTCAACTTATTTCCCAGTAGAAATGGCTAGTTTTCTGGGATAGATATAAATTATTTCATCTCACAAATGCACAGAATACAAGTCTTAATCTATACGTTTTTGTCATCACTAAACGTGTTTATAATAAATTATTCCTTACAACCAAATTTTATTTAACAAATTATTTTACTTTCTTGGCTTGATTGTTTACGACTTTATTTAGATTTTATACCAATATAACATTAAAAATATCGAATTTGATTTTTATGATATTTCTGAACTTACAATTATAAAATCGGTCACATTTTCAATAGCCATGTTTAGAATAAAAATTAAATATTGTTTGTTATTTGTGGCGGATAGTTAATATTCATTCAACTTAATTCAGGGAATCACGCCAAATTCTAAAAAATAAATAGAAATAAGAAAATTGACAAAATATGTCAAGATAAAAGTGTAGTATCAAAGGCAAACCTCAACAGTTTGCCACCACCTAAATGTTAAAAAAAGTGTAATTAAATGTTTGTATGAAAGAGCTAAAATAATCTCTTCAATAAATGAAATTTTTGATAACGAAAAACTTTTTATAAGAACTGTCTTAAAAGAAAATAATTATCCACAGGATTTTGTTGAAAATCATTTCTTGAAATTGAGAATAGACAAAATCAGCAACAACAGATAATTTTGAGAGAACAACCGGTAACCACAATGACCATTCCATATATTTTTGGTTTTTCTGATAGACTTAGACGACTTGGTAATAAGTTCAATATAAGAACCACTTTTAAAACTTGCAATACCATCAGATCATTCTTAACAAAAAGCAAACTTTTTTAACAGTGTTCAAAAATCTAAAAATTGTATTTATAGCATTCCATGCGAGTGTGGAAAGCTATATATAGGTGAGACGTCTAGACCATTAGAAGTTAGAATATCTGAACACAAAAATAACGTTAAAAATTACCAAGTTGATAAATCTACACTGGCACAACATGCTTGGAGTAATGGCCACAGATTTAGTTGGACACAGGCAAAAATAATTCAAACGGAGACACATTGTAATAAACGAAAACTTAAAGAGAGTGCCTGTATTCAACTAAACAGTACCGACTGCGTCTCTACTAGTTCAGTGTTACTAGACGAAGTCTGGCTACCGATTCTCCAAAAAGAAGTACGTGACGGAAATATCAAAATAAATTAGAATTCTTTGTCTAGTGATCTATACATTAATTACTAATCAGTGTCAAGTGTCAAAGTGATCTTTTTTGACAAATCATTTTTTGTAATCACAGTTGAAAAAGGACCTAGACTTTGGTTCGAAACGTTCTGTTAAGATAAGTTATTGTTTTATAATTGTTTTTTACACATCATATAAATTTATATATCTATATTCTATATATTATATAATATACATTTTGTTATTATATTTTCTAGTGTAAAATACTAGAAAACCACTGATACGAATTTTAGATAACAATATTGTATTTATATTCATTTAGTACTATATACAGTGGTTTTCTGGGGTAAACTGTTGAGGTTTGCCTTTGATACTACACTTTTATCTTGACATATTTTGGCAATTTTCTTATTTCTATATATTTCTATTTTTTAGAATTTGGCGTGATTCCCAGTTCAATGAATAAAAATTAAATGCATGTCGAGTATGACGTTTTTCAATTTCGGGAATGAAAACGTTTCCACATACAATCCAGATAGGACGTGATTTTGCAACAAAAAGGAGCGCGGAATGACATTTTACTCTGAAATAAGAATGGAGCAAGACATGAGAAATAAGTAAGACGAAAAGTACTTTGCAATACGTTTATTTATGACGCCCCAACGTACGACATAACTTTAGCGACCTGCGTCGTTTACTTCGTTACTATATTCTGTGCAAGCAACAGCTTGCGAAGAGAAAACAAACTGTATCTGTTTTTGTAGCAGATAAAACATATCAAATCCTACAAGCTGCTGCCTACGAATTTCAACACTAGAAGCAACAGGTGAGACCTTTTAATAAAGGACGCAATAATTTACACCTCTAAAACTATTAGTGTTGTGATAGCGATTTCTTGCATATACATACAAAGAAACTGTGTTGAATAGAGTCGTTAACTTTCATTGCCGATAAGTGTTACAGATATGTACTATCCGAAATTCACGCACTTCCTTTTAGGAAACACATTTAGAGACAAAAATAAACACAACGTAATAACAGTTCAAAAAAGCTACACCGAAACGGCTCGTTAAATATGGTAAAAGAGAACAGTGACAGTTATCACGAACGCATAAAATTTTATTTTCGATGTTTCGGGTCCAATAAAGTGAAATAAAAAAATAGTATCTATTTAGCAGTAGTTACCACATACCCAGGAGATGTTTCCCTGCGTTGGGATTGCCATAATAATTTTGTAATATACTCCTATGTTCGTGGCAGTGGGTGCGGTTCTTTATTGTTGATTTTGAATTTATTTTAAAATTTTTTTTATTAAAATTTGGTTACTTCTAACACTACACAAAACATCCGATTAATTTGATTTAAGTGCTTACCTGCGTACCATGGTTAATTGTCTTTTAGGCGACAAAACATAGTGTACTGGTCCAGATAAAATATTTACTGAGGTTAGCCTTAAACCCCTTATTTTTATGTTTCAGGGCGTTCATGGATTCACCTGGATTGGAAAATTTACCTTTGAGACTTTCACTTATTTTATAACTTGTATTGTTTTATTTTAATAAAGAAATTTAATTTATAGACATCTCTACCCTTATGTAACAGGGTGTCAGGGGGGTGTTCTCTTTCGATACTTAATCGAGACACTATTTGTATAAACCAATGCTGATGTCAGTTGATATTAGCTATCTTATTAGTACTATTCAATCATAGATGTCAGATTTTTAACTGAATTTTTAATGCCAATTTTTTTTTACAAATGGACTTTGTTAACGTTAATTATCCCTACGACAACCTTAATCTAACAAAATAAATGGAAAGGATCATAAAATATAACGATTTTAATATTCGTCAATAGTGGTTTAAAACCGAGCTTATTACACTCGAGTGAAGTTAGCGCCGCTTTTTTTGAAAATCGAAAATTTTTCATGAGTTTCCGGTAGAAAAGGCATAGTTCTAGAGTTCTAGTAGAGACATAAAGAGTTCCGGTGAATTAGGCTCAGAAATCGAAAAAATCAATATGACGGCGCCAACTTCACGCAGCGCCGCTTTTTTAAAAAAAAGGAGTTCTGAGGGAATTTATCGGTAGAGGCAGAAGAGTTCTGGAGTTCCTGATGGTTTTCGAAAATAGTTCCCGCGTTTTCTCAGTTATGAATTTTTTTTTATATGTAAAAAGGTGTTTCTCAAAAAATCAGTTCAGAGTAGCGCTCGATGAGTTCTACAAGAGTCACCAACGAGATCTCTTGCTAAAAAATCGCTGCAATTGTTATTAACAAATTGGTCGAATTTTCAAAGTTTTCTATTTATACGCTCCCAAAACTGCAAAACTCATTTTGCAATAGTTCTGATGGGAGTTCTGAGCGGCGCTCGCTGCAATTGTTATTAATAAATTATTGGTTGAATTTTCAAAGTTTTCTATTTTCACGCCCCCAAAGCTATAAAATTCATTTTGCGATAGTTCTGATAGGAATTCTGAGCGGCGATCGATGAGTTCTACAAGTGTCGCCAACGAGAACTCTCGCTCAAAAATCGCTACTCAGAACTCCCACCAGAACTATCACAAAATGAATTTTGCAGTTTTGGGAGCGTAAAAATAGAAAACTTTGAAAATTCGACCAATTTGTTAATAACTATCGCAAAATTAATTTTGTAGCTTTGGGGGTGGGATAATAGAAAACTTTGAAATTTCAACCGATAATTTGTTAATAACAATTGCGGCGATTTTTTAACGAGAGTTCTCGTTGGCGACACTTGTAGAAGTCATCGAGCGCCGCTCAGAACTCCCATCAGAACTATTGCAAAATGAATTTTGCAGTATTAGGAGCGTAAAAATTGAAAACTTTGAAAATTCCACCAATTTGTTAATAACAATTGCAGCGATTTTTTAGCAAGAGTCCTCGTTGGCGACTCTTGTAGAACTCATCGAGCGCTACTCAAAACTGATTTTTTGAGAAACACCTTTTTATATAAAAAAAAAATTGATAACTTTGAGAAAACGCGGGAGACAGCGTATAGGCCTGCAGAAACAGAAAAAACGGTGTAACTAATTCGTTTCACATAGCCGTAGGTAAAAACAGGTGTATTTAGTTATAAGGAATATACCTCTGCGATTCCTCCCAAATCAAATAAACAGAACATTGTTTAAAAGTCACTTTTATGTGAAAAAATCATGAAATTTGGAGTTTTTTAAAAATTACAGTAAGACTGCAGTAGATTAATTTTTTTGAATGTTTCTGTTTACTAGGTATTCCAAACCGGTTAATTTAAGTCCCGGTTGATTTCATTTCATTGATTATTTATTTAAATAATTGCCGAAAACCATCGAAATTTTCGAAAATTTCAAGCATTTTTTACTCTGAAAGGAAAAATGCTAGATTCTTGAAACTTTGGTGGAATATGTGTCTCGTTACCCCCAACTTACAAAAAAAATTTCGTTTCAAAATGTTTATTAGTTTTCGAGAAATTCTATTTGTTTATTAAAAAGGTCCCAAATGTTTAATTAAAAATTGACCTATTAACGTTATAAAAATAATTCAACCACAGCTAATTTTTTTCGTCAAGACGTCAATTTTACGAATCTATTATGGGCGTATCGATTTTCAATAATTTTGATCGTCAAAATGGCGTTAACAACATTGCTACTTTTCGGAGCAGCGTTTTTTGCAAATAACTTTACAACAAATGAACGTATCTGCACAAATCTTTCATATTTGAGTTGCTGGTATTTTTCTACAAATTTATTTAAAAAAATTGTTGCTCTGGGACATGTAGGAGCCGAGATAATTTTTTAAATTGTTTAATGCGCCAAACGTTTATTTATTAATATTTATGGCCAAAATTGAAACTGTTTGTTAATAAAATCTTGAATTTTGTGAATTCATCAAGTCCTATTGAGAACGGGCCCTTTTTGAGGTCAAAATATTATTTTTAATAATTAGTGATTTTAGAGCGTCTTCAATTTGTTTGGCTCAAGGGACAGGTGAATTTTTGATCAAACGAGTTTCAAATTGGGGTAGCGAGAAAAATTCGTCATATCTCCGTTATTTTCCGGCCAATTTCGACGTTTTTTTTTTTAATTTGGGGTAGCTCACGAAAATAATAACAATGGGCACATTTGTAATATCCAAATAATAAACAAATAATTGTTATAAACAATTTTTTATTTTTTCATTTTTTCTTTTTTGGGCTTATGCAACTTATAATGTGCTAATGTATTAAATATAAATTTATAAAGATTATATAATGGTAACAATGTATGCACAAACTATTTCTCCATCAAACAATATACGATGTCCCAGAGCAACAATTTTTTTTTATAAATTTGTAGAAAAATACCAGCAACTCAAATATGAAAGATTTGTGCAGATACGTTCATTTGTTGTAAAGTTATTTGCAAAAAACGCTGCTCCGAAAAGTAGCAATGTTGTTAACGCCATTTTGACGATCAAAATTATTGAAAATCGATACGCCCATAACAGATTCGTAAAATTGACGTCTTGACGAAAAAAATTTGCTGTGGTTAAAAAATTAATCTACTGCAGTCTTACCGTAATTTTTAAAAAAATCCAAATTTCATGATTTTTTCACATAAAAGTGACTTTTAAACAATGTTCTGTTTATTTGATTTGGGAGGAATCGCAGAGGTATATTCCTTATAACTAAATACACCTGTTTTTACCTACGGCTATCTGAAACGAATTAGTTACAGATTCCCGTGCACATCGTCTAATTCTACAGGCCTAGTATTTGATCATTCCATTAAACTGAATACAGTTTTGCAGTATTTCTACATACATCATACATACTTAACACCTCACCACAAAAAAATTAAGTCTCGCAAAACATTTCTTAAACCAAAAAATCTCTCCGTCCGCATTCAGCTTCTATCTATTCCTCTACATCACAATATCAGTTATCAAATAATGGCTGCTTTGGTATTCACGTCGCAAGAATTTAAAAACTTCCCGAATGCCTACGCGTCACTGGGAATATAAAATATTAATTTATATTCCTCGCGGGACTGCTGAAATTATCCTAAAACTCGAATTTAGATGAATCAATTTTGTATAAAGGCAGTGTGGATTTAAGAAAAGTCTATCCCCTATAACGATAAGCCCTATCGTTACGGTGGTCTAAAAAGTGCCTCTTTTACTGAGGAAGAAACGTGCCCGTGTGTTCGCATGTAGCATTTAAAGTACTGTCTCTTACGCAATATGTATTTCAGCAAACAGAATTACAGGGCTCTTGTGCTGAATACCGTAGGCGTTTCTCCTCGAGCTTCTCCTATATCCGAATAATTATAGAAAACTGGGATTTTAAAGAAGCAGAAGGCGCGAATGCATTTATATTTACGTTAAATATAGAGCATATTTATAGTAATAGTCCATGCACTTTGCAACGAGCAGTATGAAAAAGTGTTTCGTAGATTTTATCATTTATATTTTACCATTATTCGCTTCAAAAAATTTGCCATTAATGACTGACTATGTTAGACACATTAAGTGAGGCGTATGAATAATTTTGAAAAATATTAAATAAGTTACTTTTTTATGAAAAAAAAAATCCAATAAAGGACGAAAAAGAAAATTAAGTACACTGAAATTCTGCGGTTGTAAAATTTAAAACTGATAGATTGTTAGGGTCAACTTTGGAATTATAGGTTAACTTTAATAGAAAATCCATTGTCATGACTCTACTTACGCCATAAAGAAAGTAATGAACAATGCACTATAGAGATTACTGTAATAAATATTGATATACAGGGTGAGTCAAATATTTCCTTTATTGTCGATAATACAAACATAGCTAAGTTTTATAAGGAAGTTGTAGGAAACCAAAATGGCTACATTTTAATATTAGTTTGAAATATACGGGGTGAATCGTGAAAGCGGAGCGCTATAGATGCCAATTTTTTTAAATGGAACACCCTATAGGTATATTTTTGAAAATTTTACTTCTTCATGAAATTCTCTATATTTCTATATCAGGATATCATAGTCCAAAACTTATAGTTCTTTAGATATTTAAGAAAATTAAGAAAAAAATAAAATTTTCAGCATTTTTTTAATTACTGTTATTTCGTCACTGCTTAAGTTAAACAAGAATATTTCTCATTTCGGGTTAAAAATAGGTTTGTTTTAACTACTAGTTTAGACAAGAATTGATTTATTTGTTATAAATGATAAAATATATCAAGTTGCTCTTATTTAAAAATGGACAGCTGCCAGATTTTGATTTGCCATTTTGTAAAAGATCGACCAGAAATTGTAGTACCTCGTCCACTGCAGTCAAACAGATGCCATTCTCTGATATTTCACTGATTTATCCAGTGCATTGGAGCCAGTTAACGATTATTTTCGTAAAATGAATTGAAACCACAATTTACTAAAAAAATAAATTGTCGACCCCGTTAAATCTATTTTACCTCCAGTCAGTTAATTCATTTACGTTTTTCCCACAAAATATTGTATGCGAAACTTTATTGTTATAACGTTATACAAATAATAATTTGTGTTTCTATAAAGCAATGAAAAACCTCGTTTGGGTTTGTATAGCATATTCAATACGTCCATACTTTTGTTTGTGTATTTTCTATTTATAACGAGTTCACTCCATTGTATGAAGGTGAGTGAATTAGCAGCCAATAGGTCAAAAATCCAATCGAACCGTTATAAATTATTTGAAATATAAAGTCTTTCGTGGACTATCAATTAGAGCTGAATTAACTATTGATGTTTTAATCAATTTTAGCTACGTTTAAAGGGAACGCTCAGTTATTGTTGATTTAAAGGTAGTACATGATTTGTTGACTATTTTTACGTCACTTGCGATTTTGGTTAATAATAATTATTGATGATAGAGGCTGCATAAAACCGAAAAGAAGAACACTACATTATTATCGATAATAACAGCACTATTCTTATCCAGTTATTCTGAATTTTAGTACTCCTCCAGCCCCTATTTTCTATTATTAATCCAGTACTGTCATATAATATGAAAATTATTACTTTTTTTAAATTACCACATCTGTGGCAATACAACTTTCATCGCCCCGTGTAGTTATCAAATATTCTAGACAACCGCTACCCCTAAAACAAGGCAGTTGATAAAACAAATTGTACTGACTGAAAGCTAACCCGACTCATCCCAAGCAACCCAAGTATGATTTGCATCTTTAGCGAATTTCCACATCGTTCAATGCACCTCATTTGCCTAGTTTTCCGTTGAATGAAGCCAGTGGTTCATTGTTCGTAGCGTTTCGCCGGCAGCTTTTCATTTCAAAAGCTGAAATGACACTGGCGCTGTATGGAAAGCAGCAGCTTCTTAATCCTTCTTTTAAATAAAGCGGCGTTATCGTATATGTACCTCATTTTCGCGACCGCAAATTCTTTTGTGGCAATTTTTATTCTAATACATTCTTCCAGCTCGTATTTTACTGCGTAAAATATCAGAGGAAGGGGATTTTAAAGTAATGAACTGTTTCATGGCATGATTTCCTTGGAATAAAATATGACCCGATCAATAACAAATGGTACTATTGCAACAAATTGATATTAATACTGTCTAAGAGAAAAATTTTGGAGATAATTATCATCAATTGACTGCTATTAATAAAACTGTTAGACCAATAATACAGTCTCTTAGAAGAGTACTCATTCCACTACGAAAAAAAAGTGGAAATGAAAATAAAAGAATTGGAGTAGATATTTACTCCATCAATGTGGGTTCCACCAATTGTTTCAGTACCTAAAGGAAATGCAGTGAGATTACGTGTGGACATGAGAATGACTAACAAAGCAATTTTAAAAGCAAGTCATTATCTTTCAACTATCGAGGGTTTATTGCCTGAAATTGGAAAGAGTCAAATTTTCAGCAAACTCGGCATTAAAATGACTACTCATCAAATAGAGGTATTACCTGAATCCACAGACATATTGGATTAATCAGATATAAAAGACTCGTATTTGGAATTAACTGTGCACCACAGGAATAAAAAAAAAAATAATGAAAAATTTACTTGGTGGATGCGAAGGATCTTTTATGTATATAGATGACATTTTGATTCACGGAAGAAATAGAAATGTTCATGATTCTCGCTCGATAATATTATTGTTAAATTAGAAGACAGTGGTATTACATTATATGAGGAAAAATGTGAAATTGGTTTTCAAAGTACTGAATTCTGAGGCCATGCTATTTCCGAAAATAATATCTACTATTAAGCCAACCCTCAATAGGGGATTGAGCGTTATAAAATTGTAGAAAATTAGAAAATATATCAGAACTTCAAGGATTTTTAGGCCTTATGTGAGTAAATTTATACCAAATATTTCTTTCCACTCAACCTTTAAGAAAGTTGACACACACATTTTCAAAATTTATTTGGTTACAAGAACATCCGATTGCATTCAATAAATTAAAAAGATATTAACATCTGAGATGTCATTGTATCATGGGACGTTTTAGTCCAGAAGATGGCCGATGCAAGCCCTATTGGGTTAGGTGCAGTTTTTATCCAAATAGGAAAAGAAGGAATGTACCTTGTTTTATTTGTCTCTCAAGCTGAAAATAAGCGCTTGCACTTATTTGGGCGTGTGAAAAATTAAAAATGTATTTAATTGAGAAATCGTTTGATTTAACGACAGACCACAAGCCATTAGAGGTAATATTTCGTGAACGTTCAAAACCATGTCAAAGGATAGAACGATGGCTGTTGAGACTTCAGTCTTCTGATTATAATGTTTATGTAAAAGGGAAAAATAATATAGCAGATTCATTATCACAGATGGCAAATAGCAAAACTGAGATGCCCGGTACAGAATACTATGTAGGACAAAATCGTCCACGATTTAAAGCCTCGAGCTTTATCAGAAGTTTCAAATTTGATTAAGACATTTGGACAGATAAAACTGGCATTAATTACGACAAGTGAAATAAACACGATCCAGAACCAGAACCGTTTATTAGTGAAAGTATTGGACTGCTACTTATGGGAACAACATTAATCATTTCAAAAGAACTGCGATCAAAAATTGATAAAGCAGCCGAAAGAACTGTAACACATTTATTAGTCGACCAGATTAGCCTGAAGAATCAAACATTACTTTATTGCCAGACCATCCATGGAAAAATATTGCTGCAGATCTTCTTGGACTTCTTCCAAATGGACTACTGTTTTTGGTCGTGATAGATTATTTTAGCAGGCTTATGAAAGTAGTAAAAGTTAAATATGTCAAATCAGCTTCCACAATACAGAAATTGGATCCTTTGGTTATCCAAAAAAATCGTATTAGTACCGAAATGAGATACTATACGGTGTCCACAAGCTAATAATTGTGTCGACTGATTAAATCCAGGAAAACAGAAACAACTACAAATAGCAAATGCATTTCAACAAGATTGGAAACTAGAGTTAAACAAACATTTACTAATGCCTACTGTCCACCGAGACACAACTAAAAGAAAAGAAAATTTTGAGTTCTTCCAAAAATTAGGACCAAAATTCAATGAAGATGGTGATTATAGCAGCAAAATCACCTGGACCAGGATATGAAGCTAGTGAAACTAAAGCCTCCACTTCAGTTCGCAGAGCTCATGATATTAAATTAAAACGACCAATACTGCGACCTAAATATTTGGACGATTACATTACAAATTAAAAAAGAGGGAGAGAGAGAGTTTGTTAAAAATTATTTTCGCCTTATTCAATTCGATGGCTATTAAGTGCTCATCTAAAATTGTTCGGCTATGGAAATTTGGGCTGGTGATGTAATTTTTAGCTGCATGGCGCCCCTGCCATTTCGATGCTAACTTGGCATTCCTGATGTTTTCCATGATTTTGCCAAACACCGCGTTTATGAGCAGTTTATATAGTTTATTTTTCAAATTAATTTTTTGGTGAAGCACGTAGTTTTGTATTTAGAGCTATATAGGGAGCTAACCACGGTGATTGTGAAAATTTTAGCATGCAATGTATTTTTGTTGACTTAATATCTAAATCGAACGCTACTTTTAAATTCCTATAAAATGTATCACATATCTGGTTTTATTGTATAATGTCCCCAGAAATTTACAGTTTATATCACTAGGTTATTAAAATTATTGCTAATACCTACCGGTGTAAGTAATGTCAAAGAAAACAGTAGTTTAAAAGCAGAGTAATGAGGTTATTTTATGAATTTAAATATTGTTATTATTAGAAGAGAATTATTACAGCTACAAGCTACGCGATTCATCCTATTGATGACATTCATATGGAACAAGAAAAATTCTTCAATTATTCACGAGATTTTTCATTGATTTTTGTAGCAACGTTAAGTACGTATAGGTATTTGAATAAATATGTGCACGCGATATCGATTCATTGTGGAGTTGCAGTTTCGAATTCGTTAAAAATGTTCGATTTTATGTTAATTGGTATTGTTATTGTGTATTGTGTAGCCTAGGGAGTTCTCAGTTATATGCTTTTCTTAAAATAAGAATTTTTTAAAGTTCGGAATTCATTAAAACTGCTAAAAATCACCAACAATGAGCAATCTGGAAAACGAGACATATTAACAGTGCCTTCTTATTGGTTAATAATTTTGACTTAGTGAATCGTAATACAACCGGGTTGGTTAGATTTGCTTTTAATCCGATTGTAATTACACTATTACGCCAATTTGGTTTGTGATATATTCAGCAAGTATAACGCGCAGTGTCTGGGAGATTATAGGAACTACATCGACATCGATAGCTCTACCAAATATTCCAAATTCCAATACTCTTCGGAAATAGGATTATGGATAACAGTGGACAACATCCGCAGTAAAAAATCGATCATGAACTTCTTAAATATTTAAATTTCAGGATTTCCAGACTATGGTGCGAGTTCATAATTGTGATACCTGTCGACTACTATAAACTGATGATTTGTAAAAAAACGTATACTTCCATTTAATCATCTGAAGTAATATAATTGCATATCAAATTAATTTGGCAAATTTGTCGTTAATAAACAATTTAACTCCAGCAGACGCCAGATAACTTCGATTTCAAATTTATATGCCACCGAGAAGAAAATCCCATTAAATATAAAAGCATCCCAAGCAGGGCTAATTATACTATCAAATTTAACTCCCAGTCGTAAGTAATATCGCCGCCAGACTGTCTATTAAGGGCCGTAATTAAAAGCGTTATCAACGTGGCTGTTACAAGACCTTTTTAATACATTAAGAAAAACATGTATGTATTTTTTTCCTTCTGTTCGTGTTTGTACACATTTTATCTCACTATAAAATATGAAGAGCATAGTTTTTTTGCTTATTTTATTGCATCAAGTTTTCTGGTTTTAGCTACGTTGCAGGCATAGTATAATTTATATAATGCATTTGCATCCAAGTTTTTACAGCACACTTTAGTAGGGTTAAATACAACAGGCATTTTAAATTAATTCTTTAATAAGTTCATCACAGAACGAACCGAAAAACTAATTGCATATAAATAATAAAGAAAATTAAAGGAGCACAAAAAATTGTTATTTTCAATCAAAAGAGAAGGATATTAATAATTGTCATCTTTTGGAATGCAAATTTTATTTCTTTTTTTTTTTAGAAATTTTATGAATTTAAACAACTTGTCACTTTTCAAAAACCGCTCCTTAGGCAAACTCTACGCTTTTTACTCACGCTTTGGAAAAACATTCGTTTACGTGGCAAAATCCAAAAAAAAAACAAAGTAAAAACAAAAATAAAAAACGAAGTCAACTCTTTAAGTGGAACAGGATTGGCTCAGAATCCTACTGAAAATTGCAAATAATATTGAATTTTTAGTGGGCCACTATTAATTTTTTAAATGTGTAAGATAAGTTAAATTTTCACATTTATCATTAAAATAAGAGTATGAAAATGACAATTTCACACTTGTGATGGATTCTGACCGTAAACCATCAAACAAAATAAACGTTGATGGTTTTTCGTTTCTGATATCTAAAAGATCATCCTGACTTTTCTTCATCAAAATTAAAAATCATGCAGCACATTTTTTAATTCATTTTTGACGTTTTCATCTGAAACGACCCATTTGCGACACCTAAAGAGTAAAATCTGGTCCTCAAACAGTTACAGTTTATAAAATTTGAGTAAATGAGAAATTTGACTACTTGAAAGATAAAGCAATAACTCAAGGAACATGTAAAATAAAAATATTCATAACTAACGCGACTAGCTTTTCGCCAATTCGCTACTAGATTACTGACGCCATAACTCATAAGACGTAATTTTGCTTATAACGTAATTTCCCATCCAGGGCTTCACTTAAATGATTACCGCCATAAAAAAGGCAAAACATCTGAAGTAAAACGTGAGAAAATGGAAAAAATCCTGAAGTAAATTCATTTGGGACGTTGAAAATGCGCCTGGAATTATTCTTGGATATGAACCCGTTCCTTGGATCAACAAAAAGGTAATTCGATGGCAGTGTCGAGAACACAAGGAAACATCGCACAGTTTATTTTCACAGCGACTTTAAAATTAAAGGATCTAGTTTATTAATTTACAGGGTGTCCACTTCTTCAATGGGACTGTATTGGTTACTTCTAAACTATTCAAATGACGTGTAAATCGCGTTCAATGGTTGAAGAAATATTATCATCAATTAAATACGATAAATCCTTGGAGAGCACCGTTTTTTATTGAAACTTTACTGGTGAGAATAACCACTGTGGAAAGTGAATATATATTTTTATTAAATAATAAAAATGTCCATGACAAGAACACTACAACAGTTGAATGCTACTTCAAAAATTTAAGTTATATTGGAGGAAGCCAAAAATATGAATAGGATGATGACAGCGATATTTCAACGTCCAGTAAAAAAACTCTTGTTTCACTCTTTAAAAAACGAACACAGCGTACAAATAAGAAACAGCAAATGATAAATTGCATCTACGACACCTTTCATCTTTGTCGGATAGATTTCTAGACCATTCTTTTCATTTTCTCTACTTTCCGGGATTAAGCATGTATATAATAATATCCTTATTTTAAACAATTAAAAAAAAATAATCCCTAATGGATTACTTTTAACGACTCCCGAAAAAATACATGAACTAAACGCGCTCCTTAAATTTAATTAAACTTATCGCCCATTAAACTTCAGTGCAGCTACCTTTTTTTTGGGTAAGTCAGTTAGTTATTGCAAACCCAACAGATGGGAGTTGGCGTTTAGAAGTAATTAAGGCATTATTGTGGCATTTTAATGGCCAGAGGAAAGGCTTGAAGCGGCAGTTATGCGTTAAGCTACGCCGACTAACTATTGTCCTTGTTGGTGGAAGGAATCTTTCGCGTTGCCTTTGACCTATCTGCACAGCAAGGCCGCCGAAATATATCAGGCAGCTGCCAAATCGGGTCAACGTGAAAAAGGTCGAAAGCCACGTTTCAATTAAGTAAATGGCGGGCACGTCGACGACTTTATTTTAGAGGTTTTAATGAAAAAAAATGAACGACGGTAAGACATTAAATTTCAATTCAAATTGCGCACCATGCTCTAAAAAAAACGTTCACACCATCGGATCTTTTCATCAAATATTTGAGATAAAGCATAATTAATTTTTGGGAAAATTCAGTTGGAAGGACCATAATTATGACATCCTGGATTACGCAATATCCAATTAAGGGCGCGAATAAAATGTCAAAAATTCGTAAGCTAGTATATTTTATCTACACTAGATGCCAGTGAATACAACGCTTGAAAAATCAGAGGATTACTAGACCCACAGCAGCATTGCCAGATGCAAGAAAAACTCCCTCTTGACAAAGGAATCATAAATATAAAAATTATTGCCAACCTCATTTTTTTAGTAGTATATATAGGTATATTATAAATAATAAAATATAGCTCTACTGGGCGATAGTAATATCGTAATTATTTGATTTTAAAAATTTAATAATAATTAAAATGGTAACTTGTAATTAGAAAAAAAAAAGGAAATATTACGAAAAAAACCGCAAAAAGGAATTTTTTAGAATGTGTAAGGGAACGATAATTTGGCAATAGCGCGTTTTATTAGTAAAGAGTTGTAAAGTTGACCTTGAACGCAGGAATTTTACCTGCAGTTACTACCCGACCGACGTTTTATTATTTCTATTTCTCCCAACGAATAAACAAATGTGATTTGAGGCATATTTTTGCGTTGCGACTGGTACATGGTTATTAACAACTAATGCTGATTGGTTGAATACAAATTTCCTGTCCCGTGATTGGTTATACTAGTAAACTGTTCGCTAACGGTGGAACGCAAAAATTCGGCTTTGGTTTTGTTAGTTGGTAGTTTACTGGTAGTGGAAGTCGAATTTTGAATCAATTTTAATAAATATTAGGCAACCAAATATACACCCAATTCGCAGCCTTAAGTTGTAATAACTGCGTAAATCCCATTAAACTTTAACATAAAGAATAAATGATGAGTAGATAGGTATTACACAGGTCGACATCGTTTTGAAAGGAATAACAGTTGACAGGTGCCTGAAACTAGCTCAATGAGGGTCATTTTATTTCATTCTGTCCAGGTAAATACAACGTGGCATAAAATCCTATCTGTTCAATTTCTTCTGATCAAATTTCTTATTTATTTAAATTTAAAGAGTAGGTTAAAAATGGCTGAACTGAGTGCATTTAAGTCTGCTTTTCAAACATCAACAAATTATAGCTGGCCATGGATTCCGAAGCCATGAAATTATACTGGGTTAGTAAATAATTTATTTTTCTAGATAAATACCAAATTTTGCTGGAACAGGAAATTTTCTGTATGCGAGGAATAAACCCCTGGTTCACCTTGGTAGTGTTCTCAAACTGATTTAATTCGCACCTATTTACTGAAAAACGGAGCATATTTTACCAGTTAGGATGTTTAGGCTTCACTGATTGTATTCCACCTCACCGGTTACCTGGCTACCTGATGGAAATTTCTGGATTCCAAAGCTGTCTAGACTAGTTTGTTTCCAAACTAGTAAGTAATTGGCTTAATATCTTACTTATCATAACTTTCTGGAAAACCATTATCATTTTTAGATTCTTCCCAAAACTTCCATTCTCTGGATATGCACTTTAATACCTTTTGCTTTAAACGATTTTCACTCTACGATCGTGGCCCTGACTTTGACGTTCACAGTAAAACTACTTTACATATTGGTTAGTGTTTGTTTACATTTGTTATTGAAATTTATATGATTTTATTTCCTGTTTATTTTTTCATGATTTTAAGAAAGTTTCTTGGCGTATCGCCATATTATTGAGGAAAATTGATCTCTGTATTGATTGTGCTGCTCTAACATTAAATTAGTATATGTCTCGGTATATGTAGAATATATTCTTTGCATTTATTGATTGGATGATAATATTTTGGTATTTTATGAAATTCTTAACGTTTATTTGATCAATTTTTACTTTTAGGTGCGAAGACAGTTTCTCCTGAAGGCCTTGTGTACCCTTGTCCTATCAATATGAGCTAGATTTTGGTTTCTTTTAGGCTACTAGCCTTGTGAGTATTCTGGTTTATTTCATTTTCTGGAGGAATTTTTATGTCGTAACCGTTCGGATTTAATTTAATATGGCTATTTTGGTTGCTCAATGTTAAAATACATGACAAGTAGCAGTCCCTGAAGATACGCACGTAAAGCTTCACTAAGCAAATGTAACAAACATTTGGTTTCAAATGGTGCTCCATATGAGGATTTGCATCCAAAATTTCTTCCAAAATTTCACAATATTGATCCATACGAATGATTAATTACGAGTTCACTACTTGCGACATTATTAATATTCCACACACACTCCACATCGACTCGTGATAAAGCCTAGCAGCTCATTCCTTCACCATTAAGACCCATAACAACCGCACATGATTTTGTCAGGTATTTTCTCTACCACAACCAACAACATTTTGGAACTCGTTACCCAACGATGTCTTATTCCCTAGTGCCTATTATCCTCCAATATTCAACGTTTCCACATCATTGGTATCCCAACGTCTCCACGGCCAGCTAGCAATGTGATGTACCAGTCCGTCGCGAGATACTATTAAAGAAGAAAAAATGCCAATAATAAACAAGGCTGAAACCATTACAAAAATAACCACCCACAGGGTTTATATTAAATATGCACTTATTACTACATGTACGAGGATCACTTTAACGTTTTTATACGAGAATGTCTAACAGCGTTTATATATAATATCCGTTTTATACAATATTAAGCGAGCGCCCATTTGTCTGACGGCTTTGTTAGTTATCATATTCCGTATAACCGGCAGATCATATCAATTTGTTGCCGCAGCTCAGAGCTAGGAGTGTAAATAATAAATAAATAAACTTGAAACGTTTCTGTCTGAAACAAACCACTGAACAAATATTTACTATGTAAATCACATACCATCATTGTCGTTAAATAAAAACAAATTTTGGACTTACTTCAAATAAATTTTTGAGGCAGATTAAATTTCCAGAAATATATTGTTTTTACAGATTGAGTAAACAACGAAGGTTATTTTCCTATTTTAGAGACATTTGAAGGATAAGTACTCCTTGATTTCGTGTTTTTTAATGCCAATCTTCACTCGTGTAAAGATAGAAATACCCAAATAAGTCGACAAAATAAAAAATTTGTCGTTTTACATACCTATATCTATTTCATTATTTGTATTGTGATTTTTGATTTCTGAAAATGAGGTTCCAAGGAGGATATCATTAAATTGTTCAAAATCAATAAAAATTATCATTATTTTCAAAAAATTTTTTTAAATTTAAAATTGTACGATTTTCCCTCAATATGTATCATTAATAGCTTCCTCAGTAAAAACAATCGACTTGCCATTCGATTTCCCTGCAAATGCAGTGTTTAGTTTAAAAACTGTTAACGATCAACCACTTACACGATGAGCAAATGTTTTATACTCGGTTTTATATGAAATATTTGTATTAGGAAATTCACTCAGTCATCAATCAATCAATCACTGTTGAAAGTTCCTCGAAAACGAACCATCGAAATAAAAACATGCTCTGGCATAAAGGGCAATAACTGTCCAACACACATATTAAAACTACATTAGAAAATCACTCGAAATCATTACCAAACATTTTTATTATCATTATTTACTTGCTATAGCCTAACGTAAGCACTTAAATATCAACCATTCAACTCGTGAAACCGAAAAGAAAGCTATAAGCATAGCATAATGTAGAATATTATTTTGGAAAGGAAACAAACCACGATAATGCAGTTTTTGAGGGAAACAAATTAGATATATGTCTTTTATTTCAATCTAAACAAATTTGTTGGGCAACAAATGGGCGTCATTTCGAAAATGCTGTGAAATTTTTTCGATACTTTTTTCACAGACTATTTATTAAAACAATTTTTTTAATAATAATATTTCTACTAAACTTTCTATAACCATCGTATTCTCAAAATCGTGCAGTTTTCTAAACCGGCATGGAAAATATGTCACGAGACGCCTGATGCAACGGATTTTGAAATAAGTGATGTATTAGAATACAACAAATTAATAAACAGTATAAGACAACCTGTGTTGAAACAATTTTCAGAAAAAAATAGGTATATACCCTCAATTCTGTTATATCCCAGAAATCGATCGCCTTCTAGGAAACATTTTATTTTTGTACGGATTATTGTAAGAATACTAGCGACTTTTAATACCATATGAAACAAGCAGAAGCTTTGAGGGATCGGCTGAAGTCAATTCGGTTCTTTATGTTAAACATTTACTTTAGAATCTATTGAAGGTCCTACTGGAATGAAGCTCATCATAAAGTAGCTTGTAGCACTAACGCTAACATTACTACAACCACACAAATAAATACATACATACAAGCAAAACTAATTATATGCATATTTCGTGTTATTAAAGTTAGGAGAGCCATCAGGCTTTATACGTCACTTAAAACTTTGCGGGTCCATTTCTATTTCCAAAATTATGAACAAAGTTTTGCAATATAACTCACCGAAAACTAATTTACTAGCCACTCAAATTTTCGAATATTGTGCCAGCCGTACTCAAGGATATCCTAAGTTTCAGATTGATAGTTATAAGATACTATAGTTAATTGTATAGAGACATACTTTATTCAGCTAAGCAATTCATCAGTAGTGATGGACTGTCCTAAATGTGTATCTAGTGCGAGTTTTAGTTACACAAGTCAACGTTCTTATTACTCATTTTATATGCCATTTATTTGCAAATTCATCTTGATATCATAGAAAAGAGTAAATTATGTGCGAGATAGAAACACACGCATATCTTCGAACATTTATCAATAAAATAGGAAGGAGTAAAACCCTATTTACATGTATACGGCATATTTAGGACCAGGATTAGTAAAGCACATTAGCATAGGGCTATGCTGAAATCTAAATGTGAGCAACGGGCACAACTTTCCGATAATCAACTCTAGCCGACCATCGAAGAAATAATATTTCCAATGTTTTACATACAGGCGAAAGAACCGCCTCACACTTTTTCCCGAGCTTTTTCCCCATAATTATATATAAATAATACCCAGTAAACAATAATCTGAAACACTATAAGTCAATCTTTTATGCACATGCACAAACAAACAAACTATATAAACATCACAATGAAATCCCTATAGAATACAAAGCACCGTTGCCAGATGTCAAATTTAATGTGACTTAGGAAATATATTGTAATAATAGGTACAAATATTAGTCCAATGAATAGGGGAGGTTTTACCCTACAAGAGGTCCGATAGTTCTGGATTTTTTATATAATAATAACAACAGAGACCTATATACAACATTTATTCAATTACCAATATTGTGTATAAAATAACCGTGAAATTCTTAAGCTAGCAATATTTTACAACGGAGTATTATAGAAGGGAGCATATACGGTAAACAAGAATGTATTAGCGACGGAAATCTCGTATTTACAGCGTCGTGACGGTAAAACGCGGATAGCGGGTTTCAGGTATTTTATTTCCCTTCGACGGGCAGTCCAAGATACTAGCGAGATTTTATTAATTAATAATGATAGACTCTTACGGGGCCTGTGGCTTCAAACTAGAGTGATACTGTGAAAAATACGTATTTAATTTATTTCTACCCTCGGACGGATCGGTGACGCTCCAATCGTTTTCACGCAACGAAGGGTCAGCTCTCCTGTTATATAATGTCGGCTGGATCGTTGAGACTCCAATCGTTTTCACGCAATGAAGTGTCAATTCTCCTAATATATAACGCGGCGACCAATGAGATAACAACTGTCTTCACTAATTTGATATCTCACGGGTTAGTATATCCTTAATTAGGGTTACGCGACTACCGGTTGACTCAACTCTATGTTTGATTTGGCAGGTCTATTATCTAAAACACGGATAAATTTTATTACAATTATTAAATTTACTATTTAATTTTGCGGTAACAAAATTTTTTTGGTGTACTGGTGTCGGTGTACGATGCGGTTGACTCACGTCTGCTTACCAATAGTTTAAAACAACGGCGGAAAAATTGCGGTGCGGTGTTGACGGTCGGCGGACTAATCTGCTTCTTCGGGTTACTAGACGAAAAACCTCCTGGTGAAGTACGCTCCCCACGATTTTATAAACTAATTTCGCCCTACGTAGCTAATTAGCGCGTGGGAGGCGAACGGTGGAATCTAACAAGTACTTCGAGCTGGGTAGGGTTGCTGCCCAGTTCACGCGGATTATATAACTTCGGATAGTTATCAAAATTATTGTACAATGCAAATAAACTAGTCGCGATTTTTAAACCTGACTACAAAAAGAAACGGATTAAATAGACCTGGATTAAGGTTACTAACAAACCTTAGTAACGAATGATTTTTACTATTTAATGCATCGGAAATTTAAACATTATTTAATTTAATTCTTGTTTACCCATCCTCCGTTTCAGTGCAGTTAAGCGCAAAACCAGTAATTTGCAATTTTGTGGAAGACAAAATTTTCTTTAAATTTTATGCCACAAGTTTTTTTCTACCCATCAAAAGCGACGGAGCTATGAACGCCTAAAATCGCGTACCTACTTAGCAAAATTTAGTAGTTTATTTCGAGTTTCGATCAGGTCAATTGTCACCAGGCTCAAGAAGTTGGGATGTAGGAGTTTCAAGAATTATTGGTGGAACCTTTGGAAAATTTTCATTTAGAAAGAAGAACAAAGTTGTTACACTATAGCGTTTGACAGAAATGCCTTGAGGGTAGGAGAAAAAGAGTTTGCTGTCGACCCACGTACACTGTACCAAAGAATGTGTGTAGCTAAGCAATCTGAAGAAGATATGCAAGATTACTTGTCTTATGAATTTTGCACCGTTTCCTATGTCCCTTTTCAATGAGGACGGTATGCATCAGACCTACCAAATCAACTTTGTTGCATTTACACCTCTTACAAGGGATTATCAATTCCCTAAACGTCACATGATTGCAGCTGATGGTGGATATCTCCTTCATAAGGTCGTTTGGAACAGAAATTTGACGTTTGAGGGCATTTGTGCAGATTATGTCAAAAACATCCACACACATTTTGGCACTGCTGTAATGGTGGTTTTTGATGTTTACCCTGAAGTGCCGAACAGGCTAGGAGGTGTAACACAAAAACATCAGCTGAGATCAGTTATGTTTTACAAAATTACAGCAAACCTAACACCTCAAGAGAAACTGCTACCAAATGAAAGAAACAAAAAAACGCTTGATAGCGCTTCTCATTTCTGAGCTTGAGGCTGCTAATATCAACACTGATCAAGCAGACGAAGATGCCGATGTATTAATAGTTACCACACCCAAATCTATGGCTTTAAAGTACGAGGAGGACAATTTCTTTTGAGCGACGACGAAGAATTTGACGTCGACCCCCCTCTGCTCTTAGAAAAGAATTGAACATTAGCTCTACCCCTCCACTACCCCTTCTACTGCCCATTTTCCTCCGCCGCTTCAAACGTACTAGATTGGAATGAAGTGTAAATATTGTTCATAATAATTTTCTTCTATGTCCTTTTCTCTTTGCCTTGTTCCATGATTATACATACCTGTTACTTTTAAATTGTTAACAAATCATTATAACGAAGGTTACCATTATGTAAAGTCGAAAGAAACTGCAAAATTAAAAAATTTACTATTTTGCATTATTTATTTATTTTTATATTCTTTAATATTCCCTATTTATAATTTTTTCATACAAATATTAGAATTTAAATATTATTCAAAAATTACTCAGATTCTTGGTTAAAGACAGGGATATTAACATCAGAAGGAGTGCTGACACTTTAATAATTGGAGAAGAAATGGGACTTCAAACTGTGGTTTCTTCAAAATCTAATATTGAAGAACACGTGTCATCTAAGAACATGCCAAAATGAAAGTTCGATGAAAGTTATTTAAATTTTGGATTTATGTGTATTGGCAACACAGATACTTCTCATGTACCTAATGCATATTTTACGAGATATTTTACGCAGTTATTTTGCTCCAGCTAAACTTCATAGGCACTTCGAAACAAAACACACTGATTACAAATATAAATTTTTGTAAGAGACGACGTGAAGAATCGCTAGAAAAATCTAACCTTAACATAATTACAATCGTTAAAACCGAAAATAAAAGTGCAACAGAGGTATCTTTTCGCGTCAGTTACCGCATTGAACTTTTAACGCTTGACCATACAATTGGACAAAATGCTCATTAAGCCTTGTGTGAAAGACATTGTATCACAGGATTCACAGGCATGTTGAACGAACAGGCTTGCTAAAAGAATAGATGCAGCACAATTATCAAATAATACTGTTTCACGTCAAATCAAAGATCTTTCTGCTGGCAGAAAAAGAACCAATTTATCGACTGCAGCGAATATGCATTGCATGAATAAATCTACAAATGTCGAAGGACTAGCTGGTATTTGTTCGATACATATTTGATGAGTAATCTTAGAAATATTCAATTGATTAATAATTGCATTACAAAACAGAACAACGGTTGGGAACAATGTATTTTTATACAGATGGTGGTCGAGCAAAGCTAGGAAAAATGAAGGGGGTTGTAACAAATATCTTGCCAGTAGCTACAAGAGCCACGAAAAGTCATTGTGTTTTGCTTGGACAAGCACTAGTAGCAAAGAAAATGTCTACATATTTAAAAGCTATTTTAGACGAAGCCGTAAAAATGACCAATTACGTAAAATCTGGGTCACTTCAATCTTCGCTTCAATCCTGATTATTTAAGACGAAAAGCATTATTGAGGATTTTTGAAAATTAGTGCGATATTGGTCTTCTTGACGTCACATAATTTAGGACACAGAATGTTTAACAAATCACAATAAAATTAACTTACCATTACAAGGAAAGAATAGTACAATTTTTAATACAAGAGATAAAATTGCATCTTTTGATAGAAAGTTACAATTTTGAATGTCTGCAGTTGAGCAGAGTCTATCCTATGGTATACAGGGTGAATCTTTAATAAGTGGGGGGTCTATGTTTATGGGTTAAAAGCACTAGTCGTCAGGAATATGTAGGTAAGTTGTAAAATGATCGAGATGAGTTTTTTTTTTTAAATCACGATTCGAATGTAATTCCGGCGCCGCTGGGCAAGCTTACGTCTGACCGGTCGACAGTGTTGCCATTTTAATTAAAGCTTAGATATGAAAGCAATGCGATGTATGTAATCAAATAAAAGGTATTTCAGCTATACCTAAGGTGCATTTATGCAGTCTACTTACATTTACATCCAATAACAATCCAGGGATGTCCAATCAAGAGAGAGAGAGAGAGAGAGAGATAAGGGTAGTGAAAATGAAAAATTAATTTAATTGCATAAACAGGTTTATTGAAACGCGCAGTTTTAACTTCCATACTGAAAATTGTAATGCAAAAGAAAATGAGAAAAGTGGACTGCATAAATCTGCATAATTATTATAACACAAAATGAAGATTTTAAAACCAGAATTCGATTGTAGGGCCCTTTCCCTATATCATGTTTGTCACTTAGCTGTTAGAGTCGCTGAACTTTACTGCTCTACTAACTACTGACCTAGTTTTCAAATGCAGCAGGTGTGCGGTAATAAAAAAAACTCGAAACAATACTATAAATATGACTCCCACTTAAAGATTCACCTGTATAGTTGAAGGGATATATTAACGTTGTTGCCGCTTTTTATCTTATTTGAAAAGTACGTGCGTCGCGCAGGTCTGTTATTCCTGTTAAATTTGTTGGTCTCGACAATTACTACGCTTGCTATTTTCGGGGTCTATTATGGGACTAGTTATATTTAATTGCTAATTTTATTCTTTTCTAACTCGTCAAGTTGGATCTCGAAATGAATATTTGCAAATTGTGTTGTTCCGAATCTATGCAACGACAGATGTAACAGTCAAACAAATTCTGAGCAGAGTTTTCTCTTCGTATAGATTATTTTGATTTTCAAGAAAATAAAATTAAGAAAAGTTATTCAAAGAAACAAATAATTGCTAATTGCTGCATGGACTATGTCCTAATGCCTTTAAAAAATAAAAAAAAAGGAAACAAATTACCTTCCATTTAATTGAAAGTGCTATCCAAATATAAAAAATATACAGAGTATACTCCTTTTATATCAACCAGTCTGCTAACTTGATAGTAAGTAAATATTACTAAAAACGACAGCATCCGATTTTTTTTATTTTCTCGGTTATGCTTGTGTGTATTCAATAATAATTTATCAAATTCGTGCCTAGACAATTGCACTCTATTACGTAAGGCAAAAAAATATATATGGTGCTATTCTGTAACCTATTTTACAGCGCTATAAGGGGTGTAAGCCTTTGACCTTGACTTATTACATCCAATATAAGATATTGTCTATTCTGTACCATAAAATGCAACTGTAAATTTATAAAATGTTATAGAAAAACCTAATCCTAGATTTAGTGAATGAAATTTTTATTTGTAGTTTGCATTTAAATGAACTGCTGAATATTGTAGAAAGTAAGATAGGCTGTCATAATAAGTAATAATAAAAAGTAAATTTGCCATTTACATCCTGCTATAATTTTATAGAGGTGTATGTTTATAGCGCTATAAGAGAAAGTTGTAGAATAGCATCAATAGTTAATTAGATACATAAAGTGCCTGAATATTGTGCCCTTTGACATAACATAGGTAATACAACCGCGAAATCGGCTCGCAGCAGGTCATATGACCCACATAACCTTAAATTTTTGTTTTCAGCTCGAAAAAAAACTTGATGCCATTTCCATAGCTAACAACATAAATTTGATTTTTTTAATATAATCCACAAATGACTGTATACAGGCACAGGGTGAATACCAATAACTCATTTTAATTTTAAGAGGGGGTTTCTGTTGAAATTTATAACACAAATTACCAATAAAAAAATATAAAAAAGAAAGTTGAAAAACTGACCTACCCTACGTAAAATTCTGGTAAACTTTTGAGTACCGCTTCGTCGCTCTACTGACCCATTTATGGAGTGAACAACATGCCTTGTATCCAAGTCACAGACTCCAAGTTCTAACGTAAAAAACGTGACAAAAAACGTCTAATAAAGTTAAGCCGCCGTTCGACGGTCTTTGATAAATTTGCGGTCGGAGACAAGTTAATTGACAGTGACAGCAAAAACTAGTAAATTTATGATTGCAAAAAACAAGGTGAATGCCAGAGGCAAAGACCTATCCTGATTTATTTTCTGTTGAGATAGGTCAGTTACGAAGTTCTGAAAATGTTGACGTATTTTAATTTATTTTTTTTCTCGAAACTACAGGGTATATATTTTTTATTTTTGGTATATGGCCTTAACATAAAGGGACCTACCATCCCTTAAAATTAAAATGAGTTATTGGTATTCACCCTCTATAAGCTCTTGAAGAAACTTATTTTTTTCTGATTTTAAAGACATTAATATTTCTATGTCTATCTTTTCTAATTATGTATGTTAAAATGGTGAAATATTATTTGATTTTACATAATTGTAACGAGGGTCCATGTAATACACCATTTTTTTTAAGCATACTTTTTTACTTTGGGATTATTAAAAAAAAATAGAATTTCAAAAATTTCAACATAACCAAACAAGATAGGCATACCCAAAATGAAGAGATTCAAAACAAGAGCACAAAACTATTTTTAAACTTCTCATCTTATTACTCTATATTTTTAGGTTCAAAATATTTAACACTAAAAAGGTGGCTTGCTTTTCAATGCTTTATAAAGCTATAGCATATTGTAAATTTGACTCTTTAAACTATTTTTTCCTATCATTTCATAACTGCAAAAAGCCCTTTTTACCTACAAAAGCAACATTACCTGTTTTATAGTTAAAAACAGGAAAAGTCCACCTTTTTGAGAAACATTATACGTAATATGAGGCAAGTCACACTTAGAAATTTGTATTACTGTTCACTATACAAAAATATCCTATACCAATTTCATTTACATAAAAAAGTGTATATAAAATTCTCAACACCACAGAAGGCAAATCGCATTACAAAAAAAAATGCGAACAAATTTATGTATTCATAAAAGCGCTACCCCTATCATGCAACCCACGTGCCACACAGCGCACAATGAGGCGACTGTCAAACAGCGGGCAAACCCACTAGATCCAAAACATATCACGGGGAAGCATAGTAGAAACTGAACGGAAGAAGTAGAGACTGGAGAAACACCAAAAAACAGTCGCTGTATTTTACATCACAATCGAGTTTTAGAATCTCGGCCGTTCGCGAGTTGTACATCGACTAACAGTGCACTCCGCTTCCGACTTCGAGCTTACGTCGAAAAGGAAGTTGGCTTTGCGACTGCCGCGTCCCGACGCTCCAACTATCGGAATTCCTCCGGCGCAGACGCATTCTCCGAGTGAACAGGAAATGCCCGTCGGAACATATGTTGCATGTATACGGTGCACCAAAGGATATTTTGCGGCACTCGGACAATGCGATGTATGTTAATTATTTTTGCGTTACTTCGTCGGATGTACTAAACCCATTATTCGTGTAAGAGTACGGATGGGGACAAAACTGCAAATATGTTGCCCGATTAAGAACTGCACGTGTAACAAAAACTTGTTGGACATCTCGAATTTTTTCGAAGTAGTATTTTGGACTCGATTTTGGATCTTGTGCTTTACACTTTATGGGAATTAAAATAGACTCTTGGGCATCTTCATCAAAAGTCTTCAACCGCAAATTCCCTCACCCAATGTTACAACGAAATTTTTTTCCTAACAAGTGCGGAAAGTTGTACTTTTCTGCACGCGACTGCCGTTGACCGACGCGAAGCGGAGTTCGATCAAGCAGTCGCGTGCGGAAAAGTCAGTTTCCGCATGTGTCAGGAACAATATTTTTCTTACGATGAGTACGTTTTTCTTAATTACAAAACTAGGCTTTACTTTAAAAAGATGCTACTGTTTGACTAGACGTTTGTTAATTGTTATGTGACTGAGAAACGTCAAAATCAGACAGTCATATAGCTACAATATCGAAAAGCACATTTTTCCGCGCTAGTGCGAAAAAATGTATTTTACCGCACTAGTGCGGAAAAGTGCCACTTTCGAAACTAAAATGGGTGCGGAAAAGTGATACTTTCCGCACGGCCGTAGGAAAAATATATTTTACTCGATAGTTGGGTACAGAAGGCTTCTTTTTCGTTTTATAATCGACTGTGAGTGTGCTGAAATAACTTTCTGTTCCAAGTGAAATTTTTCGGGAATATTATTTAAAGTGAATACTAATAGAAGTAGAACAGAAGCAAAAACAGAACGTCTTTTGCTCTGAGACTTGTTATTAGTAACTATTTAACCGTCCAATAAAAAGGTCTAGAAAAAAAACGTAAATTTTTCCTTGAAAATATTTTTCTACATTGAGGTCACTCACTATCTGACAAAACTTAAACAACAAGCTTAATCCTTATTTATACTAACAAAATGATGCAGTATGCAGAACGTGATTTATGTCTGTTTTTTCCCGAGAGATATATATGCAGATTCTAATCTGGGTCTGAACAAGAGGGTCCAGCAAGTCTAGGACGCAGACTAACCGGTGCCAACTCCCGAAATTTCTACTGTCGACGTCGACTTGTCGATCGTTAGATCAGTGAACCGGTTATGAATCATATTGCATTAGAGAAACAGTAAAATATTGAAACGGCCATGCAATCCGATTTATGATGCACGAAACAATGAACTTGACAATGATTTTCCACTGAACTATTTATTATTTTACAAAAGCACAGAAAAAAAATTACACCACAGAACTATCAATTGGTCAAAAATATTCATATTACGATTTTCGTAACTACCTAATTTTTTGAAATATTTCAAATAGTAACAAATACTATCCACAGACGTGGTTTTTAAAAACAAGTGTCACAAACGCATTTCCCAAAATAAAATAATTTACTGCAATAGCCCACAGTGAAAGATTTGTTCCAATTTGTTTCCTTTTGGAATTACTTTTGGAAAAACCTCATAAGCATCCATATTCTGTCGCGCCTACAAATTTGTCAATGCGTGCAGCTATCCTGTCATAACCCAATATTAACTTGTTTGTAGGATCGACTGGCTTGACAAGGGGATATCAGGACGAAGGATATTGTTTTTTCTCCTATGTACACATCCTTTGTAGGTCGAGGTCTTTAAGGCCGGCAGAAATCACGTATTAATACTTAATAAAATAAGAAATATAACGTCACCATCACGCACTATTCTGTATTGCTCGACTGAATTTTACATTATATGTAAGTAAGGGATTTGGATGTTTTATTTCCTGTTTTATGAAGGCGTAGTAATAAAAATGAATTTATATTTAAATTCTGCATGTATCTTACATTTATATCCCTTTATAACCGGACCAAAGAATTTTTATTGTATAAAGATTCAAATATGGAAAACGGTTGGTTGTCGAATATTTACAGATTTCCAATTAAGGCAAATACATTTAAGGTTGCTTGATTCTTTGCTTCTGTTGTTATGCTGCCTCTTGTTTATGACGCGCTTTGTTTTCTACACGATTTTAATAGGTAATAAATAACGGTAGTAAAATTGAGAGTTGGTTGGCTAGGGAGGCACAAGAGGCATTAAAAGAGTACGTGAACCTCAGCATCCTCAGAATATTGGCTGTAAAACACGATTTTTCAGTAACTACGTTTGACTATCAGGTATGAAGATAGACAAGATAGGAAAAAATTAGGCCCAAAAATAGATTCACATTTTGACTTTGGTGATGGGACGTGATGGAAATGGACGTCGTATAAAAAGTCGTTTTTACAATAATTATGGTTAGGGTGCAATTGTTTTCTTATGCACAGTATAATGGAGAATAATTTCAATACAGACATTTAACATTTCTTCACAACTTAGAATGTGGTCAGATTGAACCAACAAATTTTTAAAATTGACAAAAGTATATTGCAGCAACTACAAATATTACATAAAAAAAGTGCTAGAAGTTAAAACCATGGAAAGTGAGGGGATTTTAAATTTTATTAAAGTTAGGGATCTATTAAACAAGGAAATAAATAATAACAAGAATAATAAACAAGAAATAATTGCAAAATACAAAAAATTTCGCGATAAATTAAAAATAATACAAAATCCTTAAACCTTAAACTATGCATATATCGACTTACCGTTGCGTTAAAGGCTAATATCCTGCAACAAAAAAGGATTATATTAGTAGTGTCATTAAAACATTAGAAGCATTAGTATTTAGTCTGATTTATACAATAATTGTTTGTCTGCTATATAACTTCCAGCTCTTTCTTTATCTTAATAAAATATAATTGTGTGATTTCCTTAATGATCTACTTTTTGTCTCCAGTCAATTGCCGGGAAAAGATGGTAGTTCTACAAAGTGCTACTTGCTGTCGGATAATTAAGTAAAACAGCCTCAAAGGAGCCTAATTGCGTTGTACGCCCGTCGCGACGCCCTTACACAAGCCAGATGTGATTGCGGACATTGCTTTTATACGAAACAATTTCCGATTCCGCCCAAATGGCAAATAATCACATTTTCAAAGCAGTCCAAGATATCGGCGAGAATGAAATTGAATGCTTTACAGTATATTAATTATTTGCTTGTTTACTTAATTACACAGTTCAAGTAGTTTGTATACAAGTGAAAAGCCGCATCAAGATTAACCATCTATTCGAAAAATATTGAGGTTCAAATATTGCCCATATTTTCTCAATATCAACTTCAATTTATATATTATATTGTTTCTAATGTACAAAAATACATTTTTAGCCGTAGTTTTCAAATTTCAAATGGATAAGTTAAAAAATAACGGAAATATAGGGGTGAGGCAGTATCATATGGATTATAGAATGTGTCAAAAATCTTGAACTAATAACTTTATATTTCCTCGCATTTTTTTTTTCAAACATTCATAAAGTGGCAGGATTTCAGGAACTTTGTCTAATCATTTAAAAAATGAATAGGACGTCGAGAAAATTCCTGATAGCTCCCTTAAAACGCAATTTTTTCGCCATTATATCTTCGCAGGAAAGACAAATCCATCCTAATTCGTAAATATTATGGAAGGAGAGTTCGGCACGTTCCAACCATTTTAAAATAACAGAAATTGCAGACCCCTAAAAATCTTTAAAAATTAATTTAATCTGTTCTTGCTGTGAAAGTTTTACAAAAGAATCCGGATACACATGGAATATGTAAAGGATTATTTAAAAAAACCCACATGCTTCTTTTATAAGTACAATTATTTTTTAAACGAATTTGCAAGGATCTGAGAATCCTGCAACTTTCAGATGTCTGAACTGAGCCAGAATCACCATCTACATGTCAAATAAAATTCGATGTATTGTAAATCAAAGTATAAAAGAAGGTTTTAGAAAGGTCAAACCTTTTGATGCACAAACCGATCCTTTTTCGACTGATTTACTGACACCACAAACTTCATACTTCCATAACAATAGTATTTATTATGATTTAAACTCCATAATCTGTGTGTCCTTCCATAAATTTTCACGTTAACTGACCGTGGCGCAATGCTGTGTGAAACTAGCAGTGGAACCTGCTAATAATTATTATATAATACACACTATAACTTCTAGGAATCTGGCAGCCAGCGTACGATAAACTATTTAACAATAACTGATTATCATCCATACCATCTGACCTAGAGAGCAGATCTGCTCTGATAATGATTAAACAGCTGTTATTATATAAAGCTTAAATTATTTATGCAATGTCAAGACGAAATAAACATCCGTAAACAATAATTATATACAGGCAAAATGCGTTACTTGCAGTAATCGACAGATGGATCAACGTCGGAAAAGGTTAATAAACAAATTCGAGTAAGATTACATGTTACTTTGATGAAGAACCGCAAGGATCTAATACCATAATTTCAATGAGCGCAAAGATTAATATTTCACGTATTTTGCACGTATGCTCGATTCTAGAGAGAACAAATATACGAAATTTATTTAAATACATGCACGCGTCATCAAGGGGCGCCTATTGAATACGCTGACGACGTGAGAATTAAACATAATTAGGAAACCCTTCGCCCATCAGGTGTGAAAGCATGCATTTCTGATCGATAAATCATTAATATATTTCCCTTACAGACGTATATAGGCGTCCTTTTGATCAATATCAGCAATTTATTTCCTTTGCACCGCTTTATCCACACCCTTCGTACTCATCTACATCCATTCCTAATTAATAATTTTGATTTATGCACGTTGAAGTTTATGTTGAAGATTTACAAGTTTGGAGGGCGATATTTTATGTTTTAATACACTCTGGAAGTTTCATTGTTGAATTATAATTGGGAGTACAATTCAGTTACGTACATGAAGAATGTGAGTTTCGGGATTTTAATATATGTCGCTCAGTAATTACTGCCTTGGTCCTGAAATATTTCCTGGTTTGATTTATGTTACACGCCGACGAAAAGGACTAAAACTTCCGACAAAGACGAATTCTATGAGCGCTTTTATCTAGGTGTCTAATTATTGAAAGTGGTAGGTAAAATATAAATTGTTTATCGAAAATAATTAAGTTATTTAATTACCATGTAAGTTGATGATTTTGCTGTAGTAAACGTAACAATTGACGTAAAGCATTAATAATTTAAGTAGTCAATAAGTAGGTAAAGACATGTAGATTGTAAATACAATCCTGTGGAATGTTTTTTTTCTACCTTAGCCCTTTATTAAAACATCAAAGTTGAGGCTTTTGTTTTCGATCTCCACTAACATCTACAATACTACTCTACAAACCATACTAGACTGCAGACGAAAATGAAGTCGCTTCGATTTAAAAAAGAAAACCTGGATGCCAGCTTTTCTAAATACCCTTTGTAATCAGAAGAATTTCAAGCAATTACTACAATGAAGGCAAAAAAAATCAACGAAAAATAATTCAACCTAATATTAGATCTTCTGTTCCCAGTAGTTTGGATCACGCAGTTTTGACCATATCAATACTAAAATCTGACAACTTCCTATGTTTATGTAATTCTTCTTCTTTTGGCATCATAACCCAGGGTGGATCTTGCCTGTCTGGCTATTTTCTCCCACTTTGTCCCCTCTTGAGTTATTTTCTACAGTTTCTAATACTCATAGTTCTCTGGACATCTACGCCATCTGTCTAGGCCTTCCTCTTCTTCGTCTTCAGCAGATCAGCAGATTTCCACTCATATTTTCTTAGCTGTTCTCGAATAGTCTTCCATCCTGTTGACATGTGTCTTTCGCAGTGTTTTTCTTTCCAATATACAAAGTATATTGTTAAGTAATGATTGGGGATTTTATTTGATTCATATTTTCAATTTATTGTTTTTCTTTCTTTTGAGCCCCACGTTGGGCGCCAAGATAAATGTTAAGTTATGAGGATTTTTGGGGATTATTTATTATTTGTATTTATTTTTAATTTTTTATATTCTTTTTACTAATTTTTGTTGATTTTATTTTAATTTAAGTTAAGTTTAAATTTGGATTTTTGCACGTTCTAGATATTAATTTTACTTTCATATTTTAATGCATACTATAGTAATTAAGTTTTTTAGTTTTGAATAATCGACCTTATGGCATATGATCAGTCCGCCTCTGGGCACAATTATTTCAAAGTTTTATTAATAAGCGACAGTGCGAATGATTTTATGATAATATAACGTGAAACTTATTATAGGTTTGCTATAATTACTCTTTTACCTTTCAGGGCCTTTAGGGGCTCCCTTCTACCATCGAAAAAATATCTTACCTATAAATCTGCTGTTGTATCTACTATTGTTGAATAAAGGTTATTTAAAATTCGTACTGGTTTATTTTCATTTGACCTGTAAGGATTTAGAAAAGTTAGAGATCTTTATCAGAATGACTATCACTTTGCTATTTGACAGCTAGATGTCTCTGAGTCTGCTATATTTTAGATATCCAGCTGAGATGAATTTAAATGCTTTAGTTATTTCAATTAAACATAGACGGCACTCAAAATGTTAGGTTTTATTGCAAATATCAGACAATCAAAAGCAAAAACGTTTCTTAATCTACGTCCCTGCGCTAATTAAAACTAATTAAATCTACAACAGATATAGAGGACACTGTCCTATTGGATATTAACAAAATTAATAAACATAAGGTTTAAAATTTCAGTTCAGAGTATGCTCTGCACTTCGGGTTACCGAGTCGTTTTAATTGCACTTCTGTTTTAAGTTTTTGACACTTGTGGTCCAGATATGATGGCTGACTGTTCTAGAATTTATTGCACCGTTTTCTGGATTTGTGTAAACCAAATGGGCCTTGGATGCAATTTTGGATTTCGACCAATCAGGTGGCTGCTCGTTAATTAGGATAATTTTTACGTTTATTTCTGGTAAGTCGAAGCTGCTTTTCCGTTACTTTTTCGCATTTGACCTTGATCCATCATTTAAAGGTCCTGGGAATATAAATTTCCAGTTTAAATTATAATTTTCTCAATTTATTTCAGGAGCGATCTGGACGTGGGTTCGCTTCTTTCACTACCCAATAACAACTCAACTTTTGTTTCGTTTCTGAGGAACATGCAGAAAATTTGCCAAACCAACGACTTCTTGATTCCCATCTGTAATTATGGTTAGTATTTTTGCCTTTTTTAACTTTATTATATAATTTTCCTATGAAATAATGTCATTTTCAGCATCCTTATTTGAAGACGAATCCGTGGATAACCATTTGTTGTTATTATTGCGCGAGATGAATTTTTGCCCTTCCGTTCACTTTGACGAAACACGAGACGAAACATCACTGAATCTTTCGAAGATCACTACACAACACTTCTTAGGATCTAATTTACATTGTGTCTAGTCATTAGACTAGACTGGAGGTTTCACTGATGAGTCTTATACTATTTAATTACAATTTTAATAGAAATTTACAGAAATAAAGTCCATCATTGTTTAACTGTTATGTTGAAAATCGTTCAAACTTTGTATAAACTTTAAAGCATGTAACTAACAGCTGTTTTGTTATTGATTATTTTAAAGAAACATAGTACAATGCATTTTACTTTATTTACGCCTTTAATTTGTTTACGTTTGGTTTGTTTTAGCGTAGCTGACCCTTTGTTTACGTGTGGCTCGTTGACCTCTTTCGCATCAACAGGTGTTCTACAGCTGATTTATCAAGATGGTTCTCCAACATGATATCCTTTTTTTAAACTTGTATTATTCTATTGAGTATACCATACGTGAGTTTCTCGTTATTTGTTTTATTAAGAGGATTATTTTATTTTATCCTTGTTATACCTGAGTTTGTTTTTACTTTCATTTATTTAATAATCGGGTTTTAATTTCTTTTATGGTTTAAATTACATGACAATATTTCCCCGTCTCTTTTTGTCATTATTCCAGGTCTTGCATCCATATTTTACTATCAGTCTAATTAAGGTTTTGTACATTTTTGTTTTCATGTATAATGTTTAGCATTTAATGTGTTCTTTCTTTCTTTTTTTTATCCCTTTTATGAATATAAAAGCATTTTAATTCCTGTAATTTGGTATACGATCATTTAGCCCTTTTTCCATAAACCGTCAATATATTTTTAAAACACCCTGTATATTACGTCAGACCGTTATGCGGTGTATTGCAACAAAGAAACCCTGCTACGCCATATTCTACCTTCATTCCCAAGTTTCATCTAGAGTCCCCCAGACGCTTGTACAAATTCATCAAAGTAGTTTATTCGCGTAACAAGTCCGGTGGAGCAGTTATACCCAGTTTGTATATTTGCACGATTACAGTAGTTTTATAGTATTAAGTTAATCCGCCTGACGTTCATGATATAAAACTGTTTCAGGATCATTAGTGCTTCCTGTAAAGTGTGCCAACAAAAATGTTTCAACCAACGTGATAAAATTAGCTTTTACTAGTCTCCATTGAGCTGACTCATTGAAAAATACGGGACGTTACATAGATACAAACAGCACAACTGCCTGGAACAGGATGTAAATTCTAATGCGATTGAACGGATGGGATGATCGTAAGCAACTTAGAAATAAAATGTATTTACTGCTGAAAAATTGTAATTGAATTCTACAAAACAATTAGTCATCAATCCTGTGGTGAGTAATGTCTTAGGATTGGAGCGTGGGAACCAAATTATATTTTGAATCTAATGAAAATGTTTTTCGCAAAAAATGGATGCAAAACTAATAGAAATCCGAATTTCTCTAAACAATTTTGTTAATTTTTAATAATATTTTTTTGTTTTTTCCATGTTGGTGTGTTTCGACTGTTTCTTCCCATTTTATTTTGGCAATATTTTTTTTTCTCCCTTGGTTGCCAATTTTGAGTTTAAAACCATTTGGTAAGAAGTTATGTTTTAATTGATTTGGAACGTTGTGATAGATATCTACTTATAATATAGACCCCTCTTGGTTGGGATTTTTCTACAAATATTCAGCTAGCCCACATACAGAATTATTTTAACTTATTAACTTAGAAATTTCTCCTCAACCAGATCACGCTTATCACCATTAGTATTCAGGTATTACTTTTGTCACCTAACAGTTTGTAGAAAGCATACCATATATGCGTTTACGAGCAGTTGTTCTTAACGTTTTAATTAGCGTTTAGACAATCGCAGCTACTTAACTGTATCGACATTTAATTTCTAATCGGAGAACAGATGACTATTCGCTGCAACTGACAACGATATAGAATATTTGGGTAACCTGTCTTTTGTGCCTTTGTAACATTTCATGCATTAGTAAATTTGTAATCGATTATAAACTTAGTACTTAAACTTTATAATTTCTTGTGTGCAATTATAAAAATAGTTATTACTAAACATATTGGCCGTAACGGTGCATAAAGACAGTGAGAAGCAACCACTAAAACGTCATTAATTAAAATTTATTGTCAGTTAATAAAATTAATAATAAAAATGAGAACTAATTAAAATTTAGTGGCAGTAACTAAATTTTACGTCTAAATTGCTTGTTTTCTCATCCATCCATCTCACCAAGTAGATGTGAATTACAAACTTTATAACGTAATTAAATATACCAGGTATATAAATAACAAGAGGTTATTTATTTTTAAAAGTAGCAATTATCGGTGTAATAAATTACCGAAAAAATACAAATAAATCATAAAAGTTATTACTTATTACTCGTTTCTCACACCTACCCGAAATATTTATCGTGTATAATATACAATTTCTCGACTTTCTCGTCTGCATAACATGATCAGATAAGAATCATATGGCCATACAGGATATCGATGAGCATGCCTTTAAGTGGCAACAAGTTTGTTCAGCCATAATAATTATTCGACACCAGCAAATAAATGCCATCAATTTATTTTATTTTATTTCTCTTCCAACTCCTACATACAATTAAGTTAAACATTTTTTAGATATCTCAACGTCGGTGTTTACTATTTACCTACTACTTCTTTATATAAATAGAACAAAGTTATACTAAAAATGCCTATATAGCACAACTTACTTCTATCATGTATTTCGAAGCCAAAATAATTTTCTACGCTGCGCTGTTACTCTCGTCAATAAATAATAATATAATGTCTTAAGTCCTATTGTAGAACTATTCCAAATATACTGAAGTTTATAAATGGAGCTAATTCATGATATTATTTTTTCCACACCTTTCTGCCTACAGCATCTTATCGCAGATTAATATCTTGGCCCTACGCTCAATTCCCACGGGGAATTTAGAATGACTTAATATTCGTGACACAATTTACCCAAAAAGGCAAAAAAATAAGTTGCCTAATTTTCAGTAAATCGTTTCATTACATTAAATGAAATAAAAGAACCTGTAGCTTGGATAAAATAAATCAAGACGTGATAAAATAATTTCTTCACGTTCAATAACAGGTATAACTTGATAAAAATGATCTCCATATGTTACATTTTTCTATATTGAATTTAATTCTGTGCTGTTCTGAGTTATATACTTAATTATAATTTTAAATGAGCATAGGCGCAAGAGTTAAAGCGTCAGTCCTTTATTTGAAATGCGAATAGCCTTCGCAAGTGCAAATCGTGTATTTATTCGGAATGGGATTCGATAAATTATGCTAGAATATACCTCTAATTTAAGGCAACAAAAAAATGTATATCAATGATACAAATATGGACCGTCAAGATAGTCTGGTATAAACTAACACGGCGACGCGACGGGTTATACATAAAAAAATCTTAATGATTTTGGATCTGAAAATGGTTTGATCCTGCGATGTCCACACATAAAACTGCTTTGTTTGTACTAAGAAATATTTATCTCCCTTTAAAACTATTTGGGCTCAACTATTTCGTATTTTATACGTATTGATTCCGTGAGCAGTACAAGAGGATTTCCTTAATTTGCTATTGGTCCGAGTCACCGTAACAAAGTTATTTTTTGTTATATATGCCATTTAATAATTATTTCGACAAAATGACTTTAGTACTTAAAAACATTTTTCTATAGGTTTTGGAGGTACTCGGCGAAATTTTTTCATTAAGTTGACAGAAAATTTGACAGCTGCCAAAAGCGAAAACTTATTTTAATTTTAATTATAAAAATAGAAAGAAAGATTTAAATTTAAAGAATTATATACCTTTTTCCGAGCCTTTTTCTATAAAAACTCACATTGTTCTCAAAATTACAAACAACATAGATACTTGCAAAATTTTAAATTTGACACTGATTTTTTGGCAGCTGTCAATAATAATAAAAAATAAATGAAAATTCTGTTTTGGCAGATCTATAATATCCTTTTTTGAAGTAAAGATTTAAAACTAAATTGGGCGAATATTTACATATTTTTGACCTGTAGACTGAATTTAATTGAAAAAAAGGATATTTTTTAATAATAAATCAATTTTGGATTTAAATTCTAAAAAATTATTAACTTAAAATAAAAAATCCGGCCTGAGAAATTGACGAAAATTTTGAAAACGAACATTAAAAAAAATAAGAATCCAATTTTGGGCTCTGCCTAAATAACGTTTTCACTTTTGACAGCTGTCATATTCTGAGTAAAAATGTCATTTAATAATTATTTCGACAAATGACTTTAGTAAAAAGACATTTTCCTGTAGGTATTGGAGGTAGGTACTCGACGAAATTTTTTCATTAAGTTGACAGAAAATTTGACAGTTGCCAAAAGCGAATACGTTTTTAACGAATTTAACGAATTTAACCTTTTTCTATAAAAACACAAGTTTTAAAAATTACAAAAAACGTACTTGTAAAATTTTAAATTTGACACTGATTTTGGCAGCTGTCACTAACAAAAAAAAATAAATGAAAATTCTGTTCTGGCAGATCTACTATCTTTTTTAAAGTAAAGATTTAAAATTAAATTGGGCGAATTTTTATAATTTGTGACCTGTAAACTGATTTTAATTGAAAAAGGGATATTTTTTAATCAAAAAATCAATTTTAAATTATAAAAAATTATAACTTAAAATCAATAATCCGGCCTAAGAAATTGATTAACATTTTGAAAACGAACATTAAAAAAATAATAAGACGACCAATTTTGAGCTCTGCTTAAATAACGTTTTCATTTTTGACAGCTGTCTGTCTGTCAACCGAGTAAAAATGTCATTTAATAATTATTTCAACAAATGACTTCAGTACTTAAAAAGACGTTTTTCTATAGGTTTTGGAGCTCGTTTTGGAGGTACTCGTAGAAATTTTTTCATTAAGTTGACAGAAAATTTGACAGCTGCCAAAAGCGAAAACATTATTTTAATTTTAATTATAAAAATAGATTAAAAACTTAAATTTAAAGAATTATACAGGTATCTTTTTCTATAAAAACTCACATGGTTCTCAAACTTACAAAAAACATAGATACTGACACTGATTTTGGCAGCTGTCAATAAAAAAAAAATGAAAATTCTGTTTTGGCAGGTCTATTACCTTTTTTTTAAGTAAAGATTTAAAACTAAATTGGACGAATTTTTATATATTTGTGACCTGTAGACTGAATTTAATTGGAAAAAAGGATATTTTTTAATAAAAAATCAAATTTGGATCCAAATAATAAAAAATTGTAACTTAAAATGAAAAATTTTAAAACGAACATTAAAAATAATAATAAAACGATGCAATTTTGAGCTCTGCCTAATTATTGTTTTCATTTTTGACAGCTGACAAATTCTGAGTAAAAATGCCATTTAATAATTATTTCAACAAATGACTTTAGTACCTACTTAAAAAGACATTTTTCTATAGGTTTGGAGGCACTTGACGAAATTTTTCATTAAGTTGGCAGACAATTTGACAGCTGTCAAAAACGAAAACATTATTTTAAATTTACTATAAAAATAGAAAGATTTAAATTTAAAGAATTTATTTTTTTTTTCTATAAAAGCTCACATTGTTTTCAAAATTACAAAAAACATACTTGTAAAATTTTAAATTTGACACTTGTCAATAATAAAAATAAGAAATAAAAATTCTGTTTTGGCAGATCTATTAACCACCTTTTTTAAAAGTAAAGATTTAAAACTTATAAATTGGGCGAATTTTTATATATTTGTGACCTGTAGACTGAATTTGATTGCAAAAAAGGAAATTTTTTAATAAAAAATCAAATTTGGATCTAAATAATAAAAAATTGTAACTTAAAATCAAAAATCCAGCCAGAGAAATTAATGAAAAATTTTAAAACGAACATTAAAAATCGTTAAAAATAATAAGACGATGCAATTTTGAGCTCTGCCTGAATGACGTTTTCGCTTTTGGCAGATGTCAAATTCTGAGTGAAAATGCCATTAAATAATTAGTTTGACAAATGACTACTACTTAAAAATACATTTTTCTATAGGTTTTGGAGGTACTCGACGAAATTTTTTCATAAAGTTGACAGAAAATTTGACAGCTGCCAAAAGCGAAAACATTATTTTAATTATAAAAATAGAAAGATTTAGATTTAAAGAATTATATATCTTTTTCTATTTTCTATAAAAACTCATTGTTGTAATATTTTAAATTTGACAGTGATTTTGGCAGCTGTCAATAATTAAAAAAAGAAATGAAAATTTTGTTTTGGCAGATCTATTTAAAGATTTAAAACAAACTTGGACGAATTTTTATACATATATTTGTGACCTGTAGACTGATTTTAGTTGAAAAAAAGGGATATTTTTTTATAAAAAATTAATTTTGGATCTAAATTATAAAAAATTGTAATTTAAAATAAAAATCCGACTCAAGTAATTAAGGAAAAATTTGAAAACGAACATTAAAAAAAAATAATAAGACAATCCAATTTTGAATGCTATAGCGATTTTTGAACGGTATTTTTTTTCCCCAGCCCACTATATGCGGCGATACGTAAAAGCTATGAGTATAATTCTAAGTCTGTTACTTTCATACTTTTGCGAATAAATTATAATTATTCCAAGTTGGCTTGACGTTATTATTGGTCGTCTTACATTCTTCCACTATATCGTTTTCATATACATAGTTAGAGAATTCAAAACGCAGAGAAATCAGTTCCTGTCTTCTATTCAAACTGACTATACGCACCTTCCAAGTGGCCGCTGACATAAATAAGGGTAAAAATTGCGTTAATTTTAAGCTCAATTTTGATGTCATACAGATCCACCGAGTTGATCAACTGCGATTTTTCCCACTTCATAATTTTAATTCTTACTTGCATTATTTCAAACGTAAATTACTAAAGTTGCTTCACCGGCTTGACGGTGACGTAATAAAATTAGGTTACGATAGTAACTGGATTAAAATGAATTACTACCACTTTTCAAGCCAAGTAGAACTTTGATCCTATCCCCATTGGTATCCTTGCTATTGTAATTGCATTTGACAAACGTTGAAATATAATCGAAAAAGTCTCTAATATATTTATTTAAATACTTAAGATTTTGTTGCCCAATATTGTATATTAATGGTATATAAATATAGACAAAAACATATTAGTTTTGTTGGTACTTAAATAATCCCCTGTTTCATTTCTTGCGAGGGCCCATCAACGTCAGTTCCAGACCTAAATCCTTAAAAGTCAGTCGTTTTTGCTACTTGATGAGCTCCTGAGTTTGTTGATATGCGATAAGTATCTCTTGCAGGCCCATGATATAGAAAGACTGAAATGCTTTATGCCACCGCTCGATTATCCTCCTTTCACGAAACATTTCGTCGTGACATGGTTAAATCACGTATAAGTTCTACAGAAAACACACGACAATCGTGTTTCCGGAACCGTGTACAAGAAACATGATACTTCTTTGTTCTGAGCTTTGTTCACACCTCGGTTGCTTTGGAAATAATGTTCAGAAACACAAAAGGTAGGAGTTGCAATACAATCAAATACATATTGTTTTTAAATAATAGCATTTGGGAAAAGGTTGCCAGGGCTTGTTCTGTTATCTGAGGCCTAAAAAGAACCAGCTGAAACTAAACTACTTATCAAGCAAAATCGTTCACTAAAAAATTAATTGTGTACCTTTAATGGCGAAGTATCTTGTATCAAAATGATGCAATTTTTAATTACTGCCGTCAATAAATATATTATTTTCTCAATGTGGTAAAAATAAGAGATTCAATTTTAGTCTTTAGTGAGATGTTGAAATAAAAATTCGATCCGTTGCATTGGTGCTCGTAGATATACATCAGTGTTAGTACTATATCCATAGTTCCAACCCTCTCAAGCTGGATCAGTACGTATATAATAATTTTCAAGTTTTTCGAATGCTTTCCATTAAAAGTAAGGAAATAAATCACCATTTCGCCTTCGTAATTAGACAGACACATACATGCGTCTTATTACGTTCTCTTTGATGCCTGGTACCCACCACGACGGCTAATTTATAATTAAATGAGAGCTGACAGACGACACAGGCCGCTCGCAGATAGCCTTTGTAGAACTCATTTCAATGGACTTCAAATTGCTTCAGACATTATACAAACGGTTGGGGAATAATTGGCCCCTCCGGTTACCAATTTATAACATATTTGGTGATTACAGTCGCTTGGTCACATTTTCCACATTGATGGGTCGTAACTTCTCGGGTAAAATTACTGCAATTACTGTGAGCGTAGGAGAAGATAATATGGACAAAATGGGATATACGTAGCATGCTATTTAAAAAGGCACACAAAAATATTTTGTTATTTTAAAAAAAATTTTGCTCCATTTTAAGTGAAACGCAATGCAATTTGGGAATTCGACCAATCAGATGGGTGCTTACTAATTAGGATAATTATTACCTTTATTTCTGGTAGGTTGGGGTTGCTTTTCCGTTACTTTTTCGTATTTGCCCTTGACTCACCCTAGGAAAGTCTGGGGTATATAAATTTCCAATAATTTCCAGTAATTTTACAAATATTTTCAGGAGCGATTTGAACCAGGGTTTGCTTCATTCACTACCCAATATCAACTCAACTTTTTTTCGTTTCTAAGGAACATGCAGAAAATGGGCAAATCAAGAATTTCTAGATGTCTTTTATGGTTTGTATTTCTGCCTATTTTTTCTTTATTCTATATGTTTCCTATGAAATTATGTTATTTTTAACATCCTTATTTCATGACGAATCGGTGGATACCCATTTGTTGATATTGCGTTAGATGAAATTTTGACCTGCCGTTGACTTCGACGAACCATCCACTGAACCTTTTAAATTGCACTACACAATCACTTCTTAGGATCTAATTTACATTATGTCTCGTCATTTGACTAGACTGGTGGTTTTACAAGTAAGTCTTACACTATTTGTTTACATTTTTATGGAATTTTACAGAAATAAAGTGCATCTTAGTTTAACTGTTGTGTTAAAAGTCGTTTATTCTTTGTTCAAAGCATATAAATAACAGCTGTTCGGTTATTGATTATTTAAAAGAAAATTTATACCATACATTTCCTTTATTTAAGCTTTTAATTTGTTTACGTTTGTTTTATTTTAGCGTATCTGACCCTTTGTTTATGTATGGCCCATTGACCTCTATTGCAGCAACAGGTGTTCTACAGCTGATTTAGGAAGATTATTCTCCAATATGATATCCTTTTTTAACTTGTATTTATCGATTCAGTATACCATACGGAAGTTTCTCGTTATGTGAGGAATATTTTATCTTATCCTTGTTTTACCTGTATTTATTTTAAATTTTATTTATTTTATAATCAGGTTTTAATTTCTTTTGTAGTTTAAAATACATGACAATATGTACGTACTAAGAACAACAGGAGAATCATTGCACGTATCTTCCAGCCGAAGAGGATTGAGTCAGTTAGAACCAAAGAATTATACCCATCATTATCGTAATATTTCTTACACAGTCACTTAAACACCTTATAATTAATTGAACAAGCGACCAGTCAACTCCCAAGAACATAAAATTATTCAGACAGAAGAACCAAAAGATCAAAAAAATGTTTGGGTGCAATTCTAAAAAATGTGTACGATGAAGCCACACAAAAAAGATATAGATAAAGAAGCTCCCAAAACTCATTTGACCCTTCCTTTTTCTGTATCAAGTGCTCTGGAAACAACATGCTACTTCTTTATTCTCAAGCAGGTCTTTGCAAAGCTGATTTGCAGAGGAGGTTCGAGGTGTTCTTCCACTTTGATAATTTCGAATTTTTGACATTCTGGCCATCTTGTCGTGGTCTTCTAAAGCAAGTGCTTTGGGCTAACAGAGCTTACAAATTAACTCCACTTTTACTGTTTAATCAATGTCTAAGTAATTACCAGAAAATGTCAAAATGTAGACACTCCTCATTTTCTGATGTCAGGGCTTTAAAAGCAGGATTTAAAGCCACGTAGAAGCTAGATGGACGTTCAAAACAAATCATCTGATTATATGAGCATGATGAAAATTTACAATACAATACCACAGCTCGTATCACAGCTATATTGGCGTTGATATTCTAATTTTATATTTTTTTGTAAGTAGTAGGTAGGTACCTAATCTAATTATAATTTTTCAAAACTCGTACTTTAACGTATACTAAAAAAACATGTTTTAAACATGCGTTTAAGATTAATGTATTTAAAACAGATCGTCATATTTTAAACATGCCAACCTTGAAGAGATGTGTTCAAGAGTAATGGATGGCAATTGCTAGCTAATGCTCACTAATTGGGTAATAATTACTAAACATGATTGTACATATATCGAAATCAAAGATAACTTCTCCGTGGAGATTTGTATACCCCTGCTGCCATATACAAAACTCCACTAAGATTGTAGAGATATACCAGCAGTTAAATTTAGATTTTATAAAATAGCATCCGCGTTCTCTCCCCTGCGATATGAATAATAACAATTTTTATCCGATATATCCTATACGTCCAACCCATTTACTGTAGTGTATTCGATGAGGTATTTCAATGTGTTTCCCGAAACACATTTGTCTCTCAGCAAGGCCATTTCTTGTTCGATATCGAGCTATACGTCTTCAAAATGGTGTTCATTATCTGCATGAAGTCGAATATAACTTCAACGTCGGCGGTCCCTAACAAAAGTACCTACACATAAGTACAATAAACCGACAATAAGACTGAAGACATAAATAATGTGTATGCATTAGTTGCTGTACATAAGTAATAATAATGATGCATTAATTCATTAGAAATACTATTTCCAGAGTAGGGAGAAAATATGTTAACTAACATATGAAGCCATAAATATCTTGCCAAACTTAGAACCTATTATAATTATTTAAAGTACTATACAACTACAAAACAATCAAATATGGTGACCATGGGAAAACCTAAGTCAGCGGTATTATCTTAAAAACAAATGGCGATGGACATTTTTTGGTGAGTCAGGGAAAGCACCTTAAAAAATGGTCCTAATAATGAATGACCTTATTGGGCGAGAAATTAGAAAGGTATGGGGGGACATTTTTTTGAATGCACCTCTTCTAATTTTTGGAAATTATCTCGAAAACTGAGATGACTAGATAAAATTTAAAAGCGCCTTCAAAAAGGTCAATAACCCATTAAAAATTTCCTTGTTTATTCTTTATCTCCAACAATAACTGAGATAGTACACCTCCCACGTTAAATAATTTCATATAGAAATGGCTGTTGAATGTAATACCTTCTAATTTCCACCTCGCACTAAATAAATCACCAATTCGTATTCTATTCCTTCTATGTGAAAATACTGCATAAGCATATTGTAATAAAAAAATGTTTTATTCAAAGGGCGTGCGGCAAAGGGTGCATTTCTCTCCGAATGCAAATTATCCATAGTGCATTAAAACAGTTGCTTTGTCATGTATAGTTATTCTTTGATGTGGGAAATGCGCTTTGAACCATCGTTCCCCAACAATACATAATATGAAATATTGGGAAGCGACCTCATAATTTCCACTATACTAAAAAAAATATGGATGCGAACTTTTTGATTTTAACAAACAAACTGGTTTATATATTAAATCATACACTTAACGGAATGTTATGAATTTCATCACATTTATTAATAATGAGTGCAATTTTTGTCTCCACGATGGAATTCTAGTTCTATAGGCATTATTGAAGGCAGTTGAATCGGTTGGTGGAATAGGGGCCCATGTTCCACAGATCATAAGAATGATTTACAAAGAAAATGAACAAACCTAACCTTAAAATGTTCATTTGTTTACGTTCACCAGTATTACAAAGCAGGTGAATGTTGGGTGGTTTTATGCGAAAAGTAGTTATAGATATTATTGATTAATTGTTAATTAAGTGTAAAAAATAAGTGATAATGATGTAAATGATACTGTTAAAAATTGATTGTTATTAAAAAATCTGGAGTGAGGAGTGGAAACAAAATGGTAGCAAAAAAAACGAGGCAAAACCGTTCCAGTTCGTCGAACTCTCTTATTTGAAGAGTAAGGGCTTGATTAATTTGAGTTCGAAAAGGGATCCTTTTTATAATAAATTTTAGATGTTCCAGAAATAAAGAAGCTACTACTAGAAGACTACCAAAAATACAACGCATATTTACTTATCGTTAAGAGGTGAAGCTAATATATTTTTTCTTTTAATATGTTAAGAAAGACTTTTTTCAGTTACAAGACAAGTTGCCAGTAGGTACAGTTATAAAGGCTTTTGCTGCTGCTTATGGTATTAGTGTGACGTCATCCGTAAAAACTCAGTTGAAAGTTCCTCGAGATTTGAGGGGACTGCATGGAAATAAAGAAAACGCTAAGGATGAAATTCAAACAAAAATTGACACTCACACTCGGTTTTTTTCATATACCTAACAGATCTAGCACTAAATTTCAGTATTCTTCAAATGTATAAACTATTTCTGGAAAAATATTACCCAGGAATTTATGCAAATATTGATGAATCGACTGATTTAAAAAAATGCAATGTGAAATAAATTACAGGTACTATTTAAATTTCTTTACAAGAAAATACAACTATCAATTTAGAAGACTTATTAAACCGACCTTTGTACAAAATGTGGTCGAGAATCTAATAAGGTGACAAAAAGTGAGCACAAGTTTTCTATGAGAAATTAAAACTGGCAACAAATAAGACCAAAGAAAATAATGACGTTGAAACGGGTCATAGTCATAGTCAGTAGCCTTAAAATGAGTATCCCTAATCTCAGTATCCCTAGCTCACTATCCCTAAACTCAGTATCCCTAAACTCAGTATCCCTAAACTCAGGTTCCCTGAAATTTATTCAACTTATTTTACAAAAAAAAAAACCAGAGGAGCGATACAGGAGATAGCATTGACATTGACAAAAAAAGTGACCAAAAAATAGAGAAAAATTGTTTAAATGAAGTATTTTAATATTCATATCTATATGGTTTATGATTTAATAAATCGTGTCCTCTTTTAGATTTGATTAATTCAAGTTCTAATGACATTTTGATGTCAAATGTCAATTGTCAGCACTAACAATAGCAACAAATAACGTGATTTGTTTGCTCACTTTTTTTTGCAAATTTATCTAATGCTATTTCTTCTGTATCGCTCCTCAGGTTTTTTTTTATAAAATAAGTAAATTTTTAGGGAAGCTGAGTTTAGGGATACTGAGTTAGGGATACTTATTTTAGGAATACTGAGATTAAGGATATTAGAGATACCGTGTTTAGGGATACTGAGATTAAGAATACTCATTTTAGGGCTACTGATTACGACCGCGTTGAAACATTGTGATTTGATTTTAAACAATATTTACCTTTTACTTAAAAATGGTTCTAATGAAGTCTTCTCAGTTTTGCAGGGGCGGCCGGTGAATTTTCAATGTACGATATTCAATTTATAGGTATGGGACCTATACCAAATTATAAGAGGTTTCATTTGGGATCAAAATGAGAATGTTGGCGAAAAAAAAAATCGAAAAACAATTGCGAAAAAAAATTCCGAAAACCTCATCGCCCTTCCTAGAAAGTCCTGAAATTTTATGTGATTGATTTTTTTTAAAATATCAGGATAACCTTCGATACGATCAACAAGACTTTTTTGCTTTTGAAAAAATATGAATTTTTAGAAAAGTTACCAGCATTTGAAATTTTTTGAAATTAGGATTCGATCCATTAAAAATTTCAAATGCTGGTAACTTTTCCAAATATTAATATTTTTTCAAAAGCAAAAAAAAACCTTGTCCTAGTTTGTATCGAAAATTATTTTGATGTTTTTAAAAAAATTCAAATAAGTATATTTAATATTATGACTTTCCAGGGGGGCGATGGGATTTTCGGAGGTTTTTTTTGCAAATGGTTTTTTTTCGCCAACATTCTCATTTTGATCCCAAATGAAACCTCTCATAATTTGGTATGGGTCCCATGTCTCTAAATTGCAATATCGAACATCGAAAATTCACCAGCCACCATTGCAGTTTTGCATCATTACATTGACGCATTGTAACCTAAGACAGTAAAAAAAAAGAAACATTTTTAGCAATGTATACTAGCCCTAAGGAGCTTTTTTTAAAATCAGTCTGCAGGTCTTAATATTTAAGCAGTCGGAAAGTTTTTTTTGAAATCTTCGTTTTTTAATTGCCTATCTACTGTCATGATAGTTTTTCGGGTTTTCTCTGATTTTTCGAAATTTTCCAAGGAATTTTAAATTTTCATCAAAAAACGTCTTTTTTGTGTACCTAAATACACGCAATAATTTTTTTTTTTTTTTCGAAAACTTCGTATTTTAATCGGCTATCGACTAGGCTATCGATCTGTCGAGGTAGATTTTAGATTTTTATACTAATTTTTCAAGGATTTCCAGAGAAGTGATAATTTTCATAAAAGCTTTTGAAAAATTAGGAGCATAAATCCAAAATCTAGCTCGACGGATCGATAGGCAATCAAACGACAAAGATTTAAAAAAAAATTGTAAAAATAAGCACTTAAGAAAGTAATATACACGAAAAAAACGTTTTTTGATGAAAATTTAAACTTCCTTGGAAAATTTTGAAAAATCAGAGACAAAATCGAAAATTTGGCATAACAGGTCGATAGGCAATAATTAAAAAACGAAGATTAAAAAAAATCTCCGATTGCTTAAGTACCTACTAAGACCTGCAGACTGATTTGAAAAAAAAGTCACTTTAGGGCCACTGTGCGACGGTTGTCATGGACAAAATCAGAATAACAATATGTTAAAATTTTGGTTTTAACACGTACCTAATAAAAACTTCGTCTTCATTTTTCAATAAGAGGTCATAGCTTTTTACCTTGTGACCGTCACTTTGGAATCGAGAAAAAAACTTCGAAAAAAACAAAGAAAAATCGAAAAAATAGAAAAACTCGATGGATGGATTAACCTGATTTTAAAAAAAATTAACAGTTGTATTCCTGAGACAAACAATAATGGTTAGTATTCGTGGCCAAAACACTTGGGCTGTAAGGCCAATAATCAGAAAAAAAAATAATAATAATAATAATGGTTAGAAATTTTTACAAAAGAAAACAGTCAGCAAGGACAGGCTAAAATTTTAAATAGAAAAATACAAGCTTTTTATTTTTAATGCTGGACATATGTACGTGGAAGCTTCTGTATCTCTCCATAATTTTATTTCTGATAAATTTGTTCTACTGAAACCTGTCGTTCGAGATCAAATTCGTATCTCAGCTAAACCCATAAACCGAGCCATAAACAAAACACACCTGTCAATTAAAGAGAACAAATTGCAGAATATTTTGTTACTTGTAAAATATCTTGAGAATTCAGAAGCTATTTTTTTATCAAAGCCTTAAAATCTATAAGTACAAGAAATCCAAACAACGACGATTTAGAATAATTAAATGGATAATATTACATACGTATAAGGTTACGTGTAAGAAAGAAACAGTTCAAGTTTGTGATTAAATTGTTTAAATAAAATTGTAATAAAAATGTTTTTGTGCAAAAACCCAAAAAAATAAATTTTTTAATTTAATATTCTTGTAAATATTTGACTCCAATTATTCCTGTAACCGTTATTAATTTTAATTTTACCCATGATGCGAATGTGAATGTGGCTGGTTTAGCTACATTTTCGTTTTATTTTTAATTTTACAAATAATTCCCATCCAGCTCTAGTTATGCTGGTTGCCGGCATTTGTTCATTTTTGCTCGAGTGAGATATAAAGGTAGAAACCTTGTAGTTAAAACATAGTAGAAACAGAGCTGATTTAAACCTGCTATCGATGTAATGAATTTTATAAGCATGTTTTAATTGAAAAACTGTTTTGATCCTTATGCCTAATCAGATTCTCGTTCGTTCATATCAAAAATATGTTATGAAAACAGGTTCTCTTGCTGTCTCTCATTTAATGGTTTATTATTTACCTCGTTTTTTAACTTATCTCTAAATGACGTTAAGATATTAATATATACCGGGTGGTTAAATATATTTATATTACCTCATAACGTGATCTTTTAGTTATAATTTAGTTTTTGAATAATTAAAATCGGTTAAAAATTGGCAAAACTATGAGAAAAATAAAAAATTCCGGTTTTTTTTGGACCACCCGGTATATTCTACAGTTACTTTTAAACTTTAGATAACACTGGACTTTAATCAATCTTCCTGTTAACCTCATGCTCCTTCAACCTAGATAGGATTAAAGGTTTCAGTAAAGTTGTCCAATCCTTGTAATTAATTTCGAAAATCGGCACCTTTCACTTTCTGTTATGTTATCCTGTGGGTTGCTGACGTCATTGTCCGACCAGCGTTAGTTTGACTCGACAAAAAGTGAATAATGAGTTTAAAATTCTTATACAAAACATAATTATTGGAATGGTTAAACGTCAGTTTCTCGTGTGAATAAGCACAACGAATCTGTTCAAAGTGAATTCCTGTGTTCGAACAGTTATGAAAAGTTGAGACAATGGCGATTACTCAAACCGTAAAATCGTTATCTATACAGGTGCGAGACCGCTTTCTATCTAGGATATGAAGGAATTTATACTTTGATGCAAATACCCGATATATTGTTATGCAGCGCCAGGAACAATGCAACGTGGTGTTTACACAATGAAAATCCGTTTATCTAATTTTGTAGCGCACAGTACAGAGTATTAAAATAATCTGCTGTAGCGATGCCCCGATTAATATTTGTACCACATCGTGTTTGTCGAATTTACACAAATTTGCAATATTAATAGGGGAACCAAGACGAAAAACTAAGTTAAGTGATTGACAAAAAATAATTGTATTGTAAAAAAGCGTGGGGTGCATGATATCAATTGTTATAGATATTTCATTGGTAGCTATTGATTAAAGTAGAGTTAGCACCCCACGCATTTTTACAATAAAATTATTTTCGTCAATCACTTTATTCTTATTTTAAACTTAGTAAAAAGCATTTAATTATATTGAGTTAGTGGAATATTTATCACTGTTGAACAAAATCTTAATAGATAAACATTATTTTTCACTTTTTAGTTCGCTTTCCCCTTAAAGCGTGTTTTTTTAGTTAATTTGTTTTTCATATTTTTGAAATCAAATTTTTTTCAAAATTTTTCAATTGAAATTTTTTATTTTTTATTTCAAACTTTCTTCTTTGTTTTAAGTGGAAACTCGATGAAGTTTCATAGCTATTCCTATACATCTGTACTAAAGAAAAATATCATTTAATTCGTTTGAACCTGCAACTGCATTACGGTTTGCTGTTATTAAATTATTACAGAGTTGTGATAACAATTTCTCCCAGTTTTACCCGTTTGCTTGAGTGTACACAGCGAGCATACACGTTTTATTTAAATGATGTTTACAACGGCATAAAACTGCATAAAGCCATCTTGAAAGGCCCCTCTGTAAATCTGCGTATTTCAGCAAAACTATTTGCCTTTCTGCACTCAATGTGTAATTTGCAAGCGCTTGCACGTGCCTTTACATCAAACGGACAAATTCCCCCGGCGCCGTCAATTTACTCGCTTTTTCGGGTTATTTATAAATCAAATTATAACGTGATCATAACAACATTCCTGGCCTCAACTCGACTGCCATTTATCTTGACGGGCCTCCTCCATGCGAATTTATTTGGAGGAATACGAATGTCTCGGAATTGAACGCGTTAGAAATTAGAGTTCGTTATATCTCCGATACGGTTCAAAATTTCCTTTTATCAAAGGTTGACGACGTAACGAGCGTTCCAGCCTAAGGATACTGCTTGTTAATTAAATTGATTTGTATTTGACAAAATCAATTTTGCTCCAAGTATTTTATCCTACGTTATTAGAAAATTAATGTATTAAATGAGAAACCTCATACGGTCGCAATAGTGCGTAAAACCATATAAGATATTTGAAAATTCAAAGGGAGACTTACGAAGGAATTGACGATAGAACTTTAGCGCTTTCAACCACCACAATGCCCGATAAAATTCAATCTGTCCTACCTCGCTGATTTCTATAGTTAGCAGTGCGGGTGAGTGAGCGCTACATCGACATCGAAATGTTTATAATCAAATAATGTCTTGTGGTATAAGATGAAAGGAATACATTTTGATAAATTCTTTTACTGGTAACAAACAAAAATATCCAATCTCCGCAGGACTTCTATTGAGAGTTAGTAATTTGAGATAAAATTAAAACGTTGTCTACCATGCACCAATAAAATACCTACTGAATCATTCCTTCGGGGCACTTCACGTTGCAAAATGTAATATAGTGATGGATAAAATTTTGTGTTTGCCATATCCAAGCGCAGCATTTCATATTCTGCACGAAATACACATTAATATAACAAAAATGTTGCAGTTGAGTTATTAGTGTAGTTCGACGCGGTATAAATTTAATTAACGTTCCAGGGAAACTTTACGAGGCCAGGGGACACGAAACGGTCTGTATAAATTCTTGTTGGAAAATTTTCAATAACAACGTATATGAAATAAAGTTACTAAATTAGAGACGAAAACAATAGAACTATTTATTTAGAAAGGCTGTCATGACAATTTTTTTTTTTGTTTTGACATTCCGAAAGTCACAATCTTTTCTTTAGTTACTTCAGAAAAAATAAGTACAATCTGGCAGGTCTTTACATGATGCGCCATCCTCCGCTCCTAAACGGTTCTCCTCTTTGTTTTCTTAAATAAATATCTATTTTCATCTCACCCTGTAGGCCCTGGCAAAGGGGAACGGAGCTTCTACGCAGCAGAAATCTCTCGAATAATCGTGTTATCCGCCTTGGTTACATATTTGCTTTAGGATTGATGTTACAAGTATAACTCGACATTGTTCCGAACGCCATTGTCTTATGCGATGCAGTTTGTCTGAATGTCTCTAAATACAAGTGATGGAATGTAAACTAATCATAAAATTAGTGCCACATTAAACAATGCATGTTTACAAACTTGGAGATACTCTCAGAGATTTTATTCATATTTGCATACATATAGTGAATAGTTTTCTACTTTCCACTCCACTAAAGTATGTTCAGTAATTAAACCACAGCGTAATCCAGCGCACTGTAATTATTTCTGCTCATATTTTCCTGCATTACAAATGTGGAAGGAACAAGTAAATTCATGTCGCTGTTTATTTTCATTTCTTTCGGTTGCTTCGGCACCAGTCAGCTTTACTCCGGCCCCTGAGGTTTATCTTCCTACAGTAGCAGATCCCAATATTTAGTATGTACTGAGAAAATTCTGAGTACGTTAGAACTATATTGGGGACTCTTTAAGCCCACTTGATTTTTTTAGAGCCAATTTCATTTTTTTATCTAGAGTGCCATGATTGGTCTAATTTGGTTCAAATGGACTGGTATAACTCCCAAAAAATTAGATCGACAAAAAATATATAAAAATGGCGTCTTGGCGTGCATTCAAATTTGAGCAAACCACTTTTTGTCCATTCCAAAAATGCAATTATATACAGGGTGTTCCATTTAAAATTCCAAAGTTGAGGTCACTTCCGTCGAAACCGGACGTCGAAAAAAAAATCGGATGGGCCAAAGTGAGTCTTTTTGGACGTCATTACTGCTGCAATTTTTCATTTGGATAGCTCAAAAATTGTGGAACATGGCGGGGGTTTACCATGATCCGTGGTCACCCGGTATTTGTTCTCCATATCGTCTTTAAATGGGCAATGCAGATTTCAGCCGTTGACTACCAAGTGAAATTTTACCATAATCCATATTTACCTCACTATGCGGTTCTAAGAACAGCTTTATTCACGCTTCTATAGCAAATAAATTTAATTCTTATATTAACCGCTAAGAATTTTCTTTGTGTATTTAATTTATTTTCACGCTTCAAGTACCGCGTGTCCAAATTTCTTGGTAGTCTGAAACCATTATAAGTACAATCCAATTATAATAACATAGCCATTTACTTCAAACTGCTGCAATTTAAAAGTAATATTTGTTTACATAAACAGTATGTTTTTAAAAATGGTAAACAAATTTGTTGCGACGCCGACGTGCCGGGTTCTTCATTGAATCGATAAATCAATAAAATTAATTAGCTCCAACACAAAGGCAAATTACATATTCTTATACCGTAACAAAAGCAAAAAAAAAATATACATACACACCAGGTTTGGAGAGACGTCAACTAGATATGCATTCTGTACCTGAAAAAAAATACGTATATTTAATGAGACTGATTAATTAATTACTTAAAAAATAGTGACACCCATAACATTTGGGAATGAATTATTACTTTAACAGTTTTAAACATATTTTCAAATCAAAGGCGTCGATTAGACTATTGCACTAAATATATGCTGGCTATCCAAGTTTACCCACATATCTCTTTATCTCCTGTTCCTGCCAGCAAATACATATTATCTTGTTTGCATTTGGCATGAATAGTTTACTAGATAAATTATATCTAACATGTTTCTCTCAACCTAACCGCATCAGTTACTGCCTCGAACAATTATCAAAGCGGTGATTTAGGTTCCCGAAACTACTTTGTCCAATGTTCCTCAAGAATCACTTAAAAGCAAAAATACACCATTTGGTCAGTGTGCCGATTTTTCGAAGGCGTCAAACAAGAAACACCATTCTTCGTTATGGATTAAAATTTAAAATTTCATTAGACATGCCAGTTTCCTTGGCTTGCTAAATATTTACTTGGTTCAACTCAGACTGTTTGTAGCACGAGTACCACAAGGATCCCACATAAAGCCAGTACAAACTACAGTTTTATATATAATCGACTGCATTAATTTTATGCCTTCCCTTAATTACACTAAAAACATTATTTACTAATCTTGGCTACATACATGTACCACAGTTACAATTCCCAGTGCTGCACTTGGTTCTCTACCAGGAAATAATTCGTTAATATTATTAAGTTCGCCACAGAAGCGAATCACATTTCAAAGTGTTGTTTTTTGCTATTGTTACTCGTGTTACTATGCTGGATAGTTGTTATCGTATTTTTAACTTCTAGTAGCTGTCACCAAGACAACAGTGATCGTGAGTGACTGGAATCTTCAAAATCCTTTGAACCATATATATGCTCAAAAATGGATCTGAAACACGTATTTGACGATTATTTAGACGATACTTCACATTAATCGAAATAAACCGGTTTTACTTCGTTGTGTTATCAATTTATAAGTTTCGAGAGACTTTTTCAGCGTGTTAGATAAAGCCTTCAGGAAGACCAATACGGCACGTACAAATTTAAACATTAATCAAGTTAAAGAAGCTATAGACCGGCGGACTCCTCAGCGATGTGCCCGTCGGCGTTTAGTGCCATTAAACTGAATACCACCCTTACAAGATTTAGATTGTCCAGGAAATGCGAACTCAGGCCTTATTAGCCGTGAACGGTTCTGTCAGCAGTTTTGTGACTTACTAAACGATCCAACGTGTCCGACGAAGCACAATTTGTTTGAAAGAATATGTTAACAAGCAAAACCACCGTTACAAATTTAAAAAAATTCACCAACTTCATAGTGTTAAAGTAACTGTTTGGTGTGCAATTTCGCCCTTTAGGATTGAACATTATTTTTTACCAGAATATGGATAGTGTCGCCCAAATCGTTACATCAGCTCGATATATAAATATTTCTTGTACCACAATTGCGGTGTTTTCTTTAAAACTTGTCTTATGTATGGTTTTAACAGGATGGAGCCACAGCTCATACTACAAGAGCTTCTATGGATGTTTCCTGAAATTTGTTTTCAAATCATTTAATGTCTGACCACCTCACAGCCTATGATTTTTATGGGGCTACCTAAAGTAAAAACTTTAAATCAATCACCCACATAAGATAAAGGAAAGATACGTTGAGGAATGTAATAGAAAATATTCGTTCACGAATTGACGAGTGTATAAGTACAAGAAGACATATTTTTACACATAGTTTTTAAAAAGGGGAATGCTTTTTTATCCATTTCATTGTTTTTATGGCGCACGTTATATCGAATAACTACCACAAGCAAAATATCGACGTCCTCTCATTGTTTGATAGTAAAACAAAATGATCTACAGAAAATCAAAATAACCAGTTTATTACATATTTACTGCAGTGTATCCACTAGTAGGTATATAAAAAAATTTTCTGCTGTTGTTCAGAGACATAAAAGGATCGAAGAAGGAAATGATAGATGACCTAGCCTTAGTATTAAATAGATTCCGTCAATAAAAAATATTGATTCTTTTTATGAAATATGTTCATATATGTGACAATAGTCTTCCAATTAAATATGTTTTTGAGGGTTAGTAGATAGATACTATATAATATTCAAGTTCAAGTGCTTTATCTAAAATAAATAAAATAACACTTTTTTCGCCTAGCATATAATATGTGAAAATGAATTATATTGATCCTAAAAATATGTCTGCAACTAAGTAATGTTTATCGTACCTTGAGCCATTAAACTCATAACAATACGATTTTGTAGTTTTTCGCAATCTAGACACTTTTAATAATTGTCATCTGCATTCTTTGCCGTTTCACATAATTTTTCATTAAATGCCAATTTAAACCAAAATTTGTAATCAAAAGAAACAACAAAAGTGTTAAAATAACAACCTCGTTGTGAACAATTTTAAATGCACTACTTGCTTGTCTATCGGAAAGATCAAATATTGTAAATGCAGGGACAGGGTAATTCCCTATGTTTTGACCCCTACCACAGCCTTTATGTTTAAAGATATGAAATAAGTGTAGAGAGAGTTGTAGATTTTGATGTCAAATATCTTTTGCCGAAAAAATATAAAACAAAATAGCATCGGAAAGTAGAGAAAGA